>JBBGZY010000953.1:622500-1822500 GCA_037952925.1 Lithobates clamitans | reverse complement strand
GCTGCATACAGTAAACTATGTAATATTCAGACATTGTTCCTGCAGTTGCCTCATGACAATTAGTGAACCTTGTAGGCTGAACACAGTGGTCACGTTAAGAGCCGCTACAATCCTATTTAAACAAAATTAGGGATGGGATACAGCACCCCACCTAATTGTTGGAATTAACTTTGGTATGCTTTAGTAAATTTTAAAGGCCAACTCTGTGTACAAAAACTTTCATTTACCAAATATTCCCACAAAGAATGTAAATCCTCTTTGTGTGCACCAAATGTCTTTGCAGCCCTAGGTATATTATCTTATCTCCAGTATCAGTGACATCAGTATCAGTCACTGCACTCTACATAGCCTGTGCAGAGCTGAGGGAGGGATCCACACTACAGGCTGCCTGCAGAAAACTACAGGAAGGGGCGGAGACAAGACCAGCCACCCTGCACAAGGAGAGAGAGCAGCAGTGATAGGTCTTTATTACAGGAAGCTCCTACACAGAGGAACATTTTTTACTTCACAGAAATACATAAGCACACCACAATTCAAGGAAGAATACGCACAATTCTTGTATTTAGACAATATCTGCTTATCCCAGAGTTCAGATTTAGAAACAAAAATCTAGTCATTGTATTAACTGGATTTAATTTTTTTTTTTTTGTGTACAATCTCTTAGTTCAGTGCAGTTTCTCCTGTATTTAAAGTGTTACTAAACCTACAAAAATAAAATCAGTGTGTACATGCAGTAAAGCATGCTTCTAATACTGTGGAAACTAAGGGGTTAATCCTCTGCATTGTGTAAAAAGGCTGTTTGATCCTGTGTTCTCCGATCCTCCCCTTCTTCCACTGTCCCCAAACCATCTCCTGATAGAACAGTGCCCTGGGGGCACTCTGCACATGCTCAGTTTGGTGTGTATTGCTAGAGAGTTTTTTCTTTTTTCCTTGGGAGAGTGCATGTGATCAGCACAGGGCCAATCAGCACTGTCCAGACAGAGGGTCAGGGGTCCTGCAGCCTCATAGAACAATCAGGGAAGAATCAAAACTCCTCCTACAAGCTTTAACCAGACACTGATAGATGTCTCAAGACTGCTGCTGATGAGAAAAGGTATTTAGCGGTTTAGATTTAGGCTGATTTCACACTGGGGCGTCGGCGCTGTCGGTGGTAAAGCGCCGATATTCTTAGCGGCGATTTACCATTGTTTTTGTGGAGGTTTTTGGCTGTTAGCGGGGAGCTTTTAACCCGCGCTAGTGGCCAAAAAAAGGGATAAAACTACCCGCAAAGCGCCGCTGCAGTGACGCGTTGCCGGCGGTGCCCATTCATTTCAATGGGCAGGAGGAGCGGTGTATACAGCGCTCTTTCACCACTCCAAAGATGCTGCTTGCAGAAGTTTTTTTACCGTCCTGCCAGCGTTTTTCAGGAGCTTTACAGGCGCTATTTTTAGCCCAGAAGCGCCTGAAAAACACCTCCAGTGTGAAAGGGGTCTTACTAAAATAATTGCATTTCCATGTTCTGTGCACTGTGGGAGACCAGACGCAGTGAATGCAGGGTCCTGGGTTTAGTAACACTTTCATATGATAAATCGCAAGGTAACGTGGTAAAATAATGAGCGGTGCAAAGAGTATCCCTCACTAATTTCATTCTCTGAGGCTTGTACAGGCTCACCAAAAGTATCCATTGTCCCCACTGAGAAGTGCTCACCACTGGCTTGTTGCTATGGAGATCCATCTTCAGTTTTGGCTGACAATAGAAGATTCACATAGATTCAATGTTCTGCTCTGACTAGTTAGGACAAAATTTGAACATTAGCAGCTATGCGTCACGGATACCTCCAAAGCTTTTTGTAGGTAAAAAAAAAATGGGACAGAATAGCTACCAACAGCCAAAGTGAATTATTTTCACCATCCTGACATTTAGTAATAAATTGGACAGGAAAGTGATGATACACAAAGCTTTTTTTTATGTCACTTCAGTCCTGGAAATATTCCATTTATAATCCAGTAAACAATTAACCCCGGTGACCTTGCCATTCCGAGTCCCAATTATATACAATATCTGAGCCCCGGTGAACGGAGAGGTTTTTGAATCTCTGAAAAGCGTTGAAAGTTTTATACTATATGAATGAACAGCATTATTAAAAGATTTTGGACTCTTAAACCTTTGGTCTGGTGTTCTCGTTTGCCTTTTTTTTACATGAGGATCCTGAACTTTGGGTCCCCTGGTTAAAAGATGCCCTAAGTTGAATCCAGTACCTCTAATGTACATGTTTCAAGTTTTTATTGCTATCTGAATGAATGAATGCGTGACTTGTATAGAATGAATGAGTGACTTGTATAGTGCTACCTATGCGAACTGAATCGCCTCTGGGCGCTTTTGCTGCCGTGTCCATCTGCGGTATAGCGCGGTCCTTTACCCGATTGGTGTCCCGACGCGCTTACAGACACATACACATATTTTGGCCAATTTTTAGACGGGGTCTAATTAACCTACCGGCATGTCTTTGGAGTGTGGGAGGAAACCGGAGTACCCGGAGGAAACCCACATAGGCACAGGGAGAACATGCAAATTCCAAGCAGATGGTGTCCTGGTCGGGATTTGAACCAGCGACCCTATTGCTGCTAGGTGAAAGTGCTTTTGCTACATTTCCTGTCTCAAGGACACAACAGGAAGTGAGTGAAAGTCTCCCCAAAATGAAGAGGAATGCCACCCTGGAACAAGTGTCGCCATTGGAAGATTTCCCATTTCCCCCCTTATCTTTCTGTCACAGGGACAACCCTAAAATTTGGTGTGTATAGTCATAATGAGAATTGATTTCCCAAATAGGGACATAAACAACAATGATGCCCTGTACACACGGTCGGATTTTCCGATGGAAAATGTGTGATAGGACCTCGTTGTCGGAAATTCTGACCGTGTGTAGGCTCCATCACACATTTTCCATCGGATTTTCCGACACACAAAGTTTGAGAGCAGGATATAAAATTTTCCGATAACAAAATGTCGGAAATTCCGATCGTGTGTACACAAATCCGACGGACAAAGTGCCACGCATGCTCAGAATAAATAAAGAGATGAAAGCTATTGGCTACTGCCCCGTTTATAGTCCCGACCTACGTGTTTTACGTCACCGCGTTCAGAACGATCGGATTTTCCGACAACTTTGTGTGACCGTGTGTATGCAAGACAAGTTTGAGCCAACATCCGTCGGAAAAAAATCCTAGGATTTTGTTGTCGGAATTCGATCAAAGTCCGACCGTGTGTACGGGGCATGAGAAATGTTGCAACCCTTCTTTTCTTTATCAAAATGAGCGGTTTGCGGTGGTCAGCAACTGTGGGGTCCTGCCGGCCCCCCCAGAGGAGTTTATTAAAGGTTTGGAAGGATGGGATTGGCACACTGGCTTGTATAGTCCTTTCAAAGATTTTATTTTGCAACAGGCAATGCGTTTCGGGAGGCTCAGCACTCCCCCTTTATCAGGGCTGAAAAAGCTCATGTAGGCACCTGTAATGTAAAACGTCTTTCCTGTTCCAGCAACAACCAAAACATTTGATATTTATAGTCCTAGGGAGGACTGATTTCCCAAACTGGGACACAGGCAGTAATAAGAAATACTGTAACCTGTCCTTTCTTTATTGAAAAGTAGGGGGAGAAAAAAAGTTTGGGCTAGAGTTCCACTTTACATTTTTAAGGTTTTCTGCACAACTTTTTATTTGGCGTGAACGATCCTCAAAAATCTCCAGAACACAATGTGTCCTGCACTGTCTAGTTACCCCCTCACTTACCTCCATCGGACACGATTCACATCTGACGCGCAGTCAGCTGTCCGATAACAAGGAGAAGACTTCCACCTTGAACGCCGCACAGGCATTGGAGTTCCCAGCCTACGCTTTGAAGCGCGTGGAAAATCTAAGCTACAAGGGATTATTTGTTTTCTTTGATTAACGTGAATTTACAAGCTCTTTAATAGAGGCTGAGAATAGAATAAATTGTATCAGTAATTCAATAATAATCAGCGCGCTGTCACTGGCGATGCCTGGCTGATCAAACAATTGATTGGCGGCTTCTCGGCAGCCGTGGACGACGGAGACTCACTGTGAAATCAGAGCTAGGTCTCTGGAAACAGGCCTGGTGGGTGTACAGGCGGCAGCCTTCACTAATATTTACAGAGAACAGAGACACTGACAATCTCTGAAGCTTTCATTCCATCGATCTTGGAGATCCATTTATCAAATATTTACTTATAGGAACGTTTTGATCCGGGGAATTAATCCAACTGCCTTTCAGGGGTCAGAAATGATTTTTTTTTATACCCCCCTGGGAAGCAAAATCTGACACAGTTACTGCAGCCTCTCTCCTTGTGACTTGCTACAAAGTTACAATGTTGCAGTCTAATCACTGGGGGAGAGGAGACTGAGGAAATCCTCTTGCCAGCAAACTGATGACATCATCTCACCCTAGACAAAGTTTCCGATCGAAGCTCAAGGATGGGATTTTTAACCTCTTTCCGACCGCCCCACGTACATTTACTGCGGGGCGACGGCTCTTCTGTGCAAAATCACGCACAGGTCGCCGGTAACCCACTCCCATTGTGATTGGACACCAGGACCCGCCGATCATTCCCGACAGAGGCAGAATGGCGGTCTTTCTATGTAAACAAGGCATATCACCGTTCTGTTAGTAGGAAAAAGGAGACCCTGTGTTTCTACTAAGCAGGAACAACGATCTCTGTCTTCCCACAGTTAAAGCACTTCCCCACACAGTTAGAAAGCACTCCCTAGGAACACATTTAACCCTTTGATCGCCCCTGATGTTAACGCCTTCCCTGCCAGTGTCATTAGTACAGTGACAGTGCATATTTTTTTAGCACTGATCACTGTATTGATGTCACTGGTCCCCCAAAAGTGTCACTTAGTGTCCGATTTGTCCGCCACAATGTCACAGTCCCGCTAAAAGTCGCTGATTGCCGCCATTACTAAAAAAAAATTGAAAACTTTAAATTCCATAAAAATATTCCATAGTTTGTAGACGCTATTACTTTTGCACAAACCAATCAATAAACGCTTAGGCTACTTTCGCACTGAGGCTCTATAGCGCCGGTATAGCGCCTGTAAAGCGCCTCTGTCACTCCAGTGTGAAAGCCCAGTGCGCTTGAGGGGTGTTAAAAAAAAGTCCTGCAAGCAACATCTTTGCAGCGCTTTAGGAGCGGTATATACACTGCTCCTAATGCGCCCCTGCCCATTGAAATGAATGGGCGGAACCACCAAAGCGCCCACAAAGCGTCACGGGAGCAGCGCTTTGCAGGCACTTTTAACCCTTTATTTGCCCGCTAGTGGGGTTAAAAGCTCCCCGCTAGTGGCCAAAAAATAGCGGTGCTTTACTGCTGTCGCCTCCAACTCCCCAGTGTGAAAGTGCCCTTGGGATTTTTTTTACCAAAAAATTGTACTAGAAGACATATTGGCCTAAAGTGATAAAGAAACTAGATTTTTTACATTTTTTTATTGGATGTGTTTTATGGAGGAAAGAAAAAAAATATTGTTTTTTTTTGTTTTTTTTTCTTTAATTGTCAGTCTTTTTTTGTTTATAGCGCAAAAAATAAAAACCAAGGTGATCATATACCACCAAAAGAAAGCTCTATTTGTGGGGAATAAAGGACATTGATTTTATTTTGGCACATCCTGATCATGAAGGGGGGTAAACATTCCAGAGCTGAAGAGGTTAACGATAGAAAGTGGAGCTTTTCTGAAAGTTGATACTCTTGCTGTATTTTGTGACAAAGGCAGGAATTTATTTGTGCAGATTTGTAAAGTTACTGAGCGATCTACTTTATCGTCCCGTAATCCTCTGTACAACACAAAAGGGGCCAGGAGTGGAAATGCTAGTAATGCAAGCCAATCAGGCTCAATTGTACTAAGCATCTTTATCAGTCTAAGGTTTCATGGAGAGGCTGGAGAGGAAAGGAGCTCCTCAGCAGTGTGCCGAAGCTGAGCCATAGTCCAATGAACACACACAGGCAGCTTTGTTCTGTGACTAGCAGTGTCACCCTTTGGCTATAAAATGCGTGGCTCACAAAAGCAGCTAAACATATTTTCAAATATTTCAGCAGGTGAAAGAGTCCACATGTACACCGGTTCTGCATTTAGTTGTCTGCCCCAGGGGTCCAAGTTTTATCCGCTTATATTTTCCCTTCCTGGTTTCCTCCTACCCGCCTCATCTACCTGCTAAGCATGTTTAAATAAAGTATTTGCATTTTGGTTACATACCTTATTTTATACCCAATTATGTCATCACTGGGCCTCTGTGCTTTGCTATGCCATGCGGGTGTTCCGTCAGATATGGCGACCTGTCAGAAATGGTAACGGAAGTGACGTTCCGTCGCCGCCATCTTGCTACACTCCACACGCCTTCACAGTAAGGATTAAGGATGAGCTCAGGCATGTTCACAAACAGCACGTGCAGAGCCCGCCAGGAAGTCGGCACTGGGAAGCGCTAATCACAAGCAGTGAGACATTTCCTGATCTCTGCAGCCACGCATCGGGACAATGTCTCACTGCTTGTGATTAGTGCTGTGCAGTGCCGACTTCCTGGCGGGCTCTACAGTGCTGTTTGCCAACACGCCTGAGCTTGTTCCTTAATCCTTACTGTGAAGGAGTGTGTGGTGTAGCAAGAGATATATGTCACCAGCATAAGAAGAAAATATAAGGGTCCAAAGCAGTGGGAGAACTATCAGGGTTGCAAAGGTTGTCTTGCCATTGGGCCCTGGTGTTCTGCCACTGTGGGGTTCCCCAGCCTCCTCTTGCTGTCCTGCCCCTGCTATTGACATCGCTGGTCTGGCATCTCTTGGAATTTAGTCTGTTTTTTCAGTAACTGAGAGTCCTGGTGGAGTCCTTCCTGCAACTCGCTCTTCTCCCTGCCAATGAGGATGCAGGGGAAGAAGCAGATCGGGCGGCCGTGGTTGTGTGAGCGCTCGCACTATGCAGTGTCAGCGAGCAAAGGGAGGGGGGAGGAATCACCCGCAGGAGCTGACTGGAGACGCTCTCCCTCATAGACATTTCTTTTTTGTAAAAAAACAACAAAAACAAATAAATATATAATTTTTTTAATTAGGGGGGCACATGGTGGGGCACAGCATAATGTTGGGGGGGTCAGGGCCCCCTCTGGCCCCCCCTAGGGATGCCATTACATCTAATCTCACCTGGAGCAGTGAGTTTTTCTTGTTGGATATAGAGGTGTGGCCATACCTAAGATCCTGGATGCCCTCAAACCAGGAAACGGGGCAGGCTCTATCTGACTTGCTGCAGCTTCTAACGCACATTGTGAGAAGATCACAGCGTGCAGTGAAATCAGAGTAAGCATTTTCAGTACAGGAGGGGAGAAAAACTGAAGGGCAGGCTGGAGTTGAGGTTTAAATCAAGCTGAAAGCACCACGGTATTATATAATGTTGTAGATGGAGATGGATGTGAACATCCAGCTGTGCAGTGTTCAAATGGTTTCATGAGGACATTCTGTTAGGCAGTGTATCTATCTATCTCGTTGCTGTGTCTGGGCCACTCCTTGTCAATAAACAGCACTGATTGATCGAACAAGCTCTCGTCTTGTGGCAGATCTTATTCTCTGTATCTAAATGTGGATGCCTGGCTGTGTTTATCTCTCCTCTGGATGAGCACGGGAATCAAGGGATATAATTGCTGAGCAAATTCAAACCCTGTAAAACACTAAGAAAGGATTTTACCTAAGTCTAGGAGTGGGTGCATTATAGCAGTGGGAAAAGGCAGAACAACAAATGACAAGGACACAGAGAAGGTCAGGGACAATCTTTTAGATAATCCTGCCGATCGATGGGCCTAGAAATATGCATTAAAGTGGACCAGTAACAAGTGTGCATGAATGAATTGCTGACATGTCACAATATACACCACTAACATGAAAAGCTCAACCTTCTATCATTAAAAACCTGTCCTTGAGAACCAGACAGTGGCTTTGTCTAGGCCGACATGATGTCATCGGTCTGTTGCAGGCAGGAAGAAACGTTTTCTCAGTCTCCTCTCCACCAGTATTTAGATTGCAACATTAGTAACAGGTTACAAGATGAGAAACTGCAGCAGGGGCTGATTTATCTCAGACAATGAAGTACACAGCCAAGAACTTCACAGGCACCAGGATTTATAAGATTATGTCATCTCCAAGCTGCCATCTCAGTCCAGGGCATAGATAATGACCTGGATTATGCCCAAGGATAGATGGCCCAGTCCTTCTGGAGAAAAAAGCAGAGGGAGGCATCGTAAAGGGAGTACTGTGATGTCAGTGAGATGTAATGAATATCTGGAACTGGCACAATCCATTATAACTAAAGGTAAAACTTTTTTTTTTGTTTTGCATAGAGTGGCAAGGGATTAGTTCAGCTGTTTTTAGTGTTGTCTGTGGGAGATTCACCCTCTTTATCTGTCCAGTTTACTATTATCATTTAAAGGTGAAAGTAAAGGAAAACCCCAAATTTTGGGTTGTCCCCAGAACAGTAATAGGAAAATCTTCCAGGGGGGACACTAGTACTGGTGACCCCGGGGTGCCCAGTGGGTTCCTTTAAATGTGCAAGGATTTCTGCTCACTTCCTGTTTCAGCTATGGGACAGGAAATTAAGGTAAATCTCCTCAATGGGACACCGATGGCAAAAAAAAAAAATCTGAGAAGGGTTATAACCCTCCCTTACTCTATCCAAAATGGAAAAAAAAAAAAGTTTTCCCTATAGTTCTACTTTTACACACATTTCACGTAATATAAATTCAATGCTAGGTCCACTTTAGGGTGACTATTGAAAAATGGTTAAAACACTATTTAGCGCCTTCACAAAGATAGTCAATGATGACTTAATGGGTGTTTACAAGCCAGTTGGTTTAAAGCCATTACTGAATGCCGAAAAACAATATGCAAATTCAGCAAACATAGGCTGACATCATTTTTAAATCTTAAAGCGGAGTTCCAACCATAAATGGAACTTCTGTTGATCCAGTCCCCCCCCCCCCCCCCGTGTCACATTTGACACCTTTCAGGGGAGAGGTGGGGCAGATACCTGTATACTCCAGGTATTTGCTCCTACTTCAGTCGAAAGATCACCGCTGATACTACGCCACGTCTGGCCCCTCCTCCGACCCCCCCCCCCCGCTGACTTCTGGGAGACACACAGGTCCCAGAAGACAGCAGGGACCACTCAGAATGCACAGCGCGACTCACGCATGTGCAGTAGAGAACCAGACTGTGAAGTCCTCTACTGAAGAAGCTGCCGCCTCCCCCCAGAGCTGAGGGATGGGCCGGCTTCGGGTGAGGACATCACAAGCGCCTTGGACAAGTAAGCGTCCTTATTTTAAAAGTCACCAGCTGCAGTTTTTGTAGCTGCTGACTTTTTTTTTTTAATTTCAGGTGGACCTCCGCTTTAACTGGCTGCATAAAACTTGTATTTTCTCTGGTCTGCATTCAACATTCTTGAAACATTGTGAAAATGAATGTAGAACTTGCCAAGAGCAGCATCATAAACAGAGAACGCTGCCGGAATCCATACTTTTCATTGGCACAGAAGCAAAATATCAGTTTAAAACATCTATATACAGTATAAGCTACTTTATACTGACGAAGAATTGAACCTGAATATCAAATAAAGCTTCCCTAATGTCTGTAAATACTTTTAACCAATTATGTGTTTCCTACACCGCATCAGTACCCTGTTCCAACATATGTAGTTGTCACTCTCTTAAAGAAGAGTGTCCCTTATGTGTGTCATTGTTTTTTTTTGATATTCCACTATAAGACCAGTAGTCTTGGCTGGTATCCACACTAATATATATTGCTATAGTGTAGCTATATATACTTATCACAATAGGCGTGGGTAACAGGGACACCATTATTTTACTGAAAGGGTAGTTGATGATTGGAATAAACTACCAACAGAGGTAGAGAGACAGTAAATGGCTTCAAACATGCTTGGAATAAACATAGATCTATAGTAAGACCATAGGCGTGCGCAAGGGGTGTGCCAGGTGTGCCTGGGCACACCCTAATCCTTGGGTTGGCAACCTGTCAATGGTGAGCAGGTGACAGGTGAACCGCAATCTTCCCTTGCCAACTTTCAGAACCTGGACTGGAGAGGTGGCGGGGGTGGAATTTAGTGAAACTGATCTGTATTTTCCTCCTGCAGCATATGAAGCTAGGCTTCTCCTCCTCTCCCTTTTGTCAACATTCAGCTGCCACAGGAGGAATATATAAGGGATCGGTACTAATATATGCCACCCCTCCTTTTCCTGTTCCTCTTCCTTCTGTTGCCCGGATCCCCCATGTGCTCCCTTGCTCCCCCTTCCTCCCGTTGTTTCAGGCTGGAGAGTGGGGAAGAGGCTGGTAAATATGTCAAACACATATGTGTTGGAGCTTTGGGGTGCACACCCTAATGCAATAGTCTGCACACACATATGAGTCAGACAACAAGGTTAATAAAGAAAAAAAAAAAACACAAAAAAGGGCAGACTCAACGGACTACTTAGTCTTTTTCTGCCGTCATTTTCTATGTTTCTATGATGTGCTATTTTTGGGATTTTCCAATATGCAATCATTTAGCGAATCCCTCAGCATATCTGGAAGATGTGTACCTCCAGATCTTTTGGTCCTATGTGTACTAGGTGTAGCAGCGGGAACTAGGAGTGAACTGAGGAGGTTGGCAGACCAATACAGAATTGCAGCTGGGAGTTATTCTTTTATTGAAATTACTATTAAGGACCCATTCACATGTATGCTGAGACCCGTATCTAGTGAGGCGTCTCTAACCTCCCGTTGCTGCATGCAGGCAGCACATTGAAATCTATTGAAATAACCATTAAGGCCCCCCTCACATGGATGCTGAGACCTATATACAGCAATTTATTTTTTTTCAGGCAATTCTAACCTCAAGTTGCTGCATGCAGGCAGCACATTGAAGTCTATTGAAATAACCATTAAGGCCCCCTTCACATGGATGCTGAGACCTATATACAGCAATTTATTTTTTTTGTGAGGCAATTCTAACCTCCAGTTGCTGCATGCAGGCAGCCCATTGAAGTCTATTAGGACGCTGTGGCTGTCCAGACATAACCACTCATCCTAATCTGTCAGGTTAATGGCACCAATGTGTTGTTGTACAGGGTCATCTTACAATCACAACATCATATGACAATCTCTGATGATGAAAACAAAACAACAAACAAAGAGAACTTTTATATATATATTATATTTTTTTTTACTGCAAAACCCAATCAAAATGCACAAAATGCAAAGGAGTGTTAAAAATATGCCTCCCGCACTGCCTTTAAAGGAAGTCATCTGTGCATTGCAAAATGGCCTCCTCTTACCATCAGAACAGTTTTCCATATATTGTCAATGTTTATCTGTAATTCGCATCGTATTTGGGAACTTCATTGAGTGCTAAGATACAGAGGAGTCAATGATGTGCTCTGTTGTTCTGATTGGGTCACTGGGAGGACTGGAAATCTGTTTAAAGTCAGTTATGTAAAGGAGGGCTGTAAATCACATTTGTGATTGGTGGTTTACCATGTAAAGAGCATCACATCGGAATATAGATAGATTATTTGTAAACTTCTATATAATGTATACAGCATTTATATGTAAAATAGTACAACATTGTGTGGCCCATCTGGTATTTATCCATGCAGACTTGTTACTAACAACTAAAGTTACTAACTGGTATTGATTATCCTATTTTACAGCATGGGCTTGGACCCATCGTTAGGAAAATAGTTGGAGGAAGTTTCAAAGTGATTGAAACTTACACTAATGTGATATGAAGTATTGGAAGGGTATAATATTCTAAGAGGTTACGAGTGTTCCTTTAAGTGCTTATAACCAAGAACATTTTCAAAGGCATTTTAGGTCCTTTAACTGTAAATATCCAGAGATTGCCTCTTAGGTGACAAACACAGCTCCACAATTGGCCTCTGAGCATTCGCAGTTAGCTGTGACATTGAACTCTATCTGCTCCTTGCAGATGGCGGGCCCATTCATTTTGGCCTTGAATTCACAGATAGACGGCCACAAAACAGCCCTTTGTTAACAAGCTGACAGTCTTATTAGTTTCCTTGAACTAATTTAACTGTGCTAAAAGCAAAAGATAGAAGTCAGTCTAATTTATAGGTAAGGTGCATTTTGCTGGGGCCTCAATATATTATTAACGTGACTCTCTCTCCCCCTTCTGCCTCCGGTTTCTAAGGCGCTATCACTGCTGTGTTCAGGGGACGTTGAATTAATAGCCCGGAATACATTATTGGAGAACTCTGTGAAAGATGCACACAGTTTGGTCTCTCGTTTTCTGCTTCTGACCAGCTAAATGTTTATTTTTACAGATGTTTTGCTCTTTTGTTGGAAAATCATTATTTGTATCCAAAAAAGAGCAAATAATATCAAAATGTTAGAAGAGTGACATGTTTTGTGAAAGAAATGTGCTTTACATGGGCTTATTCAGTAACAGTACAAGTGCATCCACTGATTACAAAAGTGCATTAATCCAGAGCAACCGATCAACAATGATCTCCTAACATGGGACTCCAGCCTAAACTGCAGTATATTCTTATGTTAAGTTTTGGATAAATGAGGGGAGGGAATAGAACCTCGGCCTGTTTCTTGCTTCTGCCCTTGTAGGGATTCGCCCTCCATTCCTGTCATGTCACAAGAACAAGTAGATATCCAGAACATTAACACAAACAGAAGTTCTAAGCTTTCTCCAATATATTGAAAATTAAAACAAATGGTTCTGAGACTTGCACACTTATTCCTATTACATAGAGTACATTGGACCCCTGGTGTTTGATATTATTGACCATGCATTTCACCTTCATTGCTCTCCTGAGCTAAAGGGGGATATCCTATGAATTCAGGAGCTTTCCCTTGACAACTTTCACCTAGAGTAAGGAATAACTAGAATCATGTACTTGGCCAGGAAAACAATGTCATGGCATTGGCTATCTCTGCAACCCTCCCACTGCACACCTTTGGGTAGGTAAATGAGTTCTATCCTGCACTACGAAAGTGTAACCTATACAGACAGAGGTAGCTATCAAAAATGTAAGATCTGCCATGGATGGCTTAAAGTGGTAGTAAACTTTTTTTTTCAAATTGGGTCCCCTGCACATTTATGCCATAACGTGCTAATATGTACCAGGCCTGGGAGTCAAATTCTAGACCTCTCTGCAGCTACACCCTCTCCAGGTAGAAGCCAGGGAGGCAAGGACCTCTGGACTGGACCCTGCTAAACACGCACCCTCACCAAGCAAAGACTGGGAGGCAAGGACCCCTCCAGAAGCTTTCTCCAAAATTGACCCTCTTCCCCAACCCACATCACTGGCATAAACCTCTCAGTAATTGGTGAGGGAAGAATACATATTCATAACCCAAACACTGTATTGTGTAGGGATTCACCAATATATTAGCCGTGGAAAACTATTTGCCGAAAATAGGGTTATTGGCGTTTTGCCGATAGAAAAAAAGGTGCCGATAATGGTCACCAAAAATGCACGCCTTTTTTGCTGTGATTTTCATAGGTAATGTGACTCAAACACCGCATCAAAAACACAACATGGATGTGTTTTTGATGCATTTTTTTTGCGTCTACAATGCATTTTAATGGGAAGCTGCGTTACACCACAACGGATCAGTGTGAAGAAGTTTTCTTGCTTTTTTTAATGCAAAAGCCCTACAAAAACTATTAATTAAAAATATAATACAATTATATATAAAATTATATATATATACACACACATATTTTAACCACTTTAGCCCCGGAAGGATTTACCCCTTTAATGACCAGGCCATTTTTTTGCTATACGGCACTGCATTGCTTTAACTGACAATTGCGTGGTCGTGCGATGCTGTACCCAAACAAAATTAATGTCATTTTTTTCCCCCACAAATAGAGCTTTCTTTTGGTGGTGTTTGATCACCGGTTTTTATTTTTTTATGCTATAAACAAAACAAGAGTGACAATTTTGAAAAAAAAAACAAATGTTTTACTTTCTGCTATAATACATTTCCAATTTTTTTTTTTTTTTAAAACAAACCTATTTATCAATTTAGGCCAATTTGTATTCTGCTACATATTTTTGTTAAAAAAAACCCCAATAAGCGTATATTGATTGGTTTGTGCAAACGTGACCGCGTCTACAAAATAGGGTAAAGATTTATGGCATTTTTATTATTATTTTCTTTTTTACTACTAATGGCGGTGATCTGCGACATTGCGGCTGACAAATCGAACACCTAACGGACATTTTTGACACTTTTTTGGGAACCAGTGACATTACTACAGCAATCAGTGCTAAAAATATGCACTGTTATTGTACTAATGACACTGGCAGGATTCATACTGATATATAATACAAACATGTATACCTGTTTACTGGATTGTAATATGACTAAAACAATGTCTAATATGATTATATGTCTGTGTAACCAATACTGATCTTGTTTATAAAAATAATAAAAAAAGTTAACCTTTAAAAAAAAAAAAAATGACACTGGCAGGGAAGGGGTTAACATCAGGGGCGATCAAGGAGTTAACTGTGTTCCCTCACTGTGCGTTCTAACTGTATGGGGGGGGAGGGCTCACTGGGACAACACACAGATCTGTCTTGACAGGGGAGATCTGTGTGATCTCCCCTGTCAGAATGGAGATCTGCCTGGTTTACACAGGCAGATCCCCGTTCTGTCACTGCGGGGAACAATTGTGGGTGTCCGGCGGACATCGAGTCCGCTGGACCCGTTGATTGGCTTCCCCCTGCTGGCCAATGGGAGCGCGCACGTGCCCACAGATCGCTGTGTACAACCCCGTCTTACACTGACGGCGATTTGCGCAGCCGAGCCAACCTGCCGCAGTATAAGTGCGGTGGCTGGTCGGCAAGTGGTTAAAAACTGTTCATGTCCAGTTAAAAAAATGGTTTTCAGCCAAGTGCATCCTGAATTTTCAGTTTCAGTCCAAAATTTTATTTTGGTGCACCTCTAGTATGTTCTCACAATGGAGACAACTCCCCAGAGGCAGGCAAAAGCAAACAATGGGCTTAAGAGAAACCTATTGAACCCAAATAGCATAAAAAAGCTCAGGTTGGCTACAGCCTAGCCGCAAACACTAAATTTAGATTAGAGGCACTCCAGTTTAAGGCAGGATCCCTACAGTGCAACACTGAGTACACAGATAATGGTTATTTTCTACCCATATATACAATCCTTAATTGTACAGTATGTATCACTTATCTTTAAATGCTCTTCTCATATAATTACATTGTATACTGAAATGCTACTCTTAATGGCTATACTGGAAGCTTTAACAAGATATATCTGTAACAAGTAGATCGAAGGCCACCTTTCAACATTTTCATGTACTGTAAGTCACTTTGTTCTGTTTTGTACTTTCTGTTCTTTCATTTTTTTCTGTTACACAAAAACCATGAAAAAAAACGAAGAACTTTGTTCTTCTTCAATAAAACATCTCGATAATAAAAAAAGTTCTAGCAGGTTTTAATTCACGACATAGGGCTTGTTTACACTCGCATCACCTCTGTTTTAACCCCTAAAAGCCCACAGCACCACACAGCTGCTCACTGTAGTGTTGCGGCGCCGAGTTCAGTTGAAGAGGTTGTGCTTAGCAGTTGGTACTAACCGCTGAATGTGACTGCAGGGATTATTTTTGCTATACCACAATGCATACTCCATAGGGCTACCTTTGCAGCTTAGGAGGAGCCATTGGAGGGAGGTAAGAACGAAACTCCACCACATGTTTTTACCCCCCCCCCCCCCCAACCGCAAGTGTAAACTAAACCATATTCTGTGAGCAGAACTTTCAAGCTACTGATGTGGGGATTGTACTTTAACAGACCCGATCCCATGAACTCAGAGTATAGGTTACTGCAATTTGCTTATTACTTGCACTACATTACTATAATTGTTGAGGCAAAGTTAAACTGCCGGGTACATGTGAAAAATGTACATTTTAGCTCCTATACTTGTACTTGTTCCATCAGCTATCTCCTAAGTAGACTATAGTCTAGTTGATCTGACTTAAGAAATGTGAGGTGCGATGCAGCTTCCCCCATTCTGCCATAAGCCCTGTTGTCAGCTGTAGGGACAGGTGATAAAAGTGCCAGACCCTACCGCCTAGGTGACTGCACAATAATGTGATCTTAAAGTAGAACTATAAGCAAAACTTTTTTTTTTTGCTGGATAGTGAGCCCTGTAAGTTTATTTTTGCCATTTATGTCCCATTGAGGGAATTTCCTTTTTACTTCCTGTCCCATAGCCAAAACAGGAACTAATGGGAAAATCCGTCTGAAGTAAGGGAATCCCTGGTTGTCACCAAGGTCACCAGAACAAATGTCTCCATTGGAAGATATCTCTACTCATCCTGTTCTGGGGACAACCCAAAATGTGTTATTTTCCTTTACTTTCACTTTAAGAGCCCTTTCACACTGGGGGGTCGGGAGCGCCGGGAGTAAAGCGCCGCTATTTTTAGCGGTGCTTTACTATCACTTTAGCGGTGCTTTTTCAGCCACTAGCGGGGCGCTTTTAACCCCCGCTAGCGGGCAGGGGCGCTTTAGGATCGGTTTATACACTGCTCCTAAAGCGCCTTAAAGAGGCTGCTTGCAGGACTTTTTTTTTATGTCCTACCAGCGCACTGCACCAGTATGAAAGCCCTCGGGCTTTCACATTGGAGTGACAGGAGAGGACAGCGCTTTACAGGCAGTATTTTTAGCGCTATAGCGCCTGTAAACTGCCTCAGTGTGAAAGGGGTCTGAGTGATAATGGTAAATGGGACTAATAGAGAGTGAATCGCACCAACAGGGCACCGATAGCAATAAAAACCTGACAGGTGTCCTAATCCCTCTCCCCTCTGTCCAAAACCAAAAAAAAGTTTTGCCTTTAGTTATATTTCAACTTTCTTATCCCCTGACACATGAACAAGAAATAAGGGATGAGGTTGCCATTAGGTCAGGAAGGTGAAGAGTAGACATGTGCATTTGTTTTCGTCCGAATGCATTTTCGTCCGAATTTCGGGTATTTTCGTTATCGTTTTGACAAACGATAACAAACATGCATAATCCGAAAACCGAAAGATCCGACATAAACAAATGCTTTATTTTCGTTTTCGTTGTGGCAACAGTTCGATATAGATAGGAGATTCAACATGACGCTGACAATAGCAATCTGTGTCCATCGAACCTGTGGTCGAATGTGCCTAACCTTAGCTCTATTAGTCCAAGATTATTCTACATAGAGAGGAAAGATTCGACATGAAGTGTCATACAACATTAGAATTCTACTATAACTTGTAGGCGGAACATTCAACCAGAAATGTACGATTGCGGCTTTTTACAGTTTAACTGCTCCGTCGAATCTTCTTAGAACATTCGACAGACACCATAAGCCTTTAATGACAGATTCGACCTTAATTATTTCGGATTTTCGGACGAATGCATTTTTTAACGAAATGAAATAAATAAAAACGAATTTCGGGAGTAACTAAACAAATTAATTTTTCGGACGAAAACGAAATTCCGAAACAAAATATTTCAGTGTGCACATGTCTAGTGAAGAGCGTTATAAAAAAAAAAGCACAGCGTTAAAAAAACTGTGAAAAATAAAAGAATGATAAAACAAATGTTGGTAAACGGCAAAGTGGATAAATAAGTATCTCACCATAAGGAGAGATTACCCAGCATCCCTGCGCTGAAAACAGGGGGTGACTTCATTTTCAAGGTGGCACATTGCTCTGCAGAATTTTTGGAGTGTATAACATTCAAATGCATAGCGGACTCTTCCTTTAGACATGTACAAAGGCATCATTTATGAGCGCTAAAGAGAATACCTGTGTGTAAGCATCAGTTATATATAAAATACTACATCCTCCTGCTGAACCCGAATACAAACAAGAGGCCCAACACACACACATTGGTCCTGGATTAACCTGCATCCTGTGTATAATAAATGATTGATGAAAAGGGAGTGATGACAGAACAATGGTGTCAAGGGCCATTTATACAATGTGACATCTCGTGGCCCGTACTGGTTATACAAACACAGAACAGCTAACTGTTCCTGTGTGGCTCTAAATATTTTATGAAATATCATGCATTTCCATCCAAGCATGCACAGCAGGCTAAACAGACTAAAGTTTCTATGTGTTGCCCTACTAAACCATTTACAGGTGAAATATATTCATCCTTTACCAGCACATCCTGCTGGGTTATGGGAGAGACTGGCAAAGGCTTTGTACCATGTTAGCTACAATGTGGAGGTAAGGAGAGCCCTGTACAAGTGGGAGCTTTCCATGGTCCTGAAATGGACAGAGATGATGATAATACTATGTTTCAAATTCATTCTCTGCACAAACAAGTATCCGTGATGTATCCCAGATGAACCAGAGTAAACAACTCTGTAAGAAATCTTTTCCATTTTCACATCCACATCCATAGCATACGAAAAGGTTCTCCAGCAATCATTATTAAAGTAAATGTGAGTGACATTTAGCTTGCTAAAGCACTCTGTAACTGCCATGTTTTTCCCTTTTTGAAAATAATGTTTCACCTTTTTTCTTCCTCCGTTACATTTTAGTGCTGTTGATCTGTAAATTCTTTGCAGCCATTTCTTATGTACATGTACTCCAGCGATGGCTGCATGGCATTTCTCAGGACGAGTTTCCTGAAGGTGAGAACAGTGGACCGTACCTGCATCATGTGTGTGTTGAAACAGCCACATGTGATCTCTATATGAAGCCCAACGTGACAGGGTGACAACACTGGAACACAGTTGGGAGACTTGGACGCAGTGTTGTCTCCCTATAACACAAAGTACCTGAACAAGGATCTTCTTGGCAGGGGCGGACTGATAACTCATGGGGCCCCCGGGCAATAGGAGATTATGGGGCCCCCAGGCAATAGGAGATTATGGGGCCCCCGGGCAATAGGAGATTATGGGGCCCCAGGGCAATAGGAGATTGTGGGGCCCCCAGGCAATCAGAGGTTATGGGGCCACACAGTATACAATCACACAGTATACATATACATGTACACACAGTATACACAGACAGATGTAAAAAAAACACAGATTTATACATACTGTCCCTGGTTTTACTGAGGCTGGCAACCCTGATGGGGCCCCCTAGTGGCCCAGGGCCCTTGGGCAGTGCCCGAGTCGCTCAATGGTCAGTCCACCCCTGCTTTTTGGCAGGATCACCACTTCATTTCCACAAACTGACCTTTTTAAAAAAAAAACTCCAAAAGCTGGCCACAGGTGGGTCTGCAATCAAAATACACTGATCCACAGCTGCAACCAGTTGACTGCAGCTGCTGATCGACAAACGTTTTCCAACATTCCCATTTGACAGAAATCGAGCATTAGAACAGGGATGGTCACACATATGGATCCAAATTTGGCTGGTTGATTTTAATCCAGAGTTACTAAAATGACAAGATAAAGTGTTATTATCCATTGTTGTTTTGGGACACAAATGGGATAACATGTTTAATTTTCAAGACCACCCAACAGTCCTCTACTACTCTGTGACTTTGATATATTGTAAAAGATGGCAGCTCCAGGGTCAGGGGTTTTCTGTAACACATCTCACACTCCCTTATGGAAAAAAAAAAGCTGTAGATCGACTAAAACCAAAACTGTTTTAGTTGTGGTCGGAGTGTTGAACAGTCAGAACCTCCTCTGACCTTTTATGGACAGAGTTGGTAAAGATTTAACCATGGACTCGGGAAATGTCAGGACCGTCGTAGTTAAAAAAAAAAAGTGAAATTTAATCAGAGAGAAGCACATAATAGGCTTTCCTGGCAAATAAAGGTCATAGCAGGCATCTTGTTGAGTCTCTTCTTAGGCAGGGCTTCTTTTTTTTTAAAGTACAGGTTCACATAAAATAATATATACCCACTGAAGCGTACTGATTTGGCTAAGAATATTGTAGAATGAATATTGAAGAATGATTGTAAACTCTACTTTAAAAAACAAAAAAAACAAACAGGTTTATACTTAGCTGCTCTGTGTAGTGACCCATTGTACTGAGCAGCCCCCGAACCTACTTTTCTGGGGTCCCCCACCAGTGCTCCTGGCTTCTCCTCTTCTGGTTGGGCCATCCTAGGAAGACATTTCTTATTGTGGCACACCTGTGGGCTCCATCCTGTGCCACGCTGCTTGCATCCATGGTCACAGACAGTGCAGCTTGGCCTGCCCCTTGCTCCCTCCTCAGAGGATTTGACTGACGGCAGAGCGAGCCAAAAAAACTGTTTAGGCTTTAGAATTACTTTAAAAAAATAGATATTAAACAACATAAGGTATGACCATGTTACTGTTCTATAGAAAAAGGAACAATCAACTGAAAGTCCAACAATGCTCAATCAATACGTACAGGTATTGCAGTTTCGGGGATCTGCGCCCCCTTTTTCATGGCTACCAATAAACATATCTAACCGTTAATGTAGTAGGTTGATTGCTAGCCCTAAAGAAGGAACCGCAGATCCCTGAAATGTGTTGGTTTCCTGTATATCTTCGCTGTTGATAAATTTATTAGCAGACCTGAAGAAGGAACTGCAGATCCCTGAAATATGTTGCTTTTCTGTATATCTTCACTGTTAATGTATTATGTTTAATGCTAGCTCTGAAGAAGGAACCACAGATCAATGAAATGTGTTGGTTTTCTGTATATCTTCGCTGTTGATATGTGTACTAGCCCTGAAGAAGGAACTAGAAATCCCTGAAACACATTAGTTTCCTGTATATCTTTAATAATTTTACCAAGTCGTTTTTGAAGATCAGTGCCTACTCTGAGTTTGTGTTGGTTACAAGCATTCCCCTCTGTTAGCATGGAGCGCATGCGATTTTCTACTTCATTTGTAAGTTCGAATTTTGACAACTTGATTGAATCAGATATTAGGAGATGCGTGTCCTGTAACATGGATACTCTAGGTGCCAAATTTCATAAATAACCCACCTCTCACCTTAGGCTTCTCTGCTGTCTATTGTGTTTCACATGGCTGCTGCCAGTCATCCTCATACTAGGATTGGACACAGAAGACAAACGTCTGATAGTATCGGTGGTCAGAGAGCTCGGAATGTGAACATTATGGCAGGGAACCTTTTGATACAAATGATAATATTAAAGATTGTATAAACCTTCTTTATTGCAGACTACTAAATACAGATCATTATTCAGAGCAGAGTTCTCCTTTAAGGGCTTTTCTTTCCTTCTGAAATCTGAGTGATTTAATGTCTAACTCAGTCATTAACATACACACAGTGTCAGTGACATTTCATCCCCGTTTGGGGATAAAGTGACCATATTATATTGGTTTAATCAAAATGCAAATGAATGTCTTTACAGACGTCTAAAACGGATCTAAAGCCTGCCGCGAGAGGGCTGGGGGACAAAGCGAGGCAAAGCGAATGGAAGGGTCGCTAGGCACAAACACGGTTAACTTAAGAAAGATCTATTTTTAATTCTCACTGTTTTTATCCTGCATACAGTTAATCATAAATTGATTTAATTATAGTGTAAAAAATCGAAAAAAAAAAAAAATCAAACCAGTCTTGCATATCACTAATCAGGCATATGAGAGCTTAAATCAAGTGGTTACTAGCGACAGGGAAGGTGTAAAAATAGCACACTCGGACTCATTTTCTCCAGAAGTGAGAGCTCTGCAGCTGTGAGTGTGTAGGTGTCTGGTTATCAATGCAAATCCAAACCCTGGGACTAAAATCCGCTCCATGCCAACGGTATGCCAATGTTCTTTTTAGATGCTTGCATATTGTCTAAATTTCCATGCTGTCCTTTTCTCAGTACTCTAAAACTTGGACGTTGCACATTGCAATGGACAATAATAATATCATCACTTGAAATAAGAAGTCTAGATATACACAATAAGGATAGTCACCCTCTCTAGGGGATAAAATGCTCATTGATGACTTGCAGCCTCGTGTTTTGGAGCAAGAAACATTTGACCAAAATATCATGGACATGGTACTATGGAATGCTCAAAATGTGATGTGGATGTCAGGCTCTGCTAGGAGAGGACGGACATAATCAATCATAGCTGTTCTGCTTTTGGAAATAGAACTACATATCTCATCATCCTTCAGTGCTGTCCGACTACCAGGGGTGTAACTGCTGCAGGCTAGGCAACAAACCTCTTTGATTATGAATACATTTACCCTATTACATGCCATACTTGTTACATTGTTACACAGCCTGTTGTCATCTCACTCAACCACAGCTTGCAGTGCAGAGCCTGTCAGTCAAGGTAACAAACCACTCACACGTCTACTTCCTTCATCAGTGACTCATCTGCCCAGCACAAGAGATATTTCCTGGGAAGTAAAAGCAGACATTTTTCACATAAGAAACAATCCTCCCTCATGTCTGTTTCCCTCTGACAAGCAGGAGGAGGAAACGTTTCTTGTGCGTTAAAGCAGAGCTCCAGCCTCCTCCAACCAAAAAATGAAAGTAAAAATACTGTAGCTGTTGACTTTTACTATTAGGGCACATACCTGTCCAGGTAGGGAGCCGATTCTTGAATCTTGGGCCATCTTGGGTAAGGGAAACCAGCAGTGAAGCCTTGCGACTTCACATCTGATTTCCTACTGTGCATGCGCAAATCATGCTGCGCTTTCTCATTGGGCCGGCTGCAGCGAGGGCCGAACTGTCAGCTGAGTCCCGAACTCAGCGGGAAGTGGAAGCAGGTACCTATCAACCCCCCCCCCCCCCCCCACAAGGTGCCAAATGTGGGGGGGGGAGAGAGGCAGACAAGCGGAGCTTCCCCTTTTCGGAGGGGCTCCGCTTTAAATATAGACATGGTTTCCACATAAGCAACAAGAACATTTTGAAAACTATTGTACAGGTAACAGGGAATCTGAACTGAGTGGCACAGAAGGAATCCAGAGGCATTAAGGCCGGGTTCACACATGTGGAGCCATGGGTTCGTGCCTGGGTCCGGTGCGTTCCTGTAAATTGGATCGGGTGCGATTCAGGTCTAAATTTTAGCCTGAATTCGCACCTGAACCAGACCCAAAGACGCACCGGACCCTTTTTTAACGCAGACCGTGGCAGCCCTGGACATTTGTAAACTGGCTCCATTGAGAGCTGGTCACACTTGCCTGTCATGGGAATTGGATGCGGGGAACATTTTAGCTATGGGACAGGAAGTGAAGGAAAATCTCCCCAATGGGACAAGGATACCAAAATAACAGGAAAAAAAGCTGACAGAGGGTATAACCCTCCTCTACCCAAAATGAAAAAATGATTTGCCCTTAAAGTGGTGTTCCGGCTAAAATTATACTTTTTAAATAAAAATACCCCTATAATACACAAGCTTAATGTATTCTAGTAAAGTTAGTCTGTAAACTAAGGTCTGTTTTGTTAGTTTATAGCAGTAGTTTGTTATTTTATAAACTTACAGCAGGCGGTGGCCATCTTGAGTCTGGGCATCTGAAGCCAGACTGTATTTCTTCCTGGATCTCATCCTTGCAGATCTCGCACATGCTCAGTGCAGCACAAGCAGTGTAATAGGTTTCAGATCAGGTTTCCATAGCAACTGCAGTGTCAGAGGAAGTTGCCGCCCCTTCCCAGAAGGCATTGCAAACAGGAAATGATGCGATGGGCCGCGGCCAGGGAGGAGGAAGTGAAAAATGAATACAGCAGATATACAGTAAGTGCTGAGAAAAAAAATTTAAAATATCCAATTCGTTTACAGTGCACAGTTTAGTGAGGGATGCTGAAGAGTTGTAAAAGTGGGTGGAACTCCACTTTAATTTGACTTTAACTAAAATTACTAGTTTATTCTTTTCTTTCATAACCTAATCTTAAAGGTAAACTTAAAAAGGATGGATAAAAAAAGCCAGCATGACAGCTGACGCTTAACGTAGAGATCCACTGGCCAGTCCAGCTGAATTATTTTTTAATGAGTTTTGGATATGGCTATCAAGAGTTAAATATCAGTCGGGGTTTTGCCTTATTATCTGTGCCCCTGTTGGGGGGGGGGCTTCTTCTTTACTTCCAGTCCCTATGCAGGAGGTTTGAAGATGCAGGCAGCAAAAAAATAAAAATAAAATTGTTAGAAGTGCAAACCCTTTCTCACTCTACTGAACAAGTGTTTTTTTTTTTTTGTGCCCTTGTTGTAGAGATTATCTCTTCATTTCTTGACCAACAGGAAGTAAGGAGAAACTCCAGGCAGCAAAAAAATTGGCATGCAGGCATCAAGGGCTGTTTGGGTCAGCGACGATCCCCACACAGACACACTTATCCGTATCGGCACATGGATATTGCCACCACCCCATGATTTATGAGGATCTGAAGCAGAATTATTTTTCCTGGTTAGTGAAGCGCCACAAAGTATATATGCAGCTGCAATTCAGAATAAGGAAATGCTGCCTAAATACAAGAGACATGTGTATTCTTACTTGGTGTGCTTTATGCTTTTTCTCCTCCCTTCTTTTTTAATAAAGACTGACCACTGCTGCCCTCTCTCCTTTGGAAGAGTGAAAGGTCTTATCTCCGCCCCCTCCTATAGTTTTCTACAAGCAGCCTGTAGTGGGTAAGGCCTGCTGGGACCCTCCCACAGCTCAGGCTATATACAGCACAATGATGATGTCACCGTTACTTTTACAAAGAAATATCTAGATTTGTAGAGACATTTGGTGCAAACAAAGTAGATTTATATCATCTGTGGCTGTTAAGAGAATATATTTAAATGAAAGTTTTTTTGCTAAGTTTCAAGTGGCATTTGGCAGTTGGTTACAGGAAGCATTTTATGCCACGTTGGCTTCTAACTCTCAGTGCATGGCTAGTGGTAGCCTACATGGTGGTTAATGAAAGCAGAGATGCCCCAGCCTGCAGTGGGTTAAGCTTTGGAAAGCATTGTGTAGCCATGCAGATCAAGCTGTCGCTTGTGAACAGAGAGACAGAATCAAGACAGATGTGTTCATACTGGAGGAAAATTGATTGTTTTTCGATTGATATTCATCTATTATTTTGGAATGCAGGATGAGGGAAAGTTCTACGGGTCACAGATGCTAAGAAGGCTTCTTCTTGGCGGCGGTCGGGGAAAGGGTGTCAGCTTTGATTTATGAAGTGCAGCTTTGGGCTTGTTAGCACAATGTGTGGCGGTCTCCTGGTGGTGTGCCCACATGGCGTCTAGGAATTGTGTGACTGCACTGCCATCCTCTAGGCATCTACGGATTTCGCCTATGGAGCATAAACAGGCCCGAACAGCAATACATCATACAGGCAGAAGGGACATCAAAGAGGTGACACTTTGCTGCTCCCCATCTGCACTACAAAATTATTCCTAACTGTCATTCACAGAATTACTTTGAAATCCTCTTTTTTTTCATAGGATAAAAGGTAAAATAATCACAGCTTTAAGTGGGCGACATAAAAAGGAAAGTGCTGAACCATAATTAATTGCTTTTGCAAACTAGCCGCCACTTGGGTCCATAGCTTCAACTCCCAGTCCACTACATTCACACTGATCACTCCTTCACACGCAGCTCTGTATGTTATTGGAAGGAAGGAGCAGAGGTTGGCGAACTGGAGATAGCTGTGAGATAGTGTGGAGTGGACTGTCTGGGGACTGAACCTCTGTTTGCTGAGCTCCTGTGGCCTTACCTGTCTTCACCAGTCCCAGGTGGGCATTTTGGCAATAGTAATATTGTTTTCCCTATGCCAGCACTATAATTGGTTTGTATTTTGCTTTGCTGAAGTTGTGATATTTTCCCGTTTTGTGAACAATCAAGACTGTTTTACTTTTACAAAAGGCTGGTTGATGATCCTGGGTTCTGCATATTACACAGTTTTTCATGTGTTAAAGCGGAGTTTCACCCAAAAGTGGAACTTCCGCTCATCTGATTCCTCCTCCCCTCCGGTGCCACAATTGGCACCTTTCAGGGGGGAGGGAATTGCAGATACCTGTATTAGACAGGTATCTGCACCCACTTCCGGGAATAGACTCCCGCGGGAGTCACGCCCCCTCCCGCACCCCCCCGCTGTCTCCTGGGAAACACACAGGTCCCAGGAGATAGCGGGGACCACTTAAGAGGAGCAACGGGACTCGCGCATGTGCAGTAGGGAACTGGGAAGTGAAGCCGCAACGCTTCACTTCCTTATTCCCCCACCGAGAATGGCGGCAGCAGCTGCTGAGAGCCAAGCCATTGCTCGGCTTCGGCTGCCGACATCGCTGGACTCCAGGACAGGTAAGTGTCCGTTTATTAAAAGTCAGCAGCTGCAGTATTTGTAGCTGCTGGCTTTTACTAATTTTTTTTCAGGTGGACTCCCTCTTTAAGGGCTCTGCCAGCCCATTCACAAAAGGCCTCTTGCACGCTGGACGTTTTTGCAGCAGCTGTTTTTTGGCTTCAGAAGTTTTTTCTACAGTCAATAAACTCCCCATCATGTTATCCTATGTGTCCATGCACATATAAGCTGTTATCAGCAGTTTTTGGCTGGGGCGTTTTTTTTGCTTTAAAAAAACCCCCAAAACTAATGGGTTCTGAGAGGAGTTTTTCAGCTGTAAAAACACTCCAAAGTCAAAAAACGCTCATAAACACCAATAAACACTCAAAATCACGGCTCACCAGCGTTTTTTGATGTTTTAAAACCATTGGGAAAAAAAACGCTAATAAACGCTAAGAAAACGCTATTGCAAAACCGTTGAAAAAATGTTAAAGAACAAAAAGCTACTGGCGTTTATCTAACGTTATTTTAGCGTCCAGTGTGCATGAGGCCTAATAGGTGACCTTAAAACATGATAACACTTTTTCTTAACACAACACACAGTGTGAATTCATCCTTAGGTTTTAACATTCATATGAAAAGCTTCACCCTGCAACAAGGTACACGGAGAGAGTTGAGTTGAATTGTATGGCAGACTAACTGATGATGATGTAAATCACACCAGTCCATGTCTGTGAAAGTTTTCAGTTATCCATGTTACAACTAGTAATACGTTGTAGTGAGGCAAATTCAAGTGCACCTGTTGTGTAATGTGACAGGACAAGTCCAGTTGACGGTGACTAACTACTCGCCACACCACTATATACTCAGCCTAATGCCGCGTACACACGGTCAGACTTTTCGGCTACAAAAGTCCGACAGCCTGTCCAACAGACTTTCGACGGACTTTTGGCGGACTTTTAGCGGACTTGCGGCAGACTTTCTTACGAACAGACTTGCCTACATACGATCACACAAAAGTCCGACGGATTCGTAGGTGATGACGTACACCGGAGTAAAATAAGGAAGTTGATAGCCAGTAGCCAATAGCTGCCCTAGCGTGGGTTTTTGCCCGTCGGACTAGCATACAGACGAGCGGATTTCTGGGTCAGGCGTAGTTACAACGTAAAGATTTGAAGCATGTTTCAAATCTAAAGTCCGTCAGATTTGGAAAAGTCCACTGAAAGTCCGCTAAAAGTCCGGGGAAGCCCACACACGAGCGGATTGTCAGCCAGCTTTAGTCCGTCGGCGTCCGTCGGACTTTTGTAGACGAAAAGTCCGACCGTGTGTACGCGGCATTAGCCCTTTGAACAAATGCCACAGTTGCAATTATGCCAGTCTGAGCCTGATCCATTCTCTCAGAAAAGCTGCAAAAAAAGTGTCATTTTGTACACAAACCACTAAACACACCAAAGGCAATGGTGCAGTTACCTCAGTGTGGTTATTACACAAAAGCTGATCCTTCTCTTGACAATGTAGTGAGAAAAATAGAGTTTTTTAAGGTAATGAGCGGGGGCATGGATTTCAATAAAACAGATGTGCCGCTGCCAGTCACTTATGTACAGAAGCGGAGAAGTGGTCCCAGAGATAATGACATGGTGGGTGGGAGATGTAGATTGGCACACAGTACTGGGGAGAACAGAAATTGCATTTACATCTAAATATCAGAGCAGAGACACATGAATAAATGCCTGATTCACTCAGTCCCTTTTGCTGTGTTATGCAGACATGAAAAGGTTCTCTCAGTAGCCTGCACCTATGAAGTTGGGCAGCTGGGCGCTCGCTCCTCTCTCGTCATCTCCTAAATTCCAAATCGAAATGTTTATTCCTTCTAATATAGACTCAGAGGCTTAGCTTGAGTTAAATATTTATAATACGACTTTTAAATGGGTAAGTGAAAGTGTTGCATTTCTCTATATGAGTCTTGTGCCATATGGAGTAGTGATCAGAGCCTGGAGTTTACCAACTGGCCTAAATGCAGCTTAAACCATGCAGGTTCCCTTGCTGAGCAATCCAAAAGATCTACAGGGTGACAGGTGATCTACCTAATAATACTATCTTAGTTTTGGATAGAGAGGAGTAGGGTTAACATTTTTGTAAGGTCTTAATTTCTATCTGTGACCCCCTTGGGGAGATTCTCCTCAGTCTTGTTCAGGTGACAGTTGTCACCATGGCAGGAAGGCCCAGAGAGAGAGATAACAACATTGTTAGAAGTTCTAACCTTTCTCCACTCAACAAAAAATGTGTTATTGCTTTATTGAAGAGATTTTCTATCACTTCCTGTTCTGAAACTAGCCAGTCACCCTAACAATGTAATTTATGGTGAAACGCGTTGGTTGTACAACATGAAGTCATCACGCACAGTATTGGCGATAGGACTCAGCAGGGTGATTTTAATTTCCTTTAATGTGAGTGCACACCTTATTTTATATAAAGAAGGTTTCTATTAGCTATTACACTATGGCTTGTATTTTGTTATCATATCCCAGTTTGTTGCAAGTACCATCTAATGGAAAGTGACGTGGAGACCTGACAGTGGAAAGAATATCTGCATAAAGTGTTATTTGATCATTTGCTGATGGTCAATCTTTTCTGGTAAGAGGCTTGCTAGTAATTTGTATACACGTTTGGTTGTGTTCACGCTAAGGAATGGGTGAATATCACTTTAAAATGGTTTTGTTGAATGTTCACTTCTGAAAAGGATCACGTTCACCATTTTAAGGACACTGGTTCTTTCATATGTTAAAAAAATGAACTAAAGGATTTATTAATATTCACTTCTGTGCATGGTTTTCTACATTTTTTGTGTTAGGTCATATGTACAATATACTCACTTTGGCTCACTCAATTATTGATTTCATTGATCTTTGTATGAGCAATCACATGTTCATAATACTGTTGTGCAATCGCTTTATTTTTTATTTTTGATTCACTTTATTGTAGAAGGGTTCAACACTGCACTATTTGCTCTCAATACAATATTGCAGTTTACAAATTCTTAAAAGTAGTGGCTGCATTCATTTTTTTGGGGGGCTTTTTTGCCCTTTATTTGCTCATGTCCCATAGACACAAAAGGAAGTGATAGCAAATCCTTCCAGGATCACTCCACTGAAAGATTTGCCCTTGTTTTGTCACATATGGCGACCCATCACACTGCCCTAAGTCACGCCCACCGCTTTGCTGTCGCAAAGCGCTTCTGGGACATGTAGTCTACACCGAGGCATGTGCCCAGTCAGTCATACTACGATTCCCGTGATCCCCCGCAATTCATTCACAAAGCAGGAAGTGGAGGAGAAGGTGCTTGCTGTCAGATCAGGAGAGGCTGCAGCTTGTGGGCCAGTAAAGGATTTACGCTATGTGGAGCTTTTCAGTCTTTTTTGGTGAATTTACTGCCCACCTAACTGATCCATCCGATGATCATTCCTGCTGACGCTGAGGAGCCCAGTACTTGCCAGTGAGATCCCGGGCTGGGGTTAAAGCCACTTGCCTAGTGTGGTCCCCTGTAATAAGGGACCACCGATTTCTGGAAAGCGGCAGCTTTTTCTGTGGTGGAGGACAGCGGCGGACTGACAACTCATGGGGCCCCCGGGCAATAGGAGAAGATTATGGGGCCCCCGGGCAATAGGAGAAGATTATGGGGCCCCCCGGGCAATAGGAGATTATGGGGCCCCCAGGCAATAGGAGATTATGGGGCCCCCAGGAAATAGGTTATGGGGACACACAGTATACACACACAGACACACAATATACACACACAGTATAGACACACAGAATACACACACACACACTGAAAAGGTACTGGAGAGGCGGGGCAGCTATAATCTTGGGATTTTTTTAAAAAAATACAGATTTTTACATACTGTCTGTCTGGTTTTATTGAGGCTGGCAACCCTGATGGGGCCCCTTAGGGCATGGGGCCCTCGGGCAGTGCCCGAATGGTCAGTCCGCCCCTGGTGGAGGATATTTTTCACTTGTCACTGCAGTGTCACTTGTCACTTTCACGATACATAACTTTAGGATCAGCACCATTTTTGGACTTTTTATGATATGGATTTATTCTTTTTCAATATGGATTGATATATATTTTTTTTTTTTTCATTTTTCACTTAGTCATTGGATAATTTTTGTAAGTAGATCTCTTTATTTACTTATTTGCAATTTTTGATTATCACGTATTTGTATTTATATTTTGTTTATATACAGTTTGATGCACTTCATTTTGCACTTTTGTTTTGGGTTTCTTATAACCTCTATTTGCAGCTTCTTGGCACCTAGTATTAGGTAGCATATGTCATTTCATCAGTTCACTATTTAGCGCGACTTTTTGCTCTGTTTAGTGTCGTATAACACTTTTTAGTCGCAGCTCATCTCTTTGTACACCCTATAGCGCAGTATCTCTTTTTACACACATCACATTTGGTTACCCGCTGGACTGCGCATGCGCGACGCCGCCATATGCGTTCCAACACTGTGGCGATCTGCACTTGCGCAGAATTTTGTGGCCACACCCCTGAGTCCAGGTTCAAGCCCCACCATCCAAGTGGACATAGAGTTAGATTATAATTATGCTGAGTAAATCGAGGCCGTGCCCGAAGCGTGGCGAGCGAAGCGGGCCCGCGAGGGGCCCTGTGGCAAAGTGGTCTTACAACAGTGTTGGAACGCATATGGCGGCGTCGTGCATGCGCACTCCAGCGGGTAGCAAAATGTGATGGGTAGCCGAATGTGACGAAACACCCTCTATTCCTGTTCTGGTGACCAATCAGCATTTGGGTTTTTTCTTTCACTTTCGATGATAATGGTTGCCAAGACAAAAAGAGGGGGTGAATACAGACAGCATTAGAAACCCGACAGGTCTTCTAATCCCTCTCTACTCTAAAATAAAATGAAAGGCAAAACTACATTTTTTTTTTGTTTTAGGTAAAGTTTTATAAAAATGGAGTAAACAGGAAAACAGTGAGAGAGAACATTGCAACAATGCATGTTATCATTTCCTGTCTAGAGCCTTTGTGTCGCACAAGCCTATAAATTGATGTGTAGGTAGCGGTTTTACTGATGGCTGTCATGGCAGCCTGCTAGCATTTGGCAGCATTCTGCATTATCACATATCTCATGTATGCAAGGACAAATATTCCTGTAACAAGCCTTATTACTGTTGTTTCCTCAACAGCTGAAAGGGGGCAATAATCCTCACTTATATAAATTCTTGTTTCCTGTAATGTATTCTGATCCAGACCTGTCTAATGATCCCCATGATATTTGTCTGATGAGGACCCCTAACAAGCAGGCTGGAGATGGCAAGGAGATCCGCTGAAGGATGATGAGGATATACAAGCAGCAGAGGTCACACCAAGCAGCGAGGGCAGACCAGACAGAATGACAGGGGTGGGGAACTCAGGTGAAGAAATGATTAAAATGATACTCAAGACAAGGCCTGTGAAATCACAGGACTGTAATATTCTCTCAGAGGAGGTGGAGGCGGTGCAGGTCTGTGGCTCTCATTGGGTCCGTTGTGTTCTACCGACATTTAATCCGTCACACAGGCACCAAGAAGAGTTTTCATTTACCTCCTAGGAGACGACGGAGAAATGAATTGCAGAATTTCACCCATTTTTTACTTTGATTGAGGGAACGCAATGAATATTAATTACTAGGAGGTGTGCAGGAAACGCCCAGGCAAGCAGGGCCAAAAGTGGGCACATACACTAGGAAAGCAGGGGCAGGGGAGATCTCAAAAAGTATAATTCAGAAATCTGCTGGCTTTAGCAATCATAGCGTGCGGAGGAAGAACTCTTCTTTTCCATACTGACATCTTTGTCGGACTGTAATGGTTACTATATAGAGAATCGCGGTCTAATGGCTCTCAGTGAAGGGTTAACCCCATATTGCCTAACGATAGTGGCAGAATAACTGGGGTTGAGTAGCCTACAACACAATAGATCCAAATCCACAACTTTGGGGGAGCTCCTTGGGAAGCAGTTCAAAGGTGGTGGTTCCTCCAGGATAGTTATGCGACCACCATACCAACGCCATGTTTTAATGGGCAACCTAATATTGAGCAAATCCAATAACATCTATTATTTCCTTACTAAAATTGCCCACTCAGAGCATTTTAAAAGACTTGCCCTGACATCAATCCTACCCCCAATTTCTGTATTCTTTAGGGGTGATGGGGGTGGCTCACATCTGCAATTATTCTAGAAAATTCAGGCTGGCCATCAAGAATCCCCTTGACACATAACCAGCTGAGTTGACCCCTCCCGCGTAAAAACGTACACCAATCAAACTGCACAGGCTAGGGTGGTATACAACTGCCTTGTCTATGAAGATCACAGACCCTTCCAGTTGGTCCTCAGGGCAGTTTTGTTGCCTCGATGTCCAGCCTTCTACAGGTACATTGCTGGTCAATGGGCACTTTTTGGGGGAAAAACCTATACTATAAAAATGAAAAATTGTCACATTGTCCAGTGTCACACTGAAAAAATGTAATGATTACAATTGCAAAAGTCTTATTCCTATGGGAACACTACCCCCATTTAAATTGGTTGTCATACATCACCCCCTCCATCCTATCAGAAGTCCCTTGCTTCTTGACAATTCTGAACTGATGCAACACATTTATATTCCATCCTACAAAACACCATGCACAGCTCAGCCCTAGCAACAGATACCAAATGAAGCCGTTGGTGTGGCGTTACGGCCAGAGCGCCATTAATGAAGGAGCAATATTTGTTACTGGAAGTGAACTGAGCCAATTAAATTCTTCATTGCAGCTTCCCCTAATGTGCCATAATTAATCATCAATCTTTTGACCTAGCAACCTGCTTTTCCAGTGTTATGTTAATATAGATCTATCTTGTTTTCCAGTCTGGATGTTCCTGACCTATGGTGACACCTGGCCTTTTCATCCACTCCTCTATTATCACTGATATGATCCTATTCTTAGGCATACATGTACCGGGGCTTCAATGTCTCAATTAACCCTTTCATTAACCTCCTGTGTTACAAGAATAATTAGCTAATTAGTCTGTCCGTTCTCATACTAGCAGGCATAAATCATCTACCTGCAATAGCTGAAGGAGATAGGTGATGAAATCACTTTTTTTCTTTTTTTAACATTAGAATTAATTGAATTTTGACATTGCCTAGAAAAACATTTCTTCTTTGGAAACTACTCATTGATTGATAAATATTTTATTTAGGATATTAGATGAAGGCACCAAGAAAGTACAAGGTAAAGAAGTCAATCATTGAAGGGTATGGAAAGCAAACTATTTTCCTAAACTTTGCATAGCATGGCGAGGGGTAGTACCTCTGATAGAAGAAATAGCCAGCACTCAACCAGTTGACCTCGAGATTTTAATTAGGTGTTTTTGCAAGAGCAATGTACAAAGATGCAGAGTAAACGATAACACACCGTCAGCTCCCCCCTAGATCCAGGCCTGGATAAAACTATGATGGGGTGGAGACCGTGGAGTAATAAACGCTGTGTTAATCCTAGTGCCAGATTGCATAATATACTATATATCATTTATAATTTTGCCCATAGGCTGACTTTAGATCGTTTGTTACACCAACATTTCATATTGCTGATATGTGTCTGCTGTGCCATGTACTCATATGATAAAATATCATGTTCGCTTTGTATTGCTTCCTTCGAAATCCCTGGTGTTTCTGCCAGCTCCTCTGCTTTTCTATTAAAAACCGACCACATTAAGCATGAGAGCACAGTGTAGTCAGTTCCCTAGCTATGCTGAGAACTCAGTCTGCCCTCCTCCAATGATCAGACTTGTCCTGACACGCCCCCACCCCCCCCACCTCCTCCGCAAATCCTTTCACTGGGAATCTCAGTGTGCTGTTGCTGTTCCTCCCCCAGCTCTTATGCAGCTTAGAACAAAGGGAACAGAGGGTATGTGATCTCTTATAAAAAAAGGGGGAAAAAAAGTTTTTTTTTCTCTAATCTATACACAAATGTTTTGCCTTTCATTTCTATTTTAAACTGAATGGATTGTTTTACAAGATAATCGTTTAAAATCACTTTAAGGTCTCACAACTGACCATACATTGTCCTTATTTTTTTTCAGGCACTCTCATTGGACAGTATTCGGTTGATTTTAGCCCAAAAAAGTTAGGCTGTAACAAACATAGTGAAACTAAATCATAGGGGGCACAGAAGAGGTTTTTCTGTCTAACAAGAAAAAAAACCCCAAACAAAGATTCTGGGACTTTAGAGGCAACGTCGTAAAAAAAAAAAACATAGTTTATTAATACAGAAAAAATCAAATTCAAAATCACAATACACATATAAACATAAAAAAATTATTAAACAACATAGAACCACTACAAATAGGAGCAAAAAGTGGTCACGATAAGTGTGCAGTCCTCCACATGGCCCTACGCGTTTCGGGATTTATCAGAAGAGTCCCTTCATCAGGGACAGTCAGTGGAACTGCACACTTATCGTGACCACTTTTTGCTCCTATTTGTAGTGGTTCTATGTTGTTTAATAATTTTTTTATGTTTATATGTGTATTGTGATTTTGAATTTGATTTTTTCTGTATTAATAAACTATGTCTTTTTTTTACGACGTTGCCTCTAAAGTCCCAGAATCTTTGTTTGGGGTTTTTTTTCTTCTTTGACTTTTAGGGATGTTGGCAACTTATATGATCTGTTTGGATGGGCTTTTCTTTTTATAATTTCTGGCTAAGAAAGGCAGTAACAGACACACTGTGCTGTCAATGCTTTAGACAGGACTTTTACTAGTTCAAAATAGGGTACAAGTTCACTTTAAGCTCAGGAGCTGAACATTATTGTGCAGGCTCTCTCTCTCTGTCTCTCTCTCTTGCTCTCCTAAAAGACTTAATGACCAATAAGCAGCTGGACCGCAGTCTGAAATGAGCGAATAATAGCAGCGCTATTGTATTAATCACATATCTGAGAGGGGAAGATGAGAAGAGCTCACACAGTAAAATTATGATGACTTTTTTGTTATCTTTATTGATTCAGAGTCTCTCCAGCCATTTATCGCTGCCTGACTTAATTGTCCTTTAATATTTTTAATCTTTCTGTATTTTCCTTTTCAAAGACATAATTTCATCTTGAGCGTTTAGATAATTTCTCTCCCCCCGTCAATGTAATTGGCATATGAGGGATCAGTTCCACGTTTACTGCTTCCTACACAGGATCTGTGATGTCAAGAAGACTAATAGTGGAGAATGCTAAATTATACAGAGTGATTTTTGTTTTCGTAGACCTCATTTGGCCAATAACGGGGAAGCACTCTTCATTATATAGTCTTTATCAGCCATATTCCTCCTGTTTTACAAATGGCAACTGTAATTGGATTGGCTGCTGTAAGGAACCCAAACAACTCTTTGTTCCAGCACTTGGAACACTGAGGCCCGGTAGCTAAACAATCCATTAAATCCCGTTCAGTAGGCTGACACACGGCAGAGTTTCTTCACCGCTTCGCATAGATCACCTGACCTCAAATTGATTGTCTATCTCAGCTAAGTGATTCACAAAACACAAAATGTGCCCTCCAAATTATCTGTGGTTTGTCCTGATAAAAATGGAGGTGCATCTTACTTTAATGGATTTAATCACAAACCACAAAGAAATAGATAGATACATAGATAGATACATAGATACATACTGTAGATACATAGATAGATACATAGATACATACTGTAGATACATAGATAGATACATAGATAGATGCTATAAATAGTGGTGGTGTATTCCGATTTTTACCTAAAGTGGATGTAAACCCAATGTCATCCTTTCTAAACTCCTGCCATAGGGGTTATCTATAAGGATATACATGCCTCCTGCCTGACATACCTGTCAAATGTCTCCCCTCTGTCTGTTATGAGAACCCAAAAACTGCAGATTCTGTGGGTGGGTCTGTTGTCTGGAGCTCGGTGGGTGGAGTCGTGATGTCAGTAGACCCCGCCCACCTCTACACTCCCCTTGTCAATATGCATTTTCTCCTGTGTATTTCTTACACTGAACTTCTGCTATGATCTCTAACATCCAGTGAAAAGACAGGAAAGTAACCACATGACTTCAGCATGCCAAATCATGCTGAGGTGTGGAACAGCCAATCCTTGCAGAGCTGCTGAAGAAAGGAGTGGGGGAGGGAATTTAAAAAAAATGCATGTCTTAGGCTAGTGCACGAGATATGTAAATCACCTGTCACTCACAGCAAGGGGGAGGATTTGACAAAGTTTTTCTCTGTTTGTCAAGTTTTATCTCACTGAACAATAAAAGAGGATTGCAGAGAGATGGATTAACTCTTTGTGGCAAGACTGGGCTCAAATGATAGGAAATCTTATACTCTACATTATGACATCAAAAAAACATTTCGGGTTTACATCCACTTTAACATAATTAAAAGACAGAGTTGCTAATGTCACTGTTTGCTCTGTGAAATACTTATGTTCTCTGTATACATAAAAAAAATTTAAATATAAAGAATCCAATAAAGTGTATCTAAAGCCACAACTTTTTGGGTAATAATTATAACCCGTCATTTATTTTTATTTTTTTTCTTTGTGCCACTAGGGAGATTTCTCTTTCACTTCCTGTTCCAGAAGCACAATAGGAAGTGAAGGAAAATCCTCTCTTAGGGCTGCTTCACACTGGAATGTGCACATTTGCACACACCCACGCACTTCTCACAAGGGCAGCATGCTCATATGGAGTTCAGGAAACCCGCACGGGACGGGCCTTTCCCGCATTGTGTTTTGGTTTGATCAAGTCCTTACTGAGTTTTTACAAAAAAACCATGTCCCCATTGGAAGAATTATTCCATTCTTGTTCTGTATAAAAAAAAATCTATCTCTCCTGACAATGTTCACCAGGAAAAATAGAGAGAAAATCCCAATTAAAAGCTGACAGATATTTCAACATGTTCACACTTTATCCAAAACGAATTATTGAAAAAAAAGCTTTGACATTAGATAAACTTTAATTCATACTGATGAACTTGGAGGGGTATATACTTTACTTTTATTCAAGGAGTAACTCCACTTTCGTGGGGAAAAAATGGCATCATTTCCTGCTTGTGTTATTGGCTCACCAATCTTCCCAGAAGTCTGCCTAAGATACAAGTCAGATTTCAGGCATCCCCTGCAACAAAAAATGTCATTTTGGAGAGATACTTTCAATAGGAACACATCTAAAGGGATGCAGGCCCAGCAGATTTCCTCATTGGTGCCCTGCATCTGCACGTCTGACAGTTAATTATGCAACCACTTCCCATTAGACCCACTCTGTACAGAGGCACAGACAAACACACAGGGATTTCTTTAGAAAAACAAAAGGTAGGAATCTGCAACAAAGTTTGTTACAATCCTTGTAATGTGCATAGATCACCCAGGGGGGGAAGTTTTTCTCTCAACAAAAGTGGAGTTACACTTTAAAGTGGTTGTAAATCTCTGAAACAAAAAATGAACAAAGCATATCCCTCTATAGTGTGTAGTTGCATCCATCCAAAGCACCTAGTGTGGTTCCTATCAGTTCTCTGCTCCCTCTGCTATCTGCATGAGTCACTTATGGCAGGTTATGCTGAAACCACAGAATCCCAGGGGACAGACCTGCCCCTCATCCAGCAAACAGAAAAATGGACAGCTTTAACTGTGCATGTTTCCCTATAAGACTGTGTGCATGTGTGTGGTCAGATTACACTCAGCCCCTGCTCTATGCTGTGTAGTGTGTGACATCAGATCCCCACCCCCTGCCTCTGGAGGCTGCGAAATGCTGTGAAAATGTGTGCTTTAGGAGGCAGTACAAGAGAGTAGGCTGCAGATAAACATATACAACTTGTGGGAGCAGGATTGGTTTAATCTCTGTATATCACTGAGGGTAGTCACTTCAGTGGGTATCCAGTATGTAAGAGTTTACAACCACTTTAAATATATATATTCCCCGATAGCCAAAAGGATATAAATCCACTTTGTGTGCACCAAATATCTTTGCAAACCCAGATATTACATAATAAATGCAGTGACATCTTCACTGTGTTGCACATAGCCTGTCTACCCACTACAGGCCGCCTGCAGAAAACTATAGTAGAAGGTGGAGAAAAGACCAGCCACCGCACAAAAGGAGAGAGAGCAGCAGTGACCGGTCTTTATTACAGGAGGAGGTACATTCTCACAGCACTTAAACCCTTTCACTAAAACCAATTATGGGATGCCCCAATTATGGGGGACTATTTACTCCCACTGATGCCAGTGCATTTTCTACTCCCTCTGGCAACAGTCTGGCCCCCCTAAAGCCTAAAGGACCGTATACCAGCCCTTTGTTTAGAAGTTTGGAGACCCCTGACCTAGAGCAATCTGCATGTGCATGAAAATGCAGCCTGCCTAGGAATGTGCACTCCCCCAAACTGACATCCACCAACAAGGCATTCTAATATTAACGCCTCCCAAGAGCCAGCCTACTACTTAAATCAAGGCTGTGGGTTCTTGAGAGGAGTACTGAGGCAGGGTGCTGTGATGTTTTAAGGAGGTGACATACAGCACCCTTCCACCAGCCATGACCTGCCTGCACTTCATAGAGAATCACAGAAACCTAGTGATGAAAAAACACGTGGTCTAAAATACAGTACGTAATGAAAAGAGAAAAGTTTAATTTAAGAAAAAAAATGAATTAGCAAATCTAAGCAGATTTAAATCCAGCTTTACGATCTGGACGAAGACAAAAAAAAGAGTTCAGTGGAGGGTCACAGTTAAGGTACGCAGGGTGTAAAATGCTCTCCTGGGATTGTGTCTGTTAGAGGTGAAGATATAATAATTCTCCATTATGTATGTGTGTTTTGGAAATCAATGAACAGAGAATTATAATGAAGTATTAGGCTTTTAGTCGCAAATTTACAAGCCAAATTCAATAAAGCCAGGACCTGAAAGGAACCTTGGCATTTCTCCCTGGCAGCCTGCTTATCTGATGTTTGAATGCGGATACGTAGAATATGCAGTGCACTCTCTCGGTTAGTTAATTGGCTAAAGAACGATAGAGGAAGTACTACAGTCACTGTGTCGGTATAATGGTTACATGGATACATTTTTTAAAATGCAAGTACCAATACAAAAAAAGTTTGCCAGTGGTTTCAATTTTACAGGAATGGGTGTTAATCGCCACACTTTAAAAAAAAGAGACACCTATGAAATGTACTGCCTGACCTGATTTTGGCTTAAATTCATGGCATCCAGGACTAAAGTAAATCTCCAGTTCCAGCTTCTAATGTTTATATTGATTATATTGTGTTTACATCTACTTTAAAGTTTAAAATCACTTTGTTTTGGGAAGTGGTGACATCTGATGGAGTTTTTCAGCCAGTAAACTATTGCCTTCTTTCCCATCCTCCGAGTGAGCAACCATACAGCTGTGCTTAAAGGAGAGCTCCAGGCAGTTATACTCACTTTATTTCAGTTATGTATTAATTCACAGTTCATACAATAATTTTCAGTTCACTTGGTCCAGTAAGGTAAGTATAAAAGTCTCTACTGTGCAAATTACTGGGCAGAATGAGGAGATACTTAGATGGCCAATAAAAAGCAAATGGCTCAGGCCACAAGTGTGGTTTTCTGGCAGTTTAGGCAGGAAAGGAGTGTAGCGGTGTCACAAAGTCAGTAGACCTGTTTGCCATACAAAGGATAAAAATGTTTTTTAAAGCAAAGAGTTTGTGGACACCAGACCATCACATCTATATGAGCTTGTTGGCCATTCATTTTCAAAACCTCAGCCACTAATAAGGAGTTAGCCTCTTTTTGTGACAATAACAGCCTCCATCCTTCTGGGAAGGCTTTTCATGAGATGTATAGCATGGTGGCTTATGGGATAGAACTTCTGCCTTGTAGCACTGGGGTCATTGGTTCAAATCCCAGCCAGGACACTATCTGAATGAAGTTTTATTGTTCTCCCTGGGCTTACCTCCAGGTCTTGTTTACTCCCGCACTATAAATACACGCTTTGTGTCTCCAGGAGGTAAGGCGCTATAGAAATACAAATCAAATAATAATATGTTTTTCGAGTGTATCTGTGGGGGTATGTGCCCATTTGGTCAGGTCAGGTGAGGTCAGGTACCGATCTGGCTCTCAAAAAGCATTCCAGTTCATTCCAAGGGTGTTCAGTAGGGTTGAAGTCTATGCAATCCACTGGAGTTCCTCCATACCAAACTGGTCAAACCATGGCTTTATGGAGATGACTTTGTACACACCATCATGCTGGAACAGTAAAGGGCCTACTACAAACTATTAACACAAGGCTGTTCACAATTGTGTAAGATGTCTTTGTATGCTGTAGTATGTTCAGGACACCTGAACTCCATTATTAGAAGGGAGATGGTGGTAGAGGGGGTCCACATACTTTTTACCATATAGTATAGCTCAATAGTTTTACAGCGGAATTGCAAGAGTTTGTACATCACTTTACAAATCAATATCTGATTACTTCTGTATTGTATCTGTACTGTCTGACCTCATGTTGTAAAGTGCTGCACAAACCATTGCCACTGTATAATGTTAATAATAAGCAGCTGAGAACATCCCCCCGCGTAAGCTACAACTTGGGTTTTTAGCCATTTGGTCGGAGTTGCCCTTGAATACGGGATCACAGAGAACCTTTCTGCACACAGTGTTTTGCGGTCCTCTCCTTACCTTCACATTGTTCTCACATTTCACAATTGCCTCCTCTTCTTCCTTCTGTCGTCATGCTGGCAATTGCTGCCTGTCTCTCAGGCTTGCTGTAATCTGATCGCTTGAAAATCCCCCTTTGAAGTCACGCTGTGTGAAGAGGATTTATCCATGTCCACTTAAATATTCATGGGCTTGCATTCCTGTTTAAAAAAAAGACACTTGTTTATTTAGATAAGATTTAATTTATTCATAATTTACCTAAATTTGCTTCGGCGTGCATGTACATTTTAGCTTATGAGTAGCATAATACATAAAACATTAGTCAGGCATGCAAATTTCACAAGTGCACCACCTTATCCTACCGGCTTGCTGAACAAGATAAGTCGGCACGGCTCCGGCGGGAAGGCCAGGGGCTGCCTCTGGCTACTACCTACTCCCTTTAGACAATGCCTTTCTTCCGATCTAAGCTAGCAGTGAAAGGTGTTGGATGTGTTTACAGGTGGCTAATTTCAGTCTGGCAGCTTCAATGAGCTTCCCTTTAGCATGTACAGTGACAGCTCTTGTACAGATTCCATGTTTCCCGAAAGCAGGCAGCGGGAGTGTGAAATTGTTCCCTCGTTATCTACAGCTACGTAGACCCGTCTGTAATGCTGACACCCAGCCAAGGTGTTGCATTCCTTAACTAACAATGTCAGAAGGCTTTAATCAAATCAGCCTTTCTCAGGACTCTAATATTTTGTACCCTTTTATAATTGCAAATCTTCTTCAAGTACTCCCAACCTTTGTTTATCTTACACAACCCCTAAATGTGTATTCCTATTGCCAATACCCTCTAAATGCATAGGTGTTCCCTAAACGCATTATTATACTTACCTACAGAGGAAGAAGAAATATAAGGCCATTTATTGTACACTATATTGTCAGTATTGGGACACCTGCCTTTACACGCACATGACCTTTAATGTCATCCCAGTCTTAGTCGGTAGGGTTCAGTACTGAGTTGGCCCACCCTTTGCAGCTATAGCAGCTTCAACTCTTCTGGGCAGGCCGTCCACAAGGTTTAGGAGTGTGTCTATGGGAATGTTTGACCATTCCTCCAGAAGCTCATTTATGAGGTCAGGCACTGATGTTGGACGAGAAGGCCTGGCTCGCAGTCTCCGCTCAAATTCATTCCAAAAGCCTTCTATCAGGTTGAGGTCAGGACTGGCCAGTCAAGATCCTCCACCCCAAACTCGCTCATCCATGTCTTTATGGACCTTGTTCTGTGCACTGGTCCAAATCATTTGGTGGAGGGGGGATTATGGTGTGGGGTTGTTTTCCAGGGGTTGGGCTTGGCCCTTATAGTTCCAGTGAAGGGAACTCTTAAGGTGTCAGCATACCAAGACATTTTGGACAATTTCATGCTCCCAACTTTGTGAGAACAGTTTGGGGATGGCCCCTTCCTATTCCAACATGACTGTGCACCAGTGCACAAACAAGGTACATAAAGACATGGTGAGCAAGTTTGGGGTGGAGGAACTTGACTGGGAGGAAGAGCAGAGACTGCAAGTCAGACCTTCTCATCCAACATCAGTGCATGACCAGAAAAATGCGCTTCTGGAAGAATAGTCAAACATTCCCATAGACACACTCCTAAACCTTGTGGAAAGGGTGGGCCAACTCAATACTGAACCCTACGGACTAAGACTGGGATGTCATAAAACTTCATGTGCGTGTAAAGGCAGGTGTCCCAATACTTTTGATAATATAGTGTATGTGAGTGCCTTTTTGCTCATTTCATAAACCAACCAGTCATACAAGCTACATCTATGGACCCATCTATATGATGTGACTTGGGATGAGAAAAACTGAGAATATTCACTTTTGTCGCGTACACACAGTCGGAATTTCGGCCCACAAAAGACCGATGAGATTTTTTTCATTGGAAAATGTGACCGTGTGTATGCTCCATCGGTCTTCTGCTGGCGGAATTCCAGCCAGCAAAAGATTGAGAGCATGCTCTCAATTTTTCGGTCGGGAAATGTTCTTATTCGAAAATGCGATCGTCTGTGGCAATTCCAACGCGCAAAATCCCTACGCATGCTCGGAAACAATTCGACGCATGCTCGGAAGCATTGAACTTCATTTTCTCAGCTCGTCGTAGTGTTGTACGTCACCGCGTTCTTGACGGTCGTAATTTCAGCGAACTTTTGCGTGACCGTGTGTATGCAAGGCAAACTTGAACGGAATCCCGTCGGAAAAGCCGTCATATCTTTTTCCGATGAGAAAACCGATTGTGTGTACTCAGCATTTGTCAAAATTGTATCAAAACTCCGGACACTTCAGAGAAATTTTACCATTTGGCAAGATCCATTGATGGAGTGCAAAATAAAGGTGGTTTTGGTGATTTGGGATGGTGCACCAGCTCTTGAGGGTTACCGAGACACCTTTAATTTTTGAAAAAAATTAATTATTTATTTTTGCATAAAAGTAACTCTTTCTAGATGTTTAAAGGTTAACTCTGCTTTTCTGAGAAAAAAAATGGCAAAAAAAAAAAAATAATAATAATAATGTAACATACAATTGCTACATAAGCCATTTTGTCATTTAATGTTATTAACAATGACCTTTCCTTTTCAAACTGTAGCACTGTGATTTTCTGTAAAATTCAATGCAATTTGCCAGCTTGGAGGCGTTCTGTACACAATTGTACACAACGCCCCCAGAAATGCCTTACCCTGCTTGTGTAAAGAACTCCTCTCATGCCCCCCCAGTGTGAAAGCCTGAGTGCATTCACACTGGGGCGGTGGGCTTGCAGGACGGGAAAAAAAAGTCCCACAAGCAGCAGCTTTGGGGTGATGTGGGAGCGCTGTATACAGAATGCATGGGCAGCGCTTCCGAAGCGCCTGAAAAGCGATTCGGAAGTGCCGCAACACGGGCGCTTTTAACCCCTTCTTCAGCCGCTAGCGGTTGAAAAGCACTTTTAGCCAATGGACCCGCCACCCCAGTATGAAAGTACCCTAAAAGTTAAAGGGGTTGTAAAGTAAGTGTAAGTGCTAGAACCCCTGCTTGTCTTTTTTAGGTTGGGCTTTGTGTCCCTTTTCTGAAAATTGTCTTCACTTCCTGTCACATAGCCAAACAGGAACTGAGGGTAAAACCCTACCGATGTCTTTCCTTGGGCACACAGTTCAATCTAACTGGCGCCCCCATTAGGCAAATTGCACTCTAGCACTTTGTTGTGTACACCCCAAATTATTAGGTATTTTGGGGTTTATTAAAGGCAAATCCACTCTGCAATACAAGTGTACTCGCTGTAAATCTGAAGGGAAGCACTGGTGATTTTATCATCCAATCGTGTAGAAGCAAAGATGCTGTTTTTTTATTTTCCTTGCATGTCCCCCTCGGATCTCCAGCAAGTGCACTTGTAGTGCAAAGTGGATTTGTCTTTAGTAAATAAACCTCAAAGTCCAAGATACCTAATAATTTGGGGTGTACACAGCAAAATGCAAAATTGACCTAATGGGGAAACTATTTAGATTGACCTGTGTGTCCCCAAGGAAAGATATTGGTAGGGTTTTACCCTCACTTCCTGTTTGGCTATGTGACAGGAAGTGAATAAACTTGAAGGAGAAACTGGCAAAATTTGGAAGATGTCTTCACTCTATCAAGGGTGTAGACAACCCCAAAAACTGACAAGACGTCTAATCCCTCTGCACTCTATCCCCGAGCAAAAATAAGAAAGGATTTCATTTAGCTGAACTTTGCAAAGACACATTCCTAAGTTCAACTTTGATGCATGTCAATGGCCCATTTAGACCTTGTTTTATAGAAAACACCAGTTGCCTTTCACTATACACTTTTGTTAGTCCAGTCCTGGAAATCTGCATCTGCTTTACTATTAATTTCCATAAAAATTGGGTTCCTGCAGCTAGATGCGCAACCGATGTGTATGTGAGATGCGCAACTGCTGTGTGCGCAGAGGTATGTACACGTGGCGCATATCTGGTACCTGGAAGTGGTGGCCAGCACACAGGAATGATATCACACCCCTCCAGGAAGTTGCTTGTACTGCTGTTAATTCCTTCCCACCACCATGCGCGTCTCACCGTTCTGAGGAAGAGATGATCCTTATTTGCAAATTAAGATATTTTTTTTATTCATCTTTACATGGGGTGATGTTTGTGTGGGTCATGTGTGTATGCCTAAATGATTTGGCCTCAAAACACACACCTACTTCCTGTGTACAGATTCACTTCCGGGGCAATGTAAATTGCTTCCTGCTTCAGTGTGTGTGTATATATAGATATACATATATAGACATATCTATAGATGTAGGTTCTTGTGTCCACCAGCAGAGAGAAGTTGGGTAGATGCCACACTCCTGATTGTAGAGGCATAATAATGGTCTAGCACAGGGGTCTTCAAACTATGGCCCCCCAGTTGTTCAGGAACTACAATTCCTGTTATGCTTAGTCCTGTCTGTGAATGTCAGAATTTTACAATGGCTCATGGGATGTGTAGTTCCGCAACAGCTGGAGAGCCGTCGATTGAAGATTTCTGATCACTCTAGCGTGTCTTGAAAAAAGGTGTTTTTTTATGTGCCTTGTATAATGCCCAAGAAATATCGTTTGGAAAATACAAGTGGGTCATGGCACATCTACATTCCAAATTTGGCACTTAAGATGGTCATGCACTATGCAATCTGATTGGCCAATCTCTGTACAACTTGATATTTAGGCAAAATAGATAATAGGAAGATGCACTTGAACAATAAATTCAAATTCTAGATTGCACTAAATCGAATTTATTTAAGATCTAACTGATTGCAGTGTATGGTCACCCTTGAAGATCAAAAAAAAAATGTGGGTTTGGAAACTTTTCTCTGTTCTTTGTAATGTATTGAAAGATTTGGGTAAAAAAAAGAAAAAAACACATTTCAAAGATATATTAGAACTGATAAGAATGAGATTAGCATCAAAAGGGCTAATTAACTGAGAACACCTACTAATTGCCTAACAAGACACATCCAATGAGATGAAATTAACCAATTGTATTGGGCGTGCGCTATTATCAATGAGAAAACTGCAGTTACCCTAGCGACAGTTTATATATGAACTGGTTCAGTGCCTTCTTGTTAGTAAATCACCCCCAGTGTCTTCATAAAGTACATAGTAGGCAGTTCATTATTTCTTATTAAACACTCAACTCTTTTTAGAAAGTAACACTGAAAAGTGGGATCACCAAGACAAGAACACTAATATGGAGTGACAATGACCGAGATCATCACTGACATTCATAATAAATGTCAGTCTGACACACATCTATTCTTACTTATGAAGACACATACAGAACAAAGTATAACATCTCTAGGGAGATGTGGTTTGGTGGAGATATAACCTAGGAACCCAAAGCTACCAGGCCCAAGTGCTAGCCAATTAACGAGAAAGTTAATAAGAAACTGTTTTAGAGAATATCACTGTTTAGATCCATTTCCCAGATCTGTCCTCACATGTTACAATCTGATCAAAGAAAGATCAGTTTGATCACAGCTACCATCATGGTACAATCTGGTCCTGTTTCTTTTTTTTTTCTTTTATTGAAATGATTCAGTTTTAATAACAACAGTATAGAAGTTGTGTTTCCAATCCTATTTGAATTTTGGATTCACTAAAACAAAGGTGTCAATCTCGATTTAGCCTAGGTTCACACTGACAGTGGGAATGAAATTGTGCGTGTTCAGCTGAGGAGGCAATAGGCAATGGCGGGCATATTGCGGTTACCACTCTCAGGCAAGGTTTTTACTGTACATCTAAATAGATTTTTTAGGTTTGTAGGGTCATTTTAAGGTTTAACTACACTTTTGTTGAGAAAAAAAACCCAATCCACTCTGGGTTATCTGTGTACATTGCAAGGATTTTAAGAAACATTGAGTCCTACCTTTTTTGTTCTGGAAAGAAAAGGTGTTTCTTTCAGTGTCCTTCCCAGAATGATTCCTGAATGTGAGGGGGCTTGCCTGGTAAAATGAGGAAAATCGCAGTCTGCATCCTTTTAAAAGTAGTTAACCTTTGGTATATATCTTACCAAAACTGAAATTCCTATTGCAGGGGATATCTAAAATTCAACTTGTATCCAAGTGCAAATGTCTGAGAAAATCAGAAGGCCAATCACAGAAACAGGAAATGACATTTCTGTGGGTGTTCCATCCAGCAACAGTGTACAGAGCGCCTCCAGGTTGCCATACTGCATGGAATTTTTGATGGGTTTAGAAAATGACATTGGCTACAGTTTAAAATGGAAAGGTAACTTTTATTAAAGCGGATCTCCACCGAAAAGGGGAAGTTCTCCTTTAAGGACTCGTCCCCTGCTCCTCTTGAAGAACTGGCACTTTTGAGAAGCGGGGTGCGCTCCCACTTTTGCTCCAACCACCTAGGTGATTGGAAGCGGAGGTTCTCCTCCCTGTCTCCCCCCACCCCCTGCAGGTATTCTGGATCAAGTGACAGGTCTCACAATACCACGGGGACCACAATATTCAGTGCTGCTCACACATGTGCAGTGGGCACCCGGCTTTGAAGCCACAAGCTGTCACAGCTGGGTGACCACAGTTAGGATGCCGGCGCCGAGGAAAGAAGACAGCAGGTGAAACCGTCTGGGATGAGTACACTGCTGGATCTTGGGACAGGTGAGTGGCTGTTCTTTAAAAGTCAGCAGCTACAGTTTTTGTAGCTGCTGACTTTTAATTTTTTCACACTACACTGGGCAACCGCTTTAACATTCAATTATAAAATGACTTATGTAGCAATTGTAGGTGCTATAGTATTTTTTTTTTTTTTGAACAAAAGTGGAGTTTTCCTTAAGGGCCGGTTCACACTGCTGCGATGCGGGAACCCTGCAAATCCACTGCGACAGCAGTTCACACTGCCCTATGTGAACTGCTGGGAGTGTCAGCTAAAAGTTAATGGCACCCCCAAATCAGTTCGCATATCGCAGTGTGATCTGCAAACTCAGACAGAAATCTGATTCTGCTGCGGACCAAAAAAAGGGGCAAGTTTGGTCCTAATGCAATCCAAATTCAGCCATACTATCTGTATGTCTGAATTTGTATCGCACGGACATCGCATGTGATTTGCACTGCAGTGCGGTATTAGTCACACACGATCTCGCACCACGCAGCAGTGTGAACCGGCCCTTACGCAGTTTCAGAAAAAAAGTCAGCACCTGTTCAGAAATGATATCTTTCAGTGAAGAATTGCATACTTCATTAAAGCGGTCTATACATGGGTCAATTTGATTTTGTTCAACCCGCTGGATGCATCCAATGTGGATGCAGGAATCTTCCAGAATAAGTGCTGATTGAAATTTTCCAGCAGTTTATGAGAAGTCGCTTGATAGATCAACTTCTCGTGAACAGGAACGGTCATAGATGGATCGCAATCTGGCTGGTTTCTGAACCAACCAATTTCCGATCCATGTATGGCCAGCTTTAGATCTATTGGTGTGCTGATTATACTTGGATTTACTCTGTTGGTGATCTGGCAGATCCAAACCCATGATCTTATTCACAGATTGGACAATCTGTCACAGGTTAACTGGTATAGGGAGCCTTTGGATCCCTTACTGGGCCACCTCCATATCACCTCTCTGCTTCAAAAAATGGGTCCCCTTGATTCCAGATTGGTATGTGCCCCTGGTTGCCAGACTTATGGACTTTTGTTGGCTAACAAAGAATCATACAAAGGGTCATCCAATAAATATGAACAACTGTTTCTAGTGAGAAATGTGTATACAAAATGCAAAGTTGATTTGAAATGAACAATTAAAGTGGAGTTCCACCCACTTTTACAACTCTTCAGCATCCCTCACTAAACTGCGCACTGTAAACAAATTGGATATTTTAATTTTTTTTTTCCCAGCACCTACTGTATATCTGCTGTATTCATTTTTCACTTCCTCCTCCCTGGCCGCGGCCCATCCCATCATTTCCTGTTTGCAATGCCTTCTGGGAAGGGGCGGCAACTTCCTCTGAAACTGCCATTGCTATGGAAACCTGACCTGAAACCTATTACACTGCTTGTGCTGCACTGAGCATGTGCGAGATCTGCAAGGATGAGATCCAGGAAGAAATACAGTCTGGCTTCAGATGCCCACACTTAAGATGGCCACGGCCTGCTGTAAGTTTATAAAATAACAAACTGCTGCTATAAACTAACAAAACAGACCTTAGTTTACAGACTAACTTTACTAGAATACATTAAGCTTGTGTATTATAGGGGTATTTTTATTTAAAAATATAATTTTGGCCGGAACACCACTTTAAGATGTTTTTCAGTACAGCCGAACAAATTATGTACAATTATTTAATCAAATAACCACCATAGAGTAGGATCATTTCTCTGATGGAAAACAGACAAGTGTTCCACAGATTTGTTGTTTTGTCGACGTCTGCTTGTTCCAGAACTCATAAAAAAGGTGTTGCTGTTTTATCAGGTGGACCAACGATCGGCCTAAACTTTGCATGTTTCTCAAGCCTGGTCTCTTGTGTCTCAGAGTAGCCAAATGGTTAAGAGAGAATCCTTGGACTTGGTTTCGTGAAGCCCGCTATCATTTCATCTTTACGGCCCAGAACATGCTCCAGTTTCTGTTATTTATGAGATGTATATTTCATCTGGCTTCCCGCCTCCTCTGTCTTCCCCCCCCAACCCGTTTTATTACCGCCATACATTCGCCTGTTCTGACAGCTGGGACTTTGTAAAAGCTCCCTCTGAAACAAAAAAAAAATCTATTTGCCATTTTTTTTTTCGCTGGGTAATAATTTTTTTAAATAAATCCACCGAAGCTGTGTATATTAATTACAATAAATGATTACATAAAAATATAGGAAAGGAGAGGCAGGGCTCTTGTGTAGAGCCTCCGCCGCCGCCGCCGCCGCCGTCTCTGCATTTGGTACAAAGCCATTCTCTAAAGTGCTCCGCTAATCATCTGCTTAGAAAATAATAAAACAACATTATTCGGGGGAAACATTCTGTGCTAGAATCAAATGTCAGGACAAATGAGTGCTCTAAGTAACATATTTACATAGAAATGCAATAACTCAAACATTAAAAATGGTAATTAATCTGTAACGGCACCAAATGCGCACGCCGTTTTAGTTATACTAATGCTATTTAATTGGCCGAGAGGAGTGCTCTGCTTAATAGGTTCGCTTTCCATGTGAATTTTCGAGACAAATCTTCTGTGAAGATTAATCTAATTTCTCCCTCATCTCAGGCTCTTGTGGTATCTGAACAGCTTACAGGAGAAAAAAAAATGAGATTTCCCTACATGAAAGTGGCAGTCTATTAGCAGGTAGCAGGAAGTAAATGAATTTCCGATGTTAAGCTGACGCGGCACGCAATCTGCACTTTCTTTGAAGAAGGGAGTGCCCCACCCCAAAACTAATATCTGCAAAAATGCCTAATGTTGTGTACACACGGCCGGACTTTCCGACCAAAACTTTCAACAATTCGACCGTGTGTGGGCTTCATCGGACCTGCAGCGGACCTTTTCTGTCAAAAATGTGACGGACTTTAGATTTAGAACATGTTTCAAATCTTTCCGACGGAATCGAGTCCGGTTGAAAAATCCATTCATCTGTATGCTAGTCTGATGGACGAAAACCGACGCTAAGGCAGCTATTGGCTACTGGCTATGAACTTCCGTATTTTAGTCCGGTCGTATGTCATCACGGTCGAACCCGTCGGACTTTGGTGTGATTGTGTGTAGACAAGTCCGATTCGACGGAAGTCCGTCGAAAAGTCAGTTGAAAGTCCATCGAAAAGTCCGACGTGATTCAGTCCGTCAAAAGTCCGGTCATGTGTACACAGCATAACACTACGGCTCGTGCAGACAGCATCCTAAACTTGCAGCTCTGGGCTTTGGTGTTCAATCCCCATGAACTAAGTCATCTGCATGGAGTCTGTCTGTCTTCCCGTATTTGTGCAGGTTTCCTCTTCATTGTTGCTTGAAAGTCAATCGCCAGCTTCAAAATTTGTTTTTTACACCATTGTTTCTTTGTTGTTTTTTTCTAGCTGACATTTGTATATTTTCATATTAAAGGAGAAGTATGCAAATCGAATAAAACAATCATACATGTTCACCCCTATTTTGCAGCTGTCCCTCATCAGCTCTAACACTAAGCCCCGGTTCACACTGGGACGACTTGTCAGGCGACCTAGTCGCCTGACAAGTCGCCTCCCGTTCTGTGCTATGGAACCGTTCTAAGGGGAGCGATGCAAGTCGCTCCGACTTAGAAAAAGGTTCCTGTACTACTTCGGGGGCGACTTGGGGCGACTTGCATAGACTTCTATACAGAAGTCGTTTTGCAAGTCGCCCGGGCAGTCGTTTGCAGGTCGCCTCGCTGAGGCGACCTGCAAGTCGTGCCGCCTCTGGTGTGAACCGAGGCTCAGAACTGAGCGATCACATGGCCTCTGATTGCTCACTTCTTGGCCTTCTCAGAGCAGAGAGCGTTGACTTCAGTCACCGCTCGCTACTCTGCCTGTCAAATGCTCACCGGAGCGCCAGGCTGCAGAGGGGGGTGGCACACCTGGCATCGGCTCCCAGCTGCGTGCTGGGAGCCTGAGCCAACTGCCAATCAGGCAGCTGGTTTGATCCCAACAATTTGTGGCGTCAGTTGTCATCAGGCAGTAGCTTGCTATAAGCTGAATCTGGGTCGCAGGAGCACAAAAATAAGTGCGCTCCTGTAACCCAGAAGAGAAGTCTGAACAAAAAAATGCACTGGCCATACTTGTCCTTTAAATGAAGAGATATGTAGATTAGCCACTAGAGGGAGTATATCTAAAGCCAAAACTGTAATAGAGACATTGGGGGTTATTTACTAAAGGTAAATCCACTTTGCACTACAAGTGCAAACTACAACTGCAAAGTGCACCTGAAATTGCACTGAAAGTGCTCTTGAATGTGCAGTCGCTGTAGATCCGAGGGGGACATGCAAGGAAAATAAAAGACAGCATTTAAACTTGCACATGATTTCATGATTAAATCAGCAGAGCTTCTCCTCATTTCAGATCGACCCCTCGGATTTACAGCGACCGCACATCCAAGTGCACTTTCAGTGCAATTTCAAGTGCACTTTGCACTTGTAGTTTGCACTTGTAGTGCAAAGTGGATTTGCCTTTCGTAAATAACCCCCAGTGTCAGTCTGGTGGGGAATGAGGGCTTTACCTTATATGTCCTGTTGGGGAGATTTTCTTTTACTTCCTGTCCCAGAGACACAACAGGAAGTGGGAGGAAATCTCTCCAAAGTAAAGGAAAATCTCGACTTACAAGGTTTCAATAGAACAGGTGTCACTAGTAGAAGATTTACGCTTATCTCCTGTTCTGGTGAAAACTTTAAAGCAGACCTTGCAGGTCACTGACCCCTTCCGAAAAAGCTGGAGCTTCCCCCCACGGAGCCTGGGTAAGGATGATATCATCTTACTTCTGCAAGAAAATGATCCTGCACTGTGCTCCAGTATCTTCTCACAGGATTTGGTACTACTCAGCATTTCAATGGATCTTGTTCGCAGGAGGATGGTGTCATTCCCTTCACTTGCCGACCACCCACTGCACATTTACTGCAGCAGGGCGGCTGCTCTCTGCCAGATCATGTACCTAGTACGTGATCTGACACTTCCGGGTCTAGGGCGCGTGCTGCCACCGGCTACCCGCTCCCACTGTGATCACGCACAGCGGGAGCCTAGCGGTGGGTACTGCGGACTTGATGCCTACGTAAACAAGGCAGATTGTCGTTCTGTCAGAAGGATAGGCACCTCCCCCAGTTAGTAAGCACTCCCTAGGAACACATTCAACCCTTTGAACGCCGCCAATGTTAACCCCTTCACGGCCAGCGTCATTAGTACAGTGACAGTGAATATTTTTAGCACTGATCACTGTATTAGTGTCACTGGTCCCCAAAAAGTGTCAAAAGTATCAGTTAGGTGTTTGATTTGTCTGCCACAATATATATATTGACTAAATATAATGAAGAAATTCGATTTTTTTTTAGAACTTGTAAAATTGGGGGTTTTTTTATAGCAGAAACTTAAAAATATAGTTTTTTTTTGTTTTTTTCAAAATTTTCGGTCTTTTTTTGTTTATAGCACAAAAAAATTAAACCACAGAGGTGATCAAATACCACCAAAAGAAAGCTCTATTTGTGGGGAAAAATGACAAAAATTTGGGGTACCGCGTTGCATGACCGCGCAATTGTCAGTTAAAATTAACGGAGTGCCATATCGTAAAAAATGGCCTGGTCATGAAGGGGGTAAATCTTCCCGAGGCCAAGTGGCTAGACTGTGGAAGTCTGGAAAAGGTGAGTACATTATCTAACTATTTTTACATCCATAGGTTCTTTTTTGCACTTATGCAGAGATTAAGAACGAGGGATCACACTGAAAAAGCAGATCTTGCCAGGGATACAGCAATGAAAACCTGACAGGGGCTCTAACCATTGACCTTAGCTGACAATATCAAACACATATGTATATCAAACATAACAGATGCACATATATTCTGTTGAAAGTACAAAAAAGTTTGAACATTGTAATAAAATGTATCAGTAAATGTTCCACTCTCTGTAGTATCTCTACTGATGCAGTAACACGTTCCACTCAGTGACAACTGAAATGATTTGATCGATTTGAGCAGAATCTTTATCCAGACCAGATGGAAAGACAGAGAGGGGAGGTGAGCACAAGGTGCCTGAGGCCTCGGGCAAAACAACACACCTCAAGTGTTAACACACCATGAAGCAGAAACAAGCCAAAGCATAATCTTCTACAAAGACGCCTGACCAGCACAATACCGACGGACAGCAGTGTGTGCTGCAAATAGCGGCCAAACACAGATATGAACACAAAGCTGCACTTAAAGAGATATTAAATCCTAACTTTTTTTTTTACTTACCTTCTTTTTTTTTGTTTTTTTGTTTACAAACTTTTTTTCACTTACATTCTTTTCTTTTTTTGTTTTTTGTTTTTTGTTTACAAACTTTTTTTTACTTACATTCTAAAGCAGTTTTTTTTTTTAATTTGATAACTTTGTTCTCCTGCTGCTGGTCCCCAAACAGCAGCCCCCCCCCCCATCTTATTTGCGATCATCTTCTCAGGTACGTGTGCATGAATGCTCTCGGCTGGTGCTGTATGTGTCCATAGCCACACACAGCACTCGGCAAGTCATGCCCCTGCTCCCTACTCCCTAAAATGTGACTGGTGGCAGCATCAGCCAATTAGACTGTAGGTAAGTGTATGGGGACAGGAGGGCAGATAAAGGATACTAGGGCGTTTTTTGCCTTTATGCCAATTGCTTTTCCAATGAATTCCCACAAGAATGGGAACTGTTTGGTATAAATAATATGGATGATAATTGTTTAAACGACATGAATTGCCTTTTTTATTTCGTTTGGGAATGGGTAATAAGGAGGAGGATCGGGTTTGCTGCTCCCACCAGTTCATGGTGAAAACCTGACATTTGCAAAGTTCTCAAAATGCAAACTTTTGTCTAAAAAGGCTGCAGGCTTGTTGCCAGAAATAAGAAACAACCTATAATGCATTGCGTAGCCTGTACTCCGTGTCATTCGAGCCACAAGAGCCAATAATTTGTGACGATAGATCATCCAGCTGCGGTGGGCTCACAGCAGCCATATTGTCAGTGTGTGTTGGATCGGTTAGGAAGAGCTGGCGGTTCTGTGAAGGGAAAGATACAGTTTTATTTATTTATTTTATTTTATTTTTATTTTTATTTTATTTATTTCATTTTATTTATTTATTTTATTATTTATTTATTTATTTTATTTATTTATTATTCCCTCTTTTTTTTCATCTTTCCATCTATAAACTCTTCTGCCCTTGTTGTTTCAACTTTGGATAGTAAAACATTTTTTTTTCTTCCAGTAAATACCTTATACAGCCCACTTCCTGTTTCTTGTCTGGCAAAAAGCCTAGGCTTATGACATCATACACATCTCTCTCTCTCACTCTCATGAATGGCCAGGAAGGGAGGGGGGATGAGTGAGGGCCAATGAGAACTGCAGAGCTGGAGGTGTGCCTCTGTGTGTCTGTGTAAATCCAGGAAGTGAACAGGCAGCAGCTTCAGCTGCCCACAGTTAAAATGGTTGCAGCCAGACTCAGAGGAGGGAGGTTTTTGCAGCATATTTGGCAAGTAGAGAATCACAGTATATATAAAATAATATGCAAAGTGGTTGGAGGGAAGCTTTAGAATGACAAATACGTTTTTTATTACAAATTATGTGAGCAGACTCTTTGATGTTGGCATTACTGCATCTTACCTATGCCTTTCCATTCCTTTTTTTGACAATAACTTGTCTGTTAGCCTTATTATTTGCCAAAATGAAATAACAAGATTTGCCTCCCCATCTATAGACTTCCAACTTTGCAAACTTCAAATGCAAAATCTAAACTATTTGCAAACTGAACCCAGACAGATTCGCTCATCCCTGTGGGGAAAGGGTTAAAACCTCGCTCAGAATTGCGTGTACCTATTTGGTGACATTTCCCTGGGACAGGAAGTGAAAACTTCCCACAATGCCTACAACCAGGAAGTGAAGGAAAATCTTCCCAAGAGCATGTAGGCAGTTTTAAAAAAAAATGTCCGTAACACTTCTCGGCTCCCTTCACAACAAAAAAAGAAAAGTTTTGGCTGGAGTTTCATGTTTTATACACTTTTATATTTTATAAAGGACAGTTCCTCTTTAATTGTCTGAAGTATGCGGCAGTTTCGCGGCGGAGTTAGAGACATGACTAACAAACGACAGAAGTCTTTTTAATTTGCAGCCATATGTTAGGGAGCGTCTCTGGTCCAAATGCCTATACGTAGATGACGTTTTTTTTCGGGAAATGATAAAAGTTTGCGTTTAATCACAATTAAGAGAGTCATGTTTCGCAATGCTGCAATAAAAGCAGCAGATTAATCAAGTTACACAGTTAAACAGCTATAGGGTTGGAGGCTCGGCCCCCACAACAGATCTCAGCAATGCGTTTTCAATTTATTTGCTCTGGTATCCTGGCAGGCACAAGCCTCTTGATTTATGAGAGACTTTCTCCATTGGGGAGGGATCCCCGGCGCTGTTATTTCAGGTTTAACAAGGTTGGGGCCTTGTTGTCATCCATCCCACCCTGACATCTGCAAGGTGAAAAGGGACCTTCCAGAAATAGAACACGTAGAGGCCCATACGGGAAAGGCTCCTGTGCTCTATCAAACACGCCATGCCATAGACTAATGGGGAAGTGAAATGGGGATGAAGGGTTGACTGCGGCTCCTACTAGTTAAGACAAGGATGCAGGTTTTTGTTTTTTCTTTTGCTGGACTCAAGCTTTTAGGTTATCAGTTTTATAATGTTTTCCTGCACCAGAGTCCAGCAGGTTGGATATTTTTGCCATTTTTTTCTTAGTTTGAGCTAATGACTAGTCTGTGACCAATTTACAGACCCGCAATACATCACCGGAGAAATGACTTTGATGGATTTTCAACATGCAGTTCTGCTGTGAGGTCAGGTGAGGTAAACCAAACCTGGGCTCCAAAGCTGTAGCTAACAATGACAAATGTGTGTAATTCATTGTAATTCGTCTCATAGACCGCTACAGCATCTCATCGTCAAGAACATAAATAATACAAAGTGTTTGTTCTTTTTGCATAGTTTGAAAACAGCCACAGAATGATTAGAAGGAAAGTCAATGTTTACTGACCAACAAGCCAGCTGGATACGCCAAATGGCAGAAAAGACATCAAATTCATATTAGATTTCATCCTGCACACTGTGGTTTAACCGCTTCAGCCCCGGAAGATTTTACCCCCTTCCTGACCAGAGCACTTTTTGCGATTCGGCACCGCGTCCCTTTAACTGGCAAATGCGCGGCCGTGCGACGTGGCACCCAAACAAAATTGACGTCCTTTTTTTCCCACAAATAGAGCTTTCTTTTGGTGGTATTTGATCACCTCTGCGTTTTTTATTTATTGCGCTACAAACAAAAGAAGAGCGACAATTTTGAAAAAAACGCAACATTTTTTAATTTTTGCTATAATAAATATCCCCCAAAAATGTATAAAAAAAGCTATTTTTTTCCTCAGTTTAGGCCGATATGTATTCTTCTACATATTTTTGGTAAAAAAAAAAATCGCAATAAGAAGAAACAAAAGAAGAGCGACAATTTTGAAAAAAACGCAATTTTTTTTACTTTTTGCTATAATAAATATCCCCCAAAAATGTATAAAAAAGCAATTTTTTTCCTCAGTTTAGGCCGATATGTATTCTTCTACATATTTTTGGTGAAAAAAAAAAATCGCAATAAGCGTATATATTGATTGGTTTGCTCAAAAGATATAGCATCTACAAAATAGGGGATAGTTTTATGGCATTTTTATTATTATTTTTTTTTTTTTTTACTAGTAATGTCGCCGATCTGCGATTTTTATCGGGACTGCGACATTTTGACACATTTTTGGGACCATTGCATTTTTAAGCGATCAGTGCTATAAAATGCATTAGTTACTGTAAAACTGTCACTGGCAGGGAAGGGGTTAACACTGGGGGTGATCAAGGGGTTAATAGTGTTCCCTAGTGTGTGTTCTAACTGAAGGGGGGAGGGGACTGTGTAGGGGAAGAGATAGATCGCTGTTCATACTCTGTATGAACAGACAATCTATCACTTCTCCCCTCAGAGTACCAGAAACTGTGTGTTTACACACACAGATCCCAGTTCTCCATGTGCCCCGAGCGATCGCGGGAGCCCGGCGGTGATCGCGACCACCGGGCACTCACATTGGCTCCATGGGCGAGCAGGGGGCCACAGGGCGAAGCAACGTTACATAATGTCGTTTCGCCCAGCCATGCCATTCTGCCGCAGTGCAACTGCGGCGGCTGGTCGGCAAGTGGTTAAAGACTGCAGTGTAATAAAGCTGTGAGAATCTAAGTGCAAAACCTCCGTGCAAGGATCAGTAGAACTTGCAATTCGTCAACTAGCTCCTGAGTTATCATCCCCTTCCTTGCTTTAGTACTCAGCAAGAACCCAAATCTAAGGCCATTGAAGTCAAGACACCTGACCCGCAAGCTCCTTTCTGGTCAATGACTTGCTAGCCCAACACCAGAAATTTTTTAAAATTTAATTTTGAAAATAGCGTGGGGTAGGGTATGAGCTTCTCTCCATTTTTGTTCTGTGTCCTAAGTGGGCAAATTTTGCCCAACTTTCTGTGCAACAGGGAGGCAGAATCCAACCAGGGTGGATAAAAATCGATGATTTAAATAAATAAATATATATATATATATATATATATATATATATATATATATATATATATATATATATATATATAAATTTTTTTTATTTTTTTTTTTAAATCTGATTTTTTTGATTTTTATCAAATTTATTTTAATAAAATGCTTTTGGAGTAAAAAAAACTAGATAGTTTTCTATTTAAGATACATTAATCATTTAGTTTATTCAGCATGTAATGGAGTTTAGTTATATAGCATGAGGCTGTATATTCTGCAATATTTATATTTTTGGTAAACTCATTCAATGAATCCAAGCTCTGCAAGCTGAGATAACATGCTCTGCATGGATGCATTCACACAATTTCACAGTAACCATGAGATAAAACAAAGTCCAGGAATATTCCTTTATCCCATTGTTTTGCAAATCTATGTACACTACAAACTGTATGATTGCTTGAAGAAAAATGCATCTGTACCAGGCTCTAAGTATGAGGAGCAAGGGCAAGCAGTAAAAATGAAAGTGAAACCTTCTCAGCAGCTTATAAACCCTGTGATCTTTCTGCACATAGCTTGAAGTGCTTTATTCCTCTCTTGAGGAGCAAAATGGCAGCAGGCCGTGAAAAAAAAACCCAGTTTGGGAATATTTTAATGAAGTTCCTCTACCAATGGGTAAAGCAGGTATGCGTGCAAAATACAAACAATGCAAAAAAGAGATGCAAGGCCTTGTGGCCTAAATGAAACAACATCATGAGAAGACGTGCTGTGATAAAAGGACCATGTTTGAAAAAAAATGTACGTGGACCCAGCTAATGTATTCAGTTTAAGCTCTTTTGTTTGTTTGTTTTTTCAAAGATATTTTGTTTATGCACTTCAATTACTAAACATTGATGTTTAAGCAAATACAAGAATATGTAATATAATGTTATGGTTTTAATTAAATTAAAAGAATTTGAGAAGTTCTCCAACTACGTGCGATTAACCTATTAACCTAAAATCGGTTCGGACATCGCTATTTTACTGATAGCTTATTCTAAATAGGAAACCTTCATTTTGTTTGCAAATATTAAAGATTCTAACTACCAGCAAGAATAAGTCCTTGCATTTAAAGAGCACCTGTCATTTCAGATCCATCATGGCAGCGCCTGTTAGCGGGCATCCACTCACCTCCTGCCGCCACGTCCCTCACCTTGTTGTGTCACTGCTGCATCACCAGCCGTCCCAATAAAGTGGAACTGTCGGTAAGTCAGCAGCAGGTCAGAAGAGGACCTGCTGCAGGACAGAAATGACAGTTGCTCTTGAAAAATTATGATTTAAATCAAGTTGATTTAAATAAATCCACCCTCCAAAAAAAAAAAAAAAACATACGTTGTACATTTAGTAGAGTTAGGAAAGTTTAGTACATCACACAGTGTTTTTATTGCTATCTGTGTATTCCTATTCTGGTATCATAAAAACAGGAGATGTGAAAAAAATATTTCCGTACACAGAAATAAATACCTGGAAGAAGAGTAAGTAGAGGACGTTGATCCAATGGTATATGTCTGGATCGAATTATTTTGTTATTGAGTGATTAAAAAGGGCCAAAGTGTTTGGGGCTTTCCAAGGGCCCCACTTCATTAGGGAAAATAAATTATACATGTAAAAATATATCCATATTTAAAATGTATAGGTGTATTTGTTTAGCCCTGATTAAGAGGACCCCTTGGAACCCCCTCCGCATTTTTAATGATGGAGGCACCTTGGAACCCCTGAAAAGTGTTGGCATTTTTAATGATGGAGGCACCTTGGAACCCCTGAAAAGTGTTGGCATTTTTAATGATGGAGGCACCTTGGAACCCCTGAAAAGTGTTGGCATTTTTTTTATAGAATGTCACAATAGATAAAAATGATCTGGAGAACTACTGGATTGGTGTTTTTTTTTCTAATTATTCTGAACTAAAAGAAGCTAGCTATGGCTCCTGTACAGTACTGAGCTGCCTGTGGGTCTATTTACAAGGGGTTTTAAACATCTCATATACTATAAAGACTAAAGAAGACCATTTGGCTCTACAAATACCTAAACTTTTCCACATTCTATGCAAACCTAAAAAAATGGTTGGAGTTAGGCTTGAAACAAGGATCAGGTTATCATTCCTAAAGTCTATACTTCTGAAAACAATTTAGCATTGCCGCTTCTATATTTCCATCCTGACATGCTCCCTTCAAATCAAAAATTAATCACGATGAACCTCTATATTTTTGGGATATATTTTTGGTTTTACTGGGGATTTTTTTCTCAATTTGTTTAAAACCAGTTTTAGTCTAGTCCTTTCCCTATAAGCCCGTGCAATACTGACTCGCAGTCACCCAAAAAACTGAACCTAACATCTGAGGAGTACAGGCTAACACATTTCCTCTTGAAGATGCGGAGAATTCAGTATAATTTGTGCAAATGGAACTGTAAAGTGACTAAAACTTGTGCTCCGTGCAGCTGGCAGATAAAAGGTTGTGGAAGTCTTGTTAAAAAGATGGAGATGTTAATCTCTTACTGTGTGTATCTTCTACTTTTAGCAGGGTGCAATACAAAAGTCATGAGAAGAGGCTGGCCAATTTTTCAACCCAACGTTCCAAAAAAATCTTTGTATCACAGAGCTGATCTGTCCCTTTTCTCAATGGTATATAAGGAATCCTTTCAATTAATTTTCCTTATAATCATATACTATATATCTTCAATGCCTCATAGACATGGCATGAACACACAATTACAATGAAGCAGTCTTTGAATCCCAGGTTACTAACATAATATTGTGTGGGACTTTTCAGGTCCTACAGTGATAAACAACCATGCATGTACAGTACCCAAAATCAGTGGCCTTTCTAGGGTCCCAATAGACAGCGGTACCCCCGGTCACATGTATTAAAATGTTGAGGAGCTGATAGGATAACATGATGAACAATTTGGATCAAATCTAAGATTACCATCATCTTTTTAACTGAACAAAAATTAATTGTTCTAAAAAATGTAATTTCACATTATAATAACAAAATTAAAAAAAAAGATGGATTGAAAAGTAGAGAAATTATACAATATGCCAAAATTGTATAATACACAAAATAAATAATTTCTATATCTCAAAGGAGACCAGGAGGAATTAAGCAGAAGACCTGGGGCACTTGTCCTTGGTGCCAGGGTCTACCAACACCCCCGCAACAAATTCATACATATCATTAATTTTAACCAAATACTGATACAAAGGTAAAAATGAGAAATGCATAAAAGCATGCAGGGCTCAGGGCATACAAATAATGCAATTAAGACAAAAAATATGTTGTCCACTTTTTTGATACTGCATGATACCCTCAAGGAACCCCACCAATACACACTTAATGTATTGTACCAATTGGGAGATTCCATTACTCTTATATCACATTGGATACAGCGGAAGGGGGTGGTACTCAACATGTTTCTCATACTTATATGCCTGCTTCATCAGAGGATTCGGCACGTTGTATCATGTACTTCTACCCTGTTTCCCCGAAAATAAGACCTAGCAAGATTGTCGGTGATGGCTGCAATATAAGACCTGCCCCCCAAATAAGCCCTAGTTAAAGTCCTTGTAGGTCTTATTTTTAGGGTAGGGCTTATTTTCGGGGAAACAGGGTAGGGCTTATTTGGGGGGTTGGGCTTATATTGCAGCCATCACTGACAATCACGCTAGCTCTTATTTTCGGGGAAACAGGGTATGTAGGTGGAACATCCACCCCAACCCTCAATCAAAGGGGTAGTAAGGGATTAGAACAGGGGGTCCAAAGCCAAGAGAATTGAATTGATGAGCTTCTTAATAAATACAAATTTGTAATACTGAAGTTTTCATGGTAATTTGCCATATACAGTAGTTGGCTCTAGATGAATTTTAGCAAAGCCTAGTGGTTATCAAACATTTGATGAAATTGGCATATCTCATCTGAGCAGTGTGCCTATATAGCCTTCTCCCATATGGTTTTTACAATTACACGAATTGCCAAGTGGATTGCGCATGCCTATTTTGTGTATAGCCTCCAATTATTCTGGCAGGATATCAGAATACAAAGATCACACATCAAGATGGAGAAATCCAAGAACAGAGGAACAGTATAGGCTTTAATATGACCTTTGTGGAGCCCTTGCAATAAGGGAGCAAGTACAGCCCTTTACAGTAAGCAGTCCACAAGAGACTGGCAGCCAATAAAATTAAGATCACATTTTAATGTGATATTCGTTTTCTGATATCCTGCCATATACCACAATTTAATTAGAGATTTATGTTTTATTGTCTGTGCCCCCATTTTGTAAATTCTGTCTCTGTCACCACATAGGTGTAAGTAGGTAAGTAGGTGTAAGGTGTAAGTAAGTGCAAATATCCCCAATGGCTTCAGAAGCAGAAATACAACCTGGACAGAGATGTTTCACCACTATGTCCAAACCTGTATAGTTCTCCCTGAAGTTTTGCTTTAAAGAAAGATGAGTTTGTAAAATGAAGTGTGTATTCCAACATCATGAACAGGCATGTTCCAGGATCGTTAGATGGGCAGAGCAGGCTGCTGCACTTTAGCAAATGGGTACAAAACTGAAAACATGAGCAAAGCTTAATGTTGAAATTTGGCTGAAGTGAACCTTTAAGCTTCTTGTAGTAGAGTACTGTACCTTTTAAAGATGGGTCACATCATAGAGAAGAATGCAACCAGGCAATTGAGGTCGCAGCTTTTATTAAGCCTTCTACCAACATACCATGTATTGCTGATCTTTCTTTTACTAGCAGCAAAAAGACTGAATGCCTTTCCTAAGTTATGATCTGCACCACAGACAATTGTCTGCCCTATGCAAATCTTGGGAAAGTGTATGTAAACCATCTGCTCCTGGCACCCTTGCAACACCTTGCATAACAATCAGAATCATTTTCCAAGGAAGGGGCAACAGCTGCCCTTAGCTACAGATTTCTGACTGCTATACCCCACATCTGACTGAGCCGCCTAATGCAGATTATAATGAGCAAGACAAATACAATTAGAATGGCGCGCTAATGTCTCTGATTCACCTGTTTGGGAAGCGTTCTCAGCAGGTCGTCCCTTGTTAAAGGGCCGGCTTCAATTACTATTCTGGCGCTTGTTTCTAAAAGAGAATTAGTGGGTGTAAATGTAATTTGGGCCACGCAGTCAGGGTGTCTGCGGTAACAGCACTCTCACAGCAGGGCAGAGAACAATGTTACAAAGCTTTGCCTAATACTACAGACTACATTAATAAAGCGCATTAATCTCTGCATGAGAGCCGTGTCCTCTGTCAGATTGCCTTAGAAATAAGTAATCATAAGGGATGTATAACATAGTAATAACGAAAAGTCTTATGTTCTATTGGTAATATACAAAGAAAAAAAAAAAGCCATCTCCAACAAAGCCTTGGCTCTCAGAGAGTCAGTATCTGGAAATTATAGAGTTGCATGACTTTATTTTATGAAAGGATTCCAAAACCCATTTTGGAAGCATCAAATATTGTAATAAATGACTATACTATTTTTTCGGGTATCAAGGGGTGCTGGTGGAGTGCTGAGCCTACTAGGTGAACAGTGTCTCAAAATCCAGTTCTTTAAAGGCAGCTTTCTGTCAACCAGAGTTCCCCTGGGGGTCCCTGGAATGGTCAAAATAGTATATAAAAGATGAGGGCACCACAAGTTTATACTACTGTAAGGCTAGTAAATGCATCTAAACAGGTCAAAGGAAATATTAACGCAATATGTTGGCTTACTACTTCCATTTCAACAGTTTTTGAATTCTGGCAATGATTGGGGTATACCTGACAGCAAATTGCATAAAGCAAGGATTATGCCCCGTACACACGGTCGGACTTTGTTCGGACATTCCGACAAAATCCATGGATTTTTTCCGACGGATGTTGGCTCAAACTTGTCTTGCATACACACGGTCACACAAAGTTGTCGGAAAATCCGATCATTCTGAACGCGGTGACATAAAACACGTACGTCGGGACTATAAACGGGGCAGTGACCAATAGCTTTCATCTCTTTATTTATTCTGAGCATGCGTGGCACTTTGTGCGTCGGATTTGTGTACACACGATCGGAAATTCCGACAATGGATTTTGTTGTCGGAAAATTTTATAGCCTGCTCTCAAACTTTGTGTGTCGGAAAATCCGATGGAAAATGTGTGATGGAGCCTACACACGGTCGGAATTTCCGACAACAAGGTCCTATCACACATTTTCCATCGGAAAATCCGACCGTGTGTACGGGGCATTAGAGTGTTTGGTTGCTAGTCTGGCAACCACAAATTACTATAATCCTTGTTTTATGTAATTTGCTGTCTAGCGTAACCCCCAGTCATTGTCAACAAGGGGGAGATGTGAGCCCCTGAAGTGTGTTGGATATATAATTTCACCTGTCAAGATAATTAACCGAACTTAGTAAATCTTAGTAAATGAGGGGAAGCTCTGCTGACTTCCCTCATCCAATCATGTGCAAGCAACAATGCTGTTTTTTCTTATTTTCCTTGCATGTGATTGAGTATTCTTTACAAAGCTCTGGGTCTAAATCCCTTGCAGAGTGCAACTGCAATTGCAAAGTGCACAGTCTTTAGTAAATCAACCCCATTGACTGTTCCAGCCAGACATTTCAAAGAATACCACATGTAATTTGGATTTACTTGTTTTGTGGTTTTCATGTGGTCGAATTGAGAAAAACATTTTTTTATAACTTAAACTGGACATGGCATTGGGTAGTAGGTGCATGGTAAGTAATCTGTCTGTAAAACACTTCCAGGTATTTATTACCTCTCACAGAGACAGGGGCGGACTGATAACTCATGGGGCCCCCGGGCAATAGGAGATTATGGGGCCCCCAGGCAATCAGAGATTATGGGGCCACACAGTATACAATGACACAGTATACAATGACACAGTATACACACACACAGTATACAATCACACAGTATACACACACACAGTATACAATCACACAGTATACACATACATGTACACACAGTATACACAGACAGATGTAAAAAAAACACAGATTTATACATACTGTCCCTGGTTTTACTGAAACTGGCAACCCTGATGGGGCCCCCTAGTGGCCCAGGGCCCTCAGGCAGTGCCCGAGTCGTTCAATGGTCAGTCCGCCCCTGCACAGAGATCATAGAACTACCACTGACAATGCCTTTATCTGCTCTTTACTCCAGAAGGATGGTAACATCTTTATTCAGCCATTATCCAGGGCCAGGATCTACTTTCTGGCTCAGAGATGGCACAATCAATTATGCAGGCTGAGCATTCAGGGAGAAGGAACTGAGGGATTGCTTCCTTCTGCCTGCAGCAGACTGAAGACATCATCTCAGCTTTGGAAAAGTCAATGACTGAAATTCAAGATTTGTAATTTAATGATTGGAGATGGAGCTTTTATGAGAAACTTTACTGTACTGATCTAAAAGTCAAGTTTTAATTAATTGGAATGCAGATTGGTCCTCTTTTGGTCTAGGTGTTTAAATGGCTGACTGACTCAAAGATGACTTGGGAAAGGCACATACAAAAAAAACACCATTTTGGAAGGCCTGGTCTAAAGGGATACGAGGGATGTGTTTTTTTCATATACCAACAGAAAGTACATTCATCCTGCCTGCCTGGTTCCTCTCTTTAGCCCTGCAGGGACATTTCCCAGCCATTTTCTGCCCCATAGAGGGAGAGAAATAACAGTTTCAGGACTTTCATGAATCAGACAGGTAAAAGAAGCAAGCTCACAGTTAATTTTTATTATTCTCACGAAAGCACTTATTCTTTTGGGCAGTGATGACTGGAAGTCGTTTTACTCCCCCTGTGGAACAAAACAGAGTGACGGTTTCCATGGCGGGCAGCAAATAACAGTAATAAAGGCCTTGTGTAGTCTCATAACACCATTTATAAGCGTTAGCCACAAAACCGCTATCAGAGCACAATTTACAATTTACAAAATGCAGCAGAGAAGAAAGGTTTGGTTAATTCGCGAATCGCGACCTCAGCAAAGGCTGTGGCGTAAGTGGTGAGAGCGCAAACAGTCTGGGGCGCCTTGAAAATAGTAACCTGCTTCCAGCATGTCGTTTTCATCATCTCGAAGCACAAGTTGGCTCCTGGAAAGGCATTAATTTCTCCTAGGTATAAATGCCCCCCCCCCCAACCCCCACCTGCCATGCTACCGGGAGTTTTTCTTCGCCTGGAAATAGATCTCTGTCAGTCCTGATAACACAACCCACACTTATGTCTAGAGGAGAGAGAAAAAAAGCTGCAGACTAGGAGATAGCTGGTGAGAACTGAGCTGGTTCAAACAGAAAACGTCCTCCTGAATTTGTGTTTGTAAGCCTGTCCTAGGGTGACAACCATGGCTCCTTCTACTGACACAGTACAATGAGTAAGTGTCGGACAGGAAGTGTGTTACTGGCAGGGTGAGAGCTAAAGAGCTGGAAACAATGGATAAAAGTCAGCACAGGTCTTTGTATGTTCTTTCCTTGATATATGTGCTGAAAACTTATAAATAAAGAGTGCAAAAAAAAAAAAAAAAAAAGAGTGTCAGCACAGAGAGAGAGCACAGGAAGTTATCTGCTTACAAGACTTCTTTGCACTTATCAAACAGATATAACAAAATCTTTTCAATTTACCAGACCAAAAAGAGGCACAAAAGAGCAGTTCATTGTTAGTGTTACCATACACTTTAAAGGAATGTCAGCACAGCATGTGCCCGCTTGCGCTACTTATCCCGGTAATGGAAACAGAGAAATGTCATGGAGCAGACTAATGCCCTGTACACACGGTCGGACTTTCCGACAGAAAATGTTTGATGGGAGCTTGTTGTCGGAAATTCCGACCGTGTGTAGGCTCCATCGGACATTTTCCATCAGAATTTCCGAGACACAAAATTTGAGATCTGGATTTCAAATTTTCCGACAACAAAATCCGTTGTCGTAAATTCCGATCGTGTGTACACAATTTCTATGCATGCTCGGAATCAAGCAGAAGAGCCGCATTGGCTATTGAACTTCATTTTTCTCGGATCGTTGTACATGTTGTACGTCACCGCGTTCTTGACGTTCGGAATTTCCGACAAGATTTGTGTGACCGTGTGTATGCAAGACAAGTTTGAGCCAACATCCGTTGAAAAAAAATCCATGCATTTTGTTGTCGGAATGTCCGATCGTGTGTACGCGGCATTAGAGTTAGAGTCGGGCGATTGGCATGTTCATATGAACTTGCAGGCAATCACAATATAAGTGAAATGCTCATTAAAAAGAAAGCACCATCTTACCTCCCAGAGATACAACAGATTGCTACCATATTGACATTGACTGTCTATAACACCTCTTTTAAATTTTTGTGAACTTGAGGTGATGTTCCATTCATATGAACATGGCGAAGATGGATGTTACATTGTTGAAATGGCCTATGTTTAATACACCAGGAAAAAAACAACACATGTATCAAACAGCAAATCAGATGTTGCCAGTGTAGCGCCCACCTACTTAGGCGTGTGCTAAAAGGTTAGAGAGGTTTAGAGGTAAGTGTACATTTCAAGCATTACCCTGTTTGGTATAGGCCTGGCTGGGTTTGATTTATTGGGGAGGAATAGGGTTGCCACCTCATCCCTTTAAACACGAACACATATGAATTACACAGGGTCTGAGGTCTATTTAATGCAGATAAGGCACCAAGTGAGTTTAATTACCACCTTTATCAGCCACAGAACCGGTGTAATCAATATGTGTTCGGGTTTAAAGGGATGAGGTGGCAACTCTAGTCAGGAATGATAATGTAGGATGGGGGGGGTGTGTGACCACCTTCATTCTGCTAAAGTGACGCCTAGTCTGACCAGTGAGAGGTGCTGGAGGACAGGATGTAGTTAGTGGTATAGGTCACCCTTAGCCTATCATTAATTTGTATGGGCAGGGGGCTAACAGGCCTATATAACTCAGGGTCACATGCTTCCTGGCGTGCTTGCTGATGGGAAGAGGACAGCAACAGGAGTACAGAATGTAGAAGATGATGTAGCTTGAGAATTATCCCCTTTTGGGGAGAAGAACCTGCCTTAAACAGGAGGAGAGATGGAGGAAACTGTTATGGGACTCTGCAATATCTAAAAGGAGAGGCTGCTACCACCAACAGTAGAAAAGAGCTGGGAGAGGACCCTCTTTTGGCAAACATGGACGGTCGCTCAAATGTACACGTGAGTGCATACCCAGGGAAACAGTATTTTCAATGGCTGAGGGTGCGGAGGATCACCCGGGGGGGAATTCCCATAAGTCTATCCAGGAACTCTATTCAGAGTATTGTTCTTGGGACTTAAAGCGGAGTTCCACACAAAAATGGAACTTCCGCTTTTCGGAACCCTCCCCCCCTCCGGTGTCACATTTGGCATGTTTCAGGGGGGAGGGGGGTGCAGATACTTGTCTAAGACAGGTATTTGCACCCACTTCCGGCATAGACTCCCATGGGAGTCTATGCCTCTTCCTGTCCCTCCGCGCTGTCTCCTGGGAAACACACAGGTCCCAGGAGATAGCGGGGACCAGTTACGATGCGCAGCGCGACTAGCGCATGCGCAGGAGGGAACCGGGAAGTGAAGCCGCAACGCTTTACTTCCTGATTCCCTCACCTAGGATGGCGGCGGCAGCTGCCGAGAACTGAGCGGGTTCTCAGCATCGGCTGCCGACATCGCTGGACCCTGGGACAGGTAAGTGGCCATTTATTAAAAGTCAGCAGCTGCAGTATTTGTAGCTGCTGGCCTTTAATATTTTTTTTTTAGGCGGTTTAGGTGGACTCCCTCTTTAAGTTGAAGATTCTGTACGGTTGGGAAGTAGTGGTAAACAGAAGGGAGAAGATTTGCAGTCCATTACAGGAACCAAGTGATTAAGGCAGCTCATATTTCTAAAAGACTTTGTTTTACATTCTTTCTGCAACGTACTATGGGAAAGAATGAAGTTATCGTTCATTTTGTTCAAGACTGTTTGCTGTGTCATCAATGCAGGGAAGTGGGGGGTAATGGAATCAACTGGGAGAAAGGAATGAACTATTAGCAGCTCCTACGGGAGTAGTGCGCTTCTCCGGTATATTCTCTCCATTTTTTCTTATCACTACATTAAACCATAATGAAAATATCAATATTAAAAAATAAATGGGTCAGTTCATGAGAACAGATTATATGCGTATTGCATTATATTTACATATATATTACATTTATATATGTGTAATGGTATTTCGAGGGGGGGGGGTGTTCATGTTAGACGACCATCTCCTTGCAGCCATTACACCCCACACTATAGCAGCACCTGGGTAACGGGATCCTCAACCTCTGCTAACTGGGAGATTTACCATGTAGTGTTTTGTAGTTTTTAGATCTTTAGTGCCTCCACTTAAACGGGCCTTAGATTGTAAGGGAGACTTCCTCCCAGGAACACCTTGTTCCAAGGGTATCTCACTTAGTCTTGCATCCATGAAGAAATGCAGGTTGATATTTAAATGCAGTTTTTAATGCTTTATGTACACTTAGTAGGCAGGGCAGTAGGACAAAGGAGGTATAATTCCCAAAACTCACATGGGGTTCCTACAGCTCCTTGACCAGCAATTGCTAGGTGGGTATTTACATAGTGAAGTATCTAGCAGAACTTCCTCTGGTGCTCTGCAAAGCAAGAAGTGCGGGTGTATCGATGTCCCAGTGATGACTCCAGCAGAATATCTTCTTAGGCCCACATGGCCTGCCTTAAAGAGAGGCGCAATACCCTCTCAGTCTGGGATCCACTCAAAACCAGGTACACTGCCTTCTCAATTGCCACCTTCTCCCCCAAAGGAGAACGATTCCCAAGGACTCTTCTTAAAGAGGAACTGAAGTCTGCTCACATAATTTGTAATAAAAACATCTTTGCCATTCTGAAGCTTCCCTCCACTTTGCATATTATTTTATAAATATACTGTGATTCTGTACTTGCCAAATATGCTGCAGAAATCTCCCTCCACTAAGTTGCTGTGACTGCGTCCATTTTAACTGTGGGCAGCTGAAGCTGCTGCCTGTTCACTTCCTGGATTTACACAGACACACAGAGGCACACCTCCAGCTCTGCAGCTCTCATTGGCCCTCTTATGACTCACCCCCCCTCCCCCTTCCTGGCAAACTCTCACGAGAGTGAGAGAGAGCTGTGCATGATGTCATAAGCCTAGGCTTTTTACCAGACAAGAAACAGGAAGTGGTCTGTATAAGATATTTACTAGCAGAAAAAAAAGTATTACTATCCAAAGGTAAAACAAGAAGGGCAGAAGATTTTATAGATGGAAAGTTGAAAAAATGACTGAAGGTCCGCTTTAAGCATTGCATCCTGTTTTGTCAAACCTAAGTCATCACCTGATGGTCCAGAGCTAATGACAAGCTCACCAGCTGATAAAACAGGTAGGACTCTCTGCATCCAAAAAATGACACAGGACTACTTTCTTTTTTTGTTCCATTTTTTGTCTAATAAATATACCATGCAAATTTTTTTTTATTATAGCTATTCATTAAGTGCAAAAATATACCTGCTGATCTTGTCAGGAATCTGCTGAGCTGAAAACTTATTGTACTCACTGTCTGTGCTGTACTCATAGGTGTGCCCAGCCTATTGCATTAGGGAGTGCACCCCAAAATTCAAACACACATGAACGCCACCTGCTGTCACAGGAAGGGGAACTCTGATGGTGGGAGACAGTTGATTGAGAGCATATAACGGTACACCCTAAATACAGGTGGAACGTGTTCCTAGAGTTGAACCTAGACTTTAATATAATGGGGGCATTTACAATGGCCACTGACACCCCCAACCACCCACCTGGTGCTGCTCCTGGATAATGCTATTACAAATGGGGTGATTAGGGTGTGCCCAGGCACACCCGGCACACCCGGTGCGCATGCCTATGACTGTACTCCTATCAGTTACATTGTTCCCAGCTATGTCTGAAGACTACAGAACCCCTCCCATCTCTGTTGATATGCAGAAGAGGGGGAAGTGTTTCGCAGTCCAGTTCTAGGGTGACAATAGATACAGTAGGGAGAGGGAATAAAAAGTGTGATACTGGCAAGATAAAGAGCAGCTTCCACATCTAAGGACTAGAAAGCTACAATATATCATTTTTTTTACACCATTGGATACACTTTAAGCCCTGATGAAGAGGTAAAGGCTTAGTCCATGAAACATGTTGGGCTTGTGCCCATTTTTCATTTGATTTTTCATTTGATTTTACATTTGATTTTACATTTTAAGAAACTTTTATCTGGGCTACCACATCATGGCGTGGACTAGAAAGCTACCATATATCTTTTTTATTACACCATTGGATACACTTTAAGCCCTGATGAAGAGGTAAAGGCTTAGTCCATGAAACATGTTGGGCTTGTGCCCATTTTTCATTTGATTTTTCATTTGATTTTACATTTGCTTTTACATTTGATTTTACATTTTAAGAAACTTTTATCTGGGCTACCACATCATGGCGTGGTGTTTCAATTACAGATGTACTCAGCAACAATAAACTAGCAGGAGTTTTAATCCTACTGTAAACAAAACTTTAAAAAATAGTTTAAAAAAATTAAAATTAATTTTTTAAAGTGAACAGTCACTACTCCTTTAGTAAATTAATCCCATCACCATGGCGCTAAGCCTTGACACCCCCTGACCCCCCCCACTGAGTAAAAGCACAGGTCTATTTGACTAGACTTTCTCGGGTAATATTTGTTGTGTAGTAGAGGGTATTTAGAGAACAGACAGCAGACTTGTACCATTATCAGAAGCCGCCTCTGTTTGTTCACAGCTAATGACAGCTTGCAGAAAAGAGCATAATATAAAGGGAACGCAGCAAGCCTCTTCTCACCTTCCTGGTATTGGCAAATGCATAAATCTGAATTTACAGCCAGCTGTCTCGCTCAATACGGCTCTGGAGCAATTTTAAGAACAAGCTGATATATTTGGATACTGATAACGGCAGACCCTTGGCGGCCCAGGTAACACTTTGTGTTATTAATGTGCCAGTCTGGTGCATGAGGACAAGCGGGCACTATCAGCTCAGGAGATTGGCGTAAATCAAAGGACGTCGGTGTTGGCTGTGCTTAATGGTTAATCTGGGACTTTGAGAACAAAATTCAAACACGGAGACAGAAGACAACTCACAGAGCTTGCAGCTAACTGCATATAAACTTCGACTTGCTCAGTACGATGGTAGATCTCTCCATTCTGCGTCAGGCCTCGCACAGAGCGTTGCTTTGCAAATTTTGAGGGAAACGGTTCAAATTCAGCTCCAAGTAGCACATATAACACATGCTCAAAAGATAACATACTAACTAATTGGTAGTTTCCATTATTTGATAACTTGAAGGGTAACTCCGCTTTTGTGGAGAAAAAAATCACAAGTAAAAAAACCCCAATAATATAGCATGTACAAATGCAACACAAGCCATATTGTAATTGAATGTTATTAAAAACCACCTTTCCTTTTCAATCTGCAGTTCTGTATTCTTCTGTAAAATTTAATACAATATGGCAGCCTGGAGATGTTCTGTATGCAGTTGGTGTAAGGAATGCCCCAGAAATGTAATTTCCTGCTTGTGTGATTGGCTCACCGATTTTTCAAGAAGTCTGCACTAAGATACAAGTCAGATTTTAGGCATCCCCTGCAACAAAAATTTCAGTTTTGGTAAAATTTTGCTAAAGGATTAATCACTTGTAAAGGAATGCAGACCCTGAAACTCTCCTCATTAAAATGCAGCAAGTTCTGAGAGTATCTTCAGTGTTTCCCATTATGGTCTCTCATAATCTGTGTGAAAGAAATAGTTCATACTGAATGCATGTCATGTCATATTGTTAAGAAGTTTTGTACTCTGGTGTGTAACCAATGTACATTTTATATTGTCTATGGCCGGTTAGTTTTTGTACCTTTGACGAATTTTTAATAAAAATTTTTGGAAAGAAATTTCTGCAAGTTCATCAGTTGATCAAAATTGAAAAAGTATTTTCCCTATAAAATCGGTCCTGCACAATACATGATCTAACAAAGAACTATTCCTTCAGAGCAATAACAGGCAGGAGCCTGCAACAAAGTTTGCTAAAATCCCTGCAATGTAAATAGATCACCTAGAGGGGAATGTTTTTTCTCAACAAAAGTGAACCTACTCTATAAAGTAGGCCTGACATTATCCACTAAAACCTTATTATATGCATTGAAGTGCCAACCTACAAAATAAGCTTCCGAATGCAGCTAGTACTTGCCTCACTCCTGCTTTTTTTAAGCGGTATAGTCACTTTAACGCACAGTGATTGTTAAAGTTGTTTTCAGCTTCCTGTAATAAAGACTGGTCACTGCTGCTCTCCCCTTGTGCAGGGTGACTGGTCTTGTCTCCGCCCCTTCCTGTCATTTTCTGTAGACAGCCTATAATGGGTGGAGCTGCAGGGTCCCTCCCACAGCTTTGCTCTCTGCACAGGCTATGTACAAACTCAGAGATGACATCACTGGTACTCTTATAAGTTGAAAGGAAGTATAGGTTTGGGCTTTTTTGCAGTTTTATACTTACCTAGGTGGATGCTGCATCTGTCCCCCGGCTACTCAGCACTGAGAACTGAGCAATCAAACACCGCCGATCGCTCAGTTCTGACAGATCTACAAGCAAAGAGCTGCAGACTGTCAGTCACAGCTCTCTGCTCTGCCCCCTCCTCGCTCACTGGGGCACTGGGCTGTGGAGGGGGCGAAGCAGCCGGCTTAACGTTGTCATGATGACGCGGTGCCTGGACCGACTTCTGTGACATCAGCAGAGAGCGGACTTCAGTCCGCTCTCTGCTGAAAACAGGTCGCAGGAGTGCATAATGAACTGCACTCCTGTGATCCACAGGAGAAGTACAGACAAATGAGCTTTGGATATACTTCTCCTTTAATATAAGGGTTTGTAAGGGCATTTGATGCCCTCAGCCGTGTCAGTGGAGAGCTCCAAGTCAGCTGCAAAAACGAAGTCCTCCTGAAAGATCGACCTCCCAATATATTGGTCAAAAAATTGATACCAAACTGAGAAGTCTTCCTTCAGGACTTCAGACAAATGGATGTGGGAAAAAGGCGATATAAGGCCGGCCGTCTCTGGGGACAGGCAGTGGGAGAAGATACGGCCCACCGGCATGACATATCGAAAAAATAAAGATCATCAAAACAGAAATCAAGTGAGTTAAAGGATAGTGGGTAACAATCTAAATGTGGATTTAATATCCGCCTTAGCCAGCTGAGCGCCTCGCCCAAGGCGCCAGATAACCTGAACCGCATCCTCAAAGGTTCAATAAGAAACCGAAGAGAGAGAGAAGAGTCTATATCATCATTTAATGAGCTACCTACGGGGAAAGACAAGTGATGTATTAACCTGAAAGAATTGGGTTCCTTTTTGGGCACGATGCCCAGAGGGGAGACTCGGAAATTATCAAAAGGAAGGAAGTGGCCAGCCACCCGCCCTTTCCTAATTCTTTTTGGGATTTTTTCCCAGACAATAACTGAAAACCTATCCACAGACCTCGAATTCTTTACCGGCTGGCAGCCTATACCAGGGAAAATAGTCCCTAAAACCCTCAGTTAAGAGGCTGGCCCTCCCCCTGTCTGGGTAAATTGATAGCCAATGGAGCATGTTTTCCAGCCTCACTGGAGTGCAGGTTCTTGGGTAAAATATCCCTCTGTGAGCTATTGGGACTGGATTTTTTGAAGAACCTAGCCAAGGGGTGAGAGCCAGAACAAAAAGAGCATTCATGTTTATAACGGCAAGAACTACCCCACTTACACTGACTCTCATTAAAAGCCTATCAATACCCTTTCTTGTAAGGGGATTGGAGTCCAGGAGGTGAAGGTGATTGCTTAATTGGAAAAGATTTTTAAGGAACAATCAAGTCCGGCCAAAGGCCAATGTCCTTTATGCCCCACTGCAAGCTAGGGTACACCGCTAATTTTTGATGAAAGGATTCGTCATAAACGAACCAACCCAGACCCCCAAAGTCTTTACATGCCTCAAGGATGATTTCCAAATGCTGAAAAAGGACTCTACAGTGGTCAGGGAATTTTCCCCCCATGATACTAGAAAGAATGCAAAAAACCTGAAGCCAATTAAAAAATGATCTGGCAAAAGGCCTTCGCCTATCATCCTCGGCTTTGTCTTCAGATTTTCTATCAGCACGCAGAAATTCCTTAGAAGAGGGAAGTAATAATAACATATCAATGAATTCCCCCTTACATATTTTTTCCCTTATAGAAACATGTAAATGAAAACCAAGGAGGGACAATGCACAGGGCAGAACTTCCCTAACAGACGTTTCAGGAACAGCATGTTTAAATAAATCAGCTGACGGAGAAATGTCAGGTAAGCATTGTGCGAAGGTATTTGTGCTGGAACTGATAAGTTAACATTAGGAGACCACACATTAGCAGGTGAAAGAACAGGAGGAGAAGAAAAGGAATGCTGGGACACTACAGCCTCAGCTATTTTAGAAAAAGAGGATACCAGAGAATCCAACAGAGGAAAAGAACCAACAGAATTAAAATGAGGCAAACACGCTTGCAATGAGGGCCCAGCGGGGGTTAAATTGCCTTGCTGTTGTTTAGCTGGTGCAGCCGGCAATTCGTCCTACAGAGGGCGCCTGGATGGCCACTCAGTGGGTTTCCCGGCCACAGGAGAAGGCGCGGCTTAACTGGGCCGAGCTGAACGCCCCCCACGACTCCCCCTATGGCCGGGCCTCTTTCGTGACGAGGAGAGAGCTCGCTTGAGCCTGCCAGAGCTCCGCAATGCTGGTGGAGCAGCAACGCCTCCTTCATGCTGACGCCGAGACTCCTCCTCTTCGGGTGCCACGGTTGCTGGCCATTCCGCTTCGCGGCTGCACCTGGGTCTGACGGCGAGGGGTGTGTGGTCATCATGGCGCTGGACCACCAGACAGCTACAGGAAGCTCCTGGGGACTCGGCTGTGACTTTTCCCTCCTCTTCAAGCAGCTCTTCTTCCACATCCCCAATGGCAAGGCAGCGGCGGATCCATTCCTCTCCTCCAGCTCTCTCCACTCGGTCCAGGAGTTCCCGTAGAAGAGTCTTCATGGCGGGCCCACAGGAGCAATGTCCAGTGCCCAGCCAGCAGCAAGAAGCAGCGGCTGCTGCTGCCTTATATAGGGTCCAGGTGGGTTCCAGAACCTTCCGGCCGGTCACCTGCTTTACCTGGACCAGTCAGAGATTACCTTATCCCAGGTAACCTGTAAATTTAAAGGGGGTAGCGATACCAGAAACACATATGCCATACAAATTAGATATTTTATTTTTTTATTTATTAATAAAACAGAATATTCCTAGGGGAAGGAGAGGGGAGGGGGGTGGCTTTGAACCCATGTGTAGGACACAAATTAATTGCAACCTTTTATGCCATTCTGGCAGCCTGTAGACACAACCCGCCTGCCCCTGGCTACAAGTGGATTACGGCAGAAGCGAACTCTTAAATAACTTGTTAATAGAACAGCACTTCATAAAAAAGATCCATTTTGTATTTGGCCATAAAGCAGCTGCAGACGGCTGATCAATCCTTCCCCGGAGCTAAAAGGAGATGTGATGGCTGGACGGGGACGGGGGGGAGGGCGTCATTGTCTGGGCCCTGGCTTACCAGACTGTCACTCAGCAGAAATATTCCACTGCCAAACCACAATATTGAAGCCCATTTCCTTAAGTACATAACGTATTTATATATTTTTTACTTTCCTTTAGCAAATCAACATCAGTAGTCTAGACGGCATTAAAGATGACATGAAAATACACTGCTGTGTCTTCAAATGAACCTATTAGTAACTTTACATGTGTTCATTTTATCATTAAAACACCATCTTTGAGCTACAGTCAGTGACTTTAACTAGACTGACATGATGTCATCAGTCTGCTGCAGGCAGAAGGTAGCATTAAGTCAGTCTCCTCTCCCCCTGTAATCAGACTTCAACATTGTAACTTTGTACCCCGCCACAAGGTGGGAGGCTGCAGCAGGGGCTCATCTGTGTCAGACATGAGTAAACACAGCCAAGAACTGCACAGCCACCATGATTTACATGATTGTGCTATCTATGAGCTGGCATCTCAGTCCAGGAAGTAGATGGAGACCTTGGATGATGACTGAACAAAGTTGGCGCTGTCCTTCTGTAGAGAAAAGCAGATGAAGACATTGTCAGGCGGAGTAATGGGATCACCGTGGGAGGTAATAAATACCTTGGGATGTTGAGCTGACACATTCCTTGGAATGTTGCACTTAAAATGAAAACTGATATTTGATGCTAGGTCCACTTTATATCAGGGCTGTCTTTAATACTGATTGGACCCTGGGCAAAACTTTTCTCCCCCCCCCCCCCCATGCAGTTTCACTCTCCACCTCCTCTGACACATACAATAAAAAGGCAGCTAGACTCAAAATCAGTTTACTGAATCAGATCAGGCAGCTATTGTGATTGGTTGCCAGAGGTTACAGTGTTTCATTACCGCTCACTGACTGGTTGCTAGAGGTTACAGCACACATTACGGCTCACTGATTAGTTGCTAGAGGTTACAGCACATGATTTCTGCTTGTTGATTGGTTGCTAGAGGTTACTGTGGATATCACCTCAGGGGGGCATGATATACATATCAATGCTGCCGGCCACCGCTATTTACATATGAATGCCGCCACTATTTACATATGAATGCCGGTAATTTACATGTAAACACAGGGTCTGCAGGTGAGTCATCTGTACACAACAGTAGGGCAGAGCTGGGCAGCATTAGTAGCAGCACTTCACACTGAGATATCGGGACACAGCATGGGACTAAAACCTCGAGGGACGAGGGAATTTAAACCAGGATAGTTGGCAAGTATAAGGCAGCTGCTTTGGGCCCCACAACAATGACAGGGCCCAGGGCAGCTGCCCCTTTTCCCTGCCCTAAAGACGGCCCTGCTTTATATGACCGTGAAATACTGAAAACTTGCAAGTTCCCTGGCTGAGTCTAGCTGCAGTAGTCTGTGGCTTTGGCTAGATCAAGCATGCAGATAAGGAATATCACAATGAATCCATACTCCTCATTTGCATACTAGTTGCAAGTCAGTGACTCTGACTTTGTCCATTGTTCTGTGTCCTGGCTTATAGAAGCAGCCTGAACATACAGTATGTGGTTCATGGAAGTCCTACTAAGCCTCCATAGTGTCACTTTGCCTCTTAGGACAAGAATTTGTGCAGAATGGACTCAGCAAGAAGTGATTAGCATAACACGAGCCACAATTTTCTCCACAAAATGCCTCATTCTGTAACGCTCTCCATGGGCCCTGGAAAACATCAGGCGCTAACATTTTTATTCTTTCCTATGGAAAGCTGAAAAGAAGATTTCCCCAGGAGCAGTGCAGATTACTCTCGAAAAAACAGCAACCAGCCTGACCTGGACAAAAGGAGCAAATTATAATCTAAGATCTATTACCTATTTAAGGACCTAATCCTAAAAAAATTACTCGGTGGCTTGGGTTTAGCGGCTTTATGTCGCACAGTGTGACAGGTGGAGGACGCTATACTTGATGACGATTGGCTGCGTAGTGTAAAGCACTAATGCGGGCCATACAGATCAGTTTTTTTTCAGAGGCTGCCTGTAAACGTTCAATCATAAAGAATAACTGTGAAGAAGGGAATGGCCCACAGCAATCTAGCAATCTGTCACCTGTTTTGAGGTTTAAGGGCCTCCTGTTTTTGAGAGACCAAACAATCAAAACTGAGGAAAAAAATAAACGATTAAAAGGCTCTTCTGACCTCATTTCAAGTGTATGGTCAGCTAAAATTCAGGAACAAACTCCGTTCTTAGACAGCAGTCACCAGCCAAAGGTCCCCGTGGGAAGCTGAAGGATTGTGGAGTCCTTTCCCCACAAAACACATTGGTGGTATCGAAGGCTGTTAGAAAATAAGTATTTAAAAACTAATTTCAAGGAAGATAAACATTTGCACTAGGCGCTCTGAACCTTACACCCAGAATTTTATTTATCTGCTGAATGATTTGACTACCAGGATAAGACAGGCAGCAACCTAGGTCCATACATATCTTACTTGTACCATAAACATTCACTATATTGCCAAAAGTATTGTGACACCTGTCTTTACACGCACATGAACTTTAATGGCATCCCAGTCTTAGTCTGTAGGGTTCAATATTGAGTTGGCTCACCCTTTGCAGCTATAACAGCTTCAACTCTTCTGGGAAGGCTGTCTACAAGGTTTAGGAGTGTGTCTATGGGAATGTTTGACCATTCTTCCAGAAGCGCATTTGTGAGGTCAGGCACTGATGTTGAAAGATAAGGCCTGGTTCGCAGTCTCCGCTCTAATTCATCCAAAAGGTGTTCTATTGGGTTGAGGTCAGGCCAGTCAAGTTCCTCCACCCCAAACTCGCTCATCCATGTCTTTATGGACCTTGCTTTGTGCATTGGCCCAAAACATTTGGTGGATGGGGGATTATGGTGTGGGGTTGTTTTTCAGGGGTTGGGCTTGGCCCCTTAGTTCCAGTGAAGGGAACTCTTAAGGCGTCAGCATACCAAGACATTTTGGTGAATTTCAAGCCTTCAACTTTGTGGGAACAGTTTGGGGATGGCCCCTTCCTGTGCCAACATGACTGCAGACCAGTGCACAAAGCAAAGCCTGCACAGAGTCTTGACCTCAACCTAAAAGAACACTCTTTAGGATGAATTAGAGCAGAGACTGTGAGCCAGGCCTTCACGTCCACATCAGTACCTGACCTCACAAATGCGCTTCTGGAAAAATGGTCAAACATAAGGAGCACACTTCACCAGCACACTTTGGTTTAATGATAGTCTTGTCTTTTAGCCACATAAAGCAACAGGATTCACAGAACGCAGTTTCAAAACCTTGCAGGATCCCTTTTCCAAGGCAGAGTCTGTTTTTCTGTGATTGTATGATGGCGCCATCTACCAATTCACTACAGCGCCCTACAGCCAGCATGTAAGGAGTGCAAAGGATACAGCACAATTTCTCTATGGTTGTCACCCAAGCTGTTTCCCTGATATGGCCTGCAAAGATGGTCTTACTTTTTCATCTCCATTACACAGGGGGCAGGGCAATAGGTAGTTTACATAAATAGCTAGGAAGGAAGATAACCTTCAGTGGAGCGCACAGAAAGTGACTGGGATCGGATTTTTGCCAAAATCAATGGGTCTTAGCTTGAAGTGACATTAAAGGTTAATTTAAAAAAAAAAAAAAGAACATGTTATACTTACCTGTTCTGTGCAGTGGTTTTGCACAGAGCAGCCCCAATCTTCCTCGTTTCGGGTCCCACACCAGTGCTCCTAGCTCCTCCTCTTCAGCCAGTGACCACAATAGCTCTGGAGGGGGGGGGGGGAGCACTGGTGTGTGCTCACTCCTGAGCCCTGCTCTATGCAGACATACAGAGCTGTGGCTCAGCCCTGCCCTCCGCTCTCTCATTGGCTCACTGGCTGTGATAAACTTTGAACTTTTAAAACTACTAAAAAACAAATACTAATGCAGCCACTACATCTAATGACTGTAAGCTCCAATATATTATATCTTTGTTTTTAGGTTCACATATCCTTTATTCTGTACTCTCAACGGTCCCAGAATCTCAGAAAGATAACTTTAAATACATTTTGACTTTTTATTCTATTTACTTAACAAGGGACAAGGGGACATCAGTTGCTGGAGAAAGAAAGATGATTTTCCCTTATGGAGGGGTTCTCTGCTGTAAGAGCAGTTAACCTGTGAAAGTCAATGACAGAATTTTAAAAAGGCTGGAAGTTAGCCAGTACAGCTTGTGTCCACTGTATTCATTACTAAAGGATGGTATGGGAATATTACAATTCAGGGAGTTGATCAAAAAGTCAGCGTTGCCTACGAAGGAGGTTGTCTTTGCCTTTATCCAAACCACATCCGTTGGAGCCTGCTACAGCAAAAACATAACCAAACCGTTATTTTTCACTGTTGTTAACTATGTCATTATGAAAAAATGGATACAAGTCAGGCAGCAAAGTGTTAATCCCCTGAAGGCTGGGGTGGAGGACAGGTAACATGCGCGGCCGGGCGCTTAGCTGAGGACATGGGGGTTAAATTACACAACATACTCATTTTCTCATCTCAGCATTCTAGCGTGGGTAGGAGTGCACTCATTTTGCAAAAAGCTGTCATTACCGTAACGATTTTGGCAGGTCTATATTAGAAGACAGGAGCTGTCAGCGCTAGATGAGATGTTTGTCACACAGACTCCCCTCCGCCTCCCAGTGATAGGAAGGAGCTAAACCAAAGGGAAGAGTAAACACTTTAAGGATGAAGAAGAGGCAGGAGAGGGTGAGCAGGAAGGAGCTCTCACACACACACAATAGCTCCGTTGTACTATGAAGAACAATGATGTTACCTGGTGTGGCACACAGTACAGCTTATCCCGCAGATTCAGGCTTCCTCCCCATGGCTGCAAGCAGCAGACATAAATTATCATCATGCAGTTAGAGCCTCATCTGCTATTTTTAGCGGCAGAGAGTTGTTTTAGGAAATGCACCCAACCCACTAACCTCATGCATGGAATGTCTCATAATTCAAAAGAATCATTGCAAGATGGCAATGATTCTGTCTGCCATCTGTCATTCAATGAAAAACAATAGATCTAGTTTAGAATGTTTTACCCACCAAAGGAATTGTATTTTTCTGTGCATCCCGTTCTGAGATTTACACAGCTCTGCCTATCAGCAAAGCCCTGTTTAGATAAATAGGAAACTTGACATTTCTCTGCTGCAGTTTTACTTTTACTGAGTTTTACTGAGGGTGGGGCCACACGGTGACGTTCCTGGGTGACCCCTCCCCCCTGTGACGCACAGGCACTTCCCTATGGCTTTCTTGGGGTGTCAGAGGGGGCAGGGCCACCCGTTTATGTAAACGGGTGGCCCCGCCCCCTCTGATGCCACGGGGAAGCCATTGGAAAGTCCCTGTGCATCAGAGGGGGCGGGGTCACCCGGGAACGTCACCGTGTGGCCCCACCCTCAGTTATAACAGAACTGTCAAAGCAAAGACACGTCATACGGCGGGTGCCTCCCATGGAGGCGGGTCGGTCACGGCTTTGTTTTTGTTTTTTTTAAGTCCGTCGGCTGAGCGAGAGAAGATGAATGGACTTCGTGGGACATTTTTATGCGCTTTCTCGTCCCCCCTCTTTTCCTGCAGCCTGCCAGGTTGCGTGCTTGGATAGGGGTCTGGTATGGATTTTTGGGGGGACCCCCACGCCATTTTTTTTTCATTTTGGAGCAGGGTTTCCCCTTAATATCCATGCCAGACCTGAAGGGCCTGGTTTGGGATTTGGGGGGACCCCCACGCAATTTTTTTTTTTAATTTTGGTTCGGGGTTCCCCTTAATATTCATACCAGATCCAAAAGGGCCTGGTAATGGACCGGGGGGATATCATGCTGTTTTTTTCAATGACTTCTTTTATCTGTATTGCCGGGATCGACAATTTATTATTCCACTTTACAGGCATACTATAGACACCCCCCAGGTACGAAATTTAAAGTAATATTTCACTTTATTGTTTCACTTTAAGCATGATTAAAATCACTGCTCCAGAAAAACGGCCGTTTTTAAAACTTTTTTTGCATTGATACATGTCCCCTGGGGCAGGACCCGGGTCCCCAAACACTTTTTATGACAATACCATGTATGTAAGCCTTTAAAATTAGCACTTTTGATTTGATTTCTCTCATAGACTTTTAAGGGGTGTTCCGCGGCTTTTGAATTTTCCGCGAACACACCAAATTGTTCGCTATTTGGCGAACAGGCGAACACCCGATGTTCGAGTCGAACTTGCGTTTCTTACTTACTTTACATCTCAACCCCCAACCCCCCCCCATACCTGTGACTGGACAGTGAATCTAGAAGCAGCACACTGACTAGCTCATCTCTCTAATACTCTGATCTCTCATTCTCCTTGGAGCAGCACTACTGATTGGCACCTTGTGCTGCTTCTTTCTCCCTTTATCTGAGTTCTGCTTTACAATAAACTGCAAGAGGCTGATGCTAAGTCAGCTTTTAACACTGCTTGTATATAAAGGATAACTCCACTTTTGCGGGGAAAAAATATAGCAAATAAAGAAAAAATAATATAGCGTATACAATTGCGACACAAGTTATATTGTGATTGAATGTTGTTAAAAATTACCATTCCTTTTCAATCTGCGTGCTTCAGGCCTCTTCTTATGTCTCTAATGCCCTGGATTGTGAGCGGGCCCTCGCCACCCTCACTTCATGACGTCAGGGTACAACTGTAGGTTGGAGCACCCTCGGTAAGAGGCTTAGGGGCCTATGGGGGTGAGAAATGAGGTATTACACCTTACTCCTCTACCCCTAGAATAAATGTGAGTTTAACCTTTAAGGTTAAAGTACCTTAGATCTACTAAACCTATGTAATATGAAGACCTTCCTAAACTATCCAGTCAGTTTTTATCCAATCAGTCTAGACCTTGGCAGTTGTTGGTAGATCTAAAGGAGATTGTACAATTTTAAATGTAATGTGTGTGGGGAGCTTTACAGACTTCAAGGGAAACACTGCTGTTTTCAATACTACTGTCTGCATGTGAGTACAGAGGTAGGTGGGAGCAATCTCCTGGATGGGGAGGGCAGGTGCAGGGTGTGTGCTAATGAGGTCAACTGGAGAATTACTTCCAGTGTCTTAACAGTCATGTACATAGCTGGACGTCATTAACTTTTCTATGGAACAAGCTGGAAGCTGAGGTAAGGTCTGTCCTACAATACATAGAAAGCTTTTTCTTTTCTGCAACAGAAGTGCATTAATGGTAAATTCATACATAGGGAAGCTGGAATTTAGAAGAAAAAAAAAAGTGAAATTAGCCTTAAAAAAATACAACATTAACACATTAACAAACACAGAGCTGCATTCATTTGTGCCTTTTATCCTTGCCTGGAAATGAGTGGTCATGTGACCTTTACCATGGCTTTAGGTCACATGAAAGTGGGGTTCCACCTGAAAAAAAAAACTACATGAAAAATCCTAAAAAAAAATACAAAAGAATTTTTAATATTTTTTTTTTTTAACTCACCTCTAAATGCCTGATGCTAGGGGGTCCCTCGTAGTCTGCCTCTTTCAGTGCCTGGGCTGGTGACATCACTTCCTTCTCGGCACAGGAAGGGCTCAGCTCTGCTCCCTCCCTTCTGTCAATCATCTGGGACCCATTACAGGTCCCAGGTGACTGAGTGGCCAATCACGGCGCTCGGCGCCACTTGCGCATGCACAGTGGGTGCCAGGCTGTGAAGCCACAGCCCAGCGCCCACAGTTGCAATGCCGGCGCCGCCGAATGGAGGGGAAGAGGAACGGGGCTTCGATCCCCCGCATCGCTGGACCCTGGGACAGGTAAGTGTCCAATTAAAAGTCAGCAGCTGCAGTATTTGTAGCTGCTGACTTTTAATTTTTTTTTTTTTTTTTAGTGGCCCTCCTCTTGAAGGAGTTCTGTAGCAGCTTTTTATTATTACTTTTTTGTTTTTATTCATGGCAAGAAAGCAGTTGTTCTTTTTTTCTCAAAATAACAATATGATTTGGCAGCATTGACATACCCTATTGTTTGTGACAATTTCAGGTCCACTCTTGCACTCTTTTGGAGAAAATGGGGTTGTTGGAGGAGTTGCAAAGAAGGTAGATGCTCTGGAAAATCAATATTACTGATAATTATATACAAGTAGATTTATAAGAGATGATAGAGGCTCAGGCAACACAGATAGTACTGTACATAAAATAAGGGAGAAAGAAAACATGAGATACGGCGTTGATAACATCCTTCGGCTCGCCCCGTCGCCCAACGCTGCACAGAGACACGACCAGAGGAGATAATCAAGGCATCGCTATGTGTGCGGGAGAACACATTAATAAAGAAATCTCACAAACGTGGTATTGTGATCTTTCTCGCAAACAACCAACTCTGCCCTCTCTTCGTTGTGCTGCAAAAGAGCAGCCTAATTAATACCGGTCTAATGGGAGATGTTTTAACCCCTGGAACAGGTCACCTCGACCGCTGCCAGCTGAAGCATTCAAAGCAAGTCAGCGACGTCACCGAACGCTGAATAATGGCAGACATGTAGAGGTTTGGACAAGCTGGTAACAGGACACTGTTAATCCAATGAAGGACATAAGAACGTGCAATAAAAAAAAGAAAGAAAGAAAAAAGGGGTTTCCAGGTCCCCAGATCTTAGGATGTAGTTGAACATGCCTTCCTTTTTTTTGGCAAAATGATATTCATCCAGTGGCTTTGTATTGACATGTGGAGTTAATTATCATCAGAACCTGAATAAGTTGGTCCTGAAGGCACAAATAAATTGAGGCCTTTGTTATCTGTATCTTCAAAGCTCATGGTGTGATTACCTGCAAGTGATCGTCCCTGGATGCAGACAGTCTGCTTCCAGGGCCGAGCGTTTGCAGGTAACCCCTGCTTAAAGCGGACCTTCAGTCATTTTTTCAACTTTCCATCTATTAAATCCTCTGCCCTTGTTGTTTTAACTTTGGATAGTATAACATTTTTTTTTCTGCCAGTAAATACCTTATACAGCCCACTTCCTTTCATGCACAGCTCTCTCATTCTCGTGAGAGTTTGCCAGGGAACGAGGGGGGATGAGTCAAAAGAGGGCCAATGAGAGCTGCAGGGCTGGAGGTGTGCCTCTCTGTGTCTGTGTAAATCCAGGAAGTGAACAGACAGCAGCTTCAGCTGCCCACAGTTAAAATGATTGCAGCGGAGGGAGATTTCTGCAGCATATTTGGCAAGTACAGAATCACAGATTATATAAAATAATATGCAAAGTGTTTGGAGGGAAGCTTCAGAATGGCAAATATGTTTTTATTACAAATTATCTGAGCAGACTGCAGTTCCTCTTTAAGCAATTGCATGCAAGACGCCACAATTAGCTGTCAGCCTCCCATTTCAATGGGGCTTCCACCTGCAGCAAATCGCTGGGTCTCCCACATCTAATCACTAACAGCCCCCATTTCACAGAATGGGGCCTAAGGGACGGGGACAGAGTGTTGTCACTTTATAAAAAGGACCTGACATTCATGGCACGATCAACAGGTATTATTTTTAATTAAAGATGCAGATTCCAAAATATGCAAAATGACTTTTGAAATTATATTAAAATATTAAAGATTATGAGATTTTATCTAAGGCCCTAATATAAGCTGGACCAGAGCTAGACAAGGGAGTTTTGCAGTATAGTGGCACTACTAAAATGTATTTATTACAGGTACTTATATAGCGCTGTCAATTTATGCACTGCTTTACATATATTGTACATTCACATTAGTTCCTGCATACAAGGAGCTTACAAATTAAGGTTCCTAACTCACATTTATATATATACATACAAGGGTCAATTTAGGCTGAAGCCAATTAACCTACCAGCATGTCTTTGGAGTGTGGGAGGAAACCACACAAGGCTACAAGGAGAACATGCAAACGCCACGCAGGTAGTGCCATGGTTGGAGTTCAAACCAACCGTGCAACTAGGCGTAAGTGCTAACCACTTAGTAATTTTGGGCAGCACAGTGTCTAACGATTTCTCACCAGGAGAAGCAACTTATCACTAATAAAAAAGGACAAATGGCTCCCTATGGAATAAGTCACACATAAAATGAAAATAGAAATCTTGTAGCGATCATTTGTACATAACTAAAGGATTGGGCAATCATGCAAGACTGATAGTACATGCTACTGTATTAGCCTGTCTCCTCACTCCCTGTCTCCTTACTAACTCCTAACTGGATCTAAAAACAAAATCTGAAATGGCCTCCCTCCCCAAACTAGTTCAATATCAAGGCTGACTTCCTGAACATATACACTGTACTTTTGCGTCTACAAACTGCATTGTTATATGTTGCACAAGAAGGAAACAGAATGGCCCAGACTCCAAGAAATCCCAGAGATTTCACTGCAAGAGCGGCCACATGTTTCTGATCAGAGGGAGATTAAATACTTTCCCGTTAATTAGAGCTCGGGAAATATCAGTGAGCATATGGTCATCTCCAGCAAGTCTTAGCCCGCAGCCTGGGGACCCCAAGTGAGACTGACAGCCCCTTCGGCAAGCAGATGAAATGTGTGTGTGAAATGTCAACTGGAAAAGACACGAAGCTGGTCTGTGCAACTCAAATATGAACAGGACTTGAAAATAATCAGAAAAAAACAAAAAAAAATTATGATACTGCTGTGTGGCTTTTTCTTTGAATCAGTTCACAGAGCAACATTTGTGTAAAGTACGATCACCTGTAACATCCATAGTGTCCGTTATTAGTTTAGAGAAATGATGATGATGATGATGATGATGATGGGTCACTGCAGTTTGCATCTTATTGCTGCTTTTGTGCTTAAAGCTGAAGTTTAATCTGCTTATGCTTTGCTTTCAACCCACCCGGATTTCATTACATACTTTATTTCAGACATCAGTGATCTCTGTGCTTCTTTATGCAATACAGGCAGATTGAGACTGGTGGTGGAGGGGCTAGCAGGGTGCTGTACATCTCTTCTTGAAAATGTCACAGCACCCTGCCTCGGGACTCCTCTCAAGAGTTCTCAGCTCTGACGCAAGCAGTGGGCTGGCTTTTGATGAGTTGATGCCAGTCTAAAGGAATGGGCTTTCCTTGGCAGGCTGTATTGACATGCAGACCCCCTTAGGCAACACCCACATGTGATGCTGAGCCTCCATGATAAAAAGAACTGAATTCCAATGAATGGAAGGGGAAGGCCAGGGACAGTCAGGCTGGGGAGGAAAGAGCTAGACATCTTCCAACCGGGAAATGAGGTGGGCTCCATTTGTCTTGCTGCAACTTCTAATGCACACTGTGAGAAGTTCATGCTATTCAAACACATACCGTATATGCTCGAGTATAAGTCGAGTTTTTCAGCACATTTTTTTGTGCTGAAAGTGCCCCCCTCGACTTATACTCGAGTCAAGCACTTTTCTGCAGCAAAAAATTTCATTTTCCGAACCGACTTTGGGGCCCCGTATCTCAGGGCCACTTGGTGCTAGTTCCTAGCACTAAGTGGCCCCAAAATACGGGGCCCCAAAGTCGGTCAACTGTGTCCATCTGCAGCAATGTCATTTTGGGACCCTTTGGGTTCAGAGACCCCAAATTTTGGCTGCAGCTAGGGGGCATCTAGGAACCCTTAACTACCGAATTTGAAGTTCGGGGGACCTATGGCTGCAAATGGGCACAGTGATGCTGCAAATGGGCATTGTTGACCCTCTTTTCCACTTACAGTAGCTGCGCATTTCTCACCCTCGTCTTATACTCGGGTCAATACGTTTTTCCCATTTTTTTGTGGTAAATTAGGGCCTCGACTTATACTCAGGAACGACTTATACTTGAGTATATACGGTATATGGCATTATTGAAAGTAAGTTATAATGGAAAAAAAAATAGGCAAAATTGATACATACTGTATATGGCCAACAAAGATTGATCATATAATATAACCTGAGAGAAACCTCATTGTTCCTGTTAAAAACAAAATACAAAACAAAAAACTAAAAAAAAAAAGTTGTTTAAGGGATTCACATTTGTACAGTTACACTTAAAAAAATTATGAAAACCTACAGGTCTGAATTTGAGCTTTCTTTCATGTCCCAATGGACTTAGGGGGTGTACAGACACAGAATACCACTCACCAACAATCTTAAGGATTCAACAGTAAATGTATTGTTAGAGCGATGGACCGGAGACCTGAGGAAGGGTAGGGTTTAAAGTCATAAGGGAACTCTCTGTCAAATTCTCGGGGGTCCCAAGAGTAGACCGGGAGATGTAGAAGGGATAAGAGCACCACAACAGTAGTAGGAGTCCAGCAGATACGCCCTGATCCACTTTTTCTTCTGTTGGGCCAAATGGAGGATGTAGAGGGGGATCGGTATACTAAGCCTTTTCTCACCACTGTTTTTCCTTTGGTTTATGCAAGAAGGGAGATCTTACTGCGTTGCAAGTCTTCAACGCCTCTGACGGTGGCTACATGGAGGAAGACCATTAATACAGTCCTCCTCCTCTATAAAATAACCTATGAAAGCAGGAATTTTCAACAGAAAATTTGACAAGGTATGGTCTGCCTGGATAGATGCATATGGACAGATTGTTTTGGGTGAAATTTGAAAGCTTGTTGTTCTTCCTCCCTCCCCCTATTTTTCCCTTCCCTTATATTGTCTCTTCCTCCCCCTTTGCTGTCCTTCTTTCCCCCTTTCCCTATTGTCCTTTTCTCCCTTTTGCATCTCCCCCTTCCTCCCCTCTCCTCAAATATATTGTATTTGTGTCGTTTCTGCCGGTAATAATAATTTGCTCTCAATTCTATGCGTCTTTGTAAGTAAATATAGCAGAATACTGTCCTAGTCAGCGATCTCTTTTGAGTGAACATGTTTTGTTTGTTAAAATGAATCAGATTTGTATATGCAATATGGTCTCTATGATTTACCACTGTGCCATTTGTTACTATTTTTGTTCTATCTTTCTCTGTACTACCGTAAGCTGTATTTTCTTGGGCAAACCTTTGATAAAACGTTTCCTGTTAAAAAAAAAAAAAAGGATCATGCAGATGGGTGCTGAGGCCCTTCTTCCGCGCTGAGCCGCTTTTTTGCTCCGTCTTCATTCTGAGCCAGGCGCAGACAGTCCATAGAAGTGGATGCAGACACAGCTGCTGTACGGACACAGTTGTATGTCAGAATTTGTCTACTTGTTCCAGGTCGGTGACTAGGGTATTAAAGTAAAGTGCTCAGCATGACAGCCAAGTTAACTGTTAGAAATTCTGTATATAGCCCCACAGAACAAACAATGCACAGTCCACATGGGCTTTGCTGCTTAACTGCTGTCAGGAAACAGGAAACTTTAATATACAGAGAAAAAACATAGAGTTTACCATAGAGCAGCTACACACTTATAAACACTGCCATCTACTGGCTGATGTAGTTGTTGCACAAAATACATGAATAATAACAATATTTCTAGGTCAGCAAAGCATACCCTTATATTTTTCTCTTAACATGCATTACTGTGCCCAAAGCCCTAAGGCAAAGCATCTGCAGTGCATTGCACTGCAACATGTCATGTGATGCATTACAAAAAAATGGTCACATACAAGTTAGGGTGCACTTGGCAACCCCCTCATTTCAAAGACCCACCCTAATGCAATACACATTCGTGAATGCACCTCAAATGGGCCCAGAATGTGTATGTAAGCTCTAAATCTGTTTTCCATGATTTGGGCCTCTCACTATCTGTTTTCTGTTATTGTGCCTCTCACTATTTTCTTAAAATAATATTAAACCCAAAAGCAAAAATGTATAATGTTGCATCTTACCAATTCTTAGATGTGGCGGCTGCATTTGTTTACTTTTTTTAAAACTTTTTTCACCTGTTGATCCTGCCAGTAGGCCTGTTATTTTTCAATACACTTTAACGGACCAAGCTGTCTAGCAAAAGTGGCAGTTAGAGAAAAGCTGAGACAAACCATGTAACACTGACAGGGGTGCTTAACATGATCAGCTTTTAACCACTTATATAAAACCTTTACGGCAAAAGGAAAAACAAAAACAGTAGTTGTATCTGCTTATCTGCTGTAGCATCCTGAAGAACCACAGCCGGCTCCCTGCAGCGCTCTGTGCATGGTCCTGCAGTCTGCAGGAACATGTGATGCTTCCCAGGAGGAGGGCAAAGGCACATCATCCTTGCCTTGGTGATGATTGCAGAAGTGGGAGCAGGTTCCAATAACAAGCAGTAATCCCCCCCCCCAAAAAAAAACTGTAACTTGAAAACTTACATGATGCCATACATACCAAAAACATTTTCCTGTGCTTGGAGTGCAAATCATCACACATTTCTACAAATTGTAATTTCATCATTTGGCTGTGTGTGTGCATCTCTAATTAGCCCTTTTTTGCGTTTTTTTTTTTCTAAAATGAATGCAATCATTTTTTAACAAACGATATCAAAGAATCCCTCCCCCCCCCCCCTCTTACCGATCCCAGCTCCTCATCTGCTGTGCAGCAAACATTGCTGTCTGTCTGCCTATGTAAATTGGATATTGGAAGTTGAAAGCATTTTGCCATTGTACACCTTGACAGCCTGTCATCCAGGTTAAATGACTGCCTCCTAATTTAGTATTTGTTCAATAGCTTTTTCAATTTAGCCTTGAAAGCCGCAATACATAGGCAGCCTATGATTGAAGGATGGCGGCTGTGTGACACGTGTGCCTGGAAGCAGATATTTTACTTTAATGCTAAAATGGTCCAAAGTGCACAATGGCATCTACGTAAGTGGTGGTATGACAGGGCTGCACCATCCAAGGGGGATCTCTGTGAGTGACAGCCGGAGCCCGCCTAACCACTTGATGGTAAAAAGATCAGTGGTGATGCACAAGACCAACCAGGTGTCAGTTTACTGGGGTCATTTTAGTTCCAGAGAATTTGTCACTTCCACTTAGCTCTCACGAGTCTTAGGCCCATGTCACACTGGCCATTTTGTAGCAGGGACTTTTCTTTATCAGATACAGAATGACTTTCCTTAGAGTTTGTGTTGCTAGGAAAAAATAAATTGCAGTCAATAAAAGATCCGTGTTGTTGGCATTAGTGATCTGTAGCTCGGCCGCTGAGCAATTGGCTTTTTGCCGAGTTTGGAACTACAGAGTCTCCATCCTCAGTAGCTCCCAATGTTATTTAATACAGCTGCCGATTGATCAGGGTGCACCGGCAGTTTGTAGCTGCTTAAATAAATGTTGTAATCAGCTAAAGAAGGAACTCTGTATCTACAAATATCCAAACACAAGTAGAGAGATCTGTAGACGCTACAAATTTGCCTCCGCCTCCTTCTAATGCCCCGTACACACGGTCGAACTTTGTTCGGACATTCCGACAACAAAATCCTAGGATTTTTTCCGACGGATGTTGGCTCAAACTTGTCTTGCATACACACGGTCACACAAAGTTGTCGGAAAATCCGATCGTTCTGAACGTGGTGACGTAAAACACGTACGTCGGGACTATAAACGGGGCAGTGGCCAATAGCTTTCATCTCTTTATTTATTCTGAGCATGCGTGGCACTTTGTCCGTCGGATTTGTGTACACACGATCGGAATTTCCGACAACGGATTTTGTTGTCGGAAAATTTTATAGCCTGCTCTCAAACTTTGTGTTTTGGAAAATCTGATGGAAAATGTCCGATGGAGCCCACACACGGTTGGAATTTCCGACAACACGCTCCGATCGGACATTTTCCATCGGAAAATCCGACCGTGTGTACGGGGCATTAAAGTACTCCTAACTGACCACATTTCGGGGGTTTCCCTTTGACATTGCCATTGACATTAATTTAAAGGACTTGTGCGAGGTGAAGGAAATCCTGAAAACATGATCTGTTTGGGTACTTGAGGACTGAGATTGGAAACCTCTGTGCTACAACATTGCATGGGCTTTTGTTTGCATTAGACCTGATTTACTCTCAGTAAAGGTCAGTGGTAATGGCAAAGCAGCTTGAAGCCGTTTAGATGAACATCAAATACAGGTCAGAAGGAGGCGAGATGTGAAGGAACTCAGGTGAACCTGCACACATCTCAAACTCATCTTAAATGTAATCTAAATATATTTTCAGACCCGCTTCACTGCCCTACCTTTCCACCTCGTCTAATCAGAGAATGCTTTGCAGTCATATAAAAATGCAAATCATTCTCTGAATGGCTCTTGTGCCAAGCGGCCGACCTCCTGTGTTCAGAATGCAGCAGGGCAGCCATTTGGCACCGGACCCGAAAGCAAGTGGAGATCACTGGAGAAGCTGTGTCTACTTTAGTGATTTCCAGGTTCTAGGTATGGTATATACATAGTTACATTGGTCCAAGCTGGACCAATGTAACTATGTATAAAATACCCATACCCAAAAATACCCATAAAATACCCATACCTGGAGTTCACCTTTAACTCTTCCCCACTCTATCCAAAACTGGACCATCACTGGACCATCACAGGACCACCATCATTTTCCAAATCTTACTAGCAGAGGAAAGGCTCATAACCATGACTATCCTATAGCTTAGTCAAGTTGTGAATTATCATTGCTGCTACTTCAGCTCCCTTTTCCAGAACTCTTTGTTCCCTATAAACTTGATACTCATGTTGCTGTGCTCTGTTTGCTACATTGTTGCAATAAACTTTGATAAATGTCCTCATCCTTTTTCCCTGAAATGATGTATTCAGTTATAGATACATATAACAAAGAAAGGGCTTAAACATATCAGACCGGGCAGGTGAGGTCAGAGCGATGATGATGACGACGCTGATGACGGATACAACGTGAATCGATGAAAGCTTATTATACAGAAAGATGGCGTGCCCCCCCCCCGCCCGCCCCCGTCCTGTCACCCCCTTCAGTGAGCGCATTTCAGCCGCGGCATCTGAGGCGCCAGCTCCTGTGTGATTCTCCGCAGCTCCTTTACACGGCATGTTACACACATCATTCCTGAGCCCTTCCGAGCGATGTGTCTTCAGCAGAGCCACTCAGGCAGAAAGACAGAGAGCTGCAAAGACTACAGACTCGAAAATCCAGGCCAAATCCAATTCCTTCACACATGAGGGCAGCTCTATGAACTTCAAAAAGGAACAAAAGGCGCCTTTGTGTGGCTGCACCAGCTAAAAGTGCCAGCCGGCACAGGACAGGAGGTGGTGGACCACTGAGCTGTCGTCCACGGTGGTGGAACAGACCTAGTCCATACATTGAATAACACAATCAGTAGATATAATGATGGTTTTCAGTGAAAGAGTCAATCAATTGCATTAAAGGCACAGATTGATCAACAGCCAATGGCTTTTATTGGTGGAACTTCCAATCAAATTTCACCCGATTTTTACTGAGTTGAAAGATGGGCATGAGATGGGATGATGTTAAAAATCACCGATTTGAAATACATTGTACAGCAGAAGCCCACCTTCACACCAAAGGTTTCCCTCCACATCAGAGCCCCTCCTTCACATTAGAGGCCCCCCATCATACCAGAGCCCCCTCCTATACATGAGAGCCCCTATCACACCAGAGTACCCCTATGACAGAGTCCCCCCATCACATTAGAGTCTCCGATCACTGCATAGTCTACCCCCTCCCTTCCCATCAGAGCCCTCTCATCCGTCTCTGATCCAGGGCAAACTGGGTCTCGTGCTCGCAGCACCCTGGCTGAGAAACACTGGTATTGATAATGCTTCTCAGAATAATGACTAATTGACAATAATACAGCTACTGTGTAATAATTGGCTAAGGCCAAGTAGCTTAGATTTTCTTAGCTCACTGCCTGTTCAGTAAAGGCCCATAGACACGATCTGACTTTTTGACAACAAACATGCAAATGACCTGTTTTAAGGCAACATCCGCCCGTGTGTACACTCCATCGGACAACCTTTTTCGGTTTTCATTGGACAAATGTTGGCTGTGCAAACACACAAACTTGGCGGCAACAAAAGTCCGACGTCGGCAAGTCCAATCGTGTGTACACAAAACCATCGGACTTTAGTACAAGATACAAACACGCATGCTCAGAACCAATGCAAAAGATCAGACAACAATACAGAAGTTGACCAAAGGGTGGCGCTGGAGAATTGAACGTCCTCTTTTGAAGTGTTGTCTGTACGTTGAAACTTCACTACATTCGTGTTTGTTGCCTAAAAAGTCCTGCCGTGTGTATGCTTAACAAGTTCACGGCCAACGCCCTTTGTACAGAAATCCACTGGAAAGTTTGTATAAAGTCCGATCCTGTGTACGAGGCTTAAGGGTGTTAATTGCACTTGCTTGGTGAACAGAAAACCACTAGAGGGAGAATTTTCAAACCTGAAAATTAAATATTATAATAAAAATGTCAGCAAGATCACATGAAAAATCAACTTTAACATTATTAAAGTTGACCAAGCCCCAAATATACAGGATATCTTCATATTAAGTCCATGTATGCTGTACTATGTGAGGGTAATGTGTCAGTGTAACACTTCCAGGTATGTATTATGTCTTATGGAGATTACAGTACTCCCCCTGACAATGCCTTCATCTACTTTTGCCTCAAGAAGAATGGTGCCATTTTTTTAGGGGCCATCAACCAGGGCCATCATCTATACTCTGGCCTGAGATGTCAGCTCTGGGTAGAAACAATCATGTAAATTCTGTTGCCTTTGCGGTTCTTACTATGATCTCAAATGTTTGACACAGATCAACCCCTGCTGCAGCCTCTAACCTTGTTGCACAATTAGAATCTTGTATCATTTGAGGGAGAGGAGACTGAAGAACTGCTTCTTCCTGCCTGCAGCAGACTGATGAAATCATTTAAAGCCTGAGCAAAATCCCTGGACTGGAGCTATAGGTCTTGTTTACACAGGCGTACTACAGCCTACACCCATGTGAGGGCCATGTTTCCCTCTGCGTGGATGCACAGGTGTTTTATTAATCCCTGGGCAGACATTCATGTCATTTGAGACACAGCAGCTGCATGAACTGCTCCCAATTTGACAGCAGTGCGGATGCATGGCGCAGAATGCAGCCCCAAGACTGTCATACTGGGAGCAGCAGCTGTATCCAATCAGATGCTGTGTCCCAACTTACATGAACAGGACTGCCTGCATAGGGATGCACAGAACACGTGCATTTCTGTATGGACAGACACGGTCCTCACATGGGTCTACGCTGTAATACTTCTATATGAAGGAGACCTAAAGATGGCTTTTTAGTGATAAAAGATGGAGCTTTTCTGATTAAAGGATACTGTTGAAGTATATTGTAACACGTAAGGAATGTATTAATGCAGACTTTAGTAGTATCAAGAGGTCCACTTTAACCGGTTCCCAACTGGCCGCACAGCTGTACATCGGCCCTTTAAGACGCTGTAGGAGGTGCGTGCGCGCCACTTGAGCGTGTGCCCAGAGCCAATGCGAGTGCCCGGCAGGCGCGATGACCACCAGGCACCCGCAATCGCTCGTGACAGAACGAGAACCAGGATCTGTGTGTGTAAACACACAGATCCCGGTTCTCTCAGGGGAGAGGAGACAGATCGTGTGTTCATACTAAGTATTAACCCCGATCTCTCTCCTCTCCTAGTCAGTCCCATGTCCCCCCACAGTTAGAACACACACATAGGGAACACAATTAACCCCTCAATCGCCCCCAATGTTAACCCCTTCCTTGCCTGTGACATTTATACTGTAATCAATGCATTTTTATAGCACTGATCGCTGTATAATTGTCAATGGTCACAAAAATGTGTACAATTTGTCCACCGCAATATCACAGTACCGCTAAAAATCGCTGATCGCCGCCATTACTAGTAAAAAAAAAAATAATAAATAATAAATGCCATAAATTTATCCCCTATTTTGTAGACGCTATAACTTTTGCGTAAACCAATCAATATACGCTTATTGCGATTTGTTTTAACCAAAAATATGTAGAAGAATATATATCGGCCTAAACTGAGGAAAAATGTATTTTTTTGAAAAAAAATTGGGATATTTATTATAGCAAAAAGTAAAAGATATTGGGGGTTATTTATGAAAGGTAAATCCACTTTGCACTGCACTTGGAAGTGCAGTCGCTGTAGATCTGAGGGGAAGATCTGAAACGAGGGGAAGCTCTGCTGATTTTATCATCCAGTCATGTGCAAGTTAAAATTATGTTTTTTATTCTCCTTGCATGTCCCTCTCAGATCTACAGTGACTGCACTTGCAGTGTACTTCCAAGTGCACTTGTTGTGCAAAGTGGATTTGCCTTTCGTAAATAACCCCCACTGTGTTTTTTTTCAAAATTGTCGCTCTTCTTTTGTTTATAGCGCAAAAAATAAAAAACGCAGAGGTGATCAAATACCACCAAAAGAAAGCTCTATTTGTGGGGAAAAAAAGGATGTCAATTTTGTTTGCACGACCGCTCAATTGTCAGTTAAAGCGACGCAGTGCCGTATCAAAAAAGAAAATGGCCTGGTCATTAAGCAGCCAAATCTTCTGGGGCTGAAGTGGTTAAACAGGAGCTGGACATCCCGGCAGACCATTGACACTGATGGTCATCAGCCCGGCTTCTATGTTAGAAATGGTCCAGTTATGATGCAGGCTTGTGATACTCCTAGTCTGATAAGCTGATATGTTTATTATTTCTATGTATCTGCTGTACACAAGTGATGCTGGCATTCCTCCTTCTTTGACCCTCGGATAAAAGAGGTGCATTTATTCCCATCAATGGGTGAAATTTATTACCTAAAATCTACTCAATTCCAAGGTGTAAGTTTGCCTATTTTTGCACGAGGGATGGAGAGGTGAGCGGGAGAGCAGGACAGAGTATAAATAATGAGATTACTGGCAGGCCAGGCACTGAGGCTCGGTTCACACTGGGACGACTTGGGATCCGACTTGTAAGCCCTCAAGTCGCCCCAAGTCGCCCCAAGAAGAGATTAACATTACCGTGAATCAGAGCGTCTTAATTGACACTACTGAAGTCGCTCCGACTTCAGAGCGTACTCCCTGTACTACTTGGATCCGACTTGTAGGGGACCTGTACCATAGAAATCAATGGAAGTCGCCTCCAAGTCGGATCTCTATCTACAATCAAGCGACTTTACAGGGAAAAAAATTTAGTTTGCCCAGGCAAACCCCTCCCTCCCAGAGAGCTGATTATCCTGTGATTGGCCACAGCCAAAGTCGCCTGTCCTGGAGGCGACTGGAAGTCGTGTTGTAATTTGCTTAAAGTCGCGCTGAAGTCGCGTTGAAGCCGCGTTGAAGTCGTCTTGCAAAGTCGCGCTGAAATCGTGTTGCCCCTGTGTGAATCGAGCCTCAATAAAGGTCAAAAGGTCACGCGGGGGTCTTTCACCACCTTAAAGTCCACTTTAGCGTCCTAATATTAAAAGTCAGCAGCTACAGTATGTGTAGCTGCTGTCTTTGAATTTTAGGAGGGGGGAGGCTGGAGCACCGCTTTAAGGCCTTGTTCACACAAATTCTGAGACCCCTACACCATGACCATTAGTTCAAGTGTCCCCAGATCGCAGGTGCTGCAAGCAGGCAGCCCATTGAAGCCTATGAGGATGCAGCGGCTGCACGGACTCAGCCACTCGTCCTAATGTTATAGGCTCACCCACACGCCTGTCACATTAAACAAGCATCTACTGCAGATTTGAATTAGCTGCTGGCACACAGCACCTGCCAGTTAGGGACACATAAACAAAGGGCCCATTCACAGTGTAGGGGCCTCAGTGTCTGTATGAATACGGCTTAACAGCCAGGCAATCAGCATTTGCAGGAAACCAGAGAAAGGTTTTATCTTTTGGCCACTCTATAAAAAAAAAAACAAAACAAAAAACAAACAGTTTTGACTTTACATACAAAGGTTCATTTTAAATTCTTGCCATTTAAATTGTTGTAGTGGTGTCTTCTTTTTACAACCAGAAATTGATAGTTCAATTCACTAAAATCATTGCCTCACGGATCAACTGAATTTACCGCACAGGGTGTTGTGTTATGGATTTTTTTCGTTAGTTTAACCACAAAAGTCAATTTGCAAAGATTAACGCAATGGTTATAACTCCTTCAAATACCACCAGGTTCAGGATAATCATTCCACACCTAAACGACATTTACGTTTATGGCTTGAATATTTTTAGGGAGAAATTATCATGTGATAAAAAAGGGAGTAGAAATAACATGTCTGCTATGGTTTATTAAGCTGTGTGTCTCTTGACATACTATATATAGGCAGCTAATAAAAAATATATATTGCCTTTTGTGCTTTTTCAAGTCAGCAGAAAATCCGTTTGACGTCGGGCTGAACCGCAAAATGAATCTGAAGGCCAGAGAGGAGTTTCTGACACTCACAGGGCTCCTCTCTATATCAGTTGCCTTTACAAAGGATGTGTCTCCTTTAATATGTCAGCAATCATGATATACGATGGAAAACAACTACTCAAAATCCTAAAACAGGATATAAAAAGCACATGATGAATCTAATACACAGAGCAAGCATACACTCTAATGTCTCACCGCAGTCACACACTGTTATTGTTATATGATTAATATTATTATTATAAACAATATTATATTACTGTTCTCTAGACAACCGTGGTTGCCTAATATAGAAGTCTATAAGAGGATGGGTGAGGCTCTTGGTATTCCTTTCCTTTTCTGCATGAGCTATGCGAAGTGGACGTATGGGGCTTTTCAGACTTGCTGGGATTTTTATGTGTAGACACTTTTTCTAGTCATGAGTATTTATGTGCGTGTCACCGGCGCAAAACCAAACTTCAATATCCTCTACTAAGTCCCAAGTGTTGGGTATGCTGCACTCAAAAACGACCCTTAGATGGGTAAAAATATTAGTGAATGTATGTGAGTGCGCTGCCCCCCTTTTTATTATATATCACCACCTGTATTCCTTATCAACTACCAATGATAAATATTACATGTGCATATATTCAAACTTTAGGTCAATAAATCATAAATATCACAAAAAAACGTCCTTCAGACATGTAGCCAAAATCTTGAATCCTATAAAGTGACTGGCGTGCTCCTATGTTACTTCAATATGTGACTGAGTGGGACCCTCCACCATTCAGATTGGCCACTCACCAGATGTTTCACTAGGGGTACGCCTTTGGTTCATTCAGGGATAACCATTCCACACAGGTACCACTTCTCACCCGTTTACAACTGTGCTCTAATACTCCTCATAGGAAAGCATAGGAACAGAAGGCGATCATAGCGTAATATGTTTAAATCATTTATTTTAAAAGGGTTCAAAGATTAAAAACACTCACATTTGCAGGTGCCCTTTTGCCGGCACTAAGCTTATCCAGCAGTTACGGACGGGTATCTAGTAGCATGGTTCGCCTGGTATTATAAGCGGTCTCCACGCTTGGCTTGCACTCCAAGCCTCGTTTTCGTTTTCGTCCGGTCACGTGATGCGTCAAAATCTCCCAGCAGCCTCTACGCGTTTCGCATCGCTTCCTGATGACGCATTTGATGATGCGAAACGCGTAGAGGCTGCTGGGAGATTTTGACGCATCACGTGACCGGACGAAAACGAAAACGAGGCTTGGAGTGCAAGCCAAGCATGGAGACCGCTTATAATACCAGGCGAACCATGCTACTAGATACCCGTCCGTAACTGCTGGATAAGCTTAGTGCCGGCAAAAGGGCACCTGCAAATGTGAGTGTTTTTAATCTTTGAACCCTTTTAAAATAAATGATTTAAACATATTACGCTATGATCGCCTTCTGTTCCTATGCTTTCCCATGAGGAGTATTAGAGCACAGTTGTAAACGGGTGAGAAGTGGTACCTGTGTGGAATGGTTATCCCTGAATGAACCAAAGGCGTACCCCTAGTGAAACATCTGGTGAGTGGCCAATCTGAATGGTGGAGGGTCCCACTCAGTCACATATTGAAGTAACATAGGAGCACGCCAGTCACTTTATAGGATTCAAGATTTTGGCTACATGTCTGAAGGACGTTTTTTTGTGATATTTATGATTTATTGACCTAAAGTTTGAATATATGCACATGTAATATTGATCATTGGTAGTTGATAAGGAATACAGGTGGTGATATATAATAAAAAGGGGGGCAGCGCACTCACATACATTCACTAATACTTTTTCTAGTCAGTTTAGCAGTCTGTTACTTCAAGTGGAATGCACGGTGTCAGGTTTCCACTCAGAAAACGTCCTTCCTGTCGAGGTTGAAAAAATCTGGGGTCTTGAGAAGGACTGGTGGTGGCCGGGGGCCTGAACAAAGGTGTGGAGGAATATCAGGTCTTTGTAGCTGTTGCCAGTCATTCTCTGGGTGTGCGGCTTTTAATTCTGTCCTTTCTTGTCCCCTAGATTTTTTTAAGATCAGATTTTTTTTAAAAAAAAGACTGCATGCGTGGGTTAAATGTTTAATCGTTTCTTAGCCTGAGAGTGTGTTTAGGCTGAAGTAAGTTTGTGTTTTGTATAATTTAGTAGTTTACTGATAATAAAATTACGTCTCTTTGTATATAGTTCTAGTTATGTTATTTTTGGTAAAAAAAGGTGTTTTCTTTTCTGTTATCTGCTGATGTAAGCTTTTTGTTTTTGTTTATTTGTGTATATATTCATTTGTATTTATTTTTTTATATATGTAAACATGCGTTTATTAACAAACTGCATGTTTGCAAGATTTTAATTTAAACAAAAATTGACACTCTAATGCCCAACGACAGTCACACGCTGCTGTTGTTATTATTATACTATTATTATTATACATTTTAATATTATTATTATTAGCAATGTTATTTTATTGCTATCTAGACAACTGTGGCTGTCTAATTTAGAAGTCTTTAATGGGATGGGTGGGACTGTTAGTATTCCTTTCCTTTTCTGCATGAGTTATGTGAAGTGTGCATACGGGGCTTTTCAGACTTGCTGAGATTTCGATTTTGAGACACTTTTTATAGTCGGCTTAGCAGTCCGTTACGTCAAGTGGAATGCATGATGTCAGGTTTACATTCGGAAAAAAAGTCCTTTGCATCAAGGTGGTGGTGAACCACTTTCTGGGTGAGGCTTGGAGCAGTCAGGGTCTTAAGAAGGACAGGAAGCAGCGGAAAGGCCTAGACAAAAGGGTGAAAGAATGTTAGGTCTTTGTAGCTGCTGTCTGTCAGTCTCTGGGTGTGCAGCTTCTCTATATGTCCTTTCATGTCCCCTAGATTTTTATAAGATCGGATTTTTAAAAAAAAGACTGCATGCATGGGTTAAATGTTTAAATGTTTCTCAGACTGGGAGGTAGGGTTTGCTGAGGTACTTTATTATAACAGTTATAATATTATTGATAATACTAATAGTTACACTATAAATATGTTGTTTTTGTATATAGTTTTTTTTGTAAGAAAATATTTTCTTTCTGTTTTTGAATATCTGATGCTGAAATTAGCTTATGTCTGTTTATTTTAAAGTGGTAATAAAGTCTTGTTTTTTATTTTCACCTACAGGTAAGCTTAAAATAATGCTTATCTGTAGACAAACTGAATATCTCCTAAACGTGCACCGTTTAGGAGATATTCTAGGGAGCAGCAGCCGGTGACGTCACTGGCGCATGCGCTCTGTTAGAATGGCGTACTGGTGCCGTTCCTTCAGAGTTGTGTGCCACAGATGAGATTCCTGTGCACATGCGCGGGAGTGACGTAAATGTGGCTCAGCCAATCAGATGGCCAGAGTCCCTGAATCTGGAAGGAAGACCGGGTGAAGATGGAAGCCTCTGCAAAGGTGGCAGTGCGCCACTGGAGGGCTTCGTTTTAGGCTGGGTTCACACTTATGCAAACTGAATACAGGTTTCCCCGCATCCAATTTGCATGAAAGAGAGTGTGTGACCTGCTCGCAATGGAGCCAGTTCACAGATCTCCGGGGCGGCCGCGGAGGGCACAGCAGACGGGTCCTGTGTGTCTTTGGCTCCGTTTCATGTCTAAATTCAGACCAAAAATCGGACCTGATTCGCCCCTGAAACCGTGAACAGGGATGCACTGGACCCCTGCTGCGAGCCACTCCGCACATAGTGTGAACCCAGCCTGAAGGTAAGTCTTTTATAATGTGCTAGTATGCGATGCATGCTAGCACATTATGATATTGCCTTCCAGGTGGAATTTTTGTTGTTTTTTTTTACTGTCAAAGAGTTTACTACTGCTTTAAGTATATATTTATTTTATTTACTTAATCTCTATTTTCCCCACCACAGTCACACATTATTATTTTATACATTTATATTGCTCTAACATATTAACATAGTGCTGTACAGAGAACACTAAGCCAGTCACATCAGTCTCTGCACCAGAGCTGCTTACACTCTTTTGCCCTGTACACACGATCGGACATTGATCGGACATTCCGACAACAAAATCCTAGCATTTTTTTCCGACGGATATTGGCTCAAACTTGTCTTGCATACACACGGTCACACAAAGTTGTCGGAAAATCCGATCATTCTGAACGCGGTGACGTAAAACACGTACGTCGGGACTATAAACGGGGCAGTAGCCAATAGCTTTCATCTCTTTATTTATTCTGAGCATGCGTGGCACTTTGTGCGTCGGATTTGTGTACACACGATTGGAAATTCCGACAACGGATTTTGTTGTCGGAAAATTTTATAGCCTGCGCTCAAACTTTATGTGTCAGAAAATCTGATGGAAAATGTGTGATGGAGCCTACACACGGTCGGAATTTCCGACAACAAGGTCCTATCACACATTTTCCGTTGGAAAATCCGACCGTGTGTACGGGGCATAATGTCCCCATCACAGTCACACACTATTATTGTTATACATTTATCATCCACATTTTGAAGAAATCCATTAGTGAACTGAAGTATGTATTGATATACAGTACTTGCATTAAGTTGTTCTTTAGGTGTATATCGTACATACTTGTTACTATGACAGCATCTTATTCAATGCATTATGTTTTATAAAACTGATACATATAGATAAGTTGGTGAACAGGCTGGTCAGCTGAACATATGTGCATCCGATACTATGAAAAGACACAAATAGGGCCATAGAGAATGGCATCTCAGAGCCGAACAAGGTTCATTGTTATGTAAGGGTATAATACCAGATGAAGCCCTAAGTGGTAAGCGGTAAGCTTTGCTGAGAAGGAGACACATCCACTTGGACCGACTATTAAAGACCCAAGATAAAGAAATGTCAGAGGACACACACATTGTGCATACAGAGGGACATTTAAAGCTGAACTCCAGCGTTGCCTTCAGTTTTGTACAGTTGTACAGGCTCCTCTTCTGTATTGAAATGTCTTACTCTGATTTCACTGTACACTGTGAGCTTTCTCCCATTGTGCATTAGAAGCTGCAGGAAATCAGGTAGAGTCCACCTCATTTCATTTATTGGATTTTAGCTTTTACACTTATGGAGGCGCAACATCACATGAAGGCATAATTTAGGGTGGACTGCTTGTAACTACAGCCTGCCAAGGAAGGCCCACTCCCACCCATCAAGGCATTGGTAGTTGCATACTGCTTGCATCAAGGCTGGGGCTCTTAGGAGGAGTACTGGGGCAGGGTGCTGTGAGTATCCCAGAACATATTTTCTCATATTTTGAAGACAGAAGAGAAAGAATGAGAAGCCTCCTTCTTGGTATGACATATGTAGGGCAGTGAAGCATGTTATTGCTTGTAAGGTGAAGTGGAAAAGTATCAGCTGTGACATTCTCAGGTCAACCCGCAAGAATATTTACACTGCAGAAGTTTGATCAGCTTCCCATCTGCTGGTGGATCCCAAATGAGACCAAGAGATGTCCAAATGGGTCTCCTGGGAAGTTGGGAAATATAATAATACAGGTTTGAGCTGGTCAGCCGTTAATGCTTTTTTCAAGTACACATATACAGTATGTTACAATCTAGGTTCCCTATTTCATCTGACTTCTTAATCCAATTGCTGGATGAAAGCAAAATCAGTGGTAGCTTACAAGATGTGAACCGAATTTCAAACTGGAACACATACTGATAAGGACAGAATGAAAAATTCTTGTTATATCTGAGTATTTATAATTTTTCCACTCGCCTGGTCCAATTTGAAATGCTTTAGGAGTAAGGCTTGACGTTTTCTTTTTCTTTTCCCCTTGTTATGTATCCTTGACATTTTATTGTACCATTTGGTGTGTATATCTAGAATATTATATGTTTTTATGTTCTATTTTCTATTTATGTATGTTGTACTGATTTTTTCATACCCTTCTCGATCTACTTTCAATGCTTTAAGTATGGTTAGATATTTCCTTTTCTTCTCATTATTTATCCTTGACATTTTATTATACAATTTGGTTTGTGTGTCTAAGATATTATATTTTTGTACATTATTTTTCCTGATGATATATGTTATTCAGATTGTTTCTTACCCTCTTGTTTGCTGATTTTGATATTATTGTGTCAGCTTCATGCCCTGGGGAAGAGAGTGCACACCCTTGAAATGAGTTGACTTTCATTGCCTTGCTGATATTCTGAGCACTTATTTGTTTCATGTTCCACGACAGACTATTTTTTTTATACAATAAGGACCTTTGCTGTCATGTGGTTGAGCAGCCCATGAACACAAACCCCAGTATTCACCTTCTCTTTCAAATTATAAAGGTATAGCCTATAGCAATCTTGGAAAGAGGGGTGGCTGTGGACGTGGTATACTTGGATTTTGCAAAAGCGTTCGACACAGTTCCCCAGACGCGGCTCATGTGTAAAGTAAAGTCTACAGGCTTGGAAATATCAGTTTGTAAATGGATAGAAAACTGGCTATAAGACAGAATTCAGAGAGTAGTGGTTATTGATTCTTACTCTGAATGGTCTAAGGTTATCAGTGGTGTACCCCAAGGTTCAGTGCTGGGACCCTTACTTTTTAATATCTTTATAAATGATGTTGGGTCTGGGATCAAAAGTAACATTTCTGTCTTTGCAGATGACACCAAGCTATGCAGTGGAATAACGTCCTTACAGGATGTCTCCAATTTACAAGCCGACCTCAATGCACTGTCTAATTGGGCGGCTATGTGGCAGATGAGGTTTAATGTTGATAAATGTAAAGTTATGCACTTGGGGGCTAAGAATATGCATGCATCATACACACTAGGGGGAGTACAACTGGGGGAATCCGTGGTGGAGAAGGATTTGGGGGTTTTGGTAGATCATAAGCTCAATAATAGCATGCAATGCCAAGCTGCGCTTTCCAAAGCGAGCAAAGTCCTTTTTTGTTTTTAGATAGGTATGGACTCCAGAGAGAGATATATAATTTTGCCCCTGTTCAAATCAATAGTAAGACCTCATCTGGAATATGCAGTTCAGTTTTGGGCACCAGTTCTCAAAAAGGATATCGGGGAACTGGAGAAAGTGCAGAGAAGGGCAACCGAACTGATAAGAGGCATGGAGGAGCTCAGCTATGAGGAAAGATTATGAGGAACTGAATTTATTCATTCTGGAGAAGAGGAGAATAGGGGGGGATATAATCAATATGTTAAAAGATATAAGGGGTCCATATAGTGAACTTGGTGTTGAGTTATTCTCTTTACGGTCAACCCAGAGGATACGGGGGCACTCTTTATGTCTAGAGGAAAAGAGATTTCATCTCCAAATACGCAAAGGTTTCTTCACAGTAAGTGCTGTGAAGATGTGGAATAGACTCCCGTCAGAGGTGGTTCTGGCCAGATCAGTAGATTGCTTTAAGAAAGGCCTGGATACTTTCCTAAATGTACATAATATAACTGGGTACTGACATTTATAGGTAAAGTTGATCCAGGGAAAATCAGATTGCCTCTTGGGGGATCGGGAAGGAATTTTTTCCCCTGCTGTAGCAAATTGGAGCATGCTCTGCTGGGGTTTTTTGCCTTCCTCTGGATCAACTGAGAGTATAAAATTGGGTATATTGGATTGTACGATATTTTTTATTTTATTTATTTATTGTTTTTAAGGTTGAACTGGATGGACTTGTGTCTTTTTTCAACCTGACTAACTATGTAACTATGTAGCAATCAGCAAATATCATACTCCCTGCTGATCGGATAGCTATAGGTCTAAATTAGTAGGGGACTGTCAGACCTCTGCAGAGAATCCACTGCTTCCATACAGAGAGCAAGGGTCCTTCTCTGCACAATGCTGGCAGGGGACAGGCTTTTATTGTCAGGCTGTGGCTACTTTCTAAAGGAAATCAACTGTAAGATATGGATTACATTTAATGCTTCTGGAATGTATCTAGAAGATTTTTGGCTTTACCAGAAAATGAAAATCACACGAGGCACATTGAACAGATGTGAATGCATGTTTTGAAATACATAGCTCTAAAAGTACTCACATAAACTACGGTAATGCTCTTAAGTACAGTACTCTGCTGTATCCACCACAGCTATGGCTGCACACTACTTTGAGATCATTCTCCAAATAGGCCAATGTAGTGTAAACATGGAGCAGCACAACATTACTTCCAAAAAGCTTCAAGCCAACTTGACTGATTGAGCTAAGAATTAGCACACTCCACTAACACCTGCTAACGCGTTTCACCCTCTGCTGAGTTTTAATCGTAGAGCTATAAGATCATGCCCCAGCAGGGGACCAAACACATCGATGAAAGGTGTGGGTGGGGTGTCCTCTTTGATGGTGGATCAATAAAGTTGTTTTTAAGCCTTTTTGGAAGTAGCGGTGTGTGGCTTCATGTTTACACTACAAAGCCTAAAAAAGTGCGTCATGTAAAAATGAACAAAAATGGAGGAAAATTAAGTGCACAACTTTATGCTTCCACTTGCATGCTGATTCCCGAACTGGTGGGAAAGTGTGTTTTCTGCACTGAAAGAAGACAACACCACACTGGCTTTAGAGAGAGTAAGAGGGGAAAAAACAGAACTTACTGTGACTTATTTAAGTCAGTGCTTGCGGACTCCAACAGAATATCACAATACGACTTTCATAAAGCTGCACACAAAAGAGAAAAAATCCATTTTCTCAGTTTCTTTCTAATTCCAGTTTCCATTACAAATCTTTCTGAACCAAATGAAATAAATTTAGATGCCGAGCCAGATGCAGAACGCACAACTTTTGGCACAAAATACTCCATCAAAAGACACTGAAAATGAAATACGTTTCCCCTCGAGGGACACGTCTACTGTTTTAATTTAATTTGAAATATCAAATTAAATTAATTCGAATGCCTGTGCTGTTCCTGGGGACAGCAGACTCGGCTTATCATGGGCTGCCACCAAATTGTTTAGCGCTTGTGATAGTTTTCATGCTGTTAACGAAGACCGATGTATTGTGACGAAGGGTGAGCGCTTTAATGTGAAAATTCATTGTCAGGAAAAGCTTGATAGCAGTAAAAAGAGGGCAATGTGAAGTGCCGTTCACCCAGCGTAAGTCATTTTGATGGCCTTGCTATACTTTCTTAAAGGGCGACTCTGCCTGAACAACTAAGTGCATTGGTGAAACACATATACAGGAACAGTACTGCCTCCTGAAAGATATGTAAACTAATGCATATGTTATTGTTATCCCTCCACCCTAAACTGTGCTATAGGGCTGTGCAACATAAGCATCAGAATTAAAAGCATAGGAATGACACTTTTTATAAGCACCTTCCCTGTCTCTGCCCCGCCTCCTGCCTACTCATCACAACACTGGTGACACCCACTCTGAGCTCTCTCCTCCCTGTATACTTAGATATGTTCTGTCCTTCCTTCTTTTTCCTAAATGCTTACAGAGCAGGCCGTCCCACTGCAAGACTAATTTCAAATTTCAGCTAGTAAACAGCTATGCATCCCTGAATGCATGAGACACACAGGGGGTGTGCTGGATGCGCCTTGGCACACCCTAATCACTCTGTGTGGTGCAGATTCGCCCTTCCGCTCTACTGACACCATTCTCTGCTCTACTGACACTGTCCTCTGCACTACTGACATCATCCACTACCCTACTGACCATGTCCACTGCTCTACTGACTTACACTCTCCACTGCTCTACTGACCATGTCCACTGCTCTACTGACCATGTCCACTGCTCTACTGACCATGTCCACTGCTCTACTGACTTACACTCTCCACTGCTCTACTGACCATGTCCACTACTCTACTGACCATGTCCACTGCTCTACTGACCATGTCCACTGCTCTACTGACTTACACTATCCACTGCTCTGCTGACCATGTCCACTGCTCTACTGACCATGTCCACCACTCTACTGACCATGTCCACTGCTCTACTGACTTACACTCTACACTGCTCTACTGACCATGTCCACTACTCTACTGACCATGTCCACTGCTCTACTGACCATGTTCACTGCTCTACTGACTTACACTCTCCACTGCTCTACTGACCATGTCCACTACTCTACTGACCATGTCCACTACTCTACTGACCATGTCCACTGCTCTACTGACTTACACTATCCACTGCTCTACTGACCATGTCCACTGCTCTACTGACCATGTCCACTGCTCTATTGACTTACACTATCCACTGCTCTGCTGACCATGTCCACTACTCTACTGACCATGTCCACTGCTCTACTGACCATGTCCACTACTCTACTGACCATGTCCACCTCTCTACTGACTTACACCTTCCACTGTCTTACTGTCACATCCACAGCTCTACTGACACCCTCCACTGCTCTACTGACACTGTCCACATTTTAAAACATTTTAAAATGTTTGTTTAAATCTATTTTTAAAAGTGTGTATGTAGCCATTTATATATACACACACACACCCACACACACACGCATGTGTGTTTGAGCTTTGGGGTGCACACCCTAACAAGTAGTGATCACATAACTGCAAAGACATCCAACAGCAGCCTCTGTGTGTGGTGTGCATGGCCTTGACAGCTCCATCTTTGGTTAGGAATTAATGTCTAGGACTCAAGGAGGGGAAAGAACCTAGCGCTTATGGGGGCTGAGAGCTGACTCATACCTATGCAAATATTACCAAGTTGGCTTTTGTTCATTAAACTGCCCTTTAACAAGCTTTTACGCTAAACCCCAGGAAAAAATATACCATGTTGTCCCTTCTGGTCTTTTGAAAATGCCATTAAAAATGTTTCGTTATATCTATTTAATAAGTTCCAAAAATGCCTGTTGATCCTTCCAGAAATCCTGTGCACTGATAACTTCCTGTGTCTCTGCATTCCTATGAGTTGTATTGTTCCCACTTATCTCTGATGGTAAGGAGGGGGTTGGTAGTCCTATCCTGATACTGTACAGTGAATGAGTGACCTCACCTTAAGATAGGAAGTGTGTGTTCCACATCTTAGGACGGGTAAGCTGCAATGTATTACATTTTTGTTTTTGGGTTTACATATGCTTTAACACATGAAAACATGGACTTGCACTATTTTTGGCAACCACATTGCACATGGCCTTCACACCTTTGCATGGCTCTATGCTTTACCACATGTGTGCTTGGTTTTACGGTATATGAGCATTGGGGTGTCATTCTGAATGAACCCTGGTTTTAGCATACCTTACCTTTAAATTCTGATGTGAGACTGGCCCTTTATCATAATTCAGATTATAGCCTCACTCTTATTTTTATGATCGGAAACTGCTGGCGGTTTATTATCGTGGAAAAGCAAATTCTTGATGCCGGGTGATACAATCATTAGCTCCTCTGCAAAGCAATGTTTGTGTCAGTACAAGATACCGGCCCAGGAGCTGTAATATCCTTTCTGATATTCCTAGGGCTAGATGCCACCGCACCCAAAAGTCATTCCTCTGCCTATCTACAAAGCGTGAGTGACACCTGTCTTGCTTGGTATCCATGGGCCTTAATAAATACATTCTCCAGCAGATCCTGCCCCAGAAAATTAACCACTTCCCAACTGCCATACATATATACTGTATATACGTTCTCATTAGGAAGCAGTAATACCAGGATCATGGCTGCAGCTGTAGACATGATCTTGGCATCAAAATTTGCAGCCGGTGATGGGCTTTTCCTGTAGAAGAGATCTGTGGGGCTCTGCAGCCTCCCTATGATGGTATGCAGAGCTGGATCCCCCCTCTGCCACCATTTCCAGGCTCTCTGGTGCCGTCGGGGAGCCTGGGAATGCTGCATCCTGCTGTGCGACTGGCTGAGTGCAGAGGAAGGGAAGATACATTCGTACTCTCCCCTACTCCCGTACTCTGACAAATGAAACCATAAGCGACAAAGATTTTGTCACTTCCGATATTGCTTTGTTGTTTACAAGCCTCAGATCAGACCTCAGATCTCTCTGTAAAGAGTACCTGAACCTGACCATGCTATCACAAGGGATGCTGGTCATCCCTTGTGATAACTGTAACAAAACGTCCCACACTCTGCTTAAGTGCTTTCGTCATATACTGCTTCCTCCCAACCTGAATATAGATATCAGATATTCCAAACCACTGACAACCAATAACAAGGCAGTACTCGTTCGGTTGCTCAACATGAACTGTTTATTGAAACACATGTACAGAGAGGTAACACTCAGGGACAACCCCTCCCTTTGCATTCAGGGTGGGGTAAACTGGCCAATAACAATAGACACACAGGTCAGGTATATTCAAACTTCTCATCAGTAAACAGTCTTATCAGCAAGGAGGGGCTGCTGGAGGAATCCCCCCCCCCCCCACATAGACATAAATCCCATAATATACTTTTCTCCCAAGGCAGACCGATACAATAGAACAATGGAATACAATCACACCCCAAATGACTCAGCAAAAAGTACACAACAAAATGAGTGTATATATATATATATACACACACAGTATCTCACAAAAGTGACCTAGAAATAAAACATGTTTCAAATCTATCCGACAGACTCGAGTCCGGTCGAAAAGTCCGCTCGTCTGTATGCTAGTCCGACGGACAAAAACCGACGCTAGGGCAGCTATTGGCTACTGGCTATGAACTTCCTTATTTTAGTCCGGTCGTACGTCATCACGTACGAATCTGTTGGACTTTGGTTGATCGTGTGTAGGCAAGTCCGTTCATTCGAAAGTCCGTCGGAAAGTCCGTTGAAAAGTCCGCCGGACCTAGTCCGTCGAAAAGTCCGCCCGTGTGTACGCGGCATAAGACATAGGAGGTGCATGGGGAGCTGAAACAAGGGTTTCCCAACCTCCCCAAGAGTGGACATTGGAGTGGATTCATGCCATTAGTGGAACCAATCTGGTTTTCCCAAAGTGTTTTTTGCCCATCCTGTAAAAAGGGGTCAAACAGCTCTGGTGAGTGGCCATCTTCATACTAAGCACTCGTGGTGGAAGATGTAGAAGTTTTATCTCAGAGTATTCCGTTTTGGTGTTGGGATTTATTCACTTATGGACTTTATGCTTATTTTCTCAATAATGTGCACATTTGAGTTTGATGCAGTGTTTTCTTTGTGTCAGTTTTTTTATATGAACATGTATACTGCCTTATTCTTTATTTTACAATTTTTCACCCCAATTTAATTGTCCCAAACATAGCATTACTCACCCAACCAATCTCTGCCTCTCTTAGAGAACATACCGATGCTGGGAAGAAGTGCGGACTGACTCTTCTACCTGGAGTCCTCTCAGCCACTGGAGAGAAGACAGGGTGGCTGGGCTCACTTCATCATGCTGTTGGGGATCTGGGCCAGCTGCCCAGCATCCCTGTGGTATACACCCTGGGCCTCTGGAACTGCCACAAGTGTAGGGAAGAGGTCTTGGACCCTCTGTCAAGTCGTCATCGCTTCAGCTGCAGAAGTTTCTGGTAACTCCACAGATGTTGCTGGCAGAAAATCCCATGTCTCTGTCAGTATTGTGGGAGAAAGGCTGACTGCCTCTTCTCTCCGGGAGGCTGAAGCTGCTGTTGGTGCTGAGCAGAGGTTAGCAGAGCTCTGCCCTGCTGTCAGCAGAAGACGAAAATCTCAGAGTTTCCACTGCTGATTCTCTGACATGGTGCTGTGTTCTAGCAGTTTCCTGTATGTATAGCTCCCAACTGTCCCTGATTTTGAGGGACTGCCCCTGATTTGGAGCAATGTCCCTCTGTGCCTCATTCCTCCTCATTTGTCCCTCATTTTGGTCTGATGTATATAAAATGCACTTTTTATCTATCCAAAACTGTTTTCCAGTGTTAAACCTTTCATCCAATTTGTAAATTGCTGCATTTGTAAATTCTAAAAGCCAATATAAAGCAATAGTGGTAAAAAAAAGCACTTGTGGGTTTACCCAATCTTGTTTTTTTTTTTTTTTGTACAATTCTCCTTTAAGGGGGCGTGGTAGGGGTGTGTCCTATGCCTGCATACTTTTGCTGATAGGTGTCCCTCATTCCCATCTCAAAAAGTTGGGAGGTATGTGTATGCCCTTTCCAGATACTGTTCCTTACTTAGCAAATAGTCCAGATCAGGTTTAAGCTCTGAGACCCCTGCAAGACCGAGCATAGCCTCTCTGTATTCTCGTAGGTTCTTTAAGGGTATGTTCCCCTTCATCGCTAAACACAAAATGATCTGTAAGGTTCTCCCACAGCAATCCAGGGCCGCCAAAGTCATATCCCTCTGGAGAGCATTCTGTTGTCTCCCCTAAATATCCCTGCTCTGCGTGCCATTGCAGAGCCCGATACCGATTGTCCAGCTCTATCTCCTGCTGGACTAACCTGTCCAACTAAGTCACCCATTGCTCCTAGGGGCCGCTCTCCCAGGAATGCCATCCACAATGCCTGCTGGTCACTGGTCCATCGCTCTGGGGTTGGAAAGCACTTGCCCTGTTGCATACCAGTGACCTGGAGGGCTCCAATCCAGAGTCCTACCCGAATCTGCTGCCTGAGCTCCAGGTGTTCATCTGCAGAGACAGTCCTGGAGTATGCTAAAAGGACGATCCGCAGCAACCCCGGGAACTCTGATGCCAGATCCATATCTCCGCTGGGGTGACCGAAGTCTGCTATCCTGATCTTGGATCCAGGTGGAGGTTTGAATGTCCCAGACTGCAGGAAGCATCCCACTGCTTGCCACCAATGTAACAAAACGTCCCACACTCTGCTTGAGTGCTTTCGTCATATACCGCTTCCTCCCAGTCTGAATATAGATATCAGATATTCCAAACGAGTTTAATAAATAAAAATGAAAGGTACAGTGTCAAAAATATACATTTAAACAAAAAAAATAAAGAATTCCCATCACTCCATGCTCACGCACAAATGCGAAGACACACTAGACCCCACACCATATGTAAACAGCGATTGCATGACATGTATGAGATATCGTCACCAACGTCAGAGTGGTAGTGGGACCTCCTGTGCAACTCAAACTGGTAATCTGTAAAGGCATTTAAAGCATTGCCTTTGGATAAGTTAATGTGGGGGATGTTTTAGGATGGAGAGCAGAGGAATGAACACAGTAAGTGACCTGTACCGATCGCTCCTGTGTTCATTCTTAAATGAAGCACAGTAAGCTATGTTTACAGTGCTTCAGTTTGTGAATGAACATGAAGCCAATCAGCACAGAGCCCTTCCCATTGGTTCACTGTTCAGTGCAGCTGAGGCTGCACAGAAAGGGCCTGGGGAATCTCTGTCCTCAGTCCCTTTCTCTTTCTCAAAGTGAGGCATCAGGGATCTGTTTAGACCTTTGCTATTTCATCAAAGCCCCCCCCCCCCACAACGGGGCTCCCAAAAAATTTGTTAAAAAATAATAATAATTTTGTAAAGTGTTGCGCAAACTGTTGGCGTTATTGAAATCCTGTATAATAATAATATTGCAAAAAATAATTAAAAAAATACAATTAAAAAAATAAATAAATAAATAAAAAATAAAAAACTACTGACACTGTCCCCTGCCCTACTGACACCAATCTCTGCTCTACTGACACCGTCCACTGCTCTGCTGATTTCCACGTGTTTGTGTGCTCTGGGGTGAACACCCTAATGCAATAGGCTGCACACACCAATGATGAAAACATACAACATATAATGAAATGAGCACATCCAGGAAGAGTATCATACAAAAGTTTTTTATTTTATAATAAATAATGCCCAAGTATGTCAAAGTGTTATACCAAAGCATGTGGGAATCACGTAAATACTACGTTGTATATAAACATATACATCAGGCATTTCTAATGCATACTTCAAAATACATCACAAGTAGAGACATGGGCATTATTTATCAGATATAGTAGTTTTGCATAGTACTGTTTCTGGGTGTGCTCATTTCATTATATATTTCTCATGCTCCAGAGATATTAGCATAAATAAATTAGCAGCACCGGCGCAGCAAGGCCTAGGAGATACAAACCTTCATAAGTCTTTATCGCTTTATCTGCCGCTGTGATGACCATTTGGTGATTTATTTATGGTCCTCTTTTTAATGTTCTCGGCTGGGTAATGAGGAAAGTGGAAGATGGAGCGGAGTGCTGGGGCCTCAGGACACCAACAGGGAAGGGGAGGCAAGAGAGGGAGATTAGTAGAAGATGGGAGGGCGGGGAGTGGGGGGGCAGAGAGAGGCAGCCTTGGCTTTTCATTTGCTGAGGATATTAAAAGAGACACACAAGACAGCGGCATTCTCTCATTCTTAGATTGGCACATCCTGATCAGATGGAGGAAATTAAAGGGACTGTACTCTGTGGTGCTGCCAACCTGTTTTAGGCAATATTGCAAAGAGAATCCTAAGATTTCTGTTTGGATATGTTTACTTGTAATGTTGTATATATATTTAAACTTGTTACCTGTCAAAGGATGGGCAATTACTGTATGTTGAACCAGTTATCTGATTCAGACACTCCTGCCATGTGACCATACGTTTCTCCACTGTGGTTACAGCAGTAAAGCTTGGTCACAGATGCACTTGTGTTGAGAGGGATTTGGAAACTAAAATAGCACTGGCTGAACCAGCTTCTGATGAACAATGTCCTTTAATATTCTACTGGTCAAAAAGCGAACTTACCATATACATATAGATAAGCGTGAGAAGTTATTATCTGCATGATCAGTACTTCATACCTAGCTATGTTTGTATGATGGCCAGGTAACTAGTGAGCATAGGTGTGTGCCGGGGGTGCCTACGCACACCCTAATCCCCCCCCCCATGTGCATTAGCATTATCCAGGTGCAACACTAGGTGGGTGATTAGGGGTGCCAGTAGCCAGTGCAAATGCCCCCATCATATTAAAGGCTAGGTTCAACTTTAGGAACATGTTACACCTGTATTTAGGGTGTACCATAATATGCTCCCAATCAACTGCCTGCCACCACCAGAGCCTCTTCCGTTTGGGGTGCACACCCTAATGTAATAGGCTGCGCCAGGCATGTACTGGCCATCGGGACTACAGGGAGTTTCCCGGTGGGCCGATGGCTCAGTGGGCCGATTTCAGTGACAGTGGACCTCCGCCTCCCTCCGGTCCTCTGTCCCCCCCGCAGTGCTCACCTCCTCTCCCTGGCTAGTTATGCAGCGCGCCTGAATGCAGACATGATGCTCAGGAGTCAACACTGAGAAGCTCATCATACGATCCGGAAGGAGGGCGGCCTCACTTTCCTGCCTAATCTTGTCCCATTGGGGGGGGGGGGCGCCAAACTGATTCTTTGCCCCAGGTGAAATAATGTCTAGCTTCCCCACTGGTACTGCCTATAAGAGAAATAATGTAGAATGGCTAATAGCTAGTGGGGGGGGGGCTTGGGTGGCAGGCCGGGGGAGGCGGGTTTGTCCAGCCGGCATGGGAGAGACCTGTCAAAGTGGGCCAGTCTGGATGAAGTCCAGGGCCAAATTTTTGTCCCAGTCCAGCCCTGGGCTGCGCACACCTATGCTAGTGAGCAACAGCATCCTTCATAATTCCCCTATTTCCTATAAAGTGGTTGTAAACCTTTACATATACCCAATGAAGTGAGTAGGCTCAGGTGATGCACAGAGATGAAACAAATCCTCCGACATAAGTTGTACCTGTTTTTCTGCAGCCTTCTTGTCTCTACAGCCTTCTAAAGCACAACATATATGAGCTCCAGAAGGCAGGGATTGAGAACCAGATGTCCCACGCTAAGGAGAGGAGAGCTGAGTGTAATCTGAGACCTTAGTGGAGGGAATGGACACACCCCCTCTATGTATACCCATGCACAGCTGAGACTGTTTATTGCAGGCTGCGTGCTAGAGCTCTCTCCCGAGCCCCCCTCAATCTCTTGGAGTTTACACAACCTGTCAGAAGTGACTAATGCAGATAGCAGCGGAACAAGGCAGCAGACAGAAATCACACTCAGTGCATTGAATTGAGGCAAGTACACACTATAGAAGGATATGCTTGGCTCATTTTTCATGTTAGAGATTTACAACCACTTTAAGGCACCAGAATACATAGACAGTTCCCCCATCTGGTGCATTAAAAGCCTGCACTTAATACAATGTTGAAAAAAATATTGTTACACTAATATCAGGTCACATGAACCCACCAATCTGTTTAACACTTCAAAAGATGTCGGGACTGTTGCAGCGGCTCGGTGTGGCCATATTGCAGTAGCTCAATTTGGTAACATGTGATGTAGTCACATGACACTGGGAGAAGTCTAAGGCCTCATGTAAACTGCTGCCGGTAAACCGACGTTCAGAGGCAGTTGGCTGCTTTTTTTCAGCTGCCCCTGAACTCATCCAATGTTATCTTATGTGTACATGTACACAGGTTCGTTTATTGTCGCTTTTAGGCAGTTGCGTTTATAGGCTTTTCTTTGAAGGCAAAAAAATGAGTTCAGACGCCGACTGTGCAAAAGACAAGGCATGCCACAGGAAGTTACACTGCTCTGCGTGAGCTCTGCCAGTTGATACAGGGGCAACTCTCAGGTATTAGGTGACCTTTTCACACCTCTTATACCAAGTACAATGTCAGTGAAATGCATTTTAAAAAATAATGACTAAAAATTATTCTTTTATAAATCCGCCTGCACAGTTATAAACATGTAAGGTATACAATTTGGATTCTTGCAAGAGCTCAATCATGGCGACAGGCCCAATTTTGCACAGGGAAAGGCCTAGTCAGCCCAAACAATAACCAATAGCAGGGGAAACATGAGAGAAAGTAAACAGCGGGCGAAACAAAAACGCCAACTGACAGTCTAAAGAGAACGAAAGTAATGAGACGCGATCTCAGTGGTGGGTATGAAAAAAGAAACAAAAACAAAAATAAATAAATAAGAAACCTTGTGGCAGCCAAATCAGTATGTAACGAGAACGCCGGGAGATTTTACAAAAAATAAATAAATAAATAAATATAAAAAAAAAATAACTGCATCAAATTACAGCTGTCAAATTTCTCCGACTGGATATGTCAAATCCGCCTCATTACACGGACTGCGAGTTCCTCTCTGCTCAAGATTGGAGCTTTTCTAGAAAAAGCTTTATATTTTGCCAATCAAGCAAGATTTCTCTGCTTAACCTCCAGTGTGCTGCAGAATGAGAGCCGCCGCCGCCTTCACTGCCACCAGCGGTGTTCCCCAAATGTAGGAGGGGTTAATTCAAGGCTATTAAAATGTGGAGTGAGTGACAGTAAAACCAGAGCCAGGAGCGGGCTGGAATGGGCTTCATTTCTGTCCTAATCCAAATGTTAACAATGTTCCCTTATGCAAGAATTTTGTAATGATCTCTACTGCCAGCTCATATATATATATATATATATATATATATATATATATATATATATATATATATACACTGGTGTCTGAGCCCATACAATGTAAACTCCAGTGTATTTGTATCTGATCAACATACATAAGTGGTCCATATAGTGAACTTGGGGGGAGGGAGAGATTTGAGTGCACACAGAATCTGATGCAGCTGTGCATTTTAACCAATCAGCTTCTAACTTCAGCTTGTTCAATTAAGCTTTGACAATAAAACCTGGAAGCTAATTGGTTATTTTGCACAGCTGCACAAGATTCTGCGCCGTGACTGGCCGTGCAATCATCTGGGACCTGTGATGTGTCCCAGATGATTGCCGAGAGGGAGGGGGAGAGGTGATCTCCCTTCTGGTGCTGCCGTGTGCCGGGTGGAAGTGGGAGCTGGGACACTGTAAAAAGAGGGTACCGGCTCCCCTCCCAAAAAAAAAATGACATGCCAAATGTGATGTCAGGGGGTCACCTCCCTTAAAGCGGAAGTTCCATTTTTGGGTGAAACTCAGCTTTAAGGTCATCACAGAGGACAAGGGGAGCTCTTTCCGTCTAGACTCTAGAGGAAAAAGGATTTCATCTCCAAATATGGAAAGGTTTCTTCACAGTAAGAGCTGTAAAAATGTGGAATAGGCTCCCTCTAGAGGTGGTTCTGGCCAGCTCAGTAGATTGCTTTAAAAAAGGCCTGGATTAATTCCTAAATGTACATAATATAACTGGGTACTACATTTATAGGTAAAGTTGATCCAGGGAAAATCTGATTGCCTCTCGGGGGATCAGGAAGGAATTTTTTCCCCTGCTATAGCAAATTGGATCATGCTTTGCTGGGGTTTTTTGCCTTCCTTTGGATCAACTGTGGGTATAGGATTGGGCATATGGGATTGTATTTTTTTTTGGTTGAACTGGATGGACTTGTTTTTTTTTTCAACCTGACTATGTAGCTATGTATCCCCCGCACAGGTGCTGCATACAGCCACCCATAGATTTAAATGGGTGTGCATGGCTGTATTTGGGTGTGCGCCAGTGTTCTATATTTTTCCTATGCCGCTATGCCATACTTCTGTTTACAGCAGCACAAGCTTATACCAGAATACAGCTGTGTACAGCCATTCATGTCTATGAGAGTCTGTATACAGCACCTGGGTTTTCTGGGTAAAAGATACGCTGGAATTTACGATTGCAGCGATACCACATACATACCTCCCAGCTTTCTGAGATGGGAATGAGGGACACCTATTAGCAAAATTATGTAGGCATAGGACACACCCCCTGCCACACCCTCTTAAAGGAGAATTGTACAAAAAAATGATAAGTTAAACCCACAAGTGCTTTTTTACCACTACTATTCCTTTATATTGGCTTTTGGAATTTACAAATGCAGCATTTTAGAAACTGGATGAAAGGTTTAGCGCTGGGAAACACTTTTTGAAAGATAAAAAGTGCATTTCATATACAACTGTTCTGAATCAGGGACAGCTCTCCAGTTTGGGGACAGTTGGTAGCTATACACATATGTATATATTATTTGTTGTTTGTACCAATAGTAGGGCCGAGAAACAATAGTATACATTTTGCTTTAACTCTGAACTAGATCAAACCCTGCGCTAGCTATTTTAGCTTTACTTTTTATCTATTTATTTATTTTTACACTTTTTTTTTTTTTTTACAGTGTTTTCCTCTAGCAAGGTTAAAAAGATAATGTATTTTTCTCAATTCAAGAGGAGAAAACAAAACAGAGGGGGGGCTGTACAGTGACTGATGCCTGTGATAGCCAATCACAGCAATTGTTGTTACGAGGCCCCGAGCTGTCGGTGACAGCTTGATCACTGTACTGGGAGCGAATTGTGCAGCACGCTGTATAAAAAACACAGTAGAACATGTATAAGGACCCACTGGTAAAGATCCAATTCCATGAGGCCACATATATGTATACTATACAATCTGATTGTACAATCTTTTTTAGATCTACCATGAACTATGTAGTACAAGAGCCTGCCAGATTTCCTACAAATTGAATGGATTGTTACAAAGTTTTGGTAAATCTAAAGGAGATTGTACAATCAATGTGTATAGTATGGCCAGCATAACATATCATGCACAAAGCCGTACAGCATGCAGAGCTTGCATCCTGACATCCAAGGGACCAACTGCTGCTGCATACAGCCACCCACTGAGATGCATAAGAGACAGATGTACCTAGCTCCCAACTGTCCCTGATTTGGAGGGACTGTCCCTAATTTGGAGCAATGTCCCTCTGTCCCTCATTTGTCCCTCATTTTGGTCTGATCTATATAGTTGTATATAAAATGCACTTTTTATCTTTCAAAAAGTGTTTCCCAGTGCTAAACCTTTCATCCAATTTATAAATGGCTGCATTTGTACATTTTAAAAGCCAATATAAAGGAATAGTAGTGGTAACAAAAAGCCCTTGTAGATTTAATTAACCTTTTTTTGGGGTTAATTCTCCTTTAAGGGGGTGTGGCAGGGGGCGTGTCCTATGCCTACATATGTTTGGTAGTAGGTGTCCCTCATTCCCATCTCAAAATGTTGGGAGGTATGGATGTATGCAGTTGTGTTATGGGGGTTTCGTACTGTAACATACCTGCATGCGCACTGACGTACACTCCACTGACATATTATCGGACCATACATTGGTGTGCATGCATTACACTACCCCATACAGCTGCCACTTCAAATGCATCTCAATGGGTGGCTGTACATCCTGGGAATGTCAATACACAGGCTTCCCTCCCTGTGCAAATATGTAAATGAGGCCTAAAAGAATAACGTGGAAACAAAATGATCTATATAACTCTGCTGCACAATACTGCAATGTATTTCCACACATTGGCATTCTATGTGCCATCTTTTACAAAGTTAATATCATCAGGGGGTTTACACATATGGTAATGTCACCTTCTGTGATATATTTATTATACCGTATAGTCTAACGCACAATAAAACAGATCCTTGTATCAAAAAAAAAAAAAATGAATATACTGCCAACGCAACATATTGGAGAGGCAGAGCAGGGCCCCGGGGCAGGACAAGTGCGCACATTACAAACAGACGGGGAACAAACATCCTGGAAATCACAGCTGAGACTATAAGGTGTCTGTCAGCGATGAGCTGTAATAAAAGCTGTGCCCTGATCACTTGTCTGTGTTATTTCTGACAAATATGACTTCCGTCGAAATGTGAACGTAGCGGAGGTTGTGGTCACATGAGGGTCGATTGACAGAAATGAGGGGCGACCATCTAACATTCTCCAACATTTACATGTAGCATAAATATCTAATGGATTTTCACTCCTTAAAATGTATCTAGACCCAATAATAAAAATGTAATTTATTGCAGCTTACCACCATTCATTGGATGAGTTGGCTGCATTAACTTTCTTTTTTTCCTTTATTTTCACCTGATGATCCTGCCAGTAACACATTTACAATCCTAGGTGACAACACAATCTAACTGCACAGGATCTATGGAGGAGGAGTGTTGTCACCCTAGTGTGTTCTCCTGATGTGAACTACAGACACCTCTCTTCACCTCTACATGGGGGGGGGGGTGTTTTCTAGTGTACAGGAAGTTACAAAGACACTGAAATTCTGGCAAGATACACAGGTACTTGCCGAAAATTAATAAGCGTGGGCAAAGAAAAAACAATGCAGATACCACCTCTATAGATTGGCAAGCTTACATATATATATATTACATTTTGTCCTTGGGCTTAACTATCCTTTAAGGGCCCATTCATACAACAATGCAGGGCCAGGACAAGGGGTGGGCAGGAGGGGCAGCTGCCCTTGGCACTGTGGTATCATGTGAGGTGGGGGGGGGGGGGAGGCACAAGGATATTGAGGGTAAGAAGGTTTGTGCTAGGAGGGGGGGATGTGTGCTGGGAGGGGGGATTTAAGTGGGGGAAGAAGATGTGTGCTAGGAGGAGAAAGTTTAGGGGTAGAGGATTTGTGCTAGGAGGGGTGAATTTTTTTTTTTGGGGGGGGGGTCATTTGAGCTGGGGAGATGGGGGGGGGGCAAAGAATTGTACTGAGAGGGGGGATTTCAGCAGAGGGCAAATGTGTTCTGGAAGGAGGGGGGATTTATGCTTAGAGGCCAAGCAGATTAGTGCTTAGTGTTTTTGTGGGGGGATTTTTGCTGACACATAATGCTCATATATCTTGGGGGGCGCAATTTGGCATGTTCGCCCTGGGCTCCAGATGACCTTGTCCCAGCACTGCAACAATGCATGTCATGTCCACACGTAAACACACTGCAACTGACAGATATATAAGACACTAAAGTATGATGCAGCTCGCCAACAAAGCCAATTAGCTTCCAGAATTTTTGGTTAAATTGAACAAACTGAAGTTAGAAGCTGATTGGCTACCCATGCAGATTTTGTACTCTCCAGTTTTAGTAAATCAACCGCTTAGGCTCCATGCACACTGGAGCTCAAAAAAAGCTTTTACTGGGTGCCAGATTGCTGGCAGAAAACGCTGGTTGAAAAACACGCTTTTAACAGCGTTTTTACTAGCGTTTATGTGGGTTTATGAGTTGTTTTAGCTTTAGCGTTTATGGGCGTTTTTAATAAAAATACACAGAGGACACTCCAAAAATCTCACAATGCATTCCCAAACTTACACAATGCATTGAAAAAATAGAACGCTGAACGCTAATTAATGCGCATTCATGAGCGTTTATTGGCATTTAGTGTTTTTTAGCGTTTTTTGTGGTCAGAAAAACGGCACTTTGAATGCGTTCAGAGAACAGCCCATAAACTCCACTGCTGATAAAAGCTAAAAAACGTCCATGTGTGCATGGACACATAGGATCACATAGAGGGGAGTTTATAGGCTGTTAAAAACGCCCAAACTCCAAAAAACGGCCGTTTATGAGCTCCAGTGTGCATGGAGTCTTAAAGTCACACCTGGTAATAAGTGGTGACATTTGACTTTAGAGACAATATGCAGGTAATGTGTAGGTGAGGTGACCTGGGTCCAGCTCTTCCCGATGGTCGGTCGGGGTTGGAATATTAACATACAGGAGCATGCGGCGTGCTGTCACCGCTGACAGTACTTCCATCCTCCCTTGGTCTTCCTACCGGGTTCGTGGACTCCGGTTGTGTGAGTGGCCAGAGCCGCGATGACATCACACCCGCACATGCGCGCAGGAGCCCTCGTTTCCGGCAGAGTGCTTTGATATGGTATGCCGAACCTTCAGAACGAACTCGCCGGTGACATCACCAGCTGCATCCAATGTGAATATTTCCTAAGCACTGCACATTTAGGAGACATTTACTGTAGCTGCAGGTAAGCCGTATAATAGGCTTACTTGTAGATACAATTTGGAAAAAAAGAGTTTACTAGCGCTTTAATATTAGTGTGCATGCTAAATAATGTGTCCTTGTAACCCTTCAAGATATTTAATAATCGCATCATAGTATAGTACTTCCACTGTTGCCTCCTTCATCCAATCGCTCCCTAGGACACACTTCACCCCTTCATTGCCCCCTAATGGTTAACCCCTTCCCTGCCAGTGTCATTTACACAGTAAGTAGTGCATTTTTATAGCACTAATCGCTGTATAAATGCCAATGGGCCCAAAATAGTGTCAAAAGTGTCCGATGTGTCTGCCATAATGTCGCAGTCACAATAAAAAAACGCAGATCTCCGCCATTACTACTAAAAATAGAAGAATACATATCGACCTAAACTGAGGAAAAAAAATAGGTTTTTTTATAAATATTTTTTGGGGATATTTATTATAGTAAAAAAAATTACTTTTTTTTCAAAATTGTCGGTCTTTTTTTGTTTATAGTGCTTTAAAATAAAAACCGCAGAGGCGATCAAATACCACCAAAAGAAAGCTCTATTTGTGGGAAAAAAAAGACATCAATTTTGTTTGGGTACAACGTCGCACGACCGCACAATTGTCAGTTAAAACGACGCAGTGCCGAATCGCAAAAAGTGCTCTGGTCAGGAAGGGGCTGAAGTGGTTAAGCAAAGTCAATGACTGGAACGCAAAGTTTTTTTTGTTTTTTTTTAATCAAAAAGTAGAGCTTTTATTTATTTTTTAAAATGATACTGTAGCTGTATGTTCCCAGAAATGTATTCACTTAAACCAGAACAGGAAAAAAAAAAAGAGCAACAGATACAAGGTCTCTGAAGAGGTTGCAGTCGAGTTTGAGGATGAGCCGAGTCTGAGATATGTAATTTCACAAAAAACAAAACAAAACACTAAATGAGAAAGGTAGCAGCTCAACAGAGCGCAGCTGACCAATATATCTTCCATCGGAGACACTTGCTGTGTTCTGCATGCGGAGAGAGGACTGCGGGTACATTGAGCATTGAATTCTTCCCAGCCACACAACAGACCTGCACAGCTTTGCTCGATCTATAGAACAGGAAGTAGAGGAGGAATGCAGGAAGTCCACCGTGCCGCAGACTTTGAGAAATGGATTCATCCTCTAGAATCCTTAATAAATGTCCTCATAAGGTGCCAACGACAGTAGCTCACTTGTGAAAATCTACTGTGCGTACAGGAAGGGGGAGGGGAATGTGAATACTGAATCATTCTCATTAACGTTGCCTGTAATTCTGGCGATGAATGATGGATGAGTCGCGGCGAAGTGGCGCGGATACGGCTGGATAAAGGTGTGTGATGAATTGCGTTGGGTTGAAGTGGCGGTTCATTCAATCACACCTGATTTACTTATCCTCCAGACGGGGAGAGGAGGGGGAGGGTGAACTCAGGTGAGACAGGGCCAAGGCTGCCATAGCTTAGGTAGGCTGACTTTGACAGCAGAAGACGGCATGTGAAGGGTACATGTTCCCGTCTCAGTCTCACAAAGTCCGAGCAGACAAAGTTTAAAGTAGTAATGAAGTCCGAATTTTTTTATTTTTTTTTACCCCAATGCATTCTATGCATTAAAGTTGTTGTAAACCTTTACATATGCCCAGTGTAGTGACTGGCTTCAGGTTATACATAGAGATGAAACAAATCCTCTTATGTAAGCTGTACCTGTTTATCCGCTGCCCTGTCTTCTCTACATCCGGTCACGGTGCTGAATTTTAAAGTCTGTCGGAGAGTTTAGAAAAAAAAGTGGGCGGAGAGCTGAAGTTGTACTCTGCAGAGCTCAGTAAGGCAAACTCTGACAGCTGATTGGAGGAAAGGGACGCACCCCGCCTCCACACAGCACACAGGAACAGAGCGGAGGCTGTATATCAGCTGGCGGTCCCTCCCCTGTCATCATTTTCCTCTTGGTGTCAGGAAAACTTGTCAGAAGTGATTCATGCTGATAGCAAAGCAATGAAGCAGCAAACAGAAATGACACTTAGTGCTCCTAATTGAGACAAGTGCACACTATAGAGGGATATGCTGTGTTTATGTTTCATGTCTGAGGTTTACAACAACTTTAAAGAGGAGGTCCGCCCACCCTGCAAGGGAGGAGGAGGGAGCTGAGCCGTAATTTTCCGTGGCCCGGACTCCCGAAAGTCCGCTCCCCCCGAGAGGTGCCAAATGTGGCATCGGGGAGGAGATAAATGAGCGGAAGTTCCACTTTTGGGTGGAACGCCGCTTTAAAGTGGATGTAAACCTTCACATATACCCAGTGAAGTGAACAGCCTCAGATGACACACTGAGATGAAACAAATCTCTCTACATAAGTTTTACATGTATATCTGCTCTCTTCTGTTTGCTATACTCTTTAGAAAGTGAACACCGTGTTAGAGATTTTTTCTCCCTGTTCAGCACTGGGTGTGGATTTTTGGCATACACTGTGACAGCTGATTGGAGGAAATGCACACACCCCTCCCCCCCTCCACATAGGCCAAGGAAGGAATGTGCAGAGTTGTGCTGTGAATAGACAAGCTCTCTGCTAATCTATTTATAGCACCCACCTCAACACAAATTTCAGGCTGGCTTTATCTTGGTGGTTAGAGAACGTGTCAGACGTTGTCATGCTGATAACAGAAGAATGGAGCAGCAGAAAGACACAGGACTTAGGGCTTTGGAGAGAGATAAGAAAACACTACAGATATACGTGCTTAGGTTAAATTTCATGTATCAGGTTGACATCCACTTTAAGGTAAAACTCCTTCTGCATGCAGTCTCCTCCCCAGCCCCTCTTTATACTCACCTGAGCCCAATCTCGATTCAGTGATGTGCACGTGAGCAGAAGCTCTCCCAGGTATCTACCTCCTCATTGGCTCAGACACAGAAGTTGGAGCCATTAGCTCCTGCTGCTGTCACCCACAGCCAGTGATGAGGGAGCGGGGGGCAGGGCCGACAGCAAGGCTCGAGAGCAAGCCCTCACAAATGCCCCCATAGCAAGTGGCTTACTTTAGGGGCACTCAGCGGAGGGGAGGTGCCAGAAGACCAGAGAAGAGGAGGATAGGTGGATTCTCTGTGTCATTGCACAGAGCAGGTAAGTATAACATGCTTGATATTTGAAGGAAAAAATAAATTTACATTCAGAATCACTTTAAAGCTGAACTCGGGCTATCCCTGCACCGTTTTCCAGACTCTTCTCCTGTACTAAGTCAGGACTGGGGGCTCTTCGGATGAGGACTGAGGCAGGGCCATGTGATCTTTTCAGGAAGTTATTTACAGCACCTTGCTGGCCCCTCCCACAAGCCATCATCTGCCTGAATAGTAATAAAGAAGCACAGGGACCCAGTGATCACATCACTAAGTCTAAAATAAGGAATGTAGTCAAAATGGAAAGGTTTATTTGAGAATTCTAGTTGACGAGGGGAAAGAGTGGGACTAGAAATGGCAAAATCTAAGCAGATTAAACTTCAGCTTTAATATATTGGTTTGCAGCCAGAAGACTCATTCTTTGGCTATTTGCCTGAATAAGCAGTTGTACCTAATGTAAGTGTCTGCTGAGCATATATGTTTATGATGCTTGCCGGATGATCCAGACACATATCATAGGAAAATGACATAATGCATTTTCTGCTCCCTATGAAATAAGAAAATTCTGGAAGAGGAAGAGTAGATAAGTTGTATAAGAGTCATTTCTCCGCTGTGAAAAGTAAAGCCTTGTACACACGGTCAGATTATTGGACAAATTTTCATCCGTTTTTTGTTGGACGCTAGTCTCAAATAGAAAGAGAAGAGGGTACTCACCATCAGAAAATTTTCTGACAACAGAATTCAATGTCAGAAGTGACTTAAAGTGGAGTTCCACCCACTTTTACAACTCTTCAGCATCCCTCACTAAACTGTTCACTGTAAACGAATTGGATGTTTTTTATATCTGCTGTATTCATTTTTCACTTCCTCCTCCCTGGCCACGGCCCATCGCATCATTTCCTGCTTGCAATGCCTTCTGGGAAGCGGCGGCAACTTCCTCTGACACTGCCGTTGCTATGGAAACCTGACCTGAAACCTATTACACTGCTTGTGCTGCACTGAGCATGTGTGAGATCTGCAAGGATGAGATCCAGGAAGAAATAGTCTGGCTTCAGATGCCCAGACTTAAGATGGCCACGGCCTGCTGTAAGTTTATAAAATAACAAACTACTGCTATAAACTAACAAAACAGACCTTAGTTTACAGACTAACTTTGCTAGAATACATTAAGCTTGTGTATTATAGGGGTATTTTTATTTAAAAAGTATCATTTCGGCCGGAACACCACTTTAATGTGTTGAATTGTTTTGTATGTGTTCATTTCTGAGCATGCCTAGTCTTGCTCTTCAGATTTGTTTTTGTCAGAAAACCGTGCTAGTGAAAAGAAAATCGGACGTTGAGGTCACATCAGACAAAAATTTTCAAGCCTGCACATCCAGTTTTTGTCTGCCGAAAATTCGTGATCGGCTGTCAAAAGCAGCGTACTAATGATCAGAAAATCGGCAGATCGTTCATCGGGCGAAATTTATCTTCAGATTTTCTGACCGCGTGTACAGGTCTTAATGTTTGATCAGAGCATCAGCATCAACCCACTTCCACATGTCTCCTGCTTGCTTTTGTGCCTTCAGATATTAGCTGAGCAGACAAGCATTGTGCAGAGGGTGCTTGAGACGTCTTGTACTCATATTAATCTTGTCAACAAACTCTTACCATTCAGCCAGCAAGCGATGAGTAAGATGCATCACTTTCTTCCCAATCTCCTTCTACATTGCACTGACCTATGGAGCCATCTGTGAACATGAGTAACATATGTTCAGCCCAGTGGGATGAGGCGGGAGAAAGTAAACACAAAACCAATACTTTGGACTTTATTGTAAGTAAATCTAAGCCAAATCGCTAAACTCTCATACAAGCTTTAAAATGGTAATGTCATTTCAAAAGGTGTTTTTGAGTTTTGTAAACTGCTAACTACTGGAGATTCTGCCGTGAAGGTCCTTGTTCAGGCACGTCTTGAGTTAAGAGTTTAGACAACTGTCTTTCTGCATTGTCACCATGTCACATGCACCCCTAGTGGAGACCGTAATTGGCTGTGCCAACACACATTGCCCAGGCATGGTCCACCCTTGTCACAATGTCAGGAAGCCGGGCCAGAGCAACGATGTGCAGATGACGCAGGAGCAAGTGCACATAGATGGCAGGTGGCTGAAAGAGGCTGAAGGAGATCAGCAGCATTGAGATGTTTAATGCCCCGTACACACGGTCTGATTTTCCGACGGAAAATGTGTGATAGGACCTTGTTGTCGGAAATTCTGACCGTGTGTAGGCTCCATCTGACTTTTTCCATCGGATTTTCCGACACACAAAGTTTGAGAGCAGGCTATAAAATTTTCCGACAACACAATGCGTTGTCGGAAATTCCGATCGTGTGTACACAAATCCGACGGACAAAGTGCCACGCATGCTCAGAATAAATTAAGAGAAGAAAGCTATTGGCTACTGCCCCGTTTATAGACCCGACGTACGTGTTTTACGTCACCGCGTTCAGAACGAGGGTGGAAATGTTTTTTTCTTTGCTTGTTTTTTTTAATTTAAAAAAAGGCAATTGTTTTGGGTACACGGTGCACACTAAATGTCACCCAGTTAGGTTTAGGTTTTGCTTTAAACTCCCCAAATGGGGACACAGCAATTAAAAACTTAACAGAGCCTTTACCCCCTTCCCCACTTTATACACAGCACCACCAAAGGTCCAGTTTGGGATCATTTTATTGTCATGATTTCCTTTTCGTTTTATAAGCTTATTTGTGGTCCACAGTGGCTATAACATAAAATAGAGATTGGAAATGTATGACATTTCCATCGGCAGGTTTATCCAGTAAAACAGAAGCAAAGCAAAACTGTAGTAATGACAAGAACCAATCAGAATGCATATAGTAATATCATTGCTTCATCTGGGTTCTTATGCCGCGTACACATGGTCGGACTTTTCGGCTACAAAAGTCCGACAGCTCATCCGACAGACTTTCGACTGACTTTTGGCGGACTTTTGGGGGACTTGCGGCAGACTTTCTAACGAACGGACTTGCCTACATACGATCACACAAAAGTTCGACGGATTCGTACGTGATGACGTACACCGGACTAAAATAAGGAAGTTGATAGCCAGTAGCCAATAGCTGCCCTAGCGTGGGTTTTTGTTCGTCGGACTAGCATACAGACGAGCGGATTTCTGGGTCCGGCGTAGTTACGACGTAAAGATTTGAAGCATATTTCAAATCTAAAGTCCGTCAGATTTGTGGCTGAAAAAGTCCGCTGAAAGTCCGGGGAAGCCCACACACGATCGGATTGTCACCCAGCTTTGGTCCATCGGCGTCCGTCGGACTTTTGTAGACGAAAAGTCCGACCGTGTGTACGCGGCATTAGTGTATCTTGCACTTTACACTTTGATCCTCGCGCTGCATTCTGAATAGGGTGGATGCTTAGATCTTGAAGCAGTGTACAGTATGCTGCTCTGCTTTCCAGTCCTTACTGTGTCTAAAGCCAATGGCCATGAAGTCTCTAAAAGTTGTTAGTTATGCTGGCCACACACCCAGAACTTTTGAACTTTTTTTCTCTTTTTTTTTTTAGCAGAAATTTTATTTGTATTTACTCAGGGCTTTATTTCTGAGAGAATGGGTGCAGGAACCCCCCTATCCAAGTCACCCCTTGTCTCTGCCCCTACCCACCTTCGAGCACCGTCCCTTGCAGTGGCGACCTGTCCATATGGGGCACAGGGGCACCGCCCCTCTAATCCATGCGCCCAGCCCCTAATCTACATGCAGAGCGCGAGACGCATGGATTTCAATGTTTTTTTTTTTAAGCACATGATTATAACCTGAGGCTCTAATTGACTTTAAAAAAAAGGGTGGGCTCAGGGCACAGGATCCACTTCCTGTTCGGCCGGGAGCGAGGAGTAGCTGGAGCGGGGAGCAGCAGCCCTACCCCGGATCCTTGTCATCTGCCTCCTAAGGTAAAGAGGCCTCTGATAACCGCCTTCCCGGCCATCTCCTGCCTGCTGGGGGGGAGGGGGGATCACCGCACCAGCCACCACTGGTCCCTTGGTTCCACCAACTACCCATCTCCCAGTACTACCCTTTTTAGAGAATACAGCAGAACCAAGTATGATTTGTGGTGCTAAGTAACTTGTATGGAATTTGTTAATGACAACAAGAAAAGTAAAATAGAGTAAAGTAAAATAGATTCCCTGCAGCCAGCAACAATAGACCCCCCAGCCATAATGGACCACCAGCAACATAAGACCCACCCCTAGCAACAATAGATCCCCCACCTGCAACAAGAGACCTTCCCAGCAAAAATATACCCACCTGCAAAAATAGATCACCTCCAGCGACAATAGATCCCCCAGCAGCTAGCATCAACAGACCCTGCAACACACCCCAGCACAACTTGACATTACACACATTCACCGGGAGAGGTGCCGGAACTGCGTTCCCCCGTGTTCCCGCAAAAAAAAGCCCTGATTTTACTTATTACAACTATGTATATAACAAATCCAGAACAGATAGCCTGGCATATTTACCTTGCTGAACAGCCAAGTGCTCTATGTCAGCTGCCATTACAAGCCCGGAGACCTGGCCAAATGACAGCTGGCATTTTCCTCCTCTGGGATTATTGGGCAGGAAGCCAGTCGTGCATTGTGGAGTAATGGCCTCCACTGTGCCAACTTAAGTTTTAAATATCTTCAGTGTCAATCATCTTTTGAAACAACTACTACTCTTAAAAGCTATTTTTTTCTAACATAAACTGGCCCATGCAGAGAATGAGCCATAGATTAGAATACTGAGCTATTTGTACAAATATTGTTTATTGCAAATGCCATACCTGTAGTATACTGTCCCTCATGAAGCCTGGCTTATTTTAAGGACATGAGCTACAGTAAAAGTACTGCTGGGCTTTCTTCTTTGAGTTCAATTAACGTGATAATTAGTGATAAGCTCAGGCATCCTCCAAACTCATCTCCAACCTGAACTCTTTTTTTTGTACTCCAATGAGCTTCGGGCAACGTCATTAGCTCCCCACAGCTCACGGAAGCTTCTGGGAATGACTGGAGTTCAGAGTTCAGGTTAGAGATGAGTTTGGAGGACACCAATGTAGTGATAATATTTTTAGTTGTACTCAAAGAAGGAGACTCAGTGGACTCAGTGAACATTTTGTTGTAGTCCTGAGCAAGAGATGGAAAGGGGCCATGGTAGTGTGAGACACCTGGTAGGGATTTGCAACTGAAGAGACTGCTATAACGAGAGAGCACACTGCGTATGCATAGCTTTTGAATCAGAAAGTATACCCGCTCCTCCTGTGATGTTGGGGGTGGGTGCCCAACAACTGTCGTGTTTGGGAAATAAGCCAGGAAGTAGAAATGTCAACACTTGGAGCTTTTCATCCAGGCTTCAAAGAGGACAGAAAAGGCCTACAGGTATGGCATTTTTATTAAACAACTTTAAAAAAAAAAACACACCAATGGGGCCCCTTGTGTGCATGAGACAGTTTCTGTAAAATGCAAATTCAATCTTTAAAGCTGTAGTAAAGTCTGCTTTGTGATTTTTGCCTACAGGTAAGCTCATAATAAAGCTTATCTGTAGGTAAAATGAATATCTCCTAAACGTACTAGGTCCTGTTCTGTTTAATTCATTTGTAAGTGATATAACTAAAGGGTTGGTGGGTAAGGTATGTCTTTTTGTTTATGACACAGAGGTGAACAATAAGGTTATCATCCCTGGAGGTGTCTGTTACATTGAATATGGTTTGGCATTGCTGGTAGATTGGTCAAAGCAGAAACCGCAATTCAGTGCTTATAAATGTAAAATAATGCACCTAGAGAAAAAATATTCCTTGTTAGAGTACAGCGTTGGCAAGCCCCACAGAGGAAAAAGCATTTGGGGATACTTATTTTTAAGATATAAAACAAAAACATAAAAAACTGCGCTAATGCTCTAATTTATACATAAACATCAAAAATATATTAATTATTTATTTATTATTTATTTCAGATGATTGCAAAATGAGAAAAAAAGTGTGACCATGGAGTGGGAAAAGCAAATAGATATTTAGGTTGCATCACATGATGGGTCACCAAAAGAGGTCCTGATTCCCCTATATAGGTCCTTAGTTCTCATTTAAAATACTGTGTCCAGTTCTGGAGCCCCAACTTAAATATATTAATAAGATAAAATGAGTCCAGAGATGAGCATTAAAGATGGTGAAAGGTCAGAGGGATAAAACCTTTAAATACATCAAGGGGGTGAATAATGTTCAGGAGGGTAGTATTTTCAATACCAATCAATTAAAGACCAAGAACTCTGGTACATGACCACAAACTAGCATGAAGAAAGTTCAAAATGAATCTTAGGCCCCTTTCACACGATCGGACCGTTCAGGTCCGCCTGTCAGTTTTGACGGCGGACCTGAACGGGCGATCCATGTTAGCCTATGGACCGTCGGATGTCAGCGGAGACATGTCCGCTGACATCCGACCCCGTCCGATCCGCCAAAAGCAGACGTATGGGCTCTACGTCCAGATCCGTCGCTGGCGGATCGGATCGTGTGAGATCTGACGAAAACGGACACGCTGTCCGTTTTCGTCCGATCCCTCCATAGGCGGCAGCGGCGCCTGACAAGCCCCTCCCCGCTCAGTGAGCAGAGAGGGACCTGTCATCCGCCGGCTCAGCGGAGATCAACGGACTGATCTCCCGCTGAGCCGGCGGACCGAGGCGGGCTCCGTAGAAACGGAGCCCGCCTCGTGTGAAAGGGGCCTTAGAAAGTATTATTTTACTGAATAAGCGATTGATGCCTGAGACAGACTTCCAGCAGAGGCAGGGAGTCAGTCAACAGTAAGTGAATTCAAACATGCTATGAACAAAGATAGATCCATACTCAGACAAAAACAAAAACATGCATATAAATATATATAAGAAAAACAAAAAAAAACAAAAAATAGGACACACTTAATAGATCACTTGGTCTTTTTTTCTGCCATCACTCTTCTATGTTTCTCTGTTAAAGGAGTTGTAAAGGCAGAAGGTTTTTTATCTTAATGCATTCTATGCGTTAAGATAAAAAGCCTTCTGTGTGCAGCAGCAGTGGTGCCATTGGCTCCTGCTGCTGTCAAAATCAGTTAGCCAATCAGAAGAGAGAGGGGGCAGGTTCGAACCACAGCGATGTGTCTGAATGGACACACGAAGCTGCAGCTTGGTTCTGGTGCTCCCATAGCAAGCTACTTGCTGTGGGGGCACTCGACAGGAGGGAGGGGCCAGGAGCAGAGAAGATGGAGCTGAGAAGAGGAGGACCCAGACTGTTCTGTGCAAATCCACTGCACAGGGCAGGAAAGTATAACATGCTTGTTATGAAAAAAAAAAAAACAAGACTTTACAATCACTTTAAAGTGGTTCTAAAGCGTTAAAGCGGACGTAATTACATTGATTTAACAGTTTCAAAAAACAGTTACATTCCTGGTTATGCTCTCAACCAAACTGTCAAACCGTCCAATGGCTGGTGTCATAACTAATCATATGTGCAGCATCATAGCAGCTGAAGATTAAATGGAGGCCAAGATGGCAGCTTCCTTGGCTGAAAACGATAGGAGGATTTACTTCCACTTTAAGCTTTTTTCTTACCTTAATGCCATTGGCTGCCACTGCTGTCAATCAAATCCAGTGACAAGGGAGCGGGGGTGGGTCCAACCGGCCCTGTTTGTGTCAATGGACGCAGACAGGGTGGCTGGGGAGTGGGCCTGCACAAATGCCCCCATAGAAGGCAGCTTTTTATGGGGGCACTTGCAGAAGAATAGGAGCCAGGAGTGCCGGCACAGGTCCCGAGGATCGGGGCTGCTCTGTGCAAAACCATTGCACAGAGCAAATCAGTATGACATGTTTATTATTTTAATTTTAAAAAATTGAGCCTTTAATAACATTTTAGGATTTGGCAGGATCACTAGGAATTATTTTTTAAAAAGCTGCAGATTTAAGAATGTTGAAAACACTTTTGAAATAACATAAACATATTATACCTTTTGTGAGATTTTAGTTATTGAGTCCTTCTGATACATAAAGCTCAGCTTTTAGAGACATATGATGAAAAGCTAACTGAAGCCCCAGGGAATGGCTGACCAATCAGAGCAGGGACTGGTTTATACCCCACCAGACTAATAATGATTTAGAGCGACTGTAGTATTGAGCATTAGACTATGGAACACTGGCTTAAAATATCATTTGTACACTGAGGTCTGGGCTAGCATTAACCTGCCCACACTCTGCGCTTTAACACATTAAAGTTAAATTGAAGCTATGGCGGAAAGCAGTCTCTGTAGGAGAGGAGAGCACTGAATAATTGTTTGCCCGTTTTGGCGTGACTTCAGCTCCAACTCAATCTATTTGTTGCATCCCACCCCCCTCCCCATTTCCGCCAAGTGCCAGAGGAGATGGCTTAGATTGCAAGCTCCTCCGTGGAACAGATTCATTAGGATCAGCAGCAGAAAAAAAGATTTTAGTGTAAGAAGGGTAACAATTGATTTAGCACGTAGCAGCACAAAAGTAACAAAGTGTAAAGAAACATATAGATATATACTTAATCCCTTGAAGGTCTCCCTCATGTGCGTTCTTTAAAAGCAGTATAGATGCAGAGGTTCGGCCTTGGTAGCATAGCAACCTTAGCCCGTCTGCTCACTGATTCAAACGCATCCCCAAATCAATCAATACGGTTAATAGCACTTCTACACAACAATGGCAGCTACTGCTAGTATTCATCTTCATTTCGCCCGTGCAGCCGAGTTACCGGTAAAGGGGGGGAAAAAAAAAAAGGTCCCAGCAGGTCTCCGAATGGACCGTTAAGTTGAACAAAGGCCTTTTTTTTCAATTTAGCTCACAGTGCTAATTCTTTGCGGGGAACCTTAAAATGAAGTGTCTCGCTCTTGTGGAGCTCAATGAGAAACACATTTTCACGCTCCTCCGAATAAATAGGTTTTAGATTTCTTATGAGGCAAAAGAGTCTTTTCTGACTCTAATAATAGAAGTAAAAGTAAAAAATACTATATTTGTCTCTGGGGGTCCCTGAGGCGTTGAGCTTCTGACTTTCCGGCACTGCTCGGTTGATGAAACTTCGTTGAGCTCTACAATGCCGTTCTGATAGCCTAACGCTGCTATGGTAAGAACCGAACATAGGACACAATAATACTCGCCTGAACAATGTTTAAAAGATGAGAGCAGCATAAGGCTGAACAAGCCTAGTAAAATGATTTTTTTTTTCATGACAAGAAGGTCAAAAGCCAACGCGTTTCAAAACCCCCCCTCCTAATCAGCCTGATGACCCGAATCTCTATTGGTATATTTGTCTATTTTGTTTTACAGATCACCGCCAGCTTCCAAGTCCCCGTGAAGGGGGGAGTTCTGAACTACCAAAACTTGTTGGCTTTTGACCTTCTTGAAAAATAAAACTTTTCATTCAAGCTTTGTAGTGCTTTCATCTTTTAAATATTCTTTAGACTTCTCCAGGAACCCTCAGGAAAACTGCACTTGATAGAGAGTTGCGTCTACAAATTGGACGCTCATCCTGACTTTCGCTTACCCTGGGGTCCAACGCTCCGCAAACACACTTTTCTGTGCATTAACATTCGCCAGAATACAGAACTCCAACTCTGATTTTTTTTTTTTACAAGTGGACCTAGCATCAAATGTCTTTTATCTTCATCTTAAATGCAGCATGATAAGTAATACACCATTGTTATGCCCCGTATACAGGGTCGGACTTTTTTCGGACATTCCGACAACAAAATCCTAGGATTTTTTCCGACGGATGTTGGCTCAAGCTTGTCTTGCATACACACGGTCACACAAAGTTGTCGGAAAATCCGATCGTTCTGAACGCGGTGACGTAAAACACATACGTTGGGGCTATAAACGGGGCAGTAGCCAATAGCTTTCATCTCTTTATTTATTCTGAGCATGCGTGGCACTTTGTGTGTCGGATTTGTGTACACACGATCGGAAATTCCGACAACGGATTTTGTTGTCGGAAAATTTTATAGCCTGCTCTCAAACTTTGTGTGTCGGAAAATCCGATGGAAAATGTGTGATGGAGCCCACACACGGTCGGAATTTCCAACAACAAGGTCCTATCACACATTTTCCGTTGGAAAATCCGACCGTATGTACGGGGCATAACACTTTCAGATATTTATTACCTCTCAGAGCTGACAGAATACCCCCTTCTTAATTTGCTTTTCTCTCCAGAAGGATATCACTGTTTTTGTTCAGACATCTCCCAGGGCCACTATCTACTTCCTGAACTGAGATATTACACTCATGTAAATCCTGGTGCCTGTGTAGTTCTTACATGTGTTTAAAAAAGTCTGATCAACCAATACCAATACAAATCAACCAATACTGCAGCCTCTTACTTTGTGACTTGCTACAATGTTACAATGTTGCAGTCTGACCACCTAGTGGGAGAGTAGACAGGAAATTCTTCCTCCTGCCTGCAGAACACTGATGATATAATCTCAGTCAAGGCAGAGTCACTGATTGGAGCTCAAAGATGCATTTTTAATGATAAAGGGTGGAGCTTTTCTGGAAAATAATACTGTTGCTGTGTATTTTATTGTATATTGAATTGCCATCATGCTCACTTTAAGTTTTGATTAAAATGGGAGAAAGTTACATCATCTACCTCTATCTTAATTTTATGTGAGGAAGTCTTTAGGGTATGACAATCTGTTATACCCAAGGAGAACCCAGGAGAAGTAAGGATTAATGTACACGGGACGTTTTAAAACCTCTCCTGAAGGATTTAACTTGACAGTTAACGTCCGTTTTGCCGCATTTACATGCCGCGTTTACGTTTAGAAGCGTTTTTTTTTTTAAATAGTCAAAAATGTACCTCCATTAAAAACGCCTGTAAATGAAAAGTGGCTAAATGCGAGTTACCGTGTTTACAGGCTGTTACAGGCATTTGACACTTCAAATGCCTCTGAACATCCGTCCTGAGCGCATTTTTTTGCTTTCCAAAAAATGCTTCTAAACTTCTAAACTGCCAAGAAACGACTATAAAACGACTATAAAACGACCCTGTGTACATGTACTGATAAAATAACATAGAGGAGAGCTCAGGAGTGGCTGAAAAAAACGCCCAACTGCTCCTAAATGTCCGTTTACCAGCAGCAGTGTACATGAGGCCTTAAAGTTCAACATTAAAAGCTGCTTGTGTGTTCCTGCATATGCTGCTTGGAAGAATGGTTTTATTTATCTTTGAATGCAAACTCACGGACTTCCAGTATTAATGAGGTTGTCATTTGTAAATATATACAAAAAGGAGACTCCTGCGCTGTCGGGGGGGGGGGGGGGGGGAGCCCTACGCTAAAATATACTCCCAGCACCTAAATGCTCTTTTGCCCCCCTCACACCCGGTACTACTTCATGGCATACTGTAACTCCATCATGTGTTCTCTTCTACAACTCCCATTTTCAAAAAAGTTGGGACGCTGTGTAAAATTTACATAAAAACAGAATGCAATGATTTTCAAATCTCATAAACCCATATTTTTGCCACAATAGAAAACAGAAAACATATCAAATGTTTAAACTGAGAAAATGTACCATTTTGAGAAAAAGAAAAGTAATTTTGAAATTGATGGCAGCAACACGTCTCAAAAAAGTTGGGACAGGGCCATGTTTACCACGGTGTAGCATCTCCTCTTTCTTTAACAACATTCTGTAAGCGTCTGGGAACTGAGGAGACCAGTTGCTGGAGGTTTGGGAAAGTAATGTTGTCCCATTCTAGCCTGATATAGGATTCTAAGGCCCCTTTCACACTGGGGCGGTTTTCAGGCATTATTGCGCTAAAAATAGCGCCTGCAAACCGCCCCTAAACAGCCTCCGCTGTTTGTTCAGTGTGAAAGCCCGAGGGCTTTCACACTGAAGCGGTGCGCTGGCAGGACGGTAAAAAAAGTCCTGCGAGCCGCATCTTTGGAGCGGTGAAGGAGCGGTGTATTCACCGCTCCTAAACCGCTCCTGCCCATTAAAATCAATGGGACAGCGCGGCTATACCGCGGTAATACCGCGGCTATAGCCGCACTGTACGAGGGGTTTTAACCCTTTTTCGGCCGCCAGCGGGGGGTTAAAACCGAACCGCTAGCGGCCGAATACCGCGGTAAAACAGCGCTAAAAATAGCGCTGTTTTACCGCCGACGCCCCCTACCGCCCCAGTGTGAAAGGGGCCTAACTGCTCAACAGTCCTGGATCTTCTTTGTTGTATTTTTTGTTTCAAGATGTGGCAAATATTTTCAATTAATGAAAGGTCTAGACTGCAGGCAGGCCAGTTAAGTCATGCTGTTGTCATAAATGCAGTATGCGGTTTAGCATTTTCCTGCTGAAATATGCAAGACCTTCCCTGAAAATGATGTAATCTGGATGGGAGCATATGTTGCTCTAAAACCTGGATATATCTTTCCGTGTTAATGGTTCCTTTCCAGATGTGCAAGCTGCCCATTCCATTTGCACTAATGCACCCCCATATCATCAGAGAGATGCAGGCTTTTGAACTGAGCCCTCATAACAAGCCGAAAGGTCCCTCTCCCCTTTAGTCCGGAGCCCATGGTGGTAAAAAAATTATATAATTGCTCACAAAGTATAATAGGCTGCCAACATTCCACTAGACATATAGTGTACCAAAAACATATAAAACAATAATGTGGCGCTCCAATGGTGAACAGCTGAACATGAATAGGAACCACTGAGGCCCAATCAGTGAATATAGTGAATAAACAACCAAAGTCCTGAAAAAATGTTAATGAAAGTCAATCAAAAAATGTGTATAATAAAAAAGTAGATGAATCAAAGTTCGTAGATGAACAGCATGGGAAATACTGTACATCTTGAAACAATATATACGTCAGGTGCATGGAAAAGTCTCTCACACCTCCCAAGGTGAATGAAAACTTGATCTTTAAAGTGCAATCAATGAAAGATAAGGTTGGCACGCTTACCAGAGATGGTGGACTCATACACTGTACAGCATAAGAGTCAAACAGGCATTCGTGAGATGACCTCAAAGGAATCCAACTTGTAAAAGTCGATGATTTTGAGAATGAGCCCCGTCCAATATTGAGGGAGAGGTTCCAACATCAGAAAGCACGAAGTCCAAACAGGGGAGGATGCCCATGTCGATGTACTCAGTCCTGGAGTGATCCGATGCCGCTCTGTAGGCTCCGGTCCCCCAGCTGTTGGGAATGTGGGTCTTGTTGTTTGTATATGTATACAATATACACACAGCCAGTGACAAAACCCACATTCCCAGCAGCTGGGGGACCGGAGCCTACAGAGCGGCATTGGATCACTCCAGGACTGAGCACATCTTCATGGGCATCCTCCCCTGTTTGGACTTCGTGCTTTCTTTTCTGCTGGAACCTCTCCCTCAATATTGGACGGGGCTCATTCTCAAAATCATTGAATTTCCACGTTGGATTCCGTTGAGGTCATCTCCTCATGAATGCCCATTTGACTCTTATGCTGTGCCTATGGTTGCCATAAAGAATGTCAACTTTTAATTTGTCTAACCACAGAACAATTTTCCACTTTGCAACAGACCATTTTAAATAATCTTTGGCCCAGAGAAGACAGCGGCTTTTCTGGATAATGTTTAGATGTGGCTTCTACTTTTCATGATAGAGCTTTGCCTTGCATTTTTGAATGACGCGCAAACTGTGTTCACAGACAGTGATTTTTGGAAGTATTCCTGAGCCCATGCAGTAATGTACATCACAGAATAATGTCTGTTTTTAAAATGCCATCTAAGGGCCCGAAGTTCAAGTGCATCCAATATTGTGTTTCAGCCTTGTGCCTTGCACACAGAGATTTCTCCAGATTCTCAGAATCTTTTGATGATATTATGTACTGTAGATGATGATATATTTAAAGTCTTTTCAATTTTACAGGAACATTTTGAGGAACATCCTGAAATTGTTCGACAATTTTTAGACACAGCTTTTCACAGATTGCTGGACATCTGCCAATCTTTACTTCGGAGACACTCTGAATCTCTAAAATGCTCTTTTTATACCCAATCAAGTTACTGACCAATAACCCTACTTAGTTGCAAAATGTTCTTCCGGTTCCTCCTTGTTAGTACCACTTACTTTGCCAACTTTTTGTTGCCCTGTGTCAGTTTTTTTTTTAAAGTGTTGCTGCCATCAATTTAAAAATGACCTTAGTTTTTTCTTAAAATGGTACATTTCCTCAGTTTAACCGGTTCCCGATAATGCGCGTGGCTGGCGGACATGATCGCCGTCGGCCACGAGCGATCACGTGCAAGAGCGCCAGAACGGGGATTTGTGTGTGTAACACACACAAATCCCTGTGCTGTCAGGGCATTGAACAACGATATGTCTCCTCCCCTAGTAAGTCACATCCCCATACAGTTAGAACATGCTGAGGGAACACACATTTATCGCCTTGATCGCCCCCTAGTGTTAACCCCTTCCCTGACAGTTAAAATTTACACAGTAATCAGTGCATTTTTATAGCACTGATCGCTGTATGTATGTCAATGGTCCCAAAAATGTGTCACAAGTGTCCGATCTGTCCGCCTCAATGTCGCAGTACCTCTAAAAATCACAAATCACTGCCATTACTAGTAAAAAAATAAATAAATAAATAAATAATAAAAATTCCATTAAAATGCCATACATCTTTCCCATAGTTTGTAGACGCTATAACTTTTGCGCAAACCAATCAATATACGCCTATTGCGTTTTTTTTTTACCAAAAATATGTAAAAGAATATAAATCAGCCTAAACTTATGAAGAAATTTTTATTTTTTTTTTAAATTGGGGGATATCTATTATAGCAAAAAGTAAAAAATATTGTTTTGTTTTTTTTTTCAAAATTGTTGGTCTTTTTTTGTTTAAAGCGCATAAAATAAAAACCGCAGAGGTGATCAAATACCACCAAAAGAAACCTCCATTTGTAAGAAAAAACACCGCAAATTTTGTTTGGGTAAAGCATTGCATGACCGCGCAATTGTCAGTTAAAGCGACGCAGTGCCAAATTGTAAAAAGTGCTCTGGTCAGCAAGGGGGTAAAATCTTCCGGGGCTGAAGTAGTTGATATGATTTCTATTGTGAATAAAATATTGGTTCACAAGGTTTTCAAATCATTGCATTCTCTTTTTATGTAGATTTTACACAGCACCCCAATTTTTGGGGGGAATTGGGGTTGTAAATACCCTAAATGAAAACTCAACTTTTAATTGAATTATAGCTTTCTAAAACTGCCAAAAACTTTAAATAATTACGGTACTTTTCACATGAGTAACTGTACTTATTGTTAACACTGCCCGTGTATAGTTCTTATTACAATTTCCTACTCTTATGTGATTGGCTTATAGTTTCCAGCCTGTTTTTAATTATCAGCAAAGTCGGTGTTTAACTTTTATGTTTTGCCCCATTTTCCAACCAGATGAACGGCTTCACAACGCCTAACGTCTCGTTAGATCATTTGTTTTTCATTTTCTCTCCCACTTGTACAGCAAATGTGTTTCTTCTTATGTGCCTCTTACATAATCCATCATCTCAGAATACACAGAAGCTCTGGGAACACTTTGCCTTGTACACTTTACCTTTGAAAGCATTGAGGGAAGGGGAAAAAAAATTAGCTGTAACCATCTTCCAGATAAATATGATGAACTGTGTGAATTCTCGGTGACTCGAAGCTTCCTCCCACAGCATCTAATCTGTACTGAACCCTCTACAGAAATGAAAAAAACCTTCTAACCTAAACCCTAAACAACAAACAAGACCATTACATGTACAATTATAAGGACTTACTGCTAGAAAAAAAAAAAAAGCGAGAAGTGCTGCCCTAACTACAGTAAGGTCGAATGTTCTGATAATTATTTGGATATGTGTGGGTAACATATGTCACATACTAGTGTTCTTTGGTGTTCTGTACAACTGCAGATAAATGCATAAGACGGTAAAGCGGGTTAAGAAAATATAAAATGAAAAAATATCGTTTTCTTGTGTTGTAGCCCTGATGAGGAGGTAGTGTCTAAAGACCTGAAACGCATCAGCTTTCTTTCTACTGATTATTGAATAAAACGCCTCTTTGGACTCCTTCAAGCGGAAGTTAACCGTATCTATGTACCACAAAATGAAAACACTATTTATTTCATTTTTAATATTCAAAGCAAGCTCTTCCATCCATCCATGTCTCCGTGCTTTATTTTGTGGAGAAATCACTTTGGAAAAACACCCCCCCTAGCATTTCTAGCTGTGGCCATCTTGAGTAAGGGCAGATGATTCATTTAACTTTTTTTTTAACTTCGTGGCAGAAGAAAACCCCTCCTGCCTTCCTCTAGAATAGCTCAAAGAAAAAAAATGGCCATAAAGACTCCAGGGATGTATGACACCATTTTTGCCTAGGCCAGGACCAGGAAGAAACACACCTATGGCATTTTCAGTGGATTTGAGGTGTGATTTCAAAGTGATCACTTCCCATTTTAGCCTTGTACAAATTATGAAAACACATCTCACGGGGTGTTTGAGGAGCCTTGCTTGATGTAACATGAATGTGTGTGCAACGCAACCAAATCACTCATTAATGCTATAGGTGTGTTAATACGCATTAAGACTGCTGTAGAATTCAATGCCTGTGTGAAGGAGCCCCAAAAAGTAGATGTTATAAATTCAAACTGTCCAGCAGAGGGAACGGCTTGATCAAAAGCCAGGAGGAATAGCTGTGTTGGGGTGTACATTTATTATTAAGCGTATTTGCCCACCCATTAGAATGGGGGGGGGGGCAATACGATCCGGTGAGTTGCTATCCTATGGGTGTGGGTCGGATTTGACAAACAGCGGTGGTGGAACTGCCAGTTCTGCTAGAGAGCTTAGCCTACTACAGGAAGTGTACAACAATGGTCCTACTAGCAGGATCAACAAGAAATACAACCATTTAAAACATTTTTTTCAAAATGTCTTGAAGACTTGCACCTGGGATAAACATGAGAGAAGATGCTGGCAGAGCTTACAGGAGTTGGACCGTTGGAGCTAAGGTAAGTATTTTGGCGTTTAGTTCCACTTTAAGAAAGGTCTCAGAAAAACAAAAGCTGCTGTGTTAATGGGAGTGAAAGACTGCATCATATATTTTAGATTCTATCAAACAAGTGAAAATACAAAAAATCATAAATAGTATATAAATGTAAGTATGTTCAGGAGCAGCACTTTTTTGTGAGCTATTTTATGCAGCTAACGTTTCCCTGACAGACCCCCTCGTCTATATTACAAGAGGAACTGGGAGGGACCCTGCTCTAAAAGAGACTATTAAGGAGCATATTGATCTAATTTCTGAATTCAAACCGCAAGAGGGGTGGAGAAATGGAGTGGTTTTCTAAGGAGAAGAACAACATTTATTTTTAAGCATTAATTCAAAAAACAGAGTGGCGCATAACATTTACAACAGCTTAATATTCATAGACATATCAGCATATATATATTTGCAACATTTATTATTAAGCGTATTTGCCCACCCATGAGAATGGGGGAGGCAATACGATCTGGTGAGTTGCTGTCCTATGGGTGTGGGCCGGATTTGACAAACAGCGGTGGTGGAACTTTTGGTGACTCACCTTCAATGAGTATATCACGGGTGTTTATACACTTGCATGGAATTTCCTTGAAAGGTCTTTATTGGAGTTTGTTTAATTATTGATTTTTTGGATTATCAGTTTGGTTTTCTAATTGAAGATTGTGCGCTACTGTGAACTTACATTTATATGCTATTCATGATTTTCTGTATTTTCACTTGTTTGACAAGATTGCGTTATTGCAATACACACACACACACACACACATATATATATATATATATATATATATATATATATATATATATATATATATATATATATATATATATATGTATATGTATATGTACATATATATATATATATATATATATATATATGTGTATGTATATACGTATATATATATGTATATGTATATATATTTTCTTTTTAGATTGTAAGCTCTAATAAGCAGGGCCCTCTGCTCTCTTTTGTATTGAATTGTATTGTATTGTCTCTGTACTGTCTCCCTCCATTTTGTAAAGAGCTGTGCAAACTGTTGATGCTATATAAATCCTGTATAATAATAATAATAATAATTTTTTTTTTTTATTGTTCTCAGCATTACACATTACCTTTACTCTCTCTGCCTGAGGACAACTCTGGGGCCTGGGAGGGCGAGGTCAGAAATCACCTGAAGTCTGATATTGGCTGTTCCAGCAGCTGCCTGACCTCATTCTGATAGTAAATGCAATCTCCTGAGTGTGCATAGCAGGATCACATAACAGCGCCTTGAAGTTAAAAGGAATGTAAACAACTGTGTTTGATGCTGTTTCGGTTACTGTTATAGAGCTGCAAGACAGCATATATCATTAGCATGTGTTCAGGCAGTAGAAAGGGCAGCATTTGTCAGACCTCAGGAGACCTCTTGTCTCTGACTCCTGATCCAACAACCTTAAAGACGATAAATAAAGCTAAATAAGGGTCTGGATATGAATAATTCATAGATAAGCCTACAATACCTATATGACCTCATATCACATCCAGTCACGATGGGTTATCTTTAAATAGAGTGGGTAAGGGTCAGATCTTCTGCTGGCTGTGTTGTGTAGATTGTAACTCACATTCTGTGCCATACACAGGGGATCCCCCAGACAAGATATTTAGATATCTTCTCAGTGGTCATATAGAAAACAATGTCGTGGTTGGACAACATTTAAAAAAAAGTAAGGCCAATAAGACAGTTGCCTAAGACCACCGTTTCTCAAACATTGGTTTGTAAACCCCTTAAGTGATTTTAGAAATAAAAAGAATATATGAGCACCACACTAATGCCCCGTACACACGGTCGGACTTTGTTTGGACATTCCGACAACAAAATCCTAGGATTTTTTCCGACGGATGTTGGCTCAAACTTGTCTTCCATACACACGGTCACACAAAGTTGTTGGAAAATCAGATCGTTCTAAACGCGGTGACGTAAAACACGTACGTCGGGACTATAAACGGGGCAGTGGCCAATAGCTTTCATCTCCTTATTTATTCTGAGCATGCATGGCACTTTGTCCGTCGGATTTGTGTACACACGATCGGAATTTCCGACAACGGATTTTGTTGTTGGAAAATTTTATAGCCTGCTCTCAAACTTTGTGTGTCGGAAAATCCGATGGAAAATGTGTGATGGAGCCCACACACGGTCTGAATTTCCGACAACAAGGTCCTATCACACATTTTCCGTCGTAAAATCCGACCATGTGTACGGGGCATTACTGTTGAGAGTCCAAATGGAATAATTAATTCCTCATATAATAAAAGCCAACATGCTTTCAAAAGGCTTCCAAATGAACTCTTCAGAGATTATATTTTTGTTGGAGGAGGAAGTTACAGAAGGACTTATAATTTTAGAATGACCAGTTGCTGAAACTTGGAACAGAAACGTTTTTATTTTTTTTAACTACCAGTCCTCCTTTGTTCTTCTCCAACAAATTTTAAATCCATCATAAAAAGAGCATTTAAGAAATGCTAGATTGTGTTGGCTTTTATTAGTTAAGAAAATAGGTATTCTGTTTTAACTCTCAACGATCAGTGTGGCACCGGATTATTCTGGTAAGTGGATCTTGACCCAAAGCACCCACTACTGGCCCCTCATCTCGTCTGGAGGTGCCTAGCCAGGTATATTACATGCCCCGCAATAAGCTGTCAACACTAAGGGCCCATTCACACCAGGTGCAATGGGACTGCGTTGGGCGGCTATTTCAGCGCAGTCCAACCATGAGACAAGGCAAAATGCCTGGTCTCCTGTGTGCCCGGTTCACGCCACTGCATTGTGTTGGTGCACAGGCACTGTGCAGTGAGAATTAAGCCCAGTGCAAGGCAATCCACCACCTCGCACCGATGAACTTAATGAAACTTAACTTAATGAAATGTCACTGTATGACATTAAAGCAAAATTTGTTTAAAAAAAAAAAAAAAGGAACACGGTGCCTTTGTTCATACTCTTTCTCTATAGTAGGCTCAACTCAACAGCCTACATACACAACAGTGAAGTCCAGACAACGTTCATACTAACTTCTACTGGCTCTGTATCTTTTTTTTTTTGCTGTTTTTTTTCTGGTGTTTTCTTTGTTTCAGTTCTTTTACTGGCCAGCCAGACTAGAGACCTGCTGGATAAACCCCATACCCTGTTAACTCAGAATATGTTGACCCCCAAGTTAAAGGTTCCCAGTGACCGAATAGACCAACCGTATCAGCTATAACTTCATCATGTTATATTCTGTTCTATACTTATGATCCCTACCATATTTGTTCGGGTGTTCTTCATACTTAGTATGAGACTTGAATCTGTTCAATGGGAAGTCTTTAGCCTCGTGCACACGGTCGGATTGTTGGCCATCAAAACTGTGGACTTTTGTCCGAAGGGCGTTGGCCCAAACCTGTCTTGCATACACACGGCACACAATTGTTGGCCAACAATCACGAACGTAGTGACATGCTACGTGGTTTTTCAGCTCTTTAGCGCCACCCTTTGGGCTCCTTCTGCTAATTTCGTGTTAGCAGACGTTTGGTGAGTATTGATTCGTGCTTTTCTTTTCGCGCTTTTCAGTTTGCGCTTTTCTGTTTGTGCTTTTCAGTTCGTTTCTGAACGGTCGTTCGTCAACCAGACATGTTGCGGAATCGAGGGAGATAACGTGATATTTATTATTGGCCTTGGAGTTATTGCTTTGACATAATTTTTTGGTTGAATAATAATGATTTGATTTAGTATATTTTCTATATTTTTGGATGCATAGAATGCACTATTTTAGTTAAGTTCTATTGGCAGATAGCATCTCTGATTTTATTTGTTTTCTTTTTTTTAATGCACAATAGAAAAATTGTGTAGAATAATACTTGGCTATGTGTTTTACTTCAAATTACATTTTGGGAGTAGGCAGTTACATTTTAAAAAATACAATGTAACATTGACAAGGGACAGCAACATAGTTGTATCTTTGATCCTAAAAACTACGGGATAATAGTGTTGTAGTAACTTGGCCAAAAAAAGAAAAAAAAAAAAGCATAATAAAATTATTCTTGATATCACTAGAAAAAAAAAGCCTTTGAAAATGTGTTTGTAATAACTTCATCAGTATCACCAGCAAAGCAGCTTCATTATTATCTCATTAAAGAAGAAGAGAATATGTGCTGCATTTCGAGATTTCATAATTTGCCGCGTCACGAATGGTAATTCTCCATTACGAACACTAGTTTACAAGACCAACCGCTTCTGGCTCGTCCTTGCTTCCGAGCATGCGTGTTTGTACTTTGGACTTTTGTCCGACGTACTTGTGTACACACGCTTGGAAAATCCGACAACAGACATTTGTCCGCGGAGAATTTGAAAACATACTATCCAAAATTTGCCTGCGGAAAATCTGACAACAATTGCCCGATGGAGCATACACACGGTCGGATTTTCCGCCAACAGCCTGTCATCACACATCTCCCATTGGAAAATCCGACCGTGTGTACAAGGCTTTAGACTAACCTAGTACGATCCTTCAATAAGAATTTATATTTGACTGTATCGCCAGCATCTGGAAAAAAAACATATAGCACCCAGGCTAAATCTTTGCTTGGTTTTTGTCTTTGACTTCACCTATACTTCCATTGTATGAAATCGACTGTTATATTTACTTGTTTCCAATAAAGCTTTTTTAGAAAAAAAATAAACAGTGTGATGTGCTGAGATTGGCGCATTGGCACTGCCGCTGGACCGCACCCGCTGCGTTACAATTAGCCCTGAAGAAAAACTCAACATACTGTTTGAATCCATTGCCTCCCAATTGTAATTTGACAAGCAGAACAGATAGTTGCTGTTATGACTTTTATCAGTACCAGTAACTTTTTCTGTATTAGGTTTAAAGGTTCTGAACAATCACCATGCCAGACCAGTCGTCTCAGGGCTGACTACAGTAAAAAAGCAATTTTAAGCAACACATAAAATCAGTGACCCGCTACCCTATCCAGGAAACACTGCAACAGTAATACTCTTATTTTTTAAAAGAACGGTGCTGATTGGCTACTACAGACAATACATATGTCTTATTTTGGACATTTTTATAAACAAGGCCGCGCATTTCCCATTAAAAAAAAAAAAATTCTGCAAGGATTGTTGACTGATAGAAAGCGGGTTTATTCCTGAACAATAAGAGCTGACCATTAATGGAAAAATGGAACAACAATATAAAAAGGAATATGAGCAATATACTCTTCATGGGCAATCATGTCATTCTATGCTGAGCACTTCATGTAGACTGAAGCTCTATCAGAGCATAGGTCACATACCAGGGTGAACCTTGTAGTGGAAATAGATGTATTATTTCAGCAAATACTATGGTTTCATAAACCGAGTATAAATATATTATTATATTGACACGCAGGATATTGCTGTTGTGTCAGAACTCTTGAAAGAAAACATCTGACATTTGACACGGTGGGGTCAAGGTGGATGAGTAGAATTGATTCTCTTACAAGCAATTTGCTGAATTCATTTAACTGTGAAGTAAGAGGCATTGGTTCACAGCGCCTACGTGATCATTAGGGTACCCACAGGCAGGAGGAGCGGCGAGTGTCAGCCTTTATGGCTCGGATCAATTCTAGGAACCTGTTGAGGGAAAACTGCAGCATACACCATTGAACTAAAACAACATATATATGATATTTTTTTGAAAAAAAAAGGGTCTATAATTCTGTACAGCTAATCTTGTGATTTACAAAGATTTACAGCCCATGTCAACAGGCTTTTTGGCTTCTGCAATGAATATCCCCAACATTTTGCCAGTAATCCCGGCTTTCTCAAACTGGGGCCTCTTGAGAAAGCCGGGATTACAGGTCATATGTTGGAAACATTCATCATTGTGGCTGTAACCCTTCTGGTGGCACTTGCACATTGCTTTCTGAATTATTGGACATTTTTTCTTTACTGTTTGGCCCTTCACTTACTGGGAAAATGCAGATTTACTGTATATGTAATCAAAATTTAATCTGTATGACCACTGTACATGGCAGAGTGTTTCTGGAAGAGGAACATGCCAACTAGGTTCTGTTCAGGAGCAGACTTTTAAAAGAATTACAGCGCTCGCAAATATGCAAATAATATAACAATAAATGCAGTGAAACCAATTCATAAAAAAGTGAAAGTCCATATATTGATAAATGATGTGCTCCAATATTAACAGTGCATTCGTGCTCCAAATCTTGAAGTGTGGCACACTCCCTCCTGTGTCACCACTCACCGGATGGAATGGACCCATCTGGTGAGTGGGGACACAGGAGGGAGTCAAGTGTTAGCACTTTCTGTACAGCAGCTGCAACTTCACAGTCACTTATTTTGCACATATTTTCCTATATACACTTCTAGCGCGAATTATATATTTAGATATATTCTTTTCACCAGGAGCAGACTTTGCTAACTGGCGGACACACCTCAGTTCTAGCACAGACCATCCCCGGAAGGGGACTGGGTGTTTAATCCAAGTACAATTGTGTAATGGAACAATACAAATTGGGAGTTACTTCACATCATTTGGGCTGTATGGAACTTTGAATGCAAGACGTGCATTCAAGAGCAGCTACTTAATTAATCAATATACTGAAAAGGGATCTCTAGTACCATAAAATGCACTTTACTATAGGTCTATAACGAAAAGAGGTATAATAGTTGATATTATTTTTGTCATTTTTAATTTCTATACATTTTTTAATGTGTGTAGATAAATAAAAATGTTTTATTTAACCACTTGCCGACCGCCTAACTGGGAATGTACATCATGATTTTGACAGTAAATACTATTGTTATGGCAGCAGCTAGCTGCCATAACCCCGGTATTGTTTTTTCCCTTAGGGGGCCGGCTTTCTGATAAAAGTGATTCCAGCAGCAAATTCGCCACAATATCACTTTTATAGGTGGCGGGAGAGGTACCCCCCCCCCTCCCGCTGCTTCCCAGTCAGTAAGCCCGGAACCAACCCAATGCGGACGATGGTTAGGCTAGGAAGCAGAGTGAGGACAAGATATCCCTTACTCTGGTCTGATCCTCTTAGTATGTACACATGTTCCTACAACAATTTTTCTACACGTGGTTATGTCTTTTTCTTAAAGTTGAATATGACCCTGACTTGTTAGACACAATTTATCACCAAATTGACAACAACATCCACAACCTGGAATTAACGTGGATTGTTTGAGGATTTGCATCATTTAATTTACAGAACATGCCTACAACTTTGAAGATTTTTTTTTTCTTTATTGTGAAGCAAACAACAAATAGGACAAAATAACAGAAAAAGTCAATGTGCATAACTATTCACCCCCCTAAAGTCAATACTTTGTAGAGCCACCTTTTGCGGCTATCACAGCTCCAAGTCACTTTGGATAAGTCTCTATGAACTTGCCACATCTTACCACTGGGATTTTTGCCCATTCCTCCTTGGAAAACTGCTCCAGCTCCTTCAAGTTGGATGATTTGCGCTTGTGAACAGCAATCTTTAAGTCTGACCACAGATTTTCTATTGGATTGAGGTCTGGGCTTTGACTAGGCCATTCCAACACATTTACATGTTTCCCCTTAAACCACTCAAGTGTTGCTTTAGCAGTGTGTTTGGGGTCATTGTCCTGCTGGAAGGTGAACCTCCATCCTAGCCTCAAAAAAAAAAAAAAGGGGGGGGTGCCTGGAGGTGCTGCAGCACAGAAGGTTTTTCACCTTAATGCATTAAGATAAAACACCTTGAGGCTTTACAACCACCGTAATGCACGTGTGAAAGAGCCCTAAGAGGTGAGCTCATTGGTGTGTTGTCACTGTTCAGTTGTAGGATGGGAGAAGGGAGGGGGCATGCAAGTGAAAGTAAAACTGTAGCGGAGACATAGCTAGACAACACTGTGCTGTATGGCAGAGCTGTGTAAATCACAGAACTTACTGGACTGGCTTTTATGTTTTTACCTATTGGGGTGTGATTTTAAAAAGAGACATTGCTGTGCTATTGGATTACTTTTTTCCTTTATTATATTACTTGGAGGAATATCTGTCATTGAGTATGATATCAGAATGAACTTTTAAGTGCATATTGACTTCTTTCAGTGCAGTGAAGTCCTACATTTTGTTGAGTGTCCATTTGGATTCCTTGGTGATGGCGGTGATCCTTCACTATTGAAGCACGGTGAATACACTAAATGTATATATATTATATGTTTATTTAACCTCCTTTGTTTTTTGTGGGTCAGCACTTCTGGTGATTGGTGACAGTTTATGCACATTAAAACTGAATCATTCCAGGGAGGTCTCACTCCAAGTCCTTTTTACTGCTTTTAATATTATAAAGACATTTTTTGAGAATCCAAATCTCAGAACTGGTTGGAAAAAAGATCCTTTTAAGACCTCATGCACACTGGACATGATGAAAATGCCAGTAGCTTTAGATGTAGAATGCTGCTAAGTTTTTTAAGCATCTTGCAGCATTTCTGCATTAACGTTTTCAATAATTTTTTAGCGTTTGTGTTTTTTAGCTTTTTTTAGGCAAAATTATACTCCCACAACATTTTTCTGCGTTTTTCGGCTTTTTTCAGCGTTGTTCAGAGTTAGAGCATTTGGTGAAACATATATTTTATCCGTACGTTTAGCTGCCTGTCATCTCTAAATTACAATTTCATTCAAAAACGTATTTTAATTAGTTTTGGGCAGAATGCGGAAGATTTAGAACCTCATCTGGCAAAGTTTAATTGCCATTTCTGTAGTTATTCCTGTGTGGTCACCAACACAGAAGGGAGCCTAATCTCTCCAATAAGGGCAGTCATTTCCTCACTTCCTGTTGGGTTACTGGGATAGGAAGTGAGGTGAAGATACCCGTCACCCACTCTGTCCAAAAAAGAAAAAAAAAAAGAATTGGCTTAAGTTAGACTTTAACCCCTTCCTGCTGGCTGTTTGCATATATGTGGCACCACGGAGATTGGTCTTATGCCACGCTACAACATATATGCATACAGTTGTAGACAAGGGAAGATTTTTTGGGGGGATTTTTGGAGGTGCCGGCAAAGAAAATGCTTTTAATACTCCAATATGTAAAAGGTATAACAAAGATTTTATTACATAAAAGACAGGTTTAAAATATTTTGGCTATACATAAAGTACACAGATACAAGAAAACATCTAAAGGTCAAATCGGATGGAAAAATTGGTCACTCGACAGTAGCATTGGAGTGACTTATCCCGACATGTTTCGCAACTTACAGTAGGGCTTCCTCGGGGGATGTTTCTTTGAAAATTAGATGTAGTACTGCATAAAACAAAATACAGTTAGAGACATTACAATGACTTTGAATACATCAAAAAAACATTTATTTTAAAAAATAATAAGATATGCTGTTGGCCGCCATGCCCGATACCCATCGCCCACCCATATGAAGATCTTTTTACCTACGACTTGGTATTAGGCCAAGTAGATGACGGACACTGGATAGCATACAGATGGGCAAACTGAAAAAAGCTCAAATAGGGTTATGCAACTGGGATCTATCCAATAAAATGTTAAGGTGTAAGTATTAACCCAAACAAAAACTGAGATCACTAGCACATGGGAAATGTGGAGCTGTAGGGAGAAAAAGGAGAGGGGGATGGAAGGGGAAAGGGAGGGGAAAAGGAAGAGGAAAAGGAAAGAAAAGTGGAAGGGATAGGGAGGGGGAAAAAGGGAAGAGGATGAAAGGGAAAGGGGAAGGGGAGTGGAGGGGTGAGGTAAAGGAGAGAGGAAAGGAAAGGAAAGAGAGGAAGGGAAGGAAATAAGGGGAAGGAGGGAAAAGAGGAGGGAGGGTTTGATGGGGGTGGTGGGGGTGTCTAGGTGGGGGAAGGGGGGGGGAGGTTAGAGTGGGGGGTGGGGGGAACGGGGGGAGCAAAGGGAAGGGAGTGGGGGGAGGAAAAAAAGGGGTTGCAGGGTGAATGTCAGAGTGATCAATGTAGTGACGGAGTGTTGGTAAGTGCATACAGTTGGCATCATTGACAGCTGGCAGTCAAATAGCAACAAGCAGGAGGTGGCAGGATGGGTTCCTGAACCTGGGATCGCTGTGACAGCCAATGATGGTGATTACGTTATCAGGAATCTGAGAAAATGCCTCCCTCTGGCATTTACAAACCCTAAAGGGCCAGCAGGAAGATGGAACAAAGTATTAATGGTGTATATCAGTGGTACTCCTCGCATGCTTTTAATATCTGGTTGTGAGTTTTGTTCTTGCTGGGCTGTTGAACCTCAAGCTGGACATCTGACATCAAAGCCTGAGAGTACCCAGCCTGCTGGCCATAACACCCTTCAGCCCTCGTTCACATTGGTGCGTTTTGACATGCCGCAACAATTTAAATAGTTTCTGTACTACTTTTTGCAATTTCAGGGTGCAATTTCCATTGACATCTGTGCAGAAACCTACACAAATGTCTCTGAAATCGCCGCCGAATACGGGACTGACATGCGGGAGTGAAATCATGCGAGTTCAGCTGAACCTGGGCTCAAGGACCAAAGGGTGAAAGCGTCACATAAGTTTTATTCCAAAGAAAGATAAGATAATGTGCTCCTTGGGTCAAGTTGATCCCTCTCTATCAGGGTTTAGGATGCTCAGTAGAATGAAAAGTCAGGACTCTGTCTAGCTCATGTTTTCTAATGATTGTGAATCACTGCCTGAAAGGAATACTCCAGCAGCTGTTAGTTTGAAGCCTTGCAGTTGAGTGCATCCTAGCTGGAATCATCATGGGGTTTCTTTACTTTGAGAGCACGATTTGTGAGCTAGCACAGATTCTGTTCCTCAATTCCAATTTCTTATGTCCATGAGACCCTGTCATACCTGTTATTTGCACTCAGACAAACCCCCAAATCTGCAAAATATCTAAATTCTTTATTTAAAATAAATCAAAACTTCTGAATTCCTCTTTCATGTCCCCACTCATCAGTTCTCCCTTTTATCTGTGATGTCACGTGGCAGAACCTTCAAGATGACACCTGAAAGGAACCACTTGCAATAAAGAAGCTGTATTAATAACCGGTGCAGATGCAGAAATGTTTTGATCTGCTCGCATTACCTTGATGATTGAGCAGGGAATTCGGGGGTAAAACATCTCTTTCATACTGAGAAGAAGTGACTACAATTGCACATTTTGTAGTCATTTTAATTTAACAAAGTGTTCTCTGCCAAGCGATGCTCCATGGAACGGCGCTCTGTAGAATTAGCAAAGCGCGGTAGACCCGCTGTTTAGAAGGCCTTGCCGACCTATGCAGCTGCGTGCCTCTCACAGAAAACAGGAATTATTTCCCATTATAGATTCCTTTTTTTTGAGCGCCACTTTTACAGATAAGGATTGCAGAGACTACAAAGTTGGCACAAGAAAGGGAAGGGAGCAGCGTTTTTCAATACGATAGAATCAAGGTATTAGATACAGGATGTATGTAACAGTTACAAGATAACAAAAATCTCAAATAGGTAAAGATTCCCGCTGCCTGTTCTGCGCTCAATGACCAAAAGAAGCAAAAGTTCAACTTTCTGTAGGAAAAGTACAGCAACAAAATACAGCCAAACATATAAAACATTCTTTAGTTTATTCAAAAGATCATTTTTCAGTTTAGCCAGTGCAAGGCCCCATGCACACCAGCTAAGCTAAAAAAAAACACTGGATAAACACGCTGCTAATAACTTTTTGTAGTAGTGTTTTGCAAGCGCTTTTGCACTTCCCTTAACCACTTCAATACAGGGCACTTCCCCCCTTCCTGCCCAGGCCAATTTTCAGCCCTTAGCGCTGTCCCATTTTAAATGACAATTGTGCGGTCATGCAACACTGACTAACTTTGTATAATTTTGTTCCCACAAATTGAGCTTTCGTATGGTGGTATTTGATCATGACTGGGGTTTTTATTTTTTGCTAAACAAATAAAAAAAGACCGAAAATTTTGAAAAAAAAAAAGTTTTTCTTTGTTTCTGTTTTTTTTAAATAATTAAGTTTTCTCCTTAACTAATGGGCACTAATGAGGCTGCACTGACGGGCACTGATAAGGTGGCACTAATGAAGTGACATTAACTAATGGGCACTGATAGGTTGCACTTATGGGCACTGAAAAGGCGCACTGATGAGCACGTTTAGGTGGCACTATTGGGCACTGATAGGTTGCACTTATGGGCACTGAAAGGCCGCACTGATGAGCACGTTTAGGCGGCACTATTGGGCACTGATAGGCGGCACTGATAGACACTAATGGGTGGCACTGATGGGCTCTGATAGATGACACTAATAGGCAGCACTGATGAGGAGGCACTGGCAGGCATTACTGATGGGCACTGATTGGCATCTATATTAGGCACTGATTGGCATCTCTAATGGGCACTGATTGGCATACCTGGTGGTCATGGGTGGGCATCCCTGGCGGGTAACCTTGGGAGAGGGCTCCACTGATAATCAATCAGCGCAGGCCCCCCCTGTCAGAAGAGCAGCCAATCAGCTCTCCTCTACTCGCATCTGTCAGTGGGATTGGACACGGCTGATCACATGGTAAAGAGCCTATGTCAGAGGCTCTTTACCTAGATCGGAGATGCGATGTGTCAGACTGACCCACCAACGATCGGGCGCGTGATCGCGACTTATCCTGCTGGATGTCATATGATGCCCAGGCAGGATAATGAAACCACTTTCCGGACGTCATTCTGCTATATGGTTAAAAAAAGTGAGAAAAGCCTCAAAAAACGCTATTAGTAGAAAATGCTCCAAGAAACTGTATGGCTCCATGCAAAGTAGCATTTTTTTAAGCTCCTAGAAGCTGTTATTAGGATTTTTTTTGTTATCCTATGTGTCCATGTACAATACATTAGGCTATTCGAATTTTTTGAGCTTCAGTGTCTAGGAGCAGAAGAAAATTGTTTTTGTAGAGTTTAACAATTTTTATTTCTGCTTCAAGACGTTGAAGCTCAAAAAAAATGCTAATAGTCTTAAGTGGTGTGCATGGACACATAGGATAACACCATTTAGCTTCTAGGAACAAAAAAAAAGTTAATAACAGCTTCTGTGCATGGAGCCTAACACCACAAGGTTTTGGATTGATAACCCAACTGGTTCACAAGAGGCCGTCTAGAACTTGGACCAACCATCCCTAAACATAGGTAGGGGCTCCGACACGTGTCACCCATATATAATACTATTTTAACATCTCTTTCCTGTTTATGACCTGACAATTCACACTTTCTACATTGTTATTTGAACAATTTAGGTAAACCCAAAATCTAAATTATTTTGTGAATATGTTGCAAAGTTTCATGCTGGAGGTCCTGACAGTAACAATAATTGCTGTTGTAGCCTAACGATGCTAAGCAGCTGCCTCAAAAATAGACAGCAGCGTTGTCGGCCTGCCGATGCAATGACACCAAGATCGGTATAACCACTTGTTGACAGAATGTATGTACTACCTACAGGCATAGCTTAACTCAAGAACAAAAATGTACTAGATTACAGCTTACCAGTCATCTGATGTGATGTCTGCTATCATTTTCAGGATTATTTTTTCACCCCGTGATCCTGCCAGTAACACACTAGGGTGACAAGTCTTACTGATTGTTCTGTATGAATGAAGGAGCTGAGATGTCATCCTGGGATAAACAGTGTGTTAGCGCTACAAAAATACCCTTCTTCACTCTTCAATAACATCGGGGTGTTCTGTAGTCTACAGTGAGGACTAGGAGCGATCAATTCAGCACAGGCAGAGAGCACATGTAGTCTTCAACTCACAAGATGCTTTCAATAGTATATTTAAGGAACCAGGAGGGAAAAAAAGTGATGTTCATTGTTAGGGTTTGCATGCCTTTTAAATGTGTTTGTGATTGTTTTCTCTTCACCATCAGTCAAGTGTAATATTACAGCTACTAATGGACAAAATTAGCCCCCCCCTCCCCTAGGTGACAACCCTTGCAGCAACAGGTAAAAGCTTTTCTGACAGGTTCTCCTTACTTGCCCTAAGTCAAGGTGAAAAGGTTTTGCTTTTATCAGAATCCTGATTTGCGAAACTAAAGCGATATTGAAAGATAAATGATATGAAGACAAATATCTGTGATACAGACTGCTTTGCACTGTAGCCGCCATTTGTGGCCATTATACGGCACTCCATTTGTACATTAACCTCTTCTTTACATTTGGGAGTGCTAAGTGATATATTATCCCGGCACTCTGATGAATTGGTGTAATTGAATGAACCTGTAATTATCCTACTTGAATTTAGACAGGCATATCCTTCAGCCTGGCCTGTCCACAGCGCCAAAGGTGGCCCAAAGAAACCTATATGCTGACGGAGAGAGGTTTCTCCTCTCTGCAATTTATTGTCAACCTGTATGTCTCGCTGACGGGGTTAAGCGGCAGCTGATCTGGTATTAATGCCTTTACCAGCAGACAACCAATCAGAGTGTTAGCGCTTACACAGCATTCACTAGAATATTAATGACTTCTTTATTGATGAGAAATGAACCCATTTTTAACCTTTCAAGTAGATTCTAGCAAACAAAATTTATTTTGCCTGGTTAGCGGTTATATCTGATATTTACACAATGGTCCTGCATCCTGTAACTAGCTCAGCTCCGAGGAAGACATGGGCTTAACGGATAACTCCCAGGCCTCCAAGGTGTCAGGAACGCTACAGTTAATCTTAGATTCATTTCTATGCATATATATTTCCATAGAATCCATCAGAATGGCATTAAAAATTCCATTCTTAAGGTGCATTGAAATATCTAAGTAATATAGTTTCTGTAGGAAAGACTTAAAGAATTATTGCACCTCTAAGGCACCTTAGCTCCTTTTATATACACAGGTGGATCAAGCAAATTTGCAAAGCAACCCTTTTTCTTTTGTCTTTCTGACCTTTGAGAGCTTTGCTGCAATCATTAGCTCATTGTTCTTTCTTGTATTTAAACCCAGTTATTTACAGTGGCGGCTGTGTTTTTTGTTTTTTTTTTCAGTTGGTTTAGTTATTTCAACTTGGTGATCCTGCAAGGATTTCAGTGCAGCACAGGAGATTCAGAGCTCACTGGATTTCCGTCGGGACCAACAGTTTTTTCCTATACTTGCAACATGTTAAGAGACAAAACATGGAGAAATGTGTTTATTTGGAGAGATGCACTGAAAGTTTAGAACCACAGATACACTTTAGGATGCCTGCCGAAACAAACTCTGTTCATGGAGACATGTCAGTCAATCATGGTAACGGCATACAGTAATCAAGCCTATTTTTGTGGCTAGTAAGGTATATCAAAATATATATACAATATATACACAGAAAATAGGTGATATTATTTGGATCTAACCATCAACTATGATGGTAACTTACACAAAAACTGTTTTTTAGGATGTAATTCTTGATAGATGCCATTTCCAGCTTTAGGGAGTTTATACATTTCTTCAGGCATAATGCAAATCCACCACACTTCCCCTTTTGATGGAGAGTAGCTATGTATGAAGTAGCTGAATACAGATCTGACTCCTTGCTACCATGCCACCATGTTGGATTCACTACTATGACGATTGTTGCTACGGTTGGATCTATCCATTTTGCCTTTGACCTTTTTATCAACTGCCTTCAACACAGTGGAATCTGGTTGTCTCCTAGGGTGCCCAAACCAAGTTTAGGTTAAGTCAAGTCTACACCAATGAATTGTTTTCTTGGCTACCCATTGTATTCATAACCGTTTCAGCCAACACCATAATTCACAAACATGTTTTTTTCCTCCTGCTTCTTAAAGTTCTGACTTTCCCATCCATATAGCGTTACAAAAAACCGACACAGTTCAAACGATCCAAATTGTTATGCAAAGTTGTAGAAGTAAAAGGTAAGCCATTTATTTTAAAGCCCATCTCCGGGGCAAAAAAAAGTTTTCCCTTGCAGCGGGGTTGTGCCTGCTCTGCACGGGTTAACTGCTCATTTTTGTATAGGGGTATGAAGAACGGAGATATACTTACCTAATCCTCTGATTATCCCCACAAAGCACTGGTCCCTGTGGCTCCTGCCCCCTGTGCGGTCTAGCGCTGTAGACTGTTCCTGACGTCACCAACCCCATAGACCTGCTCTGGAGGATAAGCCTTATTATAGGCTTACCTATAGGTAAATGTCATGCATGGAAGTTAACTTCCACTTTAAGGTTAAACGGCTTCTCTTCCAGTTTCATTGTGTGGCCCTGTGTCTTCTTACACCCCCCGGGACTGTCTTGGCGACAGTGGTCAAGCAGGATGTATATAGAGAGGGTGAATGTACACAGTGGAGACACAGACAGCCATATAAACTTGACAAAGCCTCTAACCTTTTTCTACTTTACCGGAAAGTAAAAAAAAATGGCTATACATACTCTTTAAGATAATATGAAAAAAGGCTTACTTGAACACCTCTCAAACATTTTCTAACAATACCATTAGTTAAAATGAGGACACTTGTTAGGGGTCCTCACTGGGGCGATAGCTAATGTACTAGGATCCTGATATGAATGCCCATATAGCCTTATAATTCAACCTTGAGCTATTATGACGAGTCTTCCTGAGAATCTCTCTGATCTATTTCCAAGATAAAAAAACATGTAATATGGATGGCATCATGGCAGCACAAACAGAATCACCTCATCACCAGACGAGAGCCAGTTTACTGAAACTGTCCAGGGGTAATTACAGAAAACTGCCATTAGTAGCAGTAAAATGGACCTCCTCACAGCAGTTCAGTCCATAGACTTAAATACTTTGAGTTAATTAATAAAGCTTCAGGCAGATTAATGCTAATCACTTTCATCCATGCGCTGTATCACAGAAGTGTTTATTGACAGATAGCCTACTTCACTCGGATAGCAGAAGCTGCTCTGGATATATTACTCCAATGTTTTCTATTACTGTCTATAATCCATTTGCAGCTAACAACTGTGCAAATGAGCACATCTGATAAATATCAGAAATTCTGGTCAGATGTTGGAGTTAGAAAGTAGAACTGCTTTGTTTAATGTGTCTGTGCTCCCTTTAACATTTTGTCCAAGTTGAAATGAACAAGCACAGGATTTACATTTTCTGTCTTCCTGCAGTAAAGTGCATGTGATTTATGGCACAAGAATGCATTCCACCTAAGAATCCTGATACTACTATGTGGCCGCTGCAAATGAAAAAGGGTAAGACAACATACCGTCCGTCCCATAGCGGTCACCACAGTCAATACCCTGGAGCACAATAATGTCACCACATCATTAGAATCAGCACAAGGGACTCCAAATTTTTTTAAAAAAACATTTTCTTTACTTCATCCAATAAACTTTTTATATCATCACCTCATCATAGGATTGCTACATTTTAGGCCTAAACCAACCCTTTTTCAAGCAATGCCATACGGTTTCAACTCCTGCATGACAAATGGTTGGTTTAGACCCAAAACATAGCAATCTTTTGATGGAGTGAGGTTATTGGATGAAATAAAAATATTTTTTCTTTTTTTGATAAACTGCAAATCCCTTGTGCCAGTTCTACTAGTGGTGGTGGTGGCGACACTATAAGGCTGGTGCACACACCTAAGTGCTGCAGTTAAGTGCATTTTTTTTGAACAGGTAAAATATTTGTCCATTCATTTGCATTGAGCAAACACAATGAAATGTATGGTAAACAATATACCACATATTAGGGGTGGGTAGTGGGGTTCCCCAGGGTTCTGTCCTGGACCAATCCTATTTAATTTGTATATAAACGATCTGGAGGATGGGATAAACAGTTCAATCTCTGTATTTGCAGACGATACTAAGCTAAGCAGGGCAATAACTTCTCCGCAGGATGTGGAAATCTTGCAAAAAGACCTGAACAAATTAATGGGGTGGGCGACCACATGGCAAATGAGGTTCAATGTAGAAAAATGTAAAATAATGCATTTGGGTGGCAAAAATATGAATGCAATCTATACACTGGGGGGAGAACCTCTGGGGGAATCTAGGATGGAAAAGGACCTGGGCGTCCTAGTAGATGATAGGCTCAGCAATGGCATGCAATGCCAAGCTGCTGCTAACAAAGCAAACAGAATATTGGCATGCATTAAAAGGGGGGTCAACGCAAGAGATAAAACGATAATTCTCCCACTCTACAAGACTCTGGTCCGGCCGCACCTGGAGTATGCTGTCCAGTTCTGGGCACCAGTCCTCAGGAAGGATGTACTGGAAATGGAGCGAGTGCAAAGAAGGGCAACTAAGCTAATAAAGGGTCTGGAGGATCTTAGTTATGAGGAAAGGTTGCGAGCACTGAACTTATTCCCTCTGGAGAAGAGACGCTTGAGAGGGGATATGATTTCAATTTACAAATACCATACTGGTGACCCCACAATAGGGATAAAACTTTTTCGCAGAAGAGTGTTTAACAAGACTCGTGGCCACTCATTACAATTAGAAGAAAAGAGGTTTAACCTTAAACTACGTAGAGGGTTCTTTACTGTAAGAGCGGCAAGGATGTGGAATTCCCTTCCACAGGCGGTGGTCTCAGCGGGGAGCATTGATAGCTTCAAGAAACTATTAGATAATCACCTGAATGACCGCAACATACAGGGATATACAATGTAATACTGACACATAATCACACACATAGGTTGGACTTGATGGACTTGTGTCTTTTTTCAACCTCACCCATTATGTAACTATGTAACATGACAGTAAATGTTCTTAGTCACCCAGGTCATGGGATGTTTACTGGTAGTAAATCAAACAAAACTGGAACTGCTGATTATTCTTGAAAAGGTTGCAGTTATCATTTAGGTGTTTTTTTTGGTTCATCTGATGGGAGAGAAACTTCCAGCATTCACGGGTAGGACACTGACCACAATCCATTTGCCATAATGTCTGTTAGAGCCTTAATCTGGTTAGGTATAAGCTATAAGAATATAATACAAAGGAACTACAGTAATCCTAGTGGATTGGGGTGGAGAGTTTAAAAAAAAAAAGGGGCTGCAGGACAATAGGTGGGACACAAGTGGAGGCAGCTCCTCTGATAAATAGGCCCTGAATACCTATATGAGGTAAGAGTGGAAAGAAAAAGGGAGCCAACCCTCTAGGTAAAAGATAAGATAAGAAATTACCCGAGCAGCCAGACATCCCATCTGCAGACTCCATATCATCATAGACTTCTCCTTCTCACCGATATCAGCCACTCTCCACGGAGTCGAGTGAGATCCACATTTCTTCAGATTTTCACTTCCAAAAGTGAGTGTTTTTTTCTCATGATTTTTTTCATCATTTTCTTCATCCTTTTATTGAGTTTCTCTTCCCATTACTATTATTTTTTACCTAAAAGGTTGGTGCCCTCTTTCCTCCACTTATAACCTATAAGAACTCAGTAAAGCTGAGCCTTCATGTTTATACTACAGTCAGCCAAGAGCAGTAATTGTGTGCGGTTGGATTGTGTCTGTATGACTAAACTGCCTTTAGTTTTTCAGGTTGCCCCATTATTCTCTATGGGGCATGAATTGCTCTATGAACATGTACTCTCCCCCAGCATTCATTGTGATGGGAGGAGGAAGACTGGCACAGAGCACCATTTTATAGGCCATGAGCAATAACCATTGTAAGAGCTTTTAAAATGTTCCTCAGAGGCTTCTTGCAAGTATCATTGACACGAGATGGCTGTACCATACAGAGGGTTTTGCTTATACCACATCTGTGGATACCATAAAACACTACAGTTACTGATTTTATGAAGCAGAGGAAATTTAAGTGTCAGGCAAACTATAACTATTCCTAAAACATTTCCCTTCCCCCTCCACTACCCATCCTGCATACCCTGTGTATATATATATATATATATATATGTATATATATATATATATATATATAAAGGTTCTGTGTACTCACCTTTTTTAATCTGGTCCAGCTGTGAATTCACTCCCATTGCCCATCCATTATTGCCGCAGTCTCCTCTCCCCTGCAGCAGCAGCAGCTCTCAAGGAAGCCAGATCTGCTGGACCAGGTGACCAGACAAAAAAGAATTAAAAATAGGTAGGTATACAGAACCCTTCTTTTTTTTTTTATACAAGGTATGCAGGAGGAGGAGAGGGCAGGGATCGTTTTGAGAATAGTTATAGTTAGCAATATCGTCTATTTTAAGGTTCTGTTTAGTAGAGAGTACATTTTTTATATGCAATTCTGTACGTATTAAATGTGGTACGAATGTGTTGGACTGATTACTGACCCCTCAATAGAAGACTCTTTAAATAATTTGTTTGATGCAAGTAGAACATAAAATATATAAACATTTCATGCATTTTTAAATTTTGTTTAATCAAATGTATGCAATTAAAAAGCACATTGCTGATCTTTATATTGGTAAATGTCTGTTACAAGCCTGTGGTGGGTCCCACATACTCCCAGTATACCACATACTACAGGAGACACGGGGAGAGACAATGGCCTGGGAAAACCTGCAATAGAATTCCCAGTTGTTGCGTTCTGTATCACAATATATTCCTATACATAGATTGTTACCAACCCTTATCTACTTTTTACAATATCAATATTTGTATCACTTCTCTGATGTAATCAATGAGTCATTCCTAACAAGCAGCACCAGCTCCAATGAATCAATAGCATGTGCCAATGGCCTCATATGATGAAGCTATATGCCTAGATATTGTCCATTCTCCCATAAGCCACCGTGGTTTATGTCTCCTTCAACAAAAGATCCCAGTGACTGACTCCATTAGAATCACATGTTCATTAGCTGTCAGTGTGACAGCACTAATGTCTTCTGCCACAAAAAGATTCAGACCGTCTCAATAAGCTCATAGAAAAGCATTTGTGTGGATAAGGTGAAAAGGCCTGTGGCACTCATATGACAAGGACTGGCTGTGATAACAGTAATATATATATATATATATATATATATATATATATATATACATACAATGCCTGCCAATGTACCCAGGCCATACTCACCTGTCTGCGTCTCTCAGTGGGAAATATGAACAGTGATATAATGAAGTGTACTAGCTCAAAGTAAGACTATTTCAGTTCTTTTCAGCTAGACTACTAGAATTAGTTCTGAAAATAAACAATTATAACAAGTCTTATATTATAACAATTGAGAACAAGTCTTGTTCTCATATAACTAGAACACCTAACTTAGAATATTTTTGGGCTGTTTTAGATTGTATTTCCTTTTTTCGGAATGGAAACTTTTCAACTACCTGGAGATATCTCCTCACTCTGCATGCTCTAGATGGGTATTCCAAAACTAAATAGTAGGCATTGCAAATGTGAGAGAGGCCTACATGTCAGTGTTCTGCTACCCTGGTGGACAACCTCTGCATTGCCAATTTTTGCACAGAACTCCCATGATTCTTAAAGTATAACTAAAGCCAAAAGTTTTCTTTAGTCTTGGATAGAGTGGAGAGAGATTAGAACACCTGCAGTTTTTTTTGCTGTCTGTGCCCCCATAAGGGAGAGTCACCCTCTCAATTTGTCCTGTTTACCATCAGCATTCAAAGTTGAAGCAAACCCCCCCCCCCCCCCCCCAAATTTTGGGTTGTCTCCAGAAAAGTAATAGAGGGGAAATCTTCCAATAGGGACAGTTCTGGTGGCCTGTGGGTCAGCAAGGGTTTATAATAATTTGCATGCATTTCTCACTGCCTGTTTTGAAACATAGAACAGGAAGTGAAGGTTTATCTCACCAAATGGAGTACAGAGGGCAAAAAAAACAAAAAACACCAAGACCCTCCAGTCTCTTCTATGAAGCGGCGGATGTCAGCACACAAATGTCTGCCGACACCCACTGCCATCCAATCCTGTCCGCCAAAATCAGATGGATGGTGGTCCTATTCCTCATCCATCTGGCGGATCGGATGGCTCCGGATGGAAATGGACAGGCGGTCCGTTTCCATCTGATTGCCCCATAGAAGAGAGTAAGACTGTCTCCATGTCTGCTCTGCATAGCAGATCAGAGAGAACCTGTCATCTGCCTACTGAACGGGGATCAGCGAGAGATCCCCTACTGAGCAAGTAGATTCTGCTTAGCGGAGGCACCCGCGTGAAAGGGGCCTAAGGTGTATATTCGGTGAGCGAATAAAGACATCAGGTGCTGCTTTTTTCTAAGGATATAAGTGCTGTTGTTTAAGGCTGCAATTCAGATTTGACACAGAGCGACAGAGAAACACTCTAAAGGCAGTACATAAGTATATCGGCAATTTAGCCACGTCCCAGCTGTGAATCCGAGTGCGTGGGTTTGTTTGCCCAAAAGGTGGATATCCACTTTAACAGACAAATTTAGCACGGCTCGGCCATCTGTTCATTTATTGGCAGACCACAAATAATCTGCGTAAAAAGAATGTGGACATTAAAATCTTCCCAGGAGGGCCTTTGGCTCATCTTATGAAAAATTTCCTTCCCGCCTTGAGCAACCAGTCATTCTAATGATGCACCAGGCACTGAAACGACCTCCGTGTTTTCTGTTCCGATGTGTGCTGATAGCTCTCTGTGCCTGAACCATCATATCTCTGATCTCTCCTTGCTGATGTTAAGTCTGTCTTGAGTTCAATCGCACCATGGAGAGATTAATACTCCCTGGCATTCTCAGCACCGAGCTGTCCTAACCTATACATCAGGCCTGTCATGTCTGCTGCTATCCCATACCGCCTCGAAAAGTTCACGCTGGCGCAGCAAGAAAACCTTCGGAGCCAGAGGCGGCACTGTGCAATCTGCTCTCTTCGTCTGCCAGCACTGCGATGGGGGGTGATGGGGATGGTGATGTGATGGGGATGGGGGGAATTAAATGGTGGGATTGTTACAGTTTAGAGGAAAATTCCACTTTTGTTAAAAAAAAAAAATACACCTTCTATTTTGTTCTTTAAAGTGACTGTAATGAGAAAAGTGTGGGGCCTGCCATTGCTGCCGCCTCCTTAACAGTGCTAGCTGCCTGTGTCAGAATTTCTTATTTCCTTGTTTCTTCCAGGTCAGAAACAAAGAAAATGTTGAAGCCAAGGCATTGGCATGATAGCTAGGGAACTAACATTCCCACTAGCTAGTGGCTAAGCTGTTAGCACTTCCGACTAGCACCACTAGGGTTGTTGGTTTGAATCGGGGCACCAAGGGAGGGAGAAGCTTACAGCACATTTAGTATAACTTTAAAGATCTTTAAGACGGGATTCTTCATTGCATGTGACTGAGGAGGAAGCTGAGTGTGTCCCTCCTTGTCATTGGGGATAAACTGAGTTCCCTCTCTTTTCAAACTGTCCAGAGTAGTTTGCAGTCTGCCTGAGGCCTGCAAACACCTAGAAAGGTAAGAATATCGTTTTTTTTAAATATTATTTTATTTTAAGTATGTTGTGCATACGGAGGAACAATTCCACGACAAGTGGAGGCCCTGGAGACATTTTATGTGTACCAACGCATACCTACAAGAGATAGCCCATGCACACACCCAAGATACATAATGTAACAATTCCTTACTTATCATCTTTCTACGCTCACCTGTACATTGTATAGGAGCGGGAAAAAATGCCTTTCTGGAGGGGGCGGTGTTGCTGCCCTGTTTCCCTCGCCCTCCCCTGCTTTTTCTCCTCTTCTCTTTTTTCTTTTTCTGTCTTTCCTTGACCCTTGCTTCTCCCCCTTATATTTCTGCCTCTTCTCCTTCTACCTCGTTTATCCTCTGTACAATTTTGCTCGCTACCATAGCCATAGAGACGGCGGTAATTCAATTATAGTGATTGTACATTACATGTCGAGCTGGAAATGCATGTCAACAATATATTCCGTATTTTATTTGTTCAAAATCTTATAATAGTTTGATGCATATCCCTATTGTTTATGACCAGATTGATAACTATACAGGGAGGCCCCTTCTTGGGCCACCTTGGTTTTCTTTTATGTAAATGATACAACATTGGCAGGAACATATCCACAATGTCCAAAAGTCTATGTTCGCTTGGTTTTATTTTTCTGTCTCATAGAATATGAAAGTCAATTGTACCTGTTAGTAAGTATATGTCATGACTTGTTCTGTTATTTGTAACTTTGCCATACAATAACGAAATAAAGGAATTAAAAAAAAAAGAAAAGTATGTTGTGCGGATGGAAAAACCTTTATCATATAATCTATCAAACATTTCTCAAATTTGACTGCAAAAGTGGGAAAACACTTTAAAGGGTACATGGGTGAAAGAAATTAACACCTGAACTTCTCTTTGCAGTTAATGGCTTACTGAGGACTGCAATGAAAAGAAAATGTTATTAAAAGTTATTTACAGAGTGAATGGTGTGGCAATAATGGATAACTTTTTTTAATCAAATGTAGGTCACTGTAAAAAGAAAAAGAAATATATAGAGAGAGAGAAGAGAGAGAGAGAGAGAGAGAGAGAGAGAGAGAGAGAGAGAGAGAGAGAGAGCGTATTATTTTGAGAGCTCAGCTGGCCATTGGCCCTCTAGTGCCCCCTTCCAAGTATTACAGGATGGGGACAAGAACACAAGAGCTGTCGGTGACTCAGAGGCCAGCGCAGATCTCGGGTCTCATGTGCTGTGCGTCGTGTACGGCTGGAGTGACTGGGCACACACTGTAATATGCCTTATCTTCAGTGACAGCGAGCGCTGCCCTGAGGGGTCCCATCTGCCCACCTTCCCCATCTCATCTACAGAAACACTTCCTTTTGCCTTCCCCAGGAATTTGTATCACATCACATTCTCTGTGCGCCTGCTGCCTTCTCCCCCCCCCCCCACTCCTTCCACCATGTTCTTTTAGGCTTATTTACTAAGAAATCCCAGCTGCAGGACTGGGGCTGATCAGCCTTTACCGGATAAAGAGCCGCGTGATACCAAAGCATCTAATTTCTCTGACAGAAGTCACAGGAGGTCGCTGTAAATGAGTCGGCGACAGTCATCACAGCTCAGAACGTGGGGTTGAAAGTTTCCTACTTATGGGAAAAACATACAAAAACAGCTGAAAATGAGAAAGATATGGTTTTAAAAGGAAGTCATAGATTTCAGGTACACTTCATGGTAGATGGAGGGTGACTACGATTTTTCAAACTTGTTGTTTTGCAGGCTGCATGCTGCTGCGCCGCTTTGGGGCATCACCAACCTAGTCTCTATCCTTCCTGTAAAACCATCTGCGTACCTCCATGTTTCACCCATCAGCTTTCCACAGACACTCCCACTGCCAGACTGATTTCAATGATTAACACTTCATGGTAGATGGAGGGTGACTACGATTTTTCAAACTTGTTGTTTTGCAGGCTGCATGCTGCTGCGCCGCTTTGGGGCATCACCAACCTAGTCTCTATCCTTCCTGTAAAACCATCTGCGTACCTCCATGTTTCACCCATCAGCTTTCCACAGACACTCCCACTGCCAGACTGATTTCAATGATTAACTGGTTTGCAGAAATTCATTCCAAATACAGATTTCAGACCAATGACACTGAACTGGTTTAAAACAAACCTTAGGCCTCATTGCACACTTGACGTTATAACGTTATAAAAATGCCAGTAGCTTTGCAGTGAGTTTTTCAATGTTTTTGCAATAGCGGTTTTTAGCGCCTTTTTTGGCGTAAGGTCCCTTTCACACGGACGATCCGTTCAGGTCCGCCTGTCAGTTTTTTAGGCGGACCTGAACGGATGCTCCATAGACCTCTATGGAGTGTCGGATGTCAGCGGTGACATGTCCCCTGCCTTTCCGACCCGCTCCGAAAAAGTGTGACAGAGGAAAAAACCTACTTTTCCATCCGTCATCGGATCGGATCGGATGACGACAGACTCTACTGTGGGCAGAGACAGACCTGTCATCTGCCTGCTCAGCGGGGATCCACGGAGTGATCCCCCACTGAGCAGAGCGGGCTCCGTACACGGACACGTCCGTGTGAAAGAGCCCTTAGAGCGTTTTTACAGCTGAAAACAGCTAAAAACACTTCTCTCGGATCCCACTAGATTTGGTATTTTTTTACAGCCAAAAAACACCCCAGCCAAAAACAGTTGATAACAGCTTATGTGTGCATGGACATATAGGATAACATACTGGAGAGTTTAACCACTTCAGCCCCTGTTAAAATACCCTTATTATGGTATTTATATTGATATTCTGTAAATTATATTGATGAGGAAAGTTCCAAGAAAGTCCGTTCCGTTCTCGTGTAAAAACTAAAAAATTGATTTAATAATAAAATAGCAAAATATTACAAGAACAAAATCAAAATGTAGAATATAAAAATATCAATAAGGTATTATATTCTTAAGATGAAGATTGAATCAGATGTGTCTGTGTGTATGAAGCTGTGTCAGCTTCCTTCAATGTCTTGTGGTGTCTGAAGCAAATCTCTCCTTCAAAAGTTTTTACTCCGCAAATCTGACCCCTCCTTCCTAAAAAGGCTGGTATAAAGTTCCTCTGAGCTTTATTATTTTACAGAAAACCGTGGACTTAACTACCTCATGTAATGATGGGAGTTGCTCAGTCTCTATGCATTGGCATTAGTGAGGGGTGGGCAAGAACCATGTGTGAAACCATTTAACGTATACAATATAAGTTTCCTTTAAGATAAGATCAAAACTACACATTATATTATATATATACAATATTCATTGGAAACCCAATGTTCTTATTAATATCCTAATCAAGAAATATTGTAGAATAAAGAACTTATCCTAAAATCTTAACTAAAATACTGAAACTTTTACATCTTAAGAAATGTGAAACCTTTCATCTCATCTGTGATGGGGGGAGGTGAGAAGCCAGCTCAAGATAATTACTAACACATGTTGGCTCTCCATAGAAATGTTTATGGCAACATGTATACTTTCACAAGTATAAACGTCTATATAATTAAATTTTTCCATAACTAAGATATAAGTATATATAGTTAACTCAATTATTCTGTAAAGATCTAATTCATTCATTTGTTATTATTTGTTAATTGATGAATATTAGATGTTAGATTAAAGAAACTTTCTCACAGCCCCGGAAGGATTTGCCCCCTTAATGACCAAGCCATTTTTTGCGATGCGGCATTGCATCGCTTTAACTGACAATTGCACGGTCGTGTGACGCTGTACCCAAACACAATTGCCGCCCTTTTTTACCACAAATAGAGCTTTCTTTTGGTGGTATTTGATCACCTCTGCGGATTTTATTTTTTGCGCTATAAACAAAAAAATAGTGACAATTTCGAAAAAAATATATATATATTTTTTAGTCTTTGCTATAATAAATATCCCCAAATTTTTAGGCCGATATATACTCTTCTACATATTTTTGGTAAAAAAAATTCAAAATAGGTGTATATTGATTGGTTTGCGCAAAAGTTATAGCGTCTACTAGTAAATATACTAGTCTATACTAGTAATGGCAGCGATCAAAGATTTTTATCGGGACTGCGACATTGCGCTGACAGATCGGACACTTTTGACACATTTTTGGGACCATTGACATTTATATATACAGCGATCAGAGCTATAAAAATGCACTGATTAAATGTCACCTGTAGGGAAGGGGTTAACACTAGGGGGCAATCAAGGGATTAAATGTGTTCCCTCAGTGTATTTCTTACTGTGGGGGGATGTGATTGACTAGAGGAGAAGCCAAATCATTATTCCTAGCTTGTAGGATCTGTCTCTCCTCTCCTGACAGAACCGGCATTTGGGCATTTATGTGTGTGTAAACACACATTCTGTCTCTCCTGCCTGCGATCGCGCGCGCCTGCTCTAGCGGTTTAAAGGGCTGATGTACAGCTATGGTGATTTGTGGGAGAGAGCCGACCAGCCGCAGTATAATGACGACGCCTGGTCGGCTAGTGGTTATTGACAGTAGAGAAAAAACGTCTGAAGCCAAAAACAGTAGCTGTAAAAACGTCCAAAAACGTCCATTGTGCATGAGACCTTAAGATCAAAAACTCTGCTTTTAGGACTCATGCACACTGGACATTATAAAATTTCAGTAGCTTTAGCTGTAGAAAGCTGTAGCTGTAGAATGCGTTTAGTAGCGTTTTTAGCGTTTTTCAGTGTTTTTTTAGCAAAACTATATTCCCACAAAAGCTTATGGCTCAAAAATGCTCAAACGCCAATCTGGCCAATGAAGAGAATAAGCGCCCAAGCACTTGACACAACCTAAACATGCTTGAACACGTTTAAAAAAATGCAGCTTAGAAGCGGTTTTGCAGCTGCTTTTCTCCTGCCAGGAGATGAACGTTTAGAAGAGCCCAAGTGTGCATGAAACCTTATAGGGGACTTGTCTGCCATTTTATAAGTCTGCATTAATAAATTAATAAATCAATAAAAGAAATGTCACAACATACAGCAACAGTATCAATAAAAAGCTGTCCTCAAGCTCTCACCAGAGAACCTAGGCCGAGTTGATGTCATCAGGCAGAAGGAAGCAATTCCTGTCACCCCCTTCCAGTGATAACTCAGACTATACATTGTAACTTTGTAGCAAGTTACAAAAGGAAAGGCTGCAGCAGAGGCTTTTCTGTGTCAGACATTTGTAAGGATATCCAATAACTGCACAGGCTCTAGGATTTACATAATTGTGTCATTTCATTTCTATAATAGAGGATGATCCTGAATGATGCCTGAACAAAGGCAGCGCTGTCCTTTTGGAGAGAAAAATACATTAAAATCAATCTCAGGGGGAGTACTATGATCTCTGTGAGAGGTAATAAATACCTGGAAGTGTTACACTGAAATATTACTAAGTGCTGCACTGAACGATAAATAATATATGTGATTTCAGGTCCACCCTAATGCCCTGTACACACGACCGGTTTTGCCGTCGGAATAAACTCTGAAGGTTTCTCCGACGGAACTTCGACGGAATTCCATTCAAGCGGTCTTGCATACACACAGTCACACCAAAGTCCGACCGTCCAGAACGCGGCGACGTACAACACGTACGATGGGACTAGGAAAAGGAAGTTCAATAGCCAGTAGCCAATAGCTTCCCTCTCGTACTTGCTTCACAGCATGCGTCGTTTTTGGTCCGTCGGAACAGCATACAGACGATGCTGTAGGAATTGGTTCAGTCGGAAATATTTAGAACATGTTCCATTTCTAGGTCCGTCAGAATCTTCGAAAAAAAAAGTCAGATGAGGCCTATACACGATCGGAATAGACGATGAAAAGCTTCCGTCTGACTTTTTCTCTCGGACATTCGGCTCGTGTGTACGCGGCTTAAGATTTAAGGAAGAATACACAGGACACTTGTATTTAGAGAATATCTGCTCATCCCGGAGTTCAACTGAACTTTAAAAATAAGGCAGTCGTGAGCAGTATATGCTTCCATATACCGCGCCTATTATTTTGTTTTTGGTCAGCTATCCAACATAAGAGTGAAAGCTGGAGGTGTTGGTTGTACATAAAACGGAAGAACATTTCGGTTATTAAAACTGCCGCCCGACTTGTTATCGGAGAAAAAAAAAATTTAATTGTGGCACTTGAGCGAAACAATGCCCATGAAATATGCAATTTTCGGCCTTAATTTTCCTCTCTTAAAGTCGCATCCCATATCAGCAGACTCCGGGATCATTTCACAATGGACTGATTTATCTGGATAAAAGCGGCGATGAGAAGGCAATTTTTTAATCCTTAATGTCTTTATTTGATTGGTTAGGAGGGACAGCTCTGATGATGAAAGACACAAAAGAAGAAAGGGAACCATGAAACTCAAATCACGCCAGATAAGAACAAGAGGGGGCAGGAGACGAGACATGAATATCTGGTGAGCGCAGCGACAAGCCGCGCACAGGCTGAGCTTTATAACTCATAATGAGGGTAAATTGTAATTAAAAGGGAATCTTTTCCAATATAAATTTGTAGGCCTCGGGAAACCGGTTGCTGAATGTTAATGTGCTGCTTTCTGTCAGGTTATGCTATTAATAAGTGCACTTTAACGCCATCTGTGTTTGTTCCACCTGTGGCATATGCAAGGGAATACATATTAATAATTTACTCTTTATCTTCTTCATGATTCCTGAGCTATTTTAGCCGAAAACGACGTTACAGAGAGAGACGGCCCTAGCATCAAACAGCGGTAAATCGCTGCCAGGATATATAGGGAGACTGACACAGCTGTCTTATCAAACGAGGCAGTGCAAAGAGTGGGCACCGTGCGCAGCGCACACATATAGGGCTCAGTTCACATGCGGTCACACATTCCTGTGGTGCAATCAGCTCGCCCACCACACACACACAGCACACATTGAAAGATTGTTATTTTTCATTCTTCTAGCTATTCTGGCATCACTACTCCCACTAATACTGCTATCTTTTGGTAAACAAAGTGCCCAGATAGTGACAAGGATTCATGGTAGCTGGAGGGACACACATGGCTAAAGCCTAGTACCCACACTGAGATCATCAGATGAATGATTGTCTGTTTTTTTTTTTTTTTTGCATGCTAGTCTCCATATCAAATGCTAGTAGGTTACTAAAGAACGAAAATTCTCATACGATAGAAAAAAAGTTCGGAAGTGATGTAATGAATTTGTATTGTATTTTCGGACGAAAACTGTACTAATTATACAACAATCTTACGATCTAGTATCGTACGAGAAAAATGTTCGTCTTTGTCACTTAAAGCGGTTGTATACCCGCAAATTTATTTTTTTTTTTTTAACCCTGTAAAGCAAAAGGCATAATGAGCTAGTATGCACCGCATACTAGCTCATTATGAAATACTTACCTAAGAACGAGGCGTCGGTATCTTACCTGGTCCACACCGAGGGAGCTGTCATGTTGCCTCGGCGTGTCTTCCGGGTATCGCGGTTCCAGCGCTGTGAGTGGCTGAAACCGCGATGTCGTCACTCCCGCGCATGCGCGCGGGAGATTTCTTACTCGGCAAGGTCCGGCAGTTGCCGACCTTCAGCCGAGAATCCCCTGTGCGCATGCATAGCAAGGGGAATATCTCCTAAACCGTAAAGGTTTAGGAGATATTTTTTTTACCTACAGGTAAGCCTTATTATAGGCTTACCTGTAGGTAAAAGTAAAAAAAAAGACTATACAACCGCTTTAAGAAAATTTCGGACGATCAGATTATCGTATGATCGCGTAGAAAGCGGAATTTCATGTCCGGTTTTCTCATCATGTGTACGAGGCTTAAACCCCTTCAGATCTGCGCTATAGCAGAATGACAGCTGCAGCGCGGATCTACTTTGCCGGGAGGCCGTCAATATATGTCCTCCCTTTTGCACGCTCCCAGCGCGCTGTGATCACTGGGTCAGTGAGACACGGGTGCTCACAGATCGGAGTAAGGGGCTGATCCCAGCCCCTTACCACGTGATCAGCTGTCAGCCAATGACAGCTGATCACGTGATATAAACAGAAGATCGGTAATTGGTTTTTTTTCTCAGCGTGAGGAGACAAAAAAAGCCTATCACCGGCTTTAGTGCAAGGGACATTGGTCCCGAAGAGGAAGAGGCGAAGCCGCCTCATCTGTGCCCACCAGTACCACCTTCCAGTGCCACCTGCCAGTGCTCACACAGTGCCACAAATCAGTGCATAAGTGCCAGCAAACAGTGCCACCTATCAATCCTATCAATGCCACGAGTGCCACCTATCAATGTCCACCAGTGGTGCCAATCAGTGCCTCATCAGTGCCACCTAGAAGTGCTATTTATCAGTGTCACCTACCAGTGCCAATCAGTGCCCATCACTGCCACCCATCAGTGCCCATCACTGCCACCTATCAGTGCCCATCACTGCCACCTATCAGTGCCACCTATTAGTGCCTTTCAGTGCCACCTATCAATGCCCTTTAGTGTCGCACATCAATGCCCCCTCTCAGTGCCCACCAATGCCACCTATCAGTGCCCACTAGTTTCGCCTATTAGTGCCCGTCAGTGCCGCCTTATCAGTGCCCATCAATGCAGCCTATCGGTGCCCATCAGTGCAGCCTATCAGTGTCCATCTGCAGCCTCATCAGCGTACATCAATGAAGGAGAAAAATTAACCGTTTGCAAAATTTATTAACAAAATATAAAACCGTTTTGTATTTTCTTTTTTTTTTAAATTTCGGTCTTTTTTAATTTTTTTAACAAAAAATAAAAAACCCTGAGGTGATCATTTGGGTACAGTGTTGCATGACCGTGCAATTGTCGTTCAAAGAGTGACAGCGCTAAAAGCTGAAAATTGGTCTGGGCAGGAGGGGGGTTTAGGTGCCCAGTAAGCAAGTGGTTAAAGGTCCAGATACAGCTTTATTCCAATAAAGGTTAGGGGGACAATCAAAAAAAATCCAAAAACAATCCAATTTGTCCAAAAATGCCCCCTTCATCACAGTATGATTGGAAACAATATGAATGGTGTAGAAATGAACTAGAGCTTTAAAGCGATACTAAAGTCTCATTTTTTTAAAATTTCAAAATAACAAACATATTAGACTTACCTGCTCTGTGTAATGGTTTTGCACAGAGCAGCCCCGATCCTCTTCTTCTGGGGTCCCTCTTCTGTGCTCCTGGCCCCTCCCTCCTGCCCCCACATAAAGCAGCTTGTTATGGAGGCACCCGAGCCGACTCACAGCTCTGTGTGTCCGGTCAGACACAGAGCTGTGGTTTGGCCCTGCCCCCCTCTCTCTCCTCATTGGCTCACTGACTTTGATTTTGCATTAAGAGATTAAAAAAAAACACCTTCTGACTTTAGAACCACTTTAATGTTGTTTCTTCCAGTGTGATTACAAGCACGGGTCTTGTCAACAGCTGAATTGGCAGTGGTTCACATTCTGACCTTTTCCCCATTCTAGGTATGCCATGGACCAGCATCCTTTATTACATACCCCAGGGGCTCTTTATTGTGTGTGTGTGTGTGTGTGTGTGGGGGGGGGGGGGGGCAGAGACACAAACTACTGCAGGGAAGTCTCACCATTGTGGAAGGGGAAGAGACACAAACTACTGCAGGGAAATCTCACCATTGTGGGAAGGGCAGAGACACAAACTACTGCAGGAACTCCCACCATTGTGGGAGGGGCAGAGACACAAACTACTGCAGGAAATTCTCACCATTGTGGGAGGGGCAGAGACACAAACTACTGCAGGAACTCCCACCATTGTGGGAGGGGCAGAGACACAAACTACTGCAGGGAAGTCTCACCATTGTGGAAGGGGAAGAGACACAAACTACTGCAGGGAAGTCTCACCATTGTGGAAGGGGAAGAGACACAAACTACTGCAGGGAAATCTCACCATTGTGGGAAGGGCAGAGACACAAACTACTGCAGGAACTCCCACCATTGTGGGAGGGGCAGAGACACAAACTACTGCAGGAAATTCTCACCATTGTGGGAGGGGCAGAGACACAAACTACTGCAGGAACTCCCACCATTGTGGGAGGGGCAGAGACACAAACTACTGCAGGAACTCCCACCATTGTGGGAGGGGCAGAGACACAAACTACTGCAGGAAATTCTCACCATTGTGGGAGGGGCAGAGACACAAACTACTGCAGGAACTCCCACCATTGTGGGAGGGGCAGAGACACAAACTACTGCAGGAAATTCTCACCATTGTGGGAGGGGCAGAGACACAAACTACTGCAGGAACTCCCACCATTGTGGGAGGGGCAGAGACACAAACTACTGCAGGAAATCTCACCATTGTGGGAAGGGCAGAGACACAAACTACTGCAGGAAATTCTCACCACTGTGGGAGGGGCAGAGACACAAACTACTGCGGAAATTCTCACCATTGTGGGAGGGGCAGAGACACAAACTACTGCAGGGAAATCTCACCATTGTGGGAGGAGCAGAGACACAAACTACTGCAGGAACTCCCACCATTGTGGGAGGGGCAGAGACACAAACTACTGCAGGAACTCCCACCATTGTGGGAGGGGCAGAGACACAAACTACTGCAGGAACTCCCACCATTGTGGGAGGGGCAGAGACACAAACTACTGCAGGAAATCCTCACCATTGTGGGAGGAGCAGAGACACAAACTACTGCAGGAAATTCTCACCATTGTGGGAGGGGAAGAGACACAAACTGCTGCAGGAAATTCTCACCATTGTGGAAGGGGCAGAGACACAAACTACTGCAGGAACTCCCACCATTGTGGGAGGGGCAGAGACACAAACTACTGCAGGAAATTCTCACCATTGTGGAAGGAGCAGAGACACAAACTACTGCAGGAAAATCACCCCATTATGGGAGGGAATGAGGCACTGGCCCAAAAGCAATGATAAAGTAAAAAGCTCAGTAACTCATAGCAACCAGATTCTGCTTTTTGTCCACTGAAAGCAGTCACAGTAATGAATGCTGACTGCTAATGACCAGCTATTGTTTACTGCACTTTGCACATTTCTTTTTGCCTTCTAAAAAGAAACCCAGAGCTTTCTGGGAAGAGCCGCTCACACAAGGTGGAGGTCATTATAACTGTGCATTCTGTCACATTTCACTCACACCATTTTTTTTTACCCAGCCTTACTTCTCGTTATAATTTAAAAAAATTACCACAGGCCACTATTAATAATAAAGTCAGGTCCTTTTCAGTACATTGCGTACCTATGTTTTTTGCAGGCATTGGGTCATGTTTTAACGCCTTCAGCCTCTTTTGAAATCCACAGCTTCACCAGCAGTCTCCGCAGATGATTTGTACAGTTCATTTTTTTTAGCAAGAGCTAGGGCTGTGCATCGGAAATACAGCGGGGCTTCACATAACTTTCTCACAAAATTCACCAATTTCCCCCTTGATTTTTTTTTTTTTATGGAAAAAAAAATGTCAGGTTTTATAACTAAGATTCAACAGATGGACGGCTTATACACATAATGTGCAAATTCTTATTCAGAAGCATCCGGAGAAAAATTTTGTCGCAGCATGTCCCCTGGTTCTGAAATTAGCAATTGTCGCTCTCCCCAGGTGGAGAAGAAAGAGCCGTTTAGAGAGAGGGAGAAGGTGGGATATTCTTCCAGGAATCTTGTTGCCTGCTGCCTGCGGGAAGCAAGGCCTTGGAGAATGGAAAACTCCATATTACAGCTCTGTAAGCTCTCTGAAATACAGCTCCTTGTCTTTGCAACATCTCTATTTTATAGCGGGTTGGGAGCTGCAGAGCAGGTTCACTAGCCGGTGAAATAATTAGCAGGCAGGTCCTCCTCTGGCGTACGCTCCAGTCTTTGTAGGACTCACGCAGAGCTCGACGCCGCCGGGGGTCTGCGCTGTGCAGAGGCATAGAAAAATGACACTAAACACTATAATAAACCATTTTCTGTCAGATTGCAGCAAGAATTTAATGCTTCATTTTCATTTAATTTTTTTTTACTCATTTATATAACATATGCAACAGTTTTGTACGGAGAACCCTAAGTCATTTACATCAATCTTTGCTCCAGAGGAGCTTACACTCTCACGTCTGATCACAGTCACACACTATTATTATTATTATACATTTATATACTGTAGCTCTGACATACAGCCAGGTCCATAAATATTGGGACATCGACACAATTCTAATCTTTTTGGCCCTATACACCACCACAATGGATTTGAAATGAAACGAACAAGATGTGCTTTAACTGCAGACTTTCAGCTTTAATTTGAGGGTATTTACATCCAATTCAGGTGAACGGTGTAGGAATATACAACAGTTTGTATATGTGCCTCCCACTTTTTAAGGGACCAAAAGTAATGGAACAATTGGCTGCTCAGCTGTTCCATGGCCAGGTGTGTGTCATTCCCTCATTATCTCATTTACAAGGAGCTGATAAAAGGTCCAGAGTTCATTTCAAGTGTGCTATTTGCATTTGGAATCTGTTGCTGTCAACTCTCAATATGAGATCCAAAGAGCTGTCACTATCAGTGAAGCAAGCCATCATTAGGCTGAAAAAACAAAACAAACCCATCAGAGAGATAGCAAAAACATTAGGTGTGGCCAAATCAACTGTTTGGAACATCCTTAAAAAGAAAGAACGCACCGGTGAGCTCAGTAACACCATTACCTCAATAACTACCGTTCCATGGTACCTTGCTGCAAGCAGTGATTCCAGCTATGATTACTAGCCATACACACTTTGATGAACAAGTGAAATCAATAGATTTCTCCATCCAAGCTAAACAGCATAGATGGAGGTATCATCCCTATTGGCTATTGTATTCCAAGAGCCTCCAACACCCATGGCTCTCAGAATACCCAAACAGTGACTAATTCTGATAGTATGCAGTCACCATTCATCCGAATATTTTCATTCAAAGTTTGTCAAGTTCAGTAGTGACGGTAGTGCCACAGCTCGAATTTTGGCCAGTTGGGTGCTGATCTCCGTGGTGCTCACTGTTTGACTTCAGTTGCATATTAAACAATTCTAGAGACAGTTCATGATATCCAAAAGTCTTTTTTGCTTTTTTACATCTAATATTCACTGTATACAAAGTAAATAAGTGTTTCCACTTGGGTAAAATTGAATGGAGGCCCCAAAAAATGATCTTGCACAGGGCCTCCTTGATGCAATGCCCTCCATTGGTTCTAACCCTTACCTACTACATCGATACTATTAGGCTGGACCACTTGGGACCACCTCAGGGGGCGATGGGGAGTGATTTTTGGCATTACAAATGCATGTTATTACACACAGAGATTTATCATCAGGTGGGGGACAGCACATGCACTCCTCCCTCCAGTCAGGTAGATGTGTCAAAAGCTACTGGATAAAGTTGGCCATACATTAAACTTTTTTTTTTGTCCAACCAGACTTCCCTACCATCAGAATAAACACTGGTCACTGCTTCCAGCTATAGCTGGCAGGACTGATTGATCAGGAAAAACCTAACAGAGGTTGATTGATAGATTGACTTCTGTACAACCAGTCTGCCCATGCATGAATCGAAACTCAGCCAGTCCCTGCTGATTCGGTCAAATTTTGAACCATGTATGGCCAATTTAAAGCGGTAATAAACACTAAACAAAAAAAATATTATATTGGTATGGATTGGGGGGACACCCACGCTGTTTTTTTCCCCAGATTTTTGCAATGGTATTGTATTTCCGGCAATTTAAAGCTGAGTTCCCACTATTGTGAATTGGATGTGGGTTTTCCCCGCATCCAATTCACATAGCAGGAAATTGTGACCGGCTCTCTATGGAGCCGATTCACACATCTCCACAGTGGCTCAGGAGCCCTGTGCGTCTTTTGGTCCGTTTCAGGTCCGAATTCAGCCCAAAACTCGGGCTAATATCTGAGCTGAAATGGTGAATGGAGATGCACCAGACTCCTGCTGTAAGACGGTGCGTTCTCAAGTGTGAACCCAGCCTTAATGTCATTTTTTTTCTTTATAAATGTCAGTTTTGCTGCAGTAGGTTCTGTACACAGTAGAGATGCGCCACTTTACAGGCAGACAAAGGGGACCCCCCAGGCACTATATTTAAAGGCATTTTTCATTTTTATTGTTTCACTTTAAGCATTATTAAAATCACTACTCCTTTAAAAACAATCTTTTTAAAAAGTTTTCTTTGCATTGGTACATGTCCCCCAGGGCAGTAGCCCCCCATACCCTTTTTATGGCCAATAACTTGCATATAAGCATTCAATATGGGGAAATTACATTTTTAATTTTAGGGAGTTTTGGTTCAAACTGAATGGGGGGGGGGGTGTTTGGCCCATCTCTAATAACAAATGCTTGATTTAGGATTTAATGCTGCTTTAAGCCATGACTGCGTTTCATGAGCAGTGTGTGCTTGTGACCAGCAAATGCCTTACCACTGGTCCTTTATTGCACCTATAGACATCTTCTCCAATCAGATCTCTGCTCATGTTTGCAAACCATCTACAGGATAAAGGCAGCAGGGATCAGGGATATGTACAGCATCCCCTCCACTTTTCCTCTACTTCAGTTTTTATACCATTCCCCTCTGAGAAGCACAGCACAGACTGTACGCTGAGCGCCTCAACCTGCCTGGCACAAGTGGAGAAAGGGTTAACATCTGACATTTACTAAAACTGTCCCCAAGGTGGGATTGGCAGGCACAGTGGTGCAGAGTGGCTTTGAAATGGGATCTTTTATCTTCCAAAGTCTAATTAGAAAGCATCACACATCCCCCGGTAACAGTGCTGACACAGAGAGCCGCGTTAAGCACCAACAATAAAGAACAAGATCATAAGCAGCTCAAATGACAAATGACTTCCCCATAAATCATACGCTCAAACCGACTGTCGTCGTCAGAACAAGATGCGCGGCCGGAAGAAACCAAAGGAGGAAACCGCTGCCGCTTATGCAAAGAGCCTCAAACTTTACAAGGGTTTACAGTACTGGAGGGCTGCATGAATTACCTAAATCATTCTCTCGGGTCTCTACAGGCTCCTCAAGTACTGTATGTGATATGGCCAGCTGTAGTTTTTGCTTGAAGGGAGAATCATAAAGGGTCCCGGGTCTGTGAAATGCCATCTTATGTTTTTGCATTTTGCAGACGTGGCTTTGTATCCCCACAGCAAGCTGTGTATGAAAAATTTTTTCTTATAGCATACTGTATCTATGATCAAAATGTGAAATCATATATTCATATACACATTGTATTTCAATTATTTCTAGCCTACTCCTATTAATCTGAATGATGTTGAATTTTGCAAACTTACTCTTTGAAGATCCTGACACATTTACTTCCTTGAATTCTGTGATATGTATTCACTATGCCCCGTGAGTAGGCTCTGCTGTGTCACACATTTCACAGAGCCTGCCTTCTGGACTACGGAGATGTTTCAGGAGGTCACTGCAAGCAGTAAGGTACCATGGGATATGTAGTTCTTAGAAATTTAAAGTAAACAGCAGAAGGGAGGCTGGAAAGCATGCAGGGAGACGGTCAGCACACAGGCAGCACTCACAATATGAAAGGAGATTTTTCAAGTAAGCTTATATTGGATAGTCAGAAATAAGTATTGTTTGTATTTCTTTTACAAAGTACAATGCCGGTGTTATAAAATAAAGTTCAGCTGCTCCTTTAACCTCCCTGGCGGTATGATTATTTCAGATTTTAGGTGCTAAAAGCGGTACAATTATTTTGCACAGAAATTTGGCATTTTATATTGTAGGCCTATAATTCTTATGCCGCGTACACACGAGCGGACTTTACGGCAGACTTTGCCCGGCGGACTGGATTTCGTCGGACAATTCGATGTGTGTGGGCTCCAGCGGACTTTGTTTTCTCAAAAGTTGGACGGACTTAGATTCGAAACATGTTTTAAATCAATCCATCAAAATCGAGTCCGGTCGAAAAGTCCGCTCGTCTGTATGCTAGTTCGACGGACAAAAAGCCACGCTAGAGCAGCTATTGGCTACTGGCTATGAACTTCCTTGTTTTAGTCCGGTCGTACGTCATCACTTACGAATACAGACTTTGGTGGATTGTGTGTAGACAAGTCCGTTCATTCAGAAAGTCCGTCGTGAAGTACGTCGAAAAGTCCGCCAGGCAAAGTCTGCCGTAAAGTCCGACCGTGTGTACGCGGCATAAGGAATAATTCACTTAAATCTGTCCAAACAAGAGTCTAGTAGACATCCGGGGTATGATAAAGTTTGAAAAACGAAATAAAAAATTATAATATAAAAAATAACTATAAATAATTATAACAAATAATAATATAATAATAATAAAAATTATTCAATAATGTAATCAAATCAAAAACACTGAAATTTGCTCAGTTGCAGAATTGTCGCTTTCGTTACTTTTAGTGTTTGGTGACGGATTTCCCCACAAATCACTATCACTCAATTCTGCAAGTAATTCCCACCTGCAGGGCCGATCCTGGGCGGGTGCCAGTTGTGCTCTGCTGCACTGTTTAATTAGTGGCGCCAGTGGCCACTACAGGAAAACTACAGGAAGGGGCGGAGACAAGACCAGTCACCCTGCACAAGGTGAGAGAATAGCAGTGAATGGTCTGTATTACAGGTAGCTCATGCACAGATCTGCAAGAAACCAGAAAGGAGAGCAAGATTAAAGTAAGAATACACAAGGCTCTTGTAGTTAGGCCAGCCTTTTTCAACCAGGGTGCTTCCAGGGGTTCCTTGGCAAAATGCTAGATATTGCCCAAAAATTGTATACAAGCCAGTGGGTAGATCAAGCCTGCACACAGGATTTTATTGTGCAACATTGCAACCTTTTAGCTGTCCTAACATCCTAACCAGGGCCGTCTTTAATAATGATTGGACCCTGGGCAAAACTTTTCTGGGGGGCCCCCATGCAGTTTTGCTCTCCACCTGCTCTGAGACATACAATAAATAGCAGTTTACTGAATCAGATCAGACAGCTATTCCGATTGGTTGCCAGAGGTTACAGTGTATCATTACCGCTCATTGACTGGTTGCTAGAGGTTACAGCACACATTACGGCTTACTGATTAGTTGCTAGAGGTTACAGCACATGATTTCTGCTTGTTGATTGGTTGCTAGAGATTACTGTGGATATGACCTCAGGGGGGCATGATGTACAATGCTGCTGCTATTTACATATGAATGTCAGTAATTTACATGTAAACACAGGGTCTGCAGGTGAGTCATCTGTACACAACAATAGGGCAGAGCTGGGCAGCATTAGTAACAGCACTTCACACTGAGATATTGGGACACAGCACGGGACTAAAACCTCAAGGGATGAGGGAATTTAAACCAGGATAGTTGGCAAGTATGAGGCAGCTGCTTTGGTCCCCACAACAATGACAGGGCCCAGGGCAGCTGCCCCTTTTGCCCTGCCTTAAAAACGGCCCTGATCCTAACAACCAATGACATCATCAGTTGATAAGGAGGACGTTGGGCACCTGCACCACATCCTTGTTTGACCCACTCCTTCCCCCTCTCTATCAGCTCTGGGGTCACATTAGCTGAGTGAGTTAAAGAAACCGAGGGAAAAGAGAAACATTGGAATACTAGTAAGCAGCCATGTTTAAAGGTATTTTTGCTTTGGAAGAAAAATATACATTTTAACATTGGGTGTTCTATGTGTGTGGCTATTGCTGCGTTATATAAAACTTACTTTCGTTTTTGACATTTTAGAATGGGGTGCCTCAAGATTGTGGATAATTGCAAAGGGTGTCTTGGCTAAAAAAGGTTGAGAAACACCGATTCAGGCAATATTTGTTGGCTGGAGTTCAGTGTTATGCCCCATACACACGATTGGATTTTCCGACAACAAATGTTGGATGTGAGCTTGTTGGCTGAAAGTCCGACCGTGTGTACGCTCCATCGAACATTTGTTGTTGGACTTTCCGCCAACAAATGTTGGCTAGCAGGTTCTCAAATTTTCCGCCAACAAAGCTTTGTTGTCAGAATTTCCGATCGTGTGTACACAAGTCCGACGCACAAAAGTTCACGCATGCATGGAATCAAGCAGAAGGAGCCGCACTGGCTATTGAACTTCCTTTTTCTTGGCTTGCCGTACATCTTGTACGTCACCACGTTCCCATGTTCGTAATTGTTGGCCAACATTTGTGTGACCGTGTGTATGCAAGACAAGTTGGAGCCAACACCCTGCAAACAAAATTCCACGGTTTTGTTGTCGGAAAGTCCGAACGTGTGTACGAGGCATTAGGCTAAGAGACTGCACAGGTATAAAGGAACAATAAAAGAAATAAACCAGAAATAAATAAAAAATAATTCACTAGTATGTCTCCAACTAAGAATAATATATAAGCTGTACATTTTTTGTTTGATTTAGATTTTGAGTTTGGAAGGCCTAGGAACCCTGTCAGATTTGTATTTCTTTTAGTGCCCTCCCCCCCTGCTGGGGAGATTCCGAGAGTGATGGGAATATCCAAAATTCAAAATTTAGAATTGTTATAGAAATTTGAGGCTTCTTTTTTTTTTTGAAGAGATTATCTTACTTCCTGTGGTGTCTAGAGAAAGGAAGTGAAGAAAATCCCCCAATGGAAAAAAACATGGTGTGCCCACTCCCCACACTGTCTAAAAACGTGCAGTGAGATCCCCTCACCGTTGATCCTCATTCCTGGCTCTGTTCCCACACTGCTCAGAATTTTAAATGTTCCCATCCACCTGGAGGTTTCCCCAGTTCTCCTGCTTCATAACCTAATATAACAAATATAATAATACAAATCTAGCAGGGATAGTGAGAGCCCCTCATTATAGCTGCAGGAGATCTCAGTCCAGGAAGTAGTCCGTGACCCTGGATGATGCTATAACAAATGTTGCATTGTCAGGAGGAGTGCTACAAACTCAGTGTGATGTAATAAATACCTAAAAGTGTTATAGGGCGTACACACGGTCGGACTTTGTTCGGACATTCCGACAACAAAATCCTAGGATTTTTTCCGACGGATGTTGGCTCAAACTTGTCTTGCATACACACGGTCACACAAAGTTGTGGGAAAATCCGATCATTCTGAACGCGGTGACGTAAAACACGTACGTCGGGACTATAAACGGGGCAGTGGCCAATAGCTTTCATCTCTTTATTTATTCTGAGAATGCGTGGCACTTTGTCCGTCGGATTTGTGTACACACGATCGGAATTTCCGACAACGGATTTCCTGCTCTCCAACTTTGTGTGTCGGAAAATCCGATGGAAAATGTCCGATGGAGCCCACACACGGTCGGAATTTCCAACAACACGCTCCGATCGGACATTTTCCATCGGAAAATCCCACCGTGTGTACGGGGCATTACACTAACCTATTATTGGGCATGCGCCACATGAGCATGCTGCAAAAAATATATCTTATGCTAGGTCCACTTCCTATTGATACGTTTTATTAATATCTGAATTTATCTTGGTATCTGCCTCCTGAAATTTACAGCTCAGCAGCAGTCAGACTAGAAGTATAAGGGCCCGCAGGGGGTGCCAGTCAGAGTTGCATTGCACATATTCTATCTGTGAACACTGACAAGCAGTGCGATGGTGGTCTGTGGTCTTGTCTGGCTGGGGGAGCCAAGATAACAAGACTGGCTGAATGGACTACAAAATCTATCAGCAAGTAAAACAATGCCCATATAGGTATTTCAGCTCTGTAATTAGTTTCTTGCCTGAAGTTCAGCTTTAAATATTTTTTATGCGGCTGGATCTTACCTGCCATTTTAATGTTTGTAATTATTATTTTTTTAGCGTGCTTGATGTGTGCTGTGCCGTCGAGACGTGGAATGCTGTATTTTTGCACTCGAAATAGTAGACAAACAAAAAATGTTTATTGAGATGCCAATTAAAAATGTTTATATGACCTCTGCAATATCACATACACTGTTTGCGCTTTTGATCCTACAAGAGCCAATCAAACACAAAGCAAAATAAATGCAATATCAGTATAAAACGCAAGGCAAGCCATTGAAACGTACTATTAGTGCATCAAAGAATACAGCAGAGACACATTATCATCCCAGCCCAGGCACGATGATGAGACTTTATTCACATGCATTCAATAACGGCAAAGATAAAAGCGTGTACACAGTGTCAGGCTAACCAAGGTAGATTTGCTGAGGTCACACAAGGAACACGGATCTGGCAGGCAGGAAGGAAAGAGATATGGTTATCCCAGATGAGAAGACATCAGGTTAAGTGACAGATCCTGGGAGGACTGCCCCACTTCCAACAAGCATATTATATCATCATTCAAACAGAAATACCTGTATATATTACCACACTTTACCCAAATGTTTTTGTGCAGAACACACAATCGATATCCCTGCTTACAAAGGAAAACAAAAAAAATTGATCTGCTGGTATTTAGACCAAGTAGACAATTTCAGTTGCTATAGAACAAAGGATCAATCATAGTCTCTGCATACATAGGATGGTTATCTGTGGTCCTGAAAGGCCCATCAACACAATAATAGATAACAAAATGCATAATACACAAAAAGGTGGCAAGTATTATACATACAAAAATCAGTACATTTTCACCCTGTAAAAAACATTCTATCTCACTCACTAAGGAACACATCAAACCTACAGCATGACGCCTATTGAATGCCAGTTTGGGGTGTAAAAGAGTAATGAAAGGAAGGGTGTCAGGTTTTGACTATTAGTTCAGCCTTTATAGCGTCTATGAATAGCATTCCTTTTGCTCAGACTTCAGTTTGCTATATATTAGCATGTTTTTCTTTGTGGTATACAAGAATCACATCTACTGGTAAACTGTAATGCCGCGTACACACGAGCGGACTTTACGGCAGACTTTGCCCGGCGGACTTTGACGGAATTTCCGACAGACTTTCTGAATGAGCGGACTTGCCTACACACAATCCACCAAAGTCCGTCGAATTTGTACGTGATGACGTACGACCGGACTAAAACAAGGAAGTTCATAGCCAGTAGCCAATAGCTGCCATAGCGTGGCTTTTTGTCTGTCGGACTAGCATACAGACGAGTGGACTTTTCGACCGGACTCGAGTCCGTCGGATAGATTTGAAACATGTTTCAAATCTAAGTCCGTCCAACTTTTGAGAAAACAAAGTCCGCTGGAGCCCACACACGATCGAATTGTCTGACCAAATCCCGTCCGCCAGGCAAAGTAAAGTCCGACCGTGTGTACGCAGCATTACTCTCAATTCATAACAAATTCCTGTTGGTGGGCATAAACAGCAACAAATAGATCATAAAAATATTATTTATTATGTAAATATAGATTACAGTCTGGAGCACAGAACAGGCAGCAAGGTATCATGGGTAATAATTCTTTGGCAGTTATGTTTCCTGGTGTCCCAATTCTGGTCACTGACCAAGGATGTGCACAGTGTTGATGGCCAAGCTATTTTAGCAACGCTTTACCGTCTTTTTAGTGGAGCTATTCGGCAGCCAGGGGGGCGGTTTTAACCCCCCGCTAGCGGCTGGGTTAAATTCGCCCACAAAATGCCGCCGCAGCGGCATTTTGCCGGCGGTATAGCAGTCCTGCCTCATTGTTTTCAATGTGAAGGAGCGGTGGAGGAGCGGTGAGTTCCCCGCTCCTAAGAAGCTGCTGGCATGACTTTTTCTGACACCCTGCGAGCACATCGCTCCAGTGTGAAAGCTCTCTGGCTTTCACACTGGAGTGAATGGAGCCACTTTTTTCAGGCGCCATGCAGGCGCTATTTTTAGCACTGTAGCGCCTGAAAAACGCCCGGAGTGTGAAAGGGGTCTTTCTGCCCCATAGCCAAACAGGAAGTGAGAGAAAATACCTGGAAATTAAGGGGATCTCTTGGGGACCCCCAGGCCACCAGAACTAGTCCCCATTGGAAGATTTCCCTTCTTTTACTTTTCTGGGGACAACCCACAATTTGGGATTTTTTTACTTTCACTTTCAATAATAACGGTAAACAGGACAAAAAGAGAGGGTGGATCTCCTTAACGGGGGGGGGCACAGACAACAATAAAAAACTGACAAAGGCTCTAATACCTCTCCACTCTATCCAAAACTAAAATATAAAAAAACAGTGAATGAAATGTCACAGTTCTCAACACAGTGCACACCAGCGGCTGCTTTCTAATGCAGCTGGTGGTGTGAATGACCCCTTTTGGCCCCTTTCACACGAGGCGGACTCCGTTTCCACAGAGCCCGCCTCGGTCCGCCGGCTCAGCGGGAGATCTCTCCGTTGATCTCCGCTGAGCCAGCGGATGACAGGTCCCTCTCTGCTCACTGAGCGGGGAGGGGCTTGTCAGGCGCCGCTGCCGCCTATGGAGGGATCGGATGAAAACGGACAGCATGTCGGTTTTCAGCAGATCTCGCCCGATCTGATCCGCCAGTGACGGACCTGGACGTAGAGCCATCCGTCTGCTTTTAGCGGATCGGACCGGACCGGGTCGGATGTCAGCGTACATGTCTCCGCTGACATCCGACGCTCCATAGGCTAACATGGAGCGCCCGTTCAGGTCTGCCGTAAAAACGGACAGGCGGACCTGAACGGTCCGATCGTGTGAAAGGGGCCTAAGTATATCTAAAAAACAAAACAAATTACAATGTATTGTAGCCTGCTATTAGATGTGATGGCTACATTAGCCTTCTTTTCCAGGGGCTTCTTCTTACCTGGTGATCCTGTGAATAACACATTTCCTGTCTTTGGTTGGCTACGTTCACTCCTCCATTGTATCTACAGAGGGAACAAATGGTTGCCACCCAGTCTGAACTCTAAATATATCAGCATTTTTGTTTTGTCTCCATTACATGGGAAATGGGGAGATATTACATTTTTGTTTTTGAGTGTAGTTATACTTTAAGGCATTTCAAATTCACCTTCCCTGTTGACTCTACATTTTGGTGAAATTTTGGCAATGTAAAAATTGTCAATTTTTGTTCCTCTCTATTGCTGATGTTAAAATGTCTGGATCATGCAGCTTCCAATATTTTCTGAGTCAATGACCCCCAACAAGCAACAGCAATAGAAGCCAGAATGGCTATTTAGCAAGATCTGTTTTAGGTGACTGATTTAGTATTTAAATACCTGGATCAGAATGGCAGCCAAGCAACTGGGATTTTCCCAGAGAGATTACTAATATTACCCTACACAATTCTCTCAGCATGTGTTTCCTTTAACCTGTTATTATAATTGGCATTGTGGCCATAAAACCGCAGGGAGAACACTCAACCTCCCATACGACCTGCCCTCGGTGGCAATCAAACCCAGGACCCCAGCGCCGCGAGGCAGAAGTACTAATCACTTAGCACACCCTGCTGCTTTTGTTTTCCAATTTACTCACCAATTAAAAGGGGGTCATTATCCATTTGTAGCATATTCTTGTCCCTTTAAATTCCAGCACCAATTAATGCACTCTGTCATAATGGAAAGAGTCACGATCTTCAATCACTCTGTGTATAAAGAAGAGATAATGTATTAGTAAAATTAGGCCTTATTAAGAAATGTGAACACTAATTACACCTAACGCGTACGTGGTGTTAAACTGTAATGATAACATAAGTGCCTCTGTATCTTTGTGGCTTCGGCAGTGTATGTTAAAAAAAAAAAAAATATGCAAATGCTGTGTGTATGATTCAACATGAATGTCATTTCAATGAGTTAGAAAATAAAATAAAATAAATTCAAGATAATTAGACATGTTGGCCACAGAAGTGTAGTGGTTTCATTGCATACTGGAACGGATTCCTATTTAAAATGTTCATGATTATAGACTGTACGCCATGCATCATCTTAAATGTCCACATAATATGCGCCTGATTGCTGCAGAAAATAGCATGTGCTTGGCGAGCAGGGTGTCTCATTTTTTTAACCAATAAAGCAGGCATTCAAATGGAAATCTAGTTTATTCTCAGGTTGACAACCTTCTTTTACATGTAGCGGCAGCTGTTTACCGAAAAAGCTGTGTTTTAATGCAGGCAGTTTATTAAGGGGTCTTCCAGGCAGGATGGAGCATCATAAACTTACATTGTATCAGGTTTTATTTTATAGGTGTAACTTACACTGAGGCATCTGATGGAGGTAACAAGTTACCATTTAGCTCAATTCAGCTATGGGTGCTTGTGGGCAGGTGCGGCTTGTCTTCCATTCTGTAGGTGGCGCTGTGTTGCTGTGCAGCTGTAGAGATGGAATGGAAGATAGGAGTAATTATGTTCCTCTGCAGATCCCGTAGGTGTCACCAGGGGAGCCATGGCCTGACTGGACCCTGCAACACTGGGTGACCTTGGCAGCCATCTTTATTGTGGGTAATGCTATTAAATAGCAGTTCCTCTGCTGTATTTGGTGCCCAGTTGTGAGTGACTAGAGTAGGGGAGAGCAGCCCCACTTGATAGGGTCAGTGAATTAACCTTAGGGAAAGGTTGCTGTTCGAGGAGGGAGAGAATAAGGACACTGTTGTCTGCTCTGCTATCCTTAGTACTACTCCACAGGACCTACTAGTACTATTGACTGCTGATTGTTGCTCAATTTGTTATCTGTTTATCTGCAACTCAACAAAATACGTTTTTCAACCTTCCTTTGGTCTCTGTGTGTCGTTCTTCTAATTTGGGTACCAATCTCCTGGCCTCGCCCACATGCTACCAGTGGGGTTTGTTGTGGGAGGAAGCTCCATTAGGTGCAATGGTGAAGAGTCCTCTCCCAACTCTGGGAATTCTCAACTCAGCAGAGAAATACTTGTATGTTCTTGTGAATGAGGTTGCTGGGAGAAAGGCTGCGGAATAGTGTTGTAGCTTGATAATTATGCTTGAGATGACCCTTCAGGGAATAAAAACCCATTGAGCACTCTATGATGCTGATTTACTAAAGCAACCGAGAATGTTCTCACACATTAAAATCTGCATGACTGTATGCACAACTATGCATGGAGGGCCATGTAAAGAAATCTGTCTCAGATTTTAAAGCCTGGTAATATGCAAATGAGCTCATCCCTTACCTCTGACATCCAGATTCATCTGTGCCAGCCCTGTTTTAGGGCTCGTTTATACGTGCGTCTGCCCTTGCTGCCCCTCTGCAAATTGATCTGCAGTGCAGTATTCCCATTTGTTTGACAGGTGGTGCAGAATCAATATGTTGCCTCATTACTGCCTGGTTCATCCCTGTAAATGCCGCACCACTGTGTGAAACCGCATGCGTTGCGCATGGTTTGCAAGCCAGTTGCAGTGCGGTTAATTTTTGCCACAGCAACAAAACAAAAGCATTGTGGTCACAGGATGTGCACAGCCCTGAGCGGCTGCATGTCCTTCTTTATATGAGCAGTCGGGGGTAACCTACAGCTTAATCGCCTGCTTTTACCGCCCCCTGGCTGCCCGTGTGAACATGCCCTAAATGATGACTTTCCGCCAAAATCCAAAATGTACACCTGAATACACAACCTGCACTTGGGCAATTTCAGGTGTAATTTGCATAGACATCTGTGCATGAAGTCGCACAGATGTCAGCCAAGTGACACCTGACATGCGGCTTTGAAATTGCGCTGTTTCAAGTGAAGACGCACAATTTCACAGTCGGATTCGGTGTGAATGGGGGCTGAAGGGGCAGTAGCAAACTGAGGTCATCCCTCTGCACTCCTTTAATGTAAGTAGTTTAGTAAGGGAGACTGACAGAACTGTGCAATCTGCATACAACACTGATCCCAATGTCCTACTAAACTGGGGGTTGCAGAAAGATCAAATAAATAAGGATTCAGATTCTTATACTAACTGCGCTTAATAAACAGAATTTTTTGTAGACAGTCAGAGACTAGAGAAATGTTACCAAAGACTGACAGGAATTTAAACCAGTTAAAAGGATAGTTCACCTTTACAAAAAAAAAACTGCCTATGTAGGTAAGGGATGTTTGTGGATTAAAACAAACTGTGCAGCTCTGACTAAAGATGAATAATACCCTTGCTATAGGTGTAGGCCATTTACACATCTCCCAGAGCCTGACTGGAATACTCCCAGGATGTTGCTAAGTACTCCCAGGATGTTGCTAAGTGAGGCCTAGTCGTCACTGGTCACCTCCACCATCACAGGAGTGAGCCCTTTCTCTGATTCAAACCCTCTCACGTGCTCTTCCTCTTCCCTGATGTAGTAGCTGTGAGCTCAGCATTTGAGAGCTCTCTCCTGTGATGGTGGCGGTGAGCAGTGATGACCAGGCCTCGCTTAGCAACGTCCTGGGAGTTCTTAGCAATGCCCTAGGAGTATTCCAGTCAGGATTCATAAGGTATGTAAATGTCCTACACCTAAAGCAATGGCTTTATACAACTTTAGTCAGCGTTGCGCAGTTTGTTGATATCTACAGATGCCCCTTATCTGCATAGGCAGTTTTGTGGTAAAGGTGAACTATCCCTTTAAAGTGGGAGTAAACTCCCATGCATTACTTTTACCTATAGGTAAGCCTATAATCAGGCTCACCTATAGGTACTGTAAATATCTCCTAAATGTGCACTGTTTAGAAGATATATTCTGTAGATGTAGCCGGTGACGTCACTGGCGTATGCGTTCTGAAGGAATGGCCACCCCGGGGGCTCTCACCAAGCCGGAGTCCGTGAACCCGGAAGGAAGACCGGGTGAAGATGGAAGCGCCTTCAGCGGTGACAGTCTGATCAATATTCCTATCGCATACGTTCCTGGTAAAAATGGCTCATGAAATGGTGGGTCCTGGAAGCATCAAACATACGTACATATTCGCCAGCACACCATGGATCAGCAGTTAGTCGTCCAAAAAGGTTTTAATAAAAAGAAGTCACATCACAAAGGAAGGTGCAACGTTTCGGGGCCGCGCAGGACCCCTTCGTCAGGCTGGAAGGCTTCGTTTTCAGGCAAGTTTCACATATTGTGCTAGTATGCGATGCATACTAGCACATTATGACATTGCCTTTCAGGTTTTTTAAAGGGGGAAAAAACACCCAACAGTTTAATGCCGCTTTAAGCTCTTTTTATAATAAAATGTTTAGTCTTCTATTGGCTGTTGCAGTCTCCAAAGATCCAAAAAGCATGAACCAAAGGTATGGATGTGGCCCGAAGGTTGGAAATCAGGGTTGGATTAAACAGTATCTTGTATATGTCTCCAGAGTGCAAATTTATGATCATTGAGAGTGAATAGGAGCCACCAATGTGTAGGCCCTCATCACTGAATCATCATGATGGACATATGAAATCCAGGCAGAACATTTCCCAATAGCTGTTTTCGTTCTATATTTATACCAGTTCAGTTATACCCTGCATAGGATGAAGGGGACGTCCACTAATTGTTTCTTAACTCCACATGAAAGGGATGTTATAACACTGGAGATTATTTTGAGTGGTCAGTTTAGATGCAAAGGGTGCTTGGCAATGTTCTTTCACTTGTATTTTGTGTGATACAAAATAACAGATTTTATCTGCTGAGCACATTAATTCTGCTTTGGAAACTCATTATGCTGGCATGAGTCACACATCCAGGCAGGGCGAATGCCCCTTGAAAGCACCCTGCCATTACACCGCAAGCACCGGGCATCGATCCAGAGCTAAAACGCGAGTGCAAAAACCCTGTGCCTGTCAAGATTTACGTCTGCTCGCTGCCTCACAATATACTGTGCAAAGGTGGCTGGCGGACAAAGCGTTAATGAGCACCTGCCAGTGTCAAAGTGACATTTCCAGGGAGGAAAGGGAGGCCGTCTCGGGGACGGCTATGACCAGGTGCTCTGTCCGTGGATTCCAGCACTGAAATTACCTCTAATTGCTGGGAATGTTATAGAAGAGCCGCTTAAACATGCCTCGTCAATTTTCACATTGCGAGGCGCTCGCTGACATTCCTTTACTGTAAAAGCCGGCTCTGTATAATGCGGTCACCACAGCACCTGCCTAAACAAAGCTCTATCTATATATCTATATAGATACGGAAACGTAAACATATAAAATATTGATGTGGAGAACCGCAGAGCACTTTATATCAATGCAGAAGATGACAAGCATTTACATATTGTGAAGAGGAATGCATCCGATATTCATACGGAAGGGCTTATGTGGAGTATTAAAGCAACCACAAGTGATAGAAAAGGGAACCTGTCATCTTTGGTTTACAAATCTCTGACCTAAGTATGCAGGTTGGGAGTCCCGACTTCACTGCATGCATACTGGTTCCAGGTCAGCAACTCAAAAAACTTTAACTAAAAGGCCAAACTTTTTTTTGTTAGTTATGGATAGAGCAGAGAGGAATTAGAACACTGGTCAGGTTTTTATCACTGTCTGCACCCCATTAGAGCGATTTACCCTCACTGCTTGTCATGTTTACCACTATCACTAAAAGAGATAGAAAATCCCAAATCTTGGGTTGTCATCAGAACAGGAATAGGGTGAAAATCTTCCGAAGGGTACAGTTCTTACAACCCTGGTGACAACCAGAGATTCCCTCGCTTCGGAGGGATTTTCTCTCACTTCCTGTGTTATTTATGGGAAAGGAAATGATGGGAAATCTCCCCAATAGGGCACAGATGGCAAAACCATCCCCTATTATATCTAAAATGTAAAAAAAAAAAGGTTTTGCCTTCAGTTATACTTTATGTAGTAAAGAAAGGCTGAGGGTGAGAACCTAGACCATGTTCACTTAAAAAATAAACTGGCAATAGCAGCTCCCAGACTTCCATCCTGACAGGTTGTGGCTTAGGCTGCTTTCACTCTGTGGAGTTTTTCATGCAAGGCACCTGAAAAGCTCAAGAAAAATGTGGAAAAAAATCCTGCTTGCAGCAATTTTGAAACATGTTTGGGGAGTTTAAAAAAAACGCACCAGAAAGGCACCTTTCCATTGTAAGCAATGGAAAACGGTGCAAAAAAATGCACCAGGATGCGTTTTTGATGCGTTTTTTGAGTCACGTGTCCTATTAAATCTGCGCCACAAACGCATATGCGTTTTTACTGCTTTTTTGCAGCAGATCAGTGTGAAAACAGCCTTACTAGTCTGCTAAATAACCTTGGGTCTTGGGTTTCATTTTTAGCAGGCCACTGGGGGTTATTTACGAAAGGCTAAATCCACTTTGCACTACAAGTGCAAACTACAAGTGCAAAGTGCACTTGAAATTTCACTGGAAGTGCAGTCGCTGTAGATCCGAGGGGGATATGCAAGGGAAGTAAAAAACAGCCTTTTAGCTTACACATGATTGGATAATAAAATCAGCAGAGCTTCCGCTCATTTCAGATCTACCCCTCAGGATTTAAAGCGACTGCACTTCCAAGTGCACTTTCAGTGCAAAATGGATTTGCCTTTCGTAAATAACCCCCACTGTCTGCATGGAGTTTGTCTATTCTCTCTGAGTGCTGCATGAGTTTGATCCAGTTTTCTTTAAAAAAAAATGCTGCAATGCAAATACTGTTGTGACTGCTTGTTTCAGATTACAGAAAAAAAATACAGAACTCGGAGTCAGCCAGGTGACTAGCATTTTCAGAAGAATGCCAGCAGCACCTTCAGCATTTCCCTTATATATTGTTCCCCGATATTTTCTTGATATAGAATTGCTTTGGTTTCACTTTTGTTACTATTCTAGTAATATTTTGAGACTATTCATCGATGAAAGGATAAAAAAAAAAAAAAAAAACTGTTTACCACAATAGTGCTGCCAGACTCTGTCAAAATAAAGATTTCTTGCTAGCAAAAACAAATTTGCTTCATACATTTTCCTCTCCACCAGTGTGAAAAGAAATTCATCCCAGCCTTGGCCTTGTGCAGGAATCTCCAGCAACCGTTTCATAGACATTATCTACAGCCGGGGATGGAGAGGAGCTGTCCACCCCAGGAGTGCATTTATGGATGTAAATCCCCCCTCCTCCCAGTACAAATCTGCCCCCTGCTAAAATTCCCCCTGCCAGCACAAATCTTTGCGCCCCCCCATCCCCCCTCCAAGCTAAAATCTCCTCTCTCTCCAAATCGCTGCCCAAAAAAAAATCACCTCCCCCTCCCCAGCATAAATCCTGTACTCCTCAAATCTCTCCTCCCAGAACAAATCCCCCCCCCCCCCCAAATTTCTCCTTCTAGATAAATACCCCCCAATCCTCCCTACTAGCACAACCCCCCCTCCCAAAAAAAAAAATAATTCCCTCCCCTCTCTACCATATCACCTCTTCTAGCAAACCCACAAATCCCCCCAAATCACCATTCCTAGCATACACCCCTAATTTCCCCTCCTAGAACCCTGCCACCCTCCAAATTCCCCCTCCCAACACAAATCCCCACCACATTCTCCTTGAGGTGCCCCCCACCTCACATGATACCACAGTGCCCCGGAAAGCCACCCCTTCTGCCCACCCTGCGTTCTGGCCCTGACACACACACCTGTACTATTTTTTTCTAATATTGCAAGAGACATAAAGTATAACTAAAAGCAAAACTTTTTTTTAGTTTTGGACAGAGGGGAGAGGGATTCGAACACCTGTCAGTTTTTATTGCAGTCTGTGTCTCCGTTAAGGAGATTCATGTCCTCTATTTGTCCTGTTTACCGCTATCATTAAAAGTGAAAGTAAAAGAAAATCCTGCATTTTGGGTTGTCCCCAGAAAAGTAATAGAGGGAAAGTCTTCCAATTGGCACACTAGTTCTGGAGACCTGGGGGTCCCCAAGGAATTCTCTTAATTTGCAGGGATTTCCTCTCACTTCCTGTTTGGCTATGAGACAGGAAGCGAAGGTAAATCTCCACAGTGGGACACAGATAACGAAAACAAATCTGACAGAGGTTATAACCCTGCCTTGCTCTATCCAAAATGAAAAAAAAAAAGTTTTGCCTATAGTTCTACTTCAAAGTGTATCTAAACCCAAAAATGAAAATGTAATACATTGCAGTTTACCAGCCCTTAGATGTGGTAGCTGCATCAGTCTTCTTTTTTGTTCTGGCTAAGTATATTTCCAGCTAGTACAAAAAAAAATGCCTGTTGATCCTGCCAGAAGTCATTGCAACCTCCTGTGCATTTAAATGCCCTTATCCTCTCTGCACCATTATAATAATTGTCCCTGTGCCTGTGTTCTGTAAAAAAAAAAAACTGCTCGATTGTACCTATATGAGCGCTGATTCCTCTCCTCTCTTCTCTCTCCGGCTCACAGCTGCAGTGGGCAGGGCCAAGCTCTCCCGCTGACGTCAGCCGGGGAAGAGGGGGAGAGAGGAGAGAGAGAGCGCTGACAATCAGTTGAGCGCTGGGAGCCGCGCTCATATATGTACAATTGTGCAGATATTTTACAGAACACAGGCAAAGGGACAATTATCACAATGGTGCAGAGAGGATAAGAGCATTTAATAGCTGATATGAGATCAGCAGGAGCGGGGAGGGGGGGGCACTGATACGAGCAGAGACAGGCAGAGAGTGGAGGGGGAAAAGGAGGGAGAAGGACACAGGAGACAGATAACTGACGGAATCATGCAAACGGACCACGGTGTTAGGGCTCAGCAGCCATGATTATCGTGGTCAGTTTTCAGGGGGGAGGGTATAGCCCGGCAGGTTCAGCCAGGTATTTCAGGTGATACAGGGGTCCAAATGACACAGCACAAGCACTGTGCTGTATAACATGCTTTAAAGGAACAGGATCTTTATTTTTATTTTATTGGGTTAACAAACGCTTTAACCAATCGCCAAAACAATGTTATCAGCCTTCCTAGCTAACTTCTGTAAACTACAAAGAAATGCCCCTCTATGTAGTTGCAAAGAGTAGATGGGGAAAGGTTGGTAGTCCATATCACCTACCTACAATTCCAGGAAAAATAATACCCCTTACACCTATACACAGGGAGGGTAGGTGTTCAATGATTTATAGACCACAGCTCCTTAATTTACAACTCTCAGCACATTCATTTCTACAGAGAAGCAAATTGCTGTATGAAGCAGTGTTACTTTTGGCAGCAAATCTCAATTTAGTTTTAGTGTAATGCCCCGTACACACGGTCGGATTTTCCAACGGAAAATGTGTGATAGGACTTTGTTGTCGGAAATTCCGACCGTGTGTAGGCTCCATCACACATTTTCCATTGGATTTTCCGACACACAAAGTTTGAGAGCAGGATATAAAATTTTCCGACAACAAAATCCGTTGTCGGAAATTCCGATCGTGTGTACACAAATCCGATGGACAAAGTGCTACGCATGCTCAGAATAAATAAAGAGATGAAAGCTATTGGCCACTGCCCCGTTTATAGTCCTGATGTACGTGTTTTACGTCACCGCGTTCAGAATGATCGGATTTTCCGACAACTTTGTGTGACCGTGTGTATGCAAGACAAGTTTGAGCCAACATCCGTCCGAAAAAATCCTAGGATTTTGTTGTCGGAATGTCCGAACAAAGTCTGACCGTGTGTACGGGGCATTAGTCTTAGGACTAAAATGGCATTTTAGTTTTAGTCCCATTTTAGTCTTCTGCAATTGTTTTAGTTTTAGTCTTATTTAGTCGACTAAATCTCCAGTACATTTTAGTCAAGTAAAATGCCCTACATTTTACTTGACTAAAATCTCCAGTACATTTTAGTCGACTAAAATCATTTTAGTCGACTAAAACTCATTTTAGTCATCTAAAATCTAATGGGTGTAGTTAAATTGTAATGCATTATTTAAGTATTTCTCTACAATTTCCAAACTCATTATATACTGCTGGAGTGAAAAATTGAATATGTTATTATTTATGGTATTGAGGTATGAACATGCACCATAGGTGTGCGCAACCTACTGCATTAGGGTGTGCACCCTTAAGCTCAAACACACATGCATGTGTATGTGCCTACATATATATGACCCCATCACATTGATCTCCCTGCCGGCACAGTGAAAGAGAAGAGCATAAAACACTTTTCTTATGGCAGAGCAGATAAGAGGGAGATCTTTATCATGTTCCTGCTGCTACACAGAGCGATAACAATAATGCGCATGGGGTGATTAGGGTGTGCCTACAGACCAGTGTTAATTTTGACGTCAAATTTCAATTCAGTTTTAGTCTTATGCCCTGTACACATGGTCGGACATTGATCGGACATTCCGACAACAAAATCCTAGGATTTTTTCCAACGGATGTTGGCTCAAACTTGTCTTGCATACACACAGTCACACAAAGTTGTCGGAAAATCCGATCATTGTGAACACGGTGACGTAAAACACGTACGTCGGGACTATAAACAGGGCAGTAGCCAATAGCTTTCATCTCTTTATTTATTCTGAGCATGCGTGGCACTTTGTGCGTCGGATTTGTGTACACACGATCGGAATTTCCGACAACGGATTTTGTTGTCGGAAAATTTTATAGCCTGCTCTCCAACTTTGTGTGTCGGAAAATCCGATGGAAAATGTGTGATGGAGCCTACACACAGAATTTCCAACAACAAGGTCCTATCACACATTTTCCGTCGGAAAATCCGACCGTGTGTACGGGGCATTAGTCTTTTGACTAAAATGCCATTGTAGTTTTAGTCCCAATTTAGTCTTTTGATTCAAATGCCATTTTAGTCGGATTTTCGTCATCTCAGTTCTTTTAGTTTTAGTCGTATTTTAGTCGACTAAAATGTTTTAGTCGGTTTTAGTCGACGAAATTAAGACTGGTATGAAGTATAAGCACCTATTCGCAATTCCTTTTTATGGCAATACCTGTTATAAAGGTAATAGTCTGCCCACTAGTCTGTCACTGCCTACAGCTCTTCTATGGATGTTAATGAGCTGAAGGTTATGAATCACTAAGCAGCATTAACAGACCTTTCCCTGCATGTGGGTCAAAATAAAAGTAGCGTGAGAAGAAGGAGTCAGGACATGTTCAGCCGTACGGATTCTATAAAGAGGACAGGTTGATGTCTGATCGAGATCAAACGGATCAGTGATCTACATGCTGCAGAAGCAGTAACTTATGCACCAGGAGAACAATATATATTGTAGCAAGTTCAAGCAACAAGGAGAGGCTCCCCATATATCCCAAGCTGACATCCTAATGGAGAACACAGTGCTTAGATGACTTTTTAAATAGAGCCTTAGTAGGCCTGAGAGGAGGATTTGTCTTCCCTGAGCATTCTTTTATCCATGATCCATGTCATAAAAGATTCTTAAATCTTGCAAACACCTCTTCTCCCTCATCCCTTTCCCTTGCCTGCCTCCCCCTCTTTCTTTGCCTGAGAAAAAGAAGAGAGATGCAGCATTGAGAATCCTCTGATAGACAGATGGAATAGTGTAATTACACACAGGAGCTGAAGCGTTTTCTTGAATTACGAATGTGGGTAGACAATTAAAATCTTTTCCACAAGATTACCCTTCTCCCTCCCATCTGTGCTTCATCAAGAAGTTTTGAAGAGTTTATTTAGCCCATATCAGGGAACACCGTCTTAAGAAAGTGGGCCCTGACAGCCAGAAATCACATTCCGTCATTAAGATTTATTTATAAAAATGCCAACATGCTGCTCAGCTCCATAAAAGTCGGTAAACATGATGATATTAAAATACAGTACAATCTATTCATGTATAAGGGGCAGATACAAAAGGTAGAAGAGCTTACAATCTTTTGAGGTATAAAGGATAATACAGATATGGAAATAATTTACAGTCCATTAATGTCTAAGGGAGGAAACCTAAGGTGGAAGAGCTTACAATCTATTAGGCTACGAAGGAAGATACAGAAGGTAGACACGCTTACAATCCATGAGGGTATATGTGAGGATACAGAAGATGGAAAAGTTTAAAGTCTATAAGTGCATAGGGAGTATACAGACATAGGAGAGCTTACAATCTATTAATTCATTATTAATTATTCATTATTATTATTATTATTATTACTTCATTAATTCATTAATTCTGAGCTATTAATATTCCCCCCGCCCGTGCCCCCCTCCATGACTTTTCCATCAAAATCAACAATGCAACTATCAGTCCCTCCCCTCACGCCAGGGTACTCGGTGTAATCCTAGACTCTGACTTGTCATTTCAGCCTCAAATCCAATCATTGTCAAAAGTTTGTAGAATTCACCTCCGTAACATCTCTAAAATTCGCCCCTTTTTAACAAATGAAACCACCAAGCTCCTCATTCACTCCCTTGTTATCTCTCGCCTTGACTCTTGCAACTCCCTTCTCATTGGCCTGCCTCTCCATAGGCTATCCCCTCTTCAGTCTATCATGAATGCTGCTGCCAGACTCATCCGTCTTACCAACCGCTCAGTGTCTGCCAACCCTCTCCTCCAATCCCTACACTGGCTCCCAATCACCCAGCAAATTAAATTCAAAATACTAACCACAACATACAAAGCCATTCACAACTCTGGCCCGAGCTACATCACCAATCTTGTCTCCAAATATCACCCAAATCTTCCTCTCCGCTCTTCTCAAGACCTCCTGCTTTCAAGCTCTCTCGTCTCCTCCTCTCATGCTCATCTCCAAGATTTCTCCAGAGCCTCTCCCATCCTCTGGAACTCGCTACCTCAACCTGTCCGGCTATCCCCTACTCTTGCTACCTTCAGACGATCCCTGAAAACTCATCTCTTCAGGAAAGCCTATCACATCTCCAACTAATCTCCTACCACTTCCACCAGCTCATTCCCCACAGTTACAACCTTTTGTACCACCTGCCCCACCCTATTAGATTGTAAGCTCTTCTGAGCAGGGCCCTCTTAATCCTCTTGTATTTTATTGTATTGTAACTGTATTGTCTCCCTTTTATATTGTAAAGCGCTGCGTAAACTGTTGGCGCTATATAAATCCTGAATAATAATAATAATAATAATAATAATTTATTACGGGGAGAGATTTATGTTTTTTCATTGAAATGCTAATAGTTATCTATAGAAGTGTTTTAGAGGTGAACAATAAGACAAAATCAGAGAATGTGGAGTAGCCTCTTAATTGTCCAAGGCTAAAAGCTGAGCACAAAACAGTTCATATAAAACTGTAAAGTCTGTTTTTTCAGTTGTACCTATAGGTGAGCCTATTGTTAAGCTTACCTGTAGGTACAGTAAATATCTCCTTGACATGCATTTTTTAGGAGATATTCACGTCTGTAGCAGCCGGTGATGTCACTGGCACAGCCACACTGTGTCCTGAATAGATGGCAATCTGGAGTGTGCCATACATTCAAAGCGATGTGCTGTGACCACGACTCCTGTGTGCATGCGCAGGAGTAATGTCATCGCAGCTTGGCCATTCAAATGGCTGGAGCCTATGAACCTACACACATCCCCGTTCTGGCTCTTGTGCCCGCGATCATGACCACCTGCCAGGTGCATCGGGGCCCCCCTCGCCATGCAGCGGGCGCGTGCCTCCGGTGGCTCTTAAAGGGGAAAGCGTACCCATGCGTTGTTTTGCGGGAACGTGCCACTTTGCCAACGTATATCGGCGTGAGCCGGTTGGCAAGTGGTTAAAGAAATGTCATACACAGAGGAACTGTTCAAATCACCTCCAAATACAAATACGAATGCGCAAACTCTTGTATTTAGGCAATATTTGTTTATCCTAGACTTCAGCTTTAAAGTCAGCTTTATAAAAATCTAAAATGTTGGTGAAAAGCCTAATGGAAAGTGGGTAAAGTGTACAGAGGCGATGGCTGCCTCGCTCCTTGGTAACACCTCACGAAAATATGATCATTACTCATGTATGTGTAATATAACACCAGTAACCCCCTGCTAATATTTCACACTATAATGTATTTCTCTTCCCAGCTGAGTTCAGAAATCTCTTATCTATGAGATGTTTTACGGCCTCTTAGGTTTTTAAGCTAAACATTATTGTTAGAAGCTTGATCAAGAGTGAAAGCAGCGGATGTTTCTGCTGATAGTGCCCAGGCAGTTGCTTAGGACTAAATGACCCTGTTAGCGGCAAGAGATCTGTATCATTCTGTTCTGTTCTAACATTTGTCAGATCTGGCGCGGCTCCAGTGGCTAAAACATTACACTGCATTTCTCCCAGAGCAAATAGTCAGCACGGATTTAGTCAGAGGGATACTGTGCACACATAACCAGCAAACACAGCACTCCTGAGCTTCTAAGTTAGCTATCACTCAGCTGGGGAACAGAAAATAACTCCAGAAGGTTAGGCATACTCTTCTTATCAACTAGATGCTTAAAATTCCACATTATTAGATATCTTCCATATGTCTACTTAAAAGGATATGTAAGGCCTCATTAAAGAAGCCGCTCAGACACATAGACCATGAATGGGCCATTTGTTTATGCAGCTTGAGCCAACAGCTGCTGCATGCAGACAGCCCATGGAAGTGTATGTGGATGCATCGGCTGTACAAACACAACCGATTGTCCTAATTTGACGGGCATGTGGGTGAGCGGCCCCCTGTGCACACCATCCGTCTTCAGGGCCGCTCGCCCACACCCCTTGTCAAAGGATGAACAGCTGTGTCCTGCGTCCCCATATACTTATGATATGTAGATATTCGCCAGCACACCAAGGATCATCAATTTTGTCCAAATGGGTTTTAATAAAGAAAGATCACGTTACAAATAGGTGTACTGTAATGTTTTGGAGCCATGCAGGACCCCTTCGTCACATCACATGTGATATTTCTTTAATAAAAATGTATGATCCTTGGTGTGCTGGTGAATATCTACATATTGTACAGGTTCCAGTATCCAGCTGGCGGTCGCTACAGCACCAAGTACCTGAAGAGCGTATTCCAGGAACATGTGCAATGGGAATATGGACTGTGGCCCAAACACTTATAGAACATCTGACCATCACACCAATATGAACTTGTTGGACATTTCAAAACCATGCCCATTAATATGAAGTATCCTCTTCCTCTGTGGCTTAAAACAGCCTCCGCTCTTCTGAAAGGGCTTACCACAAGATTTTGGTGGGTGTCTGTGGGAATTTTTGCCCATTTGTGAGGTCAGATACTCATGTTGGATGAGAAGATCTGGCTCTCAGTCATCCTCCTCCAAACCAAGCTGGTCAATCCACATCTTTATGGAGCTGACGTTGAAGGCTATGGCACAGTCATGCTGCACCAGCAAAAGGACTTCTACAAAACCTAAAAATGAACAACTAAAGTGATGGCTGCTTAGTGTAGTTCCCCTGTTAGGTTGTAAATATAGAATGCAAATTTCCTCTTTTTTTATTTTTTAAAGATTAGGAGCTGTCTTTGAATCCTGTTTTGGACTTGTCAATGACTGAGTAGGATGTGAAGTCAGGATGAGCATAACATCTCTGCAGCTTTAAAAACAAGACAGCGAAAGCGCCTCTAGTATTTCAATTCTCACAGGGTCCCTTCAAGTTAACAGATGCATTTTCTGCTCCGATTTGTTTTATTAATATAGCTGGAAAAATACAAGTCTTAACACTGGAGCTGGAAGATTGCTTAGCAAAGGAGAGAAGACACGACTTGTACTGCTAGGCTGCAGAATAGGGTCCTGATCTCGTCAGTTTATTTGATTGGGGAAAACCTGTTTATATCCCTGAGCCTCATCTTGTGTGAACATAATTGGAAAATAATATCAGCTGTATTATTCACGTCTCCTCGCTCCCCACCCTGGAAGGCTGTCATGCATACGATTGCATCCGCCATGCGCTGCCAGGGTATCCGCTTGTATACACCTGAAGTGTAATTGGAAAGTGTTTTGCAACGCTGTTTGAATGAAAGGAGCGGTGTAAATGCAAATTACTGTTATAATTTAAAGGGAGAGGTGACAAGCTGCCTTTTCCGGTGAGACCGAACAGTGGCAGCGACGAGATGACACAGAGCAGAGACAGCACCTCAATGACTACATGAGAAGCACTAGTCCGTATAATTACCAGCACTAACCTCCCCCCCTTCCCCAAAAAAAGGCAGAGCGCTACTATTGGCATCAAACAGCCCATCTTTCGATGAGCCCGGGTTGTATGCTTCTTAACTAATACAAAAGTGCGTTGTGATGAACACCCCAATCCACAAAAGCACTACACGGATGTCTGTCGATAACAAATTTGCTTGAGAGGGCTGTAGACAAAAGTCGTTTTGTTTAATAACCACGTTGGTACTGTAGATTAGTGATTCGTTCTGAAAGCTGAATTTCAAGCAAAGAGATAACACATATTGTAGATAAAATACATATCTTGGGGCTGTTACCTGCCAAATGGTTTGCATTTCTATTTATCCAGATCTACACAGATCTGCTATATGGCACATACCTGTCTGGCAGGGCAGTAGACTTGATTTCTATCTGATGTTGTTCACTAACACTTACAGGTCTCGTTACTCTGCCAGACTTTAACTGGGTAGTGAAAAAGAAGCAGACTGATGAGCTCATCTCTCTGTGTCTCTGCTCTCTTCTTCTATCAGCGTATTCCTTGTTACTGCATAAGCACTAAAGTACAACTAGTTCACTCTTTATGCTGCTTCTCCCTCACCCAGTCGGAGATCCTCTGTACAGGGACTGCAAGCAGTGGTGTAGCATGGGTTACCAGGAAAGTATTGCGCCCCCTAGCCCATGGACTGTTAGTACTCCCTGAGTCCCTTCCACCAAAAAAAGGATATTTTGCATAGTAGTAAAATCTTTGCCTTGCCTGAGTTCCCTTCTCTCCTACTTCTACTCCCTTCATCCCCCTATTGTGCCCACCAACTCCATACACCCCCCATTGTACATCCCCAGACCTGCCACAACCTTACTGTGCACCCCAACTCCATATAATCTCCCTTCCCCTCAGGTTCACTGGTAGTTGGAGAAATGAAAGTGCCCAGCATGCTAGTTGGCGGTGGTCCCGGTGAGAGGAGAGGAAGCAGACATGAGATCAGAGCCATTATCAACTGCACCAGCATTAGTGCACCGCCACACACCCGGTGAGAGCGCACAGCTCGCCTTCATCAGCTCCACCCACTCCGATCTACAATCACCCAGATGGACCCGCTCCCATGGCCTAAGAAAAAAAGAGAGGGGAGCACGCCGCTGACAGGACCAGAACAGGAGTGTGCACAGAATGGCATTTCCTGCTTCTTATCATCCCAAATTCTTACTAATTTTGTGCCCAGAGCAACTTCCCCTGAGGCCCCACCCAAGCTACATCACTGACTGCAAGAGGCTGATACAATGTGAAATTCCGGTACTTGCTTGTAAAATTTGATAATGTAATAATGACTACAGAGCCATTGGGAGGAATGCATTAAAATTCCTTTGTGAAGCAGCATAGACAAATGTTTCTGTCTGTCACTTGTGGTGGTGTCATTCTTGTGACACCAATACTCCTTCCAAAAAATGACTTACATCATATAAACATGCACAGTCAGTCAATGCAAACATACATTCTGAAGGAACGACTGGAGATTGTGTCAGTGTGTCGGACCACTATCACATTCTCTCATTAGCTGAAGGCCCTGCTGTTTTTCAGATTTGTGTTTCCAAGACCCTCGTCACACTGAGAATTGTGTAACTGCTACAAATTCACTCTCAACAGCATTTTTTTAAACTACTTTTTGCTAGGAAAAAATAATTGCAGTCAATCAATGGCTTGTGTCACAAAAATTCCAAATGATGGTTGTTGAGATTGATTTGGAGCACTTGGAGTCATGGAACCACCAGCTTCAGAGTTCACTTATGCTGTCCAATGCCATGCCTACCCTGATTGGATGAGGTAGGGCAATGATGTCACACTTTCCACCTCGTCCAACCAGAGAACACTTTTAGAAAATGCAAAGCATTCTCTTAAGCCGCGTACACACGGTCGGACTTTTCGTGTACAAAAGTCCAACGGACGCTGACGGACTAAAGCTGGCTGGTAATCCGATCGTGTGTGGGCTTCTCCGGACTTTCAACGTACTTTTTTAGCCTCAAATCCGACGTACTTTAGATTTGAAACATGCTTCAAATCTTTACGTCGTAACTACGACGGACCCCGAAATCCGCTCGTCTGTGTGCTAGTCCGACGGACAAAAACCCACGCTAGGGCAGCTATTGGCTACTGGCTATGAACTTCCTTATTTTAGTCTGGTGTACGTCATCACGTACGAATCCATCGGACTTTTGTGTGGTCGTGTGTAGGCAAGTCCGTTCGTTAGAAAGTCTGCCGCAAGTCCGCCGCAAGTCTGCCGAAAGTCCTCCGGAAGTCTGTTGGACAGGCTGTCGGACTTTTGTAGCTGAAAAGTCCGACCGTGTGTACGCGGCATTAATGTTGCATGGGCCGAACAGCCAACCTCCAGTATTCACAATGCATCAGGCTGGCCACTTACTATGGGACCTGGCAGAAGGTGGAGATGACTGTGTCTACTTCGGTGATTTCCAGCTTCTGGGGGCATCGGCCAGGTATGGTTTATACATAGTTACATTGGTCCAAGAAAGATCATGTCTGAAATCTGCACACCTTCAGAATATTCTATTCTAAAGAAGATATTTTGCTTAATTTACACATTTTTTTTACACGTTGTGATTTGCCTATTTGTTTATTTCAAAATCATCACATCTAGAAAACCCTCAAAAAAACCTGTCTATTCATAAAGTGATGATGAAGAGGTAACTGAAGGCTCTATGCACAGAACAGGTTAAATACTTACGTTTACGAAGATAGCTTTAGAGAAAAGAAAAAAAAGAAAAATATACTTGCACTAGACACGACTTTGTTTTAACATCAAACAGCCAGACAGAGGAGGCTGTACGTGGTGGGAATGGCTAAGCTGTTCATAATAAAATGGAAGATGAGAGAATTATTTATAAAGTTCATTTTGATAAGGTTCCCATGAGGTGGGATTTGTCTGGGTCTCAGACTCACATTTCACCTGTAACCTGCTTCTCTTATAGATGCTGAGTGAGCTGCGTGCTGCTTCCTGCTTATATTTGGCAGATTTGTCAAGATTAAACCTGATGCGCTATCCTCCCTGTTTTAACCTCTGTGTGACTATTGGTGCCAACTTTCAGACATTTTTATTTTTAACTCTGTCCAAAGCAGAATCCCTCGGCACAATGCAATGAACGGTCTTTTTTCTTGTTCTCTCTTTTTGCTCTCTCTGTCCCTTGATCATTATTGGGCAAAGATAAGAGTTTTATGACGGAGCTCTGTGCCACTGGAAAGGCATCGTAGTGTTTAACAAGGTGCCCCATGGGATGGCTTATTGTTATGTATATAGTTATAGTGTTAAAGGTGTTGGTTAGGTTTTTAACCATATGTCTGTTCTTGGACCCCTTCTCTTCTCTATCTACACCTCCTCCCTTGGTCATTTGATATCCGCCCACAGCTTCCAATACCACTTATACGCCGATGACACCCAAATCTATCTGTCTACTCCTCACCTCACTCCTTCAGTCTCCTCTCGCATTACTAACTTACTAATTGACATATCAGCATGGATGTCGCACAACTTCCTTAAACTAAATCTCTCTAAAACTGAGCTATTAATATTCCCCCCCGCCCGTGCCCCCCTCCATGACTTTTCCATCAAAATCAACAATGCAACTATCAGTTCCTCCCCTCACGCCAGGGTATTAGGTGTAATCTTAGACTCTGACTTGTCATTTCAGCCCCAAGTCCAATCATTGTCAAACGTTTGTAGAATTCACCTCCGTAACATCTCTAAAATTCACCCTTTTTAACAAATTAAACCACTAAGCTCCTCATTCACTCCCTTGTTATCTCTCACCTTGACTATTGCAACTCCCTTCTCATTGGCCTACCTCTCCATAGGCTCCTCCCCTCTTCAGTCTATCATGAATGCTGCTGCCAGACTTATCCACCTTACCAACCGCTCAGTGTCTGCCAACCCTCTCCTCCAATCTCTACACTGGCTCCCAATCACCCAGCAAATTAAATTCAAAATACTAACCACAACATACAAAGCCATTCACAACTCTGCCCCGAGCTACATCACAAATCTTGTCTCCAAATATCACCCAAGTCGTCCTCTCCGCTCTTCTCAAGACCTTCTTTCCTCAAGCTCTCTCATCTCCTCCTCCCATGCTCGTCTACAGGATTTCTCCAGAGCCTCTCCCATCCTCTGGAACTCGCTACCTCCACTGGTCTGGCTATCCCCTACTCTTGCTACCTTCAGGCGATCCCTGAAAACTCATCTCTTCAGGAAAGCCTATCACGTCTCCAACTAATCTCCTACCACTTCCATCAGCTCGTTCCCCACAGTTACAACCTTTTGTACCACCTGCCCCACCCTATTAGATTGTAAGCTCTTCTGAGCAGGGCCCTCTTAATCTTCTTGTATTTTATTGTATTGTAACTATATTGTCTCCTTTTTATATTGTAAAGCGCTGCGTAAACTGTTGGCGCTATATAAATCCTGTATAATAATAATAATAATATTTTGTGCTACATTTGCCGATGGTACCCGGGTAGCACAAAGTTATCATTGGTCAGCCATGTGACCAGTCAGGTATTCTCTCCTGTACCATGCACCTACCTTGTGTATGGAGAAGGGCCACTAGGAGCATGAGAACCTGTGCTTTTAAAAGGCCCAATTGCCATCACTACCAATCTGGTGAAATCCAACTGCAGCAGAGCTTTTACGCCAGTTGATATGCTAAAGCATATCTAAACCCAGAACCAAAAATATGATAAATTGTAGTTTACCAATCTTTAGATGTGGTGGCTGCATTACTTTTTAGGCTTTTTTGTTCTTTATTTTCGCCTTGTGCATCAAGTAACACAATTCCTGTCTTAGGGTGGCTACACTCACTCCTCCACAGTACCGGGACAGGGCCATCCAGTGCCCAGGGCAAGGATGCAGAATTGCTCCCCCTCTGTCAATATATGCCGTAGAATGGGTGTACCACCCTTTGTCCATTTTTTGCCCCTTTGCTTCCCTGCGCCCAGGGCAACTTTCCCTTCTGTCCACCCCTTGTCCTGGCCCTGCTCCTCTAGAACAACAAAACCACACTTTGGACAGCAGCATTGTCACCCTGCAGAAAGGTTGGATGAACTGGTAGATTTAGATGGACTTTACAAAAGATTAACAAATTAAAGCTGAACCCCAGCCAACACTTTTTAAGCAGTTACAGAATTTATTTATTTTTTTTTCATTTTGGAATAAAGGATTTAACTACATGAATAACAGCAGACCATTGTAAGCATTCCTGTCAGTGTTAAATGGTATACCTGCCACTTTTACTGGACAGCTTAGTCTGTTGCCAGACGAATGCTCACAGACTTCTATTAGGATGAAGACTCCTCATTTTTCTTTTTTTTTGCATACACTATAGGATCTAATTGACCTGGGACACCTTTGGGCACTCCAAAGAAAATAGTAATGCAGCACGCATAGTGTCCCCACACCCTCCTGTCAGGCCCGGACTGATAGTGTGAATCCTGGACATGTGGCAACCCTAGTGTGAAAGGGTGACACTGACAACTAGAGAATAATTGGGAGACAGCACAAACAAACACTTCATGGCAGGATCACCAGGGATTATTTTAATAAAAGATGCCCATTTAAAAAAAAAAATAAAGAGGACTTTTAAAATAAAATAAATGTAACCAAGCTTACGTGAGGTTTTAGTGGTTGGGTTTACAAATACTTCAATGATTTAGGGTTTTATGCTTGTATAGTCTATAGTTATTTCCATGTAGCTCAGCATGTTGGGAACATTCACACCGGGGATTGCAAACTGTAGTCAGTTTCCTTCTGCAGCCATTACTGAAGTGCTTCCGATGGTGTTAGAAGGGGGTCAATCTTCAGACCTTCTGCAAATCAGAAAGACAGGAACAAACAAGCCTCATGTGGCTGTGATCAAACCTGCAGAGATGGACAGGCAGGCATGATTTTTGTTTTCCTTCTTTCAGACGCCGACAAACACAATGAGATGGATATTGCTCCGGGCTGGGTGAGAAGCTATTAGCTGCTGTGGAATAGCGATGTCTGCGTCCTCCCTGTTCTGCCTTACGCAGCATCATGGAGAACACAGGAGGCTTTCCCAGGGTAAATGGAGATCACAGATCCCCCGGTACTCCTGCGGTCCGACCACAATTTTCAGCCTTTTCATGGCTGCCTGTATGGCATTCTTTCAACTCGGCCCCATGCAGGGAGAGAAGACAGTTCTGTTATCTTGATTTTTCTTTTTTAAAGTGCTACAAGCTTCTGTTCTTCTCTTTAACAGTGCGTGAACAGTTTAGACTACAAATAAATATGCAGCACTTCTCCAAATCTGTCAATGGTGAATGGAAAAAAAAAAAAATAATAATGGTTTTCTCACTAGACAAATGTAACCCATCAAAGCACATGTAGAAATTTTGTAATATCATAGTTACATAGTTACTCTGGTTGAAAAAAGACACAAGTTCATCTAGTTCAACCAATAAAAGGGGAAAAAAATATCAATTTGGTTATTTGTCCTTTAATGTTTCTGTTCAATTTCCAAATTAATCCTCAGAACCAGGAATACGACTTCATAAAACTATCCCGAATGGACCTGTTTGTTATCTGCAGCCTTGAGAAGTGACCAACTCAGCCTCATTTATTTATTTCAGGTACTTGTATAGCACCGACAATCTACACAGTGCTTTACATAAATATTGTACATTCACTTCAGTCCCTTTCCCAAAAAGGGGAATCTCTGCTTGTCTGCCTCCTCCTCCCCTCCGCTGCCACATTTGGCATGTTTTGGGGGATAGGGGGGAGCGCATACCTGATTTTTGACTTCCCACTCCCTCTTCCGGCTCAATTCGTTGTGGACATTGCCCCCCCCCCTCCCCCGCAGCTGGCTCATTCACAAAGCACAGTGCTATAGACATCTGTCTGAAGCCACAAAGCTTCATTGACAGTTTCCCTTAGTCAAGATGGCGGCGCCAGCACCCGATAGCCGATTGAAAAATAGGCTCGGGTAAGGACAATACTGTATTCCTGGACAGGAAAGTGCCCTAATATTAAAAGTCAGCCGCTACAGTATTTGTAGCCTGAAACTCCCCTTTCAGGAGCTTAAAATATAAGGTCCCTATATCGAATTCATACATATAGGGCCAATTTAGACAGAAGCCAATTAACCTACCAGCAGGACTTTGGAGTGTGGGAGGAAACCCACGTAGGCACAGGGAGAACATGCAAACTTCAGGCAAGTAGTGCCATGGTTGGGATTCAAACAGACAACTCTAACGCTGACCACTTAGCCACTGGGCAGCCCACCTTCTCCTCTAAGCATTATGAGTTGTATGTATTTTGTGTCTCTATAGTATTGTTGCTTTTACAGAAATTTTCATTAGCCTTGTCCCCAAAGAAGCTCACATTCTTATGTCCTTACTCCAAACAAACAACAGAGGTGAGGGCTTATGTTTTCTGATTGTAGATGGAAACCAACTAAATACAAAGGATATACAAGTGGGGTTGGTGGGAATGGAAGTGCTGCAAGAAACAGCGCTAGCCACTTGGACGCTGCTGTTGATCACATTAAAACTTGAAATTTGATTTACTAGACTAGAAAACGTCACTATTCAAACTCCAGAATTCTCTTCATCGCAAGTGAACCCGGGTGCTGGCTTTATGAGCCAGTCCTTGCTCTGACAAGAAATTACATAAAAAAAAAGAAGGGCCGCACACCAATAAAGTCACTCAGAGTAGAAAACTTTATTGACTTACAGTATGTAGGTATGCTCTGAGCCCCTGCCTGAGAACAGTCCACTGACGCATTTCAACATTATCCGCTATATCAAGCCTGTAAAGGTGAAATGTGTCTTTAAAGGGTGCTACACAGATGGACACTCACAACGTACTCATTTGGTTCAATAACGTTTCCTACCCTGAATGTCTTCATTGATGTGGGGCCCTTTATTTTTTATTTTTTTTATCACATCAACATCAGATGTTTGAGAGATGACAGACAAGATATAAGCAGAAACAATGAAAGGATAACTGTAATCCTGAAATGCAAACAAAAAGTTGGTGGCATGTTTCAGAGGAACAATTCACAAGAAGATCAAGACAGTGAGGCAGATTTACTAAAATTGGAGCACTCAGAATCAGGTGCATCTGTGCATGGTAGCCAATCAGCTTCTAACTTCAGCTTGTTTAATTAGTCCTTGGCAATAAAATCTGGAAGATGATTGGTTTCTATGCAGAGCTGCCCCAGTTTTTGCATTCTCCAGCTTTGTGTTGCAGATTTTTTTTGTAGTGTAGATGTATATGTATAAGGGACATCTTCTTTTACTTCCTGTTGTATCACTGAAATGGGATGTAAGTGAAGATCTCCCCTGATAGAGACAGGATAAGAACCAATTTTTTATTTATTTATTAGCGTTGGGATCAGGTTTGAGCGCTATTAGGTTTCTATTGCCATCTGTGTCTCTGTGGGGACATTTTTTTTTTTTGCAGCAACATGGGTGCCGAAACAAGACTGAGGACAAATTTCCCCAGGAAGAGTACAAAAAGCAATAAAAACCTAATACACAAGCAAAAAGCCCCCTTGATGAAACCTTCAATAAATATGTTAGATTGTCACACAGATAGGTGCCCCCCTGGTTTTCTATATCTCCCTTGGATACAGGCAATGTTCCTCTTGTTGGAGTAGAGCCCTGTTGGCTTTGTGTTTTCAACTCATCTGATCAATAATACCCTAACCATTCGCCATGCTTTCCAAAATAAAGAGTTATTGCTGGTCTTCCACATTAAATTGTGTTAGAATTAATTTTGAATGTTGTTGCTGCTATTTAAAAAGAAATAAAAAGGAGTACCACAGAATAGGAATTATATGAAAGTGTCAGCTACAAGATCCGCTTTTTCTGCAATCAATGATATTATTAAACATCACTTCTCCCGTACCGAAAGGCTGAAGTTATTATAATTGAGATGTTTTATTGCTCTTCCATTAGACTGAGTCACACTATTTCGCCTCATCACTCTCATAAAGAGACTTACTTAGCCCTCGCCTCTATTTAAGGTATGCGCTTGTCCTTCACCGTAATGGCTGGGTAGATGGAGCTATGCTCATCGCTGTGCATAACTGCTGCATACGAGGCACACAGATTGAAAACAAGCTCAAATTTGATTAGACTGATGTGTAAAAAAGCTCCATATAAAAAAAAAATGTAAAAAAAATATTCCATATTCGGCATTTAGTGCTGCACAGCTTGAAAATTATTTTCATTTTGTACTTTTTTTTATTTGTACCCATTTGCCACCATCTGTGCCTGGCATTTTGGGAACCAATGTGCACCTTAGCTATGCTAAGTATAATATCTGTTGGCACCTGATGACCTGGGTGTCCAGAGCAACTGGCTTCTTACTTAAAGTGGTTGTAAACCCTTACCTATACCCAGTGAAAAAGGACTATCCTCAGGTGATACACAGAGATGAAACAAATCCTCCTACATAAGTTGTATCTGTCTTTCTGCAGTCTTCTCTTCATTCAAAGTGCAGAATTTATAAGCTTGTCTGAGAGTTCAGAAAAAAAGGGAGCGGAGAGCTCAATTTACACTCCGCAGAGCTCTAAGTGCTGATTGGGTTGGAGGCCCCCCCCCTTCACACAGCACACAGGACCAGAGCTGAGGCTGTCAATCAGCTGGAGCTCCCTCCCCCTGTCACCATTTTTCTCTTGGTGTCTGGGAAAATTGTCAGAAGTGATTCATGTAGATAGCAGAGGAAGGAAGCAGCAGACAAAAATGACACTTGGATTGAGACAAGTACACTCTATAGACTATGCTTTGATCAAAGATCATGTCTGAGATTTACAACCACTTTTACAGAGTGTTGATTGCTTTTGATTGCATCAGAACTGCTTCTCTCCCCAATGGAAACACAAAAGCAGGTTGATGCAGCTTAGAAGAGGTCAACTGCAGATCAAGTCCACCCGACAATGAACTGTGATCTCAGAAGTGTTGTAAATGAATGTCAAATGCAAAGCGAATGCAGCTGTAAGCACACTGCATTTACTCTTCCACATAAGCCAAAAGCCCATTGACAAAGACCCTTGTTTTTGTTGAATTATTTTAACCATTACTTAGTATGATGATGTGTCTTGATTTATACAGTCTGTCATTTAGGCACCTTTTTATAACAAAGGAAATGTGTCTTTCACCAAACATCTACGGTCCATTCACTTATCAACATTCCATACCTCCCAGCTTTTTGAGATAGGAACGAGGGACACCTACTACAAAAAGTATGTGGGCAAAGGACACACCCACTTCCACCTTATACAAAAAAATATATATTAGTTAAACCCACAAGTGTTTTTTTTTTTACCACTACTATTCTTTTATATTGGCTTTTAAAATTTACAAATGCAGCAATTTAGAAATTGGATGAAAGGTTTAGCGCTGGGAAACACTTTTTGATAGATAAAAAGTGCATTTTATATACAACTATATATATATCAGTCCAAAATGAGGGACAAATGAAGAGGAAAGAGGGACAGGGTGACTTTGCTCCAAATTAGGGACAGTCCCTCGAAATCAGGGACAGTTGGGAGCTATGAAATGACTTTGACATTTTTAAATAAAACCATTTAGATTTTGTCGTTACATACCATATTTTCATTTTCCAAGTTTCTCTATGCTATGTAGGCGGATTGCTGGTGGGAGGGGCCAGCGGAGTGCTGTACCCAGCTTCCTGCATACATCACAGCACCCAGCCTCAGTCTCCCTCTTAGGAGCCTCAAGCAGTGGGCTGGCTCCTGGGAGGAGTAATGCAAATATCAAAATGTGTTGACAGGCGGATGTCAATCTCAGGTGGGCATTCCTAGGCGAGCTCCATTTGCATGCAGACCGCCGTAGGTAAGACCCACATGTGATGCTGAGTCTTTGTGGTTAGGAACTGAAATCCGATAGCCCTTTCAAACCCAGTCAGGCTGGGTTTGAAAGGGATAGATGATACTCAACGTCCTCCATCCAGGAAAGAAGGTGGCTGTATTTGGCTTGCTGCAGCTTCTAAAGCACATTGTGAGAAGCTCACATTGACTGGAGCTCAAGGAAGTTGGAGCTCTTCTGAACAATGATCTGGTTACCATATATTATGACATGTCAGGAATCTATTGATGGAGATTAGTAAAGTTGCAGAAAGAGCCACTCTAATGCCCCGTACACACGGACGGATTTTCCGATGGAAAATGTGCGATCGGAGCGTGTTGTCGGAAATTCTGACTGTGTGTGGGCTCCATTGGACTTTTTCCATCGGATTTTCCGACACACAAAGTTTGAGAGCAGGCTATAAAATTTTTCGACAACAAAATCCGTTGTCGGAAATTCCGATCGTGTGTACACAAATCCGACGGACAAAGTGCCACGCATGCTCAGAATAAATTAAGAGACGAAAGCTATTGGCTACTGCTCCGTTTATAGTCCCGACGTACGTGTTTTACGTCACCGCGTTTAGAACGATGGGATTTTCTTTGTGTGACCGTGTGTATGCAAAACAAGTTTGAGCCAACATCCGTCGGAAAAAATCCTAGGATTTTTTTGTCGGAATGTCCGATCAATGTCCGATCGTGTGTACGGGGCATTATAGTATTGTGATGGAAGATCCACATTCTACAGTATATTTTGCTTTAGCTTTGGCCGGTTCCTATTTAGCCAAAGACCCAGAAATATTTTATGACATAAACACATTAAATGCACAGTATCTACAGCCCCTAATCTAAATTTTTTATTTTTACAAAATATATATGACTTCGAAACAAGGCAGATTTTACGGAGCCTCCTACCTCATTAAAACCCATTTTCATAAGTTCAGCAAATACAAAGCCCCATCGATCTCCTCTAGTATAGCAACTCGCGGGTCAATTTCATAATGAAGTTTAGAATCTTGATGATCAAGGAAAAAAATAAAGATAATGAGCAAAAATTAAATTCCTCGACTTAAGGCGAGAACTGAGAGCTGAACCGGGAGAATAGTGCACATGTCATCAAAATGGTATTAATATCTGATAGTCCCGGCTTTACTGAAACACTGAGCCGGCGGCGAGGATATAAGACTTTATCCATGAGAACCTTCTGATAGAGTGGCTGTATTATTGCATTGGTATCGCAGCTGTCAGCGACAGACACAAACCTGCACAAAAACTCCTGATTATAAGTTCATTGAGTTTCATTACTAAAATGGAGTCAAAGAGGATGAAGAGACGAAAACAGATAAAATAAACCAATTATGCTGTAAGGTTTCATGGGCCAGGATTATTGTTGCATTGCAACAGAAAAGTTTTTATTAACAAATCAGCATTATATCATAGTCAGCAACAGATTTTAATGCATGTTCAGCTATACAACAGCAATAAAGGTCGTCTATATTCGGAGGTTATTATCCTACAAGTACACGGTGCACTCAATGAAGCCTTTTCCTATTCAGGTTAGATACCCAGTTAGAGTTCTTCTCAATATCTTGCCCTCAATCCTAGAAGGGTACCGAGTCATCCCCCGCTGGGGGGGGAGACAGACAGATTCGTGTCAGTGCTTTGTGGGATATTCTTTAATAGGCATGATAGGAGAATACACGGGGGGAGGGGGAAGTTTACCCCAGGCCCGAGGAAGGGGGAATCCATTACTCGGTCCCACCCCTCCACGGCCCCTCACCCACGAGCGTCCACCCATGCTGACCATACCTTGTCAAATTTACCCGGGCATTGCCTAATCTCATAGGTGAGTTTGTACAGAGGTAATACTGAATCGACCGCCTTTTGGCAGGATTCCCGGGTGGGGGGGTTGGCCGACTTCCAGTGCAGCATTATCTCTCTCCTAGCATAAAACAGTAAGAAGGTGATACAAAGTTTGGTATACCTGTCCCCTTCAACCTCCCCCCCAGGTAGCTCAACAGGAGCACCAAGGGTTCCGCTGGCACTCGTGTCCCGCCCAGCTCGCCCAGCTTCCCGGCTATGTCCTCCCAGTAGGTCTGGATTTTAGGACATGCCCACACCATATGCCAGAATGTCCCAACCTCGGTGTTGCAATTGTTGCATTTTATAATACAATATAAAGGACATTTTACAGCGAAATACACAGATAACGTACATATAGGGGAGATATTTTACCTACTGAAGGCTTTGTATTTCTGTCCATCAAGTCCTGAGATTTACACAGTTCTGCTACACAGCACAATCACAAACAGACAAAAGATTTCCCAGCACACTTACCAGCCAGCCTGCAGAACAACCAAATTGGCCCCGTCTAACAGTGGGCACTGCGTCTTATGTATATATTTGTAAATGTGTAAAAACCTAACCCTCTGTTTTTATCATAAACTGTTAGACAGGACACTTTGGTTGTTTTTCAGGCTGGCTGGTAAGTGTGCTGGGAAATCTTTTGTCTGTTTGTGATTTGTGGGACTTTGCAGGGGGACTAAGAGAAACTGTAAATGCACATATAGTGCAGTATACAGTAGTTGTACTCTAACACGTCCTTCTGAAAATACCAGTTGGCTTACTCTTATTTGGGTCCACTGTCTTGTCTTTTGCCAACCCCTGTACAGCAGAGTTCAGACTTAGTGGGGAAGAAGCAGTGCAAGGCGCCAGTCAGCTGTGCTGCAGTGCTGATGTGCTAGCACAGAAAAGAAGGAGAGAGCAGAGTGACAAAAAGATGAGCTCATCAATCTGCTGCTTCTTCTTTGTTGTACAGTGAAAGTCGGGGGGGGGGGGGGGGGACAAGATCTGTAGGTGGTACCAAACTGCATTAGACAAAAATCAGGTGTTCTGCCCTGCCACTGCAAACAAACTATATGGGTGCACCTCCATGTGCACCTTACTGCAAAAGCCAGTTATAGGTTGGGGTGGCTGCTGCTTTTTTGTATAGTCCTACAAATACCTGTTGATCCTGCTTTTGAAACCTAGTGCAGCTTCCTGTGATGGTGTGGCAACAATGCTGCACAGCTCCTGAGTTCATAGCAGAGTTGTCTACCTTTACGTAGGTTGTGCCTGCTTGCAGCACAGTGGGAGGAGAAGATGTTTCGCAACTATCAGCATTATCATTACTGATTTACAAGCCTATGGCTGTAATCACCAATCAGTACCTGGACAATTGCTCCTAGTCCTACCCACTGTTTTCTGGATTGACAGCACTGCCTCTGCTATTGAAACGATCCCACTGTGAGCTGCAGTGTTTGGCAGGGGAGCATGTAAAGGTGGATTTGGCTCGGAATGGCAAGTTTTTTGTTTTTCCTTATGAGGCTTGTGCATTCCATAGTAACTGGATTTGGAGGTTAGATATACTTTAAACCTTATATGTGTTTAGTATTTGGGTTTACATATATTTTGAAGTACTATACCTGCCAGTATGTAGGATAAGCAGTCATGGGGAGAGTGCACACACTACAGGCAGATAAGAGTCCTTGGTTGGGTTCAGATTTAGCACTCGCTTGCTTTCATACACTGCAACACTGGCCCGCCTAGTACAAGGAAAAGCACTTCATTGGAACATCTTACACATCAAAGAAAAGCCTTTACCATAACACCATCTTGTTGTCTGGTTTAGAGAAAGAGCACTATTGAAACATTTCCATGAAGATGGCAGCAACATAACTGCGTTATTGTCATAATTATTATACGCCGTTTACAAAGTGGCAACCTTTCCCACAGCACTGTGTAATTACTGTTGATAGGACAACAAGAGCAAAAGCGATTCCTGTCTTCTCGGTAAACTGAAACTGTCACCTATTGCTCCGGGGGAAATTGAGCCCCTACAGCAAGATTGCATTCATAAACCTCCACCATCATTTACCGCCACAAAGGACAGTAAAAGAAAAAAAAAAAAAAAAACTGCGTTCTTCATGTTGACAGAATCAGCTTCCAGCGGCAAACAAGCTGTGGCTGTTTTGTCTATGAAAGACTTCCTTTGATGCAAGCAAGCTTTGCTTAAGCCCACCCTCAGTTAAAGCATACCTGGCATCTTAACTAAGAACATATTTGTCTGAAGTAATGGCATGTAACTAAACGCCTGTGATGCCAACTGTGAGCTGCAGCTTCATTATGTTTTCTACAATAACTTTTTTACACCATTAAATCACAATTTCTGGCCGATAGCAGCCTGTACTTGGACACACCATGCCTCCTCTGCTTCTGATAAACTATTCGCTACCTTCCCATTCGATCCATACAGGGGCCTGTCCAACAGGATGAAATTGATGCTGTCATTGTATTTTTCATGAAACACATCGTTATGACATAACCTATTGCAGGTAGTACCCTTCACCTGCTCAGTTTCTGTCCGGATATCATTAGGGCAAAATGAGTATATTTTGGAAGTAGGACTTTCTGCAATTTGATTTTTATAAATGTCATGGAGTTCAGGCTATCCTTAAAGTGGAAGTAAACTTCCATACCTGACTTTTATCTATAGGTAAGCCTATAATAAGGAAGCCCACTATAATAAGGCTTACCTATAGGCAGTGGCGTCGCTAGGGGGTGGCTTTTGGGACTAAAGCCCCGAATCTAGGGCCCATAGCCCCGAGTCTCTGCAGGGGTCCCCAAGGGGAGGGGAGGCTCTCTGGGGACCCTGATGTAAAGAGGAGGCTCTCTGGGAACCCTGATGTGAGTGGGGGGCTCTCTGGGGACCCTGATGTAGGTGGGGGGCTCTCTGGGGACCCTGATGTAAGTGGGGGGCTCTCTGGGGACCCTACTGTAAGTGGGGGGCTCTCTGGGGACCTTGATATAAGTGGGGGGCCCTCTGGGGATATACACACACACGTATATTACTGTATATACATGTGTATGCCCGCCCAAGTGTATAACTTTCTTTACTTCGCTGCTATGGGCTCTAGCCCCAAATCTTTTGTAGACCTAGCAACGCCCCTGCCTATAGGTAGTGTAAGTATCTCCTAACGTGCACCATTTAGGAGATATTTACATTATTTGCCAGCCAGTGACATCAGTGGTGGTGCATGCGCTCTGAAGAAACAGCCACCCGTGCCGTGAACGGCGGCTCCTGCGCACATGCGTGGGAGCGACGTCATTGCGGCTCCGGCCAGTCACAGAGCCCGTGAACCCGGAAACAAAATGGGTAAAGATGGAGGCGGCTGCACCGCTAACATCACGGCCCTGGAACAGCTTTGTTTTAAGGTAAGTTTCAAATAATGTGCTAGTATGCATACTAGCACATTACGGGACTTTACCTTGCAGGAAGAAAAAAACGGTCAGTGGTATACAACCACTTGAGGCTGGGTTCACACTGCGGCACCGAGCCGCTCACAGCAGGGGTCCGGTGCCTCCCTGTTCACAGTTTCTGGCTCGATTTGTGCAATTCGCTCTAGGGCCGCTCCGGAGATGTGTGAACCGGCTCCATAGCGAGACGGTCACAATCTGTTGACATTGCGAATTGGATGCAGGGAAATCCGCATCCCATTTGCAATAGTGTGAACCCAGCCTTAAAGCCAAACTTACTTTTGTTTTTTTTATAGAGCATGGAAGGTTTAGAACCTTTTGTAGCCAGCAGAATAGAAGGTGATAGGAAATCCAAATTTGTAGTTTTCACTGGAAATCAAATAGAAGTAGAATAGAGAGGAAAACTTCCCATAGTGGCAACTAGGAGTGGAGTTCCCCTCTCTTTGAGGGAGTTTCTCTCACTTCCTGTTGTATTTCTGTGACAGGATGGGAATGAAACCTCCCCACATGAATGGCTTTTCCCTTTTCATTTTTTGCTTTAAATATACTTTAAAGTGCAATGTTCAGTAGCTTAAGAACTCTGCATAAATGAATCCCTGATATATCTCATTATGCAGCAACAGTTTTATTTTATATAAAAAAAAAAGTATAAAAAAACTCCACCTTTTTATCATTAAAAAACCATAATGGAGCACCAGTGACTTTGACTAGACTGGGATGATGTCATCAGTCTGCTGCAGGCAGGAGTAAGCAGTTCCTTAGTCTCCTCTCAGCCAAGAATCAGCGTGCAACACTCTAACTTTGTACTAAGTCACAGGGTGAGAGACTGCTGCGAGATATTTTGAGCAGAGCCAAAAACTTATGACAGCACAGTGGCTTAGTAGTTTGCACTTACGCCTTGCAGCACTGGGGTGCTCGGTTTGAATCTTGACTAGGACACTATCTGCATGCAGTTTGCATGTTCTCCCAGGCAGGGCTTTTTTTCTCAAACAATAGGTGCTGGAACTCAACCATGACCCCCCAAAACCCCTCCCCCACACACACCCTCCAAATCACATCAAACAATGGGTGTGGTCATATATCACAAACAGTAGGAGGGTCTTAAAGGGGCATTAAATATCAGGATTGCATTACATACAGAGTGCAGAGTTCATGGGGGTTACATACAGAGTGCAGAGCTGTCACTTGTAAACACAGAAACCAGACTTCTGTGTTTACAAGTGATTGTGGTGAGCAGGCACCAAAGGGTCTGAGCCAGAGGTGGTGGAACTGAGTTCCACCAAGTTCCCCCTGAAAAAAAGCCCTGCTCCGAGGGCTTGTGTGACATTTCCCCCCACTGTTTAAAGACATGCTGGTAGGGTAATTGGCTCCTGCCTAAAAGTAGCCCTAGTATGTATGTGAGACAGGGCTAGTAAATATGTCAGTAGCCGTCTTGAATCCAAAAAGGATACCTCCGTGATAGCATATGTGGGGTGTAATAGGATGTAAAAACAATAAAAGAGTGCTGTGGTGCTGTTTAAGGACTCATAGTCCATCAGATAGAAATTGAAATAGGTCTATAGGGCTTGTCATTGGAGTGTGGAATTCGGGTGTAAAATAAACCAGTAGAACCATTTTTTACGAAATTGTTCTTGTTTGTGATTCGATGCTGCAATGAGATCTTCCATAGTTTTGCTTTTGCTCACTTTGTGCATCCAAAGGCTAAGAGGAGTAGACTGTTTTCAGGCTTTTGCATCGTTCCGTTCACACTACTGCAAATTCAGATGAGACTTGAGTCGCACAGAATCGCATGACAATGAAAATTGCATTGTTTTCAAAGGTGCCCGCTCAAATAAATGCAACTCGGCTTGACTTGATATTGGAAGAGATTCCTGTACTTTGGTGTGATTCCAGCTTGATTTCGGTCACATAGAATATGCATACTGAATCCAAGTGACACTACATAATCGCACTAAAAATCAGATTAAAATTGGATTGCAGCAATGTGAACCTAGCCAAATAGATATATCAGACATATCCTCTGTGTCTTTCAAATGTGTATCCTTATGTTAACCAGGCAAACCTGGAAACCCAATAAGGCAACAACTTTGGGTATTAGAAATCAGTATCATAGGCAAGCAGCAGAATTTGACTGAAAGGCCTGATTCAATATTGTTCTACGCCATCCCTTCTATGTACTTTGCCGGCTGCTGCTACAAGTAATACTGCTGCCGTTCCATTTAACACGAGTGACTTTGATGAATAGTTAATTATACAAATTATCCCTTGTATTAAATTTGCCTGAATCAGTGCATGAGAGGAAAAAAATAGCTCAGGATTTTCTTTTTCCTATTCTCCTCTCTCTGTAGATTTAGCAAGGGCTGAATCTTTTACCCAGCAGGTGGGCCTGTCCTAACAATTGGAGCTTGTTCTTTGCAGGAGCTTTCTCACCGCTTCATGTGTTACAAATTGTAAAAAATTTCTCTGGTTAAAGTCTGACAGCCAGGAGATGTTAATCAGCGGAGAACTTCATGGCTAGAGCTGTGAAGAATAAGCTGTATGAGATGGGTGTAATTGGCCCCCGAGGCTAATCTCTCTGTGGTGGGCATTCTACCACAGTCTTAGGGCCCATTGATACTATGTTGCAGTAATGCTCAGCAATGCACATTACATGCATTGAAACAATGTGTTGCTATTTACCCCAATGCAACCTGCCAGTGAATTGCATTGAAGTGGTGCACTGCCAGAAATGGTAAGGGCACCTTTTTTGGAGCGGTCTGGTGCCGTAGATAACACATTCAAATATATGGGCTGTCTTATGCTATGTACATTAGTGCACATGGCAGGGTGAATGGGCTTCTAAAAGAGGACTCCACTCTAAAGTAATATTTCAATTATAGGTGGAGTTGGGCAGGACGAGTCTCCAACTGTTCTTTTCTCCTATCTCTAAAGGACTCTGGATGCAAGATATTCCTTCTACAGTTCCTGGCTCTGTTTCACCTGTCTTGGTGACTCCCGCCATAACGGGGGATCCTAGTCTTCCCCTTCTTCCAATTGAATACCCCATAATAAAAACAAAAGTAGGCCTATCGCAAATCTTGTCAGTTCAAAATCTGTGGGGTTTATTTACTAAAGGCAAATCCACTTTGCACTACGAGTGCACTTGGAAGTACAGTCACTGTAGATCTGAGGGGGACATGCAAGGAAAATAAAAAACAGCATTTCTGCTTCCACGTCAATGGATGATAAAATCAGCAGAGCTTCCCCTTATTTTAGAGCTTCCCCTCAGATCTACAGCGATCTACAGTGACTTCGCTTACAAGTGCACTTGTAGTGCAAAGTGGATTTACCGTTTGTAAATAACCCCCTATGTGTAAACATTCAGTAGATTCACAGTTTTAGGCCAACTGAAATTATAAGCCAATCTTAACTTTCATACTTCTCCACTGAAGCCTCCCTATTGGCCCTTCAATGTGATAGCTGGCTGGACTGACCAATAGGGAGGAAGGAGGGGTAGGGCCAGAACTAACATTCACAGCAACCTAACTGTAACTGCCTGATTTTCTGGATGTACTGATCAGGTTGACATGTGAGTTTGCTGAAGGTGACCTCCGCTCATGTTTTTTTTTTTTTTATCACACTCAGTTTGACTTGCACAGCAGTGCTGCCAGTTTCAGCAGGATTTCTACAGGTCTTGTCCCATGATTCTGTGTTATGCATTCTCTATTTGTCCATCTCTGAGAGTCAGCAAGTGCCAGTAATAAGCAGAATATGGAAAACAAGGTTTGCATATTCAGGTGGCTCAGCAAATGGTGTTCCCTTGAAATAGTACCACTAGCAAGATGCATTGCAAAGTTTCATATCCTATACTGAACATACATAAATGGCTTCTTTCTTTAGGAGTCACTAAGCATTTCTGTGAAACACAAAACCTTAGGGGCCCCATTTACACTACTGAATTATGGTAACAATACATTCGTGGGCACATGACAGTAATGAGAGGCAACATACATTGCATTCATTACGGTGCCATTCATTTTGAAGGGCACTCCAATGCACTATGGGCGACACACATGTGTGTGAGGTGCCTTGTTGCTAAGTTTGTGACGTCCGATTTTCAAGATGTTTTGGTGCATTTGCAGCCCATTATATTTAACGGGCTACCTGAGCACAACACAGAGAAACATATCACGCATTAATGCATCTGAAAAATTCAATTGGCCCCTTAATATACGTAAATCTAATCACTAAATATGCTAATAATCATATAAGCTTTATCATGTAAACATAATAAAAGTTGCTTTCATTCTTTATAATCTTCAGATTTCCCCCTGGTGGAGACTAGAAATGACTGTGCTGACACACATTGCACAGGCATGGTCCTCCATTGACACTATCAGAAAGCTGGTCCAGAGCAATTATATGCATCTGTCATGGGAGCAAGTACATGTAGAAAGGAAATGTCTGAAAGAGGCTATAAAAAATTTACAGCGCTGAGATTCAACAGAGAAAAATTAGGAAAATAGGTATTTTATTGGAAAAAAAAGGATAGTTGTTTGCTATACACAGTGTTTTAGCAAACTAAATGTTTTCCAGTGAGGCTTTAGATCTATTTTAATGCTGCCTTCAAGAAAGCCTAAAAAAAGGAAACTCCAGAAACGTTTAATTTGCGTGGTCGTTACAAAGACAAAACCCACAATAAATTGTCCGCTCTGTCTCGTCCTTTCTGCCTCAGCAAATGCCATCTCCAACCATCCCTCCCGTGTATAAGTCCGGTGGTTCTAATTGTATAGCAGGCATCAGGACGGAAGATATTAATCAGGTAAGCTAAAGGGAATAAATGTAATAAATAGACTATTAACGTAAACAATTTTTAGCTCTGATAGCGAATAAGGCGAGCGTTCTGCCGGCTTCATTACCTCCTGAAGCTCTACTGGAAAAAAAACTCCGCCATTTCCCTGGTAATTAGGTGATAAATTCCCAGGTTTACACAACAGCGCGGATAGCCACCTGTTGGTGAATCAGGTTGTACAATGCGCTCACAGTGTTGTACTGCATGAAGAACGCACGCACCAGATTTAAGCAGCAATTCCAGGCAAATAGTTACTTAATGCACTCATATTGCATGTAACCCCTTTCCATTCACACTTTTTATATTACAACATAAATTTCCCCTGTATGATGTCCTAGGCTGAGGATATCCTAATAAGCATCCTTCCCATTTAGAGACACCACATGACATTTTGCATGGAGGATGGCTTTCAATTCTGACTGTTATTGACAGCTTTGGTGCCCACTGACAATTGAGAACCAATTAGAGGGGTTTCCTATGTTAGCTATGAAATAGTGATCATGTTGCCGGAATACACTTTCAGCTGGACCCTGAGGCTGGGTTCACATTGATGCGACTTTCCCCACATCCAATTCGCATGACAGGAGACGGTGACCGGCTCTCTATGGAGCCGCTTCACACATCTCCGGTGTGGCCGCAGAGCGGATTTTACAAGGGTTCTGTGTGTCTTTGGCTCCGTTTCAGGTCCAAATTCAGGCAAAAATTTGACCCCTGATGTGAGCCACATCTGCACACAGCAGTATTTGAAGTATTTATCTGTTTAATATTGTAATTGTCAGATACAATCACAGTACTAAACCTGGAACTGAGGGACGGGACAGCTTCGGGTGAGGACATCGCGGGCGCCCTGGACAGGTGAGTGTCCTTATTTTAAAAGTCAGCAGCTGCAATATTTTTAGCTGCTGACTTAATTTTTTTTTCTTTTTAGGTGAAATTCCGCTTTAAATAGGTCACATTTGACAAGTGGTATTGAACATGACAGCGGGTATGATTATTGCTGGGCTGCCGGATATGTACAGCCCCCTCCACTGTCTTTGCAGCTTAAGGGGGAGCGGTTGGGGATTGGTAAAACTGCAGTTTAACCACATGTTTTTAGACCCCCCCCAACCACAAGGCCTAACTCTTTAAATATCCAGTAAATTTGTAAATAGAACCTCTTAGGGTCGGTTCACACTAGGACGACTTGGGATCCGACTTGTAAGCCCTCAATCGTCCCAAGTCGCCCCAAGAAGAGATTTGCATTACAGTGAATGAGAGCGTCTTAATTTACACTACTGAAGTCGCTCTGACTTCAGAAAAGGTTCCTGTACTACTTCGATCCGACTTCTAGGCGACCTGTACTCATAGAAATCAATGGAAGTCGCCTCCAAGTCAGGTCTCTATCTATAGTAAAGCGACTTCACAGGAAGTAGTAAAAAAAAGTCACCACTACACATGCTTCCCCCTCCCTCCCTCCTGAGCTCTGATTGGCCACAGGCAAATTCTGGGGGCCTGGGGGCGACTTGAAGTCGTGTTATAAGTCGCGTTGCAAAGTCGTGTCGAAGTCGCGTTGCCCCTGTGTGAATTGAGGCTTACCTTTGCCTTTTCTATATCAGAGAAAATGAAAATCCTTCGCAGGGGAACAGGTTTTTGATTTACATACTGCATCAATTACCAGGTTTTGTATTGAGCGGGGCATTCTCCTTTAAAGAGTAAATAGTTATTGTGACATCTTTCTCTGTTGATCCTAAGCAGCCATGATTGTCTCTTGTAACATTTACCACAAACCCTCCGCTCTGTACACAGGCTGCTCCTTTTACCGCCCTCTTGTTAGGCTGTGTTGACAGATTTACCAATTAAGTTGATCCATGCCACAGACAGCTGTGTGCGAAGTGCATCAAACGATCCCTTGGTCACAAAACCCGTCTACTCTCACTTGACAGCAAGGAGTGAGGGACCCGTCACACATTGCCGGGAATTGTCACATTCCATCAGGCAATTTAGATGGAATAAAACTCTGCAGAAGTGTTTGATATTGGCGCGTGACAGCTGTCCCTATAATAACCTATATGTGCATTCCCACTCTGCTTACACCAAGGATGCTTGGCGTAAATTTGGTATCCCGGCCCAAAGGCTGACTCACTCTTATGCCGAGTACACATGATCGGAATTTCGGCCCGCAAAAGACCGATGAGAGTTTTTTGGCAGAAAATGCGACCGTGTGTATGCTCCATCGAACTTTTGCTGGCGGAATTCCAGCCAGCAAAAGATTGGGAGCATGCTCTCAAATTTTCGGTCGGGAAAAGTTCCTATCCGAAAATGCGATCATAGCAATTCCGACGCGCAAAATCCCTATGCTTGCTCAGAAACAATTTGACGCATGCTCGGAAGCATTGAACTTCATTTTCTCGGCTCGTCGTAGTGTTGTATGTCACCGCATTCTTGACGGTCGTAATCTCAGCAAACTTTTGCGTGACCGTGTGTATGCAGGGCAAGCTTGAGCGGAATCCCGTTGGAAAAGCCGTCATATCTTTGTCCGACGAGAAATCGGCTCGTGTGTACGCGGCATTAGGCTTTTGTCCACCTACCTGCAAACACTGGATACTACCTGCATACTGACCTTCAAGACCCCCTAGATTGCACTCCCTTCACCTCAGTCACACCGCCATGATCCAACATCGGCACCTTACGGGCCAACGAAGAGGGTGGGAGGAGTCTGAGATGTTTATTTCATGCAGGACGTCAGGACTTGTGTATTCAGCTTCCTTTTGTCAAATATTTTAACATTTTAGTAAACCTTCATTAAGATATACTGCGCTACAGGAATATACCCAGTCACTTTGCTTACCCCTTACTAGGAGTTTTAACATTTCTCTCGAGTGCAAATGTTCCCTGACAAACAGTAGCTGACATAGGTGTGCACAGCTTATTGCATTAGGGTGTGCACCCCAAAGCTCAAACACACATGCCTCTCTCTGCAGCCTAAGCTGTGAATTACAGGTCCCCAGGCTCTGTGAAGTCACATAGTTACATATTTAATCTGGTTGAGAAAAGACACAAGTCCATCCAGTTCAACCAACTGAATAAGAAGTGCTCTGTGCTAAGTGCCTTCCTGTTTATTCACAAACTGAAGCATAATAAACACTGTTTACTATGCTTCAGCTATGAATAAACACACGGAGTGAGCGTGTTCACTTTGTTCATCAGGAATAGGAATCGGGTCGGTAAATTAGCCCCTTACTTCGCTTTCCATCCTGAAACATCCCCCGCAGCAGCTGGGGGGAGAGGAGGGAAGCCAGTGGCACTGCAGGGGGCGCAACACGGGTGAAACCCAGGCAGTAGGGAGAAATGGCACTGCACAAAGTGATTAGGGTGTGCCCAGGCACACCCCCTGCGCATGCCTATAGTAGTTGTAGAGGTTTGCTGAGAATAGGTTATGGTGGAGAAACACCTTCATTAGAGTTATTACACAGGGTGAGAACCTGAGCATGTTTGACATTTTTTGGGTGGTCTGAAGGAGAGGTGTGGATGTAGGCTGTAACTGAATTACAATTAAATTGCTCAAAGCACAGTGCACTGGTGTTGCTGGCTCCAGGACCCTGGGGTACCATGTAAGAGATGTGGTGCACATGCCCGGGGTCCTGACACCCTGTTTGCCCAGCATGGGTGCTGCCACCTTCTGTCTACATTTGCATTGGATGCAGGTCCCCCTCCCCATCCAATTCGCATAGCAGGTGATTGTGACCGGCTCTCTATGGATCCAGTGCACACATCTCCACAGTGGCTCCGGAGCAAATTTCACAGGAGCTCTGTGCATCTTTTGGCTCGTTTCAGGTCCAAATTCAGCCCAAAATTCGGGCTGAAATTGGACCTGAAACAGTGAATGGTGACGCACCGGACTCCTGCTGTGAGCCGCTGCTTGTTCTAGTGTGAACCCAGCCTCAGAATTATTGCAGCACCATTGAGAGACATGGACAGGGCATTGTCACCCTATAACAGGACATTTGGAACGGCAGGATAACCAGGGATTTTTTCAAAGCTTGCATTTTTAAAATACTTAAAATTACTTTTGAATTTGCATTGCACACGTTAAGGCTTATATGAGATTTTAGTAGCGGAAAAGATTGCGCAGCAAATTTCATCTTGTTACACCATGGGATGTTTACTAATTATTTTCCATAAAAAAAAAAATGCAGCTGGTTATCTCTATTGGATTTTTAATGTGGGCTACACAGTGGTTGGCTGTTTTTTTATTTGGCAATGTTCTTAGCCTGGTGCCTACCCACCCCAACACAGTTAACCCCCAGACTGCTGTCTGCCAACCTGTGTACTCCCAAACTGTCCATGGCATGCCCTAGCCTGCAATCATCCATTCAAGCTCTGGCCAGGTCATCGGTATTCACATTGCACTAAGGATACCAGAGGTTGGTCTTGCATCTGAAATATGACAGCTACTTTTTTCCGGTGTTTGGGAGCACCTCGGGGTGCCTTTTATCAAGGGCTGCGGTAGTAAAGACAAATTACTGTGCATAGAAGATTTGCTTTAAAAGGAACATTTCAAAAGAAAACAAAAAGGTCAAACAACACAGCAATTTAATGTTAGAGCACAGCAAACATTGCTACATGAAAATGTCCCATAAATTTGGCGTAACTTAACGTTTGCGGTGAGCAAAGCTACATGCAAGACTGCTACTTGTGTACGTCAGCTACTTATCTCCCTGCTTTTATCTCATCTCTGTCTCACCTCTTGGGCATATTATGCTGTCTCTTCAGAAGCTTAATGTCAAACCTGTGAGAAATATTCCCTCCGCGTGCACTGCTGGATCAGCTAAATATTATTCTCATGTTAGCTTAATAAAGGTTATCTCAACCTGAAAGAAAGATCCAAAGAATAAACAGATAGAGGAGTCAACGCAGAAAATAACACTTGGAAAGGAAAGCGCGACCGACAGGCCAGGCGTCTTCTGCAACAATGAATGATCCTTGTCATCGGGTGCCTGAACAAAGAGGAAAAAAAAGAGGGTGCTTGGGGCTTTTGAAAACGGAGCTGGTTGTGAAAATATCAAGTTGGTTCTTGCATTTGAGGGAAGAAAAACAAAAACATAGGCCCACCTTATTTATATATATATAATTTATTTATAGAGGGTTTAAAAGTCACCTATTGAATGTATTTTCTATTTTTTGTGGGATCCAGTGGTGCAATCCCCAACTATAATTCCTGGCTTTGTCCCCACCATTTAAAAATATATAAATCTTGCGAGCTACTCTAGAGCAACCTGAGACTGCAATCAGCGTCAGGTATAAAGTAACCTGAGGCTACAACCTAGAGTCAGGTGTGGTATAACAATTCCTGGGAAACAAAGTGCAAATTCTCAGCTGCTAAACATTGATCACAATCCCATAGGCTGTGAAAACATCTATACAAAAAACAAAAAAATGCAGCGCTGTGTGATACTGAACCTTACAAATGCATAAATAGTGCTATAAACAATGAAAATCAATATTGCTAAAAAATGTAACTATGAATATAAAAAAAATGTGTGTAACAAGCAAGCTCACAGTGAAAAAAAGTAGTATTATTTCCTTAATCATTTGAAGATGATTGGAAGATGGTGATTTTTAGAAAGCTTAGGCAGATGATACTGTTGTACGAGGAGGATTTTGTTTTTGTGGGAATTTCAGAGACCTGGTTCAACAGCTCTCATGATTGGCTGGCAAACATTCAAGGGTATACCCTTTATAGCAGGGCTAGAGAGGGTAAAAAAGGGTAAGGGGTATGTCTGTATATCAAGAATAATGTACAAGTGAATGTGAGAGATGACATCACTAAGGGAGCTAGGGAGGAGGTGGAAACCTTATGGGTAGAGCTCCAAAGGGATGAAGCTAAGGGGAAACTAATACTGGGAGTATGCTATAGCCCCCCTAACCTGAGGGAGGAGGGGGAGACAATCTCCTATCACAATATTGGCAGCAAGGATGGGAAGTGTTATCATAATGGGGGATTTTAATTATCCAGACATAGACTGGGCGGAGGGAACCACGCATTCGTCTAAGGCTCGCCAGTTCCTAAATGTCTTGCAGGACAATTTCATGGTTCAGATGGTAGACGCACCAACTAGAAATAAAGCATTACTGGATCTACTGATTACCAACAATGCAGACCTGATCACGGATGTGGAAATACGGGGCAATTTAGGAAACAGGGATCATAGGTCAATTGGCTTCAGTATAAATCACACAAACCGGAAACATAAGGGGAATACAAAGACACTGAATTTCAAAAGAGCCAACTTCCCTAAACTACGAACCTTGCTAGAAGGCATGAATTGGGATAAAATCTTAGGAACAAAGAACACGGAGGAGAGATGGGTTTGCTTTAAGAGCATATTGAATAAGGGCATTAGCCAATGCATTCCATTGGGTAATACATTTAAAAGAGCGAACAAAAGTCCTGGAAGGCTTAACTCCAATGTAAAAATGCTTATAAAAGCAAAGGAGAAGGCCTTCAAAAAATACACGGTTGAGGGATCATCATCAGCATTCAGACTTTATAAAGAATGCAACAAAAAATGTAAGGGTACAATTAGGGCGGCTAAGATAGAACACGAAAGACACGTAGCGGAGGAGAGCAAAAAAAATCCCAAAAAATTCTTTAAGTATGTAAACAGCAAAAAAGGGAGGACAGACCATATTGGCCCCATAAAGAATGTGGAAGGACATCTGGTTACAAAGGATGGGGAGATGGCGGAGGTATTGAAATTATTGTTCTCTTCGGTCTGCACAAGGGAATTGGGGGGCTTCAGTAACCAAAACTGCAGTGTTTATCCTTATGACACATCACAGGAAGCACCTCCATGGTTAATAGAGGACAACTAGACTTAGGAAAATTAACATTAATAAATCACCGGGACCAGATAGCTTGCACCGAGGGTACTTAGGGAACTCAGTCAAGTAATTGTCAGACCATTGTTCCTAATTTTTACTGACAATCTACTGACTGGAATGGTACCAGCTGATTGGAGAAAAGCCAATGTAGCACCAATATTTAAAAAGGGCCCAAAATACATCCCTGGGAATTACAGACCAGTTAGCCTAACATCAATAGTATGCAAGTTCTTGGAGGGGATGATAAGAGACTATATACAAGATTTTAGTAATGAGAACAGTATCATTAGCAGTAATCAGCATGGATTCATGAAGAATCGTTCTTGCCAAACCAATCTAATAACCTTCTATGAGGAGGTGAGTTGCCATCTAGATAAAGGAAGGCCTGTAGACGTGGTGTATCTGGATTTTGCAAAAGCATTTGACACAGTTCCCCATAAACGTTTGTACAAAATAACCTCATTGGCATGGACCATAGGGTGAGTACATGGATTGAAAAATGGCTACAAAGGCGAGTTCAGAGGGTGGTGATAAATGGGGAGTACTTGTAATGGTCAGGGGTGGGTAGTGGGGTTCCCCAGGGTTCTGTGCTGGGACCAATTCTATTTATTTTGTTCATAAATGACCTGGAGGATGGGGTAAACAGTTCAATCTCTGTATTTGGGGATGATACTAAGCTAAGCAGGGCAATAACTTCTCTGCAGGATGTGGAAACCTTGCAAAAAGATCTGAACAAATTAATGGGATGGGCAACTACATGGCAAATGAGGTTTAATGTAATCTATACACTGGGCGGGGTGTGGAGAACTTCTGGGGGAATCTAGGATGGAAAAGGACCTGGGGGTCCTAGTAGATGATTGGTTCAGCAATGCCAAGCTGCTGCTAACAAAGCATACAGAATATTGGCATGTATTAAAAAGGGGATCAATTCCAGAGATAAAACGATAATTCTCCCACTCTACAAGACTCTGGTCAGGCCGCACCTGGAGTATGCTGTCCAGTTCTGGGCACCAGTCCTCAGGAGGGATGAACTGGAAATGGAGCGAGTACAGAGAAAGGCAACAAAGCCAACAAAGGGTCTGGAGGATATTAGTTATTAAGAAAGCTTACAAACACTGAACTTATTCTCTCTGGAGAAGAGACGCTTGAGAGTGGATATGATTTCAATGTATAAATACCCTACTGGTGGTGACCCCACAATAGGGATAAAACTTTTTTTGCGGGAGTTTAACAAGACACGTGGCCACTCATTAAAATTAGAAGAATACTTGAACTACGTAGAGAGTTCTTTACTGTAAGAGTGGCAAGGATGTGGAATTCCCTTCCACAGGCGGTGGTCTCAGTGGGGAGCATCGATAGTTTAAAAAAACTATTAGATAAGCACCCGATCGACCACCACATACAGGGATATACAATGTAATACTGACCTATAATCACACACATAGTTTGGACTTGATAGACTTGTGTCTTTTTTCAACTTCACCTACTTTGTAACATTGTAACTCTATGAGCAGGCCTAAGAGCTTAAATGCCAAAATGCTGCCACCAAAGCCATGTGAGATATAAGAAATGGTTGCATGATTGGCTCGTTAGCATCTTCCAAAGAAAAAAACAACTAATTTTTATGTTCATCACTTTATGTTTTGGGGATTTTTTTTTTTACCTGATGTTTTCCATCCATTTGTGGTGAGCTATGGGGGTTGATTTACTAAAGGCCTAATAGACTGTGCACTTTGCAAAGTGCATTTGCTCCAGAGCTTAGTAAATTAGGTAAACGTAATTATGCAAAGAATACCCAATCACATGCAAGGGAAAAAAAATGCATTTTTGCTTCCACATGATTCTATGATGGAAGTCAGCAAACCTTCTAGACTTTGCAAAGTGCACAGTCTATTTGCCTTTAGTAAATCCACCTCAAAGAAACACAGTGGTTGATTTACTAAAGGCAAAATAGGCTGTGCATATTGCAAAGTGCAGTTGCTCCAGAGTTTAGTAAATGAGTTAAAGCTTCATTTACCAAAGTACCCAATCACATGCAAGGACAATAAAAAAAAAACTGCATTTTTGCTTGCATGTGATTGGATAATGGAAGTCAGAAGAGTTTCTGCTCATTTACTAAGCTCGGGAGCAACTGCTCTTGCAAAGTGCGCAGTCTTTTTGCCTTTAGTAAAGCAACCCCTCTATGTTGGACATGTTTTAATGCCATTCAATTAGTTACAATAGAAAAATAATCAGGCAAAAATGCAAATGGACCTAGCCTTCTTATGTGTTTTAAATCACATTAACAAACAGTTTGCCATTGTTTTTAGTGGTGGCGTTTGCATATGTTGGCTTAAAAAAGTTGATGTTCAGGTATATGGACAGCACAGTAGCTTAGTAGTTAGCACTTCGGTCTTGCAGTATTGGGGTCCCTCATTCAAATCCTCATCAGGACACTACCTACATGTTCTCCTTGTGATTGCATGGGTTTCTTCCAGGGACTCTGGTTTCTTCCTATGCTCCAAAGACATGCTGCAAAGTCACCCTAGTGGGAGTGTATGTTGGGACCTTATACCCATTTTTCGCTGTGTAAGCATGTGTTAAAGGGGCTTTTGATGCAGTGAATTTCAAAGCACGTAAATGAATCTACCTAAAACAATGGTGTGACACCAGCCAATAGACCTTTTATTTTATGTTTTTCAATATATATCAAAGTACCTAGCTATCAATCACTGGTATGTGAACTCTGAAGTATGTCTGCTTCTTACAGTAGATTGATTAAAATACTTTAGAATTTTTTCAAATGATTTATTGTGACGTTTAGGGAATTGACTCAATGGCAGTAACTCTTTACAGTGAGTTCACGCCAGCCACGTTTCAGGGCTCGATTACCCACTTTTATTGAACACAAAAGTAAAAGTTCCACAAAATTAAACAGTTACCCTCGCAGTTTTCCACCACTTCACATACAAAAAAAAATTACATTAGCCTCCTGACTCGCTCTTACAACACCACTGATCAGGCCTAAATTTAGACCTTTCGCTGGTCCTGACCGTTACACAGAATCGCTGTGCTCGCATATACCTCTGTTTCCTCTCGCAGCTCCGTGCTGCACTCACTGGGTTCACTCTGCACTCTCAACCTGGCCTGGGCAGGCAACCTCCTGTCTCATAGGGTGGAGCCCCGAACTATAGCCAGACCCTTAGGCTGGATTCACACCTATGCATTTTTAGTGCTTTTTGCATTTTGCAGATTTGCACCACAGAACGTGTTCCATAGGAAACCATGTTAAATGGACTGTACTGCAAATCTGCAAAATGCAAAAAGCACCAAAACTGCGTAGGTGTGAATCCAACCTTATGCCCGCTACACACAATGAGATTATCAGACAAACGATCGCCCGTTTCCTTTTGCATGCTAATCCCAGATCGAATCTGAAGAGTTTACTAAAGTCACGAAAATTCTCGTACGACAGAATAAAAATTCGGAAGTGATGTCATGTCTTGTAATGCATGTGTATTGCATTTTCGAACGACAGCTGTACTGGTTAAAACGAAAATCGTACGATCTGGCATCGTACTGAATATTCTTTCGTGCATGTCCGATCAAATAATAATATCGGATGAACTGTCCCGATCGGCTCTCGAAAGCTCTGTACTAACGATCTGATTATCGTACGATCGTTTCGAAAGCGGTATTTTTCTTACGATTTTCTGATCTTGTGTACCGGGCATTAGATTATAAAGGCTGCGCACACCGACACACACAGCTTGCTGGTCTCCAGTAGAACCTGGACACCAGGTTAGAAGCTTAAAATCCCTCTCAAAGCTTTTCAAAGTCTCTGGACTCCAGACCCCAATCTGGGCATTATAAAACCCAGAGAAAAAACTGAAAAAGCTCTTTTCTCTACTCAAAACAGATATTCTGGAGGCCCTCAGTCAACATCTGTGAGAACACTGAGTGCTGTTTTCTTCTAACATAGTGACAGATCCTAGAATCTACACAAGACAAATGTCAGTATTATTACTTCTTTAAAAAATAATAATAACGGACAGTGGTTCTATTGAATATGTGTGTACTTTGACAGGCTAAATAATTTTGGAACTAAAAATAAAAATACAAAAAAACAAACAAACATTTACACACAATTAGGGGTCATAGTAACAGAAGGTCAAGGTGAAGTTGAGATTATATCTATAGCTAATAAACCTTTCATAATTATTTTTGGATAGAGTAGCAGGTTTTTTTTTTTCCTTTTGGGGAGATTTCACTCAGAAAACAAGAAATGAGTGGGAATATAACCAAAAAAGAGAGGGGAAATCAAATCTTGGATGTTTGTCATTAGAACAGATGTCTCCATTGAATAATTTCACTCTACCTCCATTCCACCACTGTTCCATTTTGGATTAAAGTGGTTGTAAACCTCAGGCGTGAATTATGAACAACGGATATCCCTCTATACTGTACACTTTGCTCAATGCAGAGCACTAAGTGTCATTTTTCTGTGCTGCTTCATTTCTCTGCTATCAGCATGAGTGGCTTCTGATGTTTTTCTGACACCAAGAGACAAAAAGTGACATGGGAGGGACCTCCAGCGCACAGCCTGTGATTGACAGCCTGTTCCTGTGTGCTGTGTGAAAGGGTGAAAGGGGAGTGTAACATAAAAACACCCACAAATCAACTCAAGGGACATTACCTACAGTCAGTAGGATTTTTCACTTTTGCTGTTAGCTGAAATCCCGCTCCAATGATATCCCCCTAATAAAACTGAAGGCCCAATTATAGCCACTCATTAGGAGTGCCCAACTATTTCTGCCCTTTCCAACCTCCCTTTATTCATAGAAGCTGTAACTATAGTTTTTCATGAAAGAAAAAATATCTATGAATGGAGGCGTGGCAAATGATTGACAAGTCTACCTCATCCATTCATTATTTTTCTTTCATAGAAGCTGCAGTTATGAATAGAGGTGCTTAGCACAAAGGCTGGGCATAATTAGGCACTCCCGATGAGTGCCTGTCACAGCTCCCTACATTCTATGATGTTGACTACACTTATGGGGGGTGGGGGGGGGGGGATTTACTAAAACTGGAGCAGCTCTGCTTAGTTTCCAATCAGCTTCTATCTTCAGCTTATTCAGTTAACCACTTGCCGACCGCTGCACGCCGATATACGTCGGCACAATGTCAGTGGTGGGCAAACCTGTACGTCCCCTTTATTTGGCGGGGCTAGCACGCGCGCCCACCACGTACAGGGTGACCGTACCCATGGTCTTCCGGTGATCATGTCACTGAGCCGCAGAACGGGCCTATGTAAACAAGGCATTTCCCCTTTCTGCCTTGTGACATAACAGAGATCACTGCTCCCTGTCATCGGGAGCAGTGATTTCTGTCATGTGAGTTGAAGCCCCTCCCCCCACAGTTAGAATCACTCCCTAGGACACACTTAACCCCTTCATCACCCCCTAGTGGTTAACCCCTTTCCTGCCAGTGTCATTTACACAGTAATCAGTGGCTATTTTTAGCTCTGAACGCTGTATAAATGTCAATGGTCCCAAAATAGTGTCAAAAGTGTCCGATCTGTCCACCGCAATCTCGCAGTCCCGATAAAAAAAAAAAAATCGTAGATCGCCGCCATTACTAGTAAAAAAAGATAAAATGCCATAAATATATTCCCTATTTTATAGACGCTATAACTTTTGCGCAAAGCAATCACTATACGCTTATTGTGATTTATTATAGCACTGATCGCTGTATTTATTTATTTGTTTATTCCAGATACTTATATAGCGCCATCAATTTACGCAGCTCTTTACATATACATTGTACATTCACATCAGTATAAATGACAATGGTCCCAAAATAGTGTCAAAAGTGTCCGATGTGTCCGCTATAATGTCGCAGTCACGATAAAAATCGCAGATTGCCGCCATTACTAGTAAAAAAAAAATAATAATAAAAATGCCATAGACGCTATAACTTTTGCGCAAACCAATCAATATATGCTTATTGCGATTTGTAGAAGGAAAAATTTGTAGAAGGATACATATCGGCCTAAACTGAGGAAAAAAATAGGGTTTTTTTCATGTATTTTTTGGGGATATTTATTATAGCAAAAAGTAAAAAAATATTATTTTTTTCAAAATTTGCCCTCTTTTTTTTGTTTATAGTGCAAAAAATAAAAACTGCAGAGGTGATCAAATTCCACCAAAAGAAAGCTCTATTTGTGGGGGGAAAAAAGGACTTCAATTTTGTTAGGGTGCAATGTCGCACGACCGCGCAATTGTCAGTTAAAGCGACGCAGTGCCGAATCGCAAAAAGTGCTCTGGTCAGGAAGGGGGTAAAATCTTCCGGGGCTGAAGCGGTTAAGCTGTGAAAATTAAAGATAGAAACAGATTTATTTTTTTTGATACTCACAGCTGCTCCAGACTTTGGCTGCTCCATTCTTAGTAAATTCCTCTCTTTAACTCCTCACTTTTGATCCCTTGTGACAATGGCCACCAGGACAGACATTTCATGTGTGTGTGCCTTCCTATTCTAATTTCTTGCCCTCCTGAGTCCTGTCCCTGGGCTACGTACAATATCGAAAATAAAAAAAGAAATATGTTTTTTGCCTTAATATCTACCTTAAATCACATTGCTAATTGCATATTGTACTTGCTTGTAGCCTAAATACTAGAATTTGCAACTAAAACTGTAATTTTGTAACTTTTGGAAATGCCAGTAAAAACGTCACTGTGCCAGGAAATTTTGGGTGTCATGCCAGTAAATTTCAATCCAGTAGGTTGGCAAAACTGACCACCACTCCATCAGAGTTGTGACTATGGATAGACTAAGTTCTGAGTATACATTGGCTTTTCTAAAGAGGTCCATATTTTATTTGGGAAACACTGTTCTGTATGAACTGGGCATATTTCCTTTTTAACAACAGACACAACTTTTATCTGCAACATGGATTGAAATAAAAAAATGTTTATGGCCCCATCAAAATACCAAGCCATTGATCCCGTTTATAAATATGTTACATAACAGCTGCCTCTTCTTGTGTCTGTTACCTGGTAACTAAAGCAAAGCAAGCATCTCTTTTCTTTGAAAGACAAAACTTCTTTGACAGGAGGGAGAATGTTGTGAGAAAAGTTTTATTAACTAAGGAATATTTTGATGGGCTGTCACTTTGATGATTGAGACGTACTATACTGACTGGATCCTAAAAGTTACCTAAACGCCACACCTGCCAAAAAAAAAAAGTTTACCAAATCCCATAAATCTCAAAAAACCGACACTGATGGATGAGCGGATTCATTTTTTCCGTAACGCTAGGGCTCGGAATGATAAAGCACAATGAATATATCATTTGAGGCCATGCGAGTTGCTAGGTCTGTGTGATATCTCAGGTACATGACCCTTATGTCACATCTCTTTCTCACCATCCTTGTAATGTTCGGCGGTCCACAAAACTTGTCAAGATTCCTTTTTCACACTAAAGTTGTCTTTAGAAAGATGCTGCTAACAAAAGGTAGGGAGGTCAGCCAGAGCAGCAGATCAAAATAACCAGAAATTGGCACAAGCCAAAAGGTGCCTTGGCCTGTACTGCCCATTCCTTGACACCTATTCAAACTTGGGATCATGCTGACACTGAATGTACTGTTAAAGTAGATTTAATTCCAGTCATAAAAAAATAATAGAAGCTTTAACATGTTAATGTCATTTCAAAAGTTATTTTTGATATTTTTTATCTGCAGTTGTCATTAAAATAACCCCTGTAAATCCTACCATGGAGGTCCTTGTTCAGGCACTTCCTGTTATAGGGTGACAATGTTCTGTCCCTGTCTCCCAAGGGTTCTCCCGTGTTGTCACTGTGACACAACCTTATAATGATCATTACAAGAGCCTGTTTTAACCACTTGCGTACAGGGCTCTTTTACCCCCTTCCCGCCCAGGCCAGTTTTCAGCTCTCTCTCATTTTGAATGACAATTGCGCGGTCATGCAACACCTTACCCAAACAACATTTTTATCATTTTTTTCACACAAATAGAGCTTTCTTTTGGTGGTATTTATTCACCACTGGGTTTTTTATTTTTTGCTAAACAAACGAATAAAGACCAAAAATTTAGAAAAAATGTTCATAGTTTGTTATAACATTTTGCAAACAGGTCATTTTTCTCCTTCATTGATGTGCGCTGATGAGGCTGCACTGATGAGCACTGATGGGCTGTGCTGATAGGCTGCACTGATGGGCACTGATGGGCAGGCACTGATGGGCTGCACTGACGGGCACTGATGGGCTGCACTGATGGGCACTGGTAGGCAGCACTGATAGGTGACACGGAGGAGGCACTGATGGGCAATAATTGGTAGCACTGGTGGGACTGTTGGGACTGCACTAATAATCAGGACATGTCCCTTTTACAAAAGCCAGTTATCGGCTCTCTTCTCCTCTCCTCACACTATCAGCTTGAGGAAAGGAGTGCCGATGACCTGCTTCTGTTTACATCTGTGATCGGCTGTGATTGGACACAGTTAATCACCTAATAAAGAGCCGATGATTGACTCTTTACCTCAGTCTGTGATCAGCAGTGTCCACCAGACACTGCGATCACAGAGCTCGCCGGGTGCGCCGCGGGCGCGATCATGGCACACCATCTTTTGGCGGCATCTCAGAACTAGCGCTGTAGCCGTCATTTGGCTATGGCGGGGTCGGCAAGTAGTTAAAGCAGTGGTTAAAGCTTAGTTTAAACTTGTGGTGCATACAAGCACATTATGGCATAAACATCCAGGGCGCCCAATTTAAAAAATATATACAGTAGGCAGAAGTGGTCCTCTGTTGATACCATCAGAAAATCTTCCCTGAAAAAGCCATTCAGCCATTGCTGGAGTACATGTAGACAGAAAGTGGCTACAAAGAGGCTGCAAAGGATCAGCAGCACCAAGCTGCCAAAAAAGGAGGAAATAACTTGAAAACAAGAACAAATAAATATCAATTATTTGCAATACTTTAAATCCCAACTCAGGCTATTTTTTACATTTTGAAATGGGGAAAGGTTAGAACCTCTGTCAGGATTATAACACTGTCTGTGTCACCATTAGAACATATACAGAAGGCATTGGGACCTCACAGTCATTCAGCAAGCTCACTGGCTCTGGTGAGGCTGTTGTCTTCAAACAAGACTTCCCTCCAATAAGTACCAAGATTGACTCAAAGCATAACAGTACAACAGGAGCGCAAAACCAAATGGTGAAAGAGTCCAAATTGCATTACTGGTTTATAGTTTGATCACATAAAATAGCCAACACGTTCCATGGGACAAATCACGACCCCTTCATTAGAGCTACAAAGAATATTTATAAGTATAAAAAATATAGGTATAATATAGGTATAAAGGAAAGGATTAAATATTTGTATAAAACACAACAAATAAACTCATATATATTAAAAAAACATAACACTTGATAATCAAAACAACTTTGCATCTGAATTTTCCTGCAATAATTAGCTAATGTTGATGTGTGTTTTTTAGTTTATTTTCACGTGTTCTGAGTTTTTTTTTGGCTTGGCCAATGAAAGTCAAACAAAGTAGAGGTTTCTAGGGGTAGGAGCTTGTTGTTACTTATTATATTATTTCTGTGCACATGTTACAACCTAATGTTACCAGGTTATTTTCTCTCCCAGTCAGATGTTCTTCATTCATAAGAATAGCACGAATCAAGAAAATAGCACACATTGGCCACTAGATGGAGCTGGTTATTGTAGGAAATTGATACTTATTTACTATAATCGTCGGCTCCAATAGGAGAGAAGTTCATTGACAAGGCTTAAATACACTTTACCTAGTTTAAGAGGAAGAGTCTTCCTGTGACAGTATACATGCAAGGCTTAGGATTGTGGAAGTCTACAAACGTAATAATTAAATACTACAGGAAGACACCTATTCTTGGAAAGATGTAACAACTGGTTATGACAAAATTATTTCGGTTTCTATAAGGGCTGATTTACATTTGTGCAGTGCATTAACCTACTTACGTTGCACATTAACGTGTGTTGCATTAAGGCAGTCGATTGAAGTCGAAGAGCCGCAAATGTACCTAAACATACCAAATATTGGATGTGCCACTATGGTGAGCAACCTTACACTGTGGTACCCTACAACGTATGCATGTGGCCATAGCACATTGGGGTGCCTTTCCAAATGAAGGGTTCACCGCAAGCCATGTAACGTGCATTGCAGTGCATCACCACAACACACAAGTCCAAGGGGGCCCTTAGACTCTGATAATGTCCATCAAGCCTACAGATAAATAAGAATAGTGGTCCATTATTGGAAACCAATGTCACAATGTTTTGTTTTGCTGGGATTGCGGCTGGCAATTAAATAAAGAGTACAGTACACTTGTTCTCAGAAAAGGGCTGTTTTCTCTCTCTCTTGTCTAATTACTGAAGTGAGAAGTTTCTCAGACGGGGCGCCTAATCCAGAAATTGGCAGACAGTGTGCTATTCTTGGTAGATAGATGGAGTGTTATTACAGAAAAAAAGAGGAACAACTGCTCAGCATTCAGCCAACATGGCCAAGCAGAGAGGGAACTTAAACAGTTGTTAAGCCCAAATGTGACACAGGGGAGAGCAACCATAAAATAATAACCTGACGCTTTTCCTCGCCTTTTTATGGATCGCGCTTGGCGGATGGATTGTCATAATAAAGACATACGGTTAAAGCTTTAATCCTTGCTAGACCCAAGTACCCCAAAGGGACTTGAAGAGAAAATATTAGTGGTCCCCTGTCTCATCGATATGACCCAACACAAGGAAATTTGATAAACACCATTAAGAGATTCCCAGTAGCAAATAACAAGTCATTAAACGGAATGGGAAGTTTTTTGATCCACGGGAAAAAAAAAAAAAAAGCCCGATTCAACAGCTATCTAATGTTAACTTAGAAACGGTTGATTTCTGCAGTCATTTCATTATTTGCCTGTCTCTCCCTCCCAACCCCCTCTAACCTATCCTTTCCAGAGTAGTTTTTCTTACCTGGTGAAGTTAGTTATACTCACCCGAGTCTCCAAACTCAGGTCCTTTGCTGATATTGTTTCCACCTTCAGGGACCGCTAATCCAGCACTGTTTGTAAGTGGTAATAGGAGTGAAGCGTCCCCTTCCCTCCCATGGATCCGACATCATCTCTCTTCAGGATCCTAAAAGAACCCTTCTGCTGTCCAACCAAAGGGAATTGTCCACACCACATAAGCAGTGTTGTAAATACCTGGACAAAGGACCCCTCCTGGAAGTAAATAGTAAGGAGAAGGATTTTATTCATACTTACCTAGGTGAATTCAGCATCGTTCCGATGCTGCATCTGTCCCCCAGCACCTCTACACTGAGAATAGAGTGATCAAACACCGCTGATCACTCGGTTCTCACAGCTCCCCGAGCAGAGAGCCGGTGGCTGTCAGTCACAGCTCTCTGCTCTGCCCCCCTCTTAGCTCAGGGGAGCGTTGAGCTGTGGAGGGGGTGGGAGAGGCCGGCTGGGAGTCTGAGCCGGCTGTCGGTCCAGGCATTTGGGCGGATTCCGACTCCATAGTTGTGAGGAAGCGGAGCCTGGACCGACTCTGTGATGTCAGCAAAGAGCAGACTTCAGCCCGCTCTCTGCTGAAAACGGGTCACAGGACTGCAGAACAAACTGCACTCCTGTGATCCACAGAAGTACAAACAAACAAGCCCTGGCTGTACTTCTCCTTTAGCCCTCATTCACACCGAGCCGATTTGACATGACAAATCTCATACCAAATCGGAGCCTATTGCCGGCAACGGGACCGTCTGAATCGGTACGACGCTGACTCCGCAACGTTGCACCGATTCCCAAAAGTAGTTCCTGCACTACTTTTGCCAACTTCGGGGCGATTTCAACAGACATCTGTGCAATAGACATGTTATCAGTTTCCTCTCAAATCGCCCCTGAAGTCGCACTGAAATGGCGGTATGAAATCGCGTGAGTTCAGCTGAACTCGCACATCTTCAAACCTGTATTCAGTGTGAACCTAGGCTGAATGCATAAAATACAATAAAGTGGATGTAAACCCTCACATATACCCACTTAAGTGAACAGCCTCAGATGATATGCAGGGATGAAACAAATCTCCGTACATAAGTTTTACATGTATATCTGCTGTCTTCAGCTTTATATACTGTTTAGAAAGTTCAGATCGTGTTAGGAGATTTTCTTTCCTGTTCAACACTGCAGTGAAGCCTGGGCATACAGCCAAGACAGCTGATTGGAGGAAAGGCACACACCCCCCTCTCTACATGTGTAGAGACTTTCAGAGCTGATCGTTGAATAGTTCAGGGCTCTGCTAATCTATTTATAGCATCTTCCCCAACACAAAAAACTCAGGCTGCTTTTATCATATGTGACGGAGAACTTGTAAGGAGTTATCCTGCTGATAACAGAAGAATGGAGCAGAAGACGCTACGGGACATAGTGCTTTGAAGAAAGGTAACAAAACACTGCAGATATATGTGCCCAGCTCAAATTTCATGAATGGGGTTTACATCCACTTTAAGATTAAAAAAAAGAAAAAAAACTTATGCCTTTAGAATTACTTTAAGTTGCATAAATAGCTTATTATGCTATAAAACCATCCAACCTTGCATTTTGCTTCTAGTATGTATACATAAATATGTACACAAACCTTTCAATAACTTAAAATAAACAGCAATATTTTTTCAGAAAAGCTCCAGGCAGTGGCTTTGCCTAGGCTGAGATGATGTCATCAGTCTGCTACCGGCAGGAAGAATCATTTTCCTAGTGTCCTTTCCCCCAGTAATCAGACTTTATATTTTACCTTTGTAGCAAGTCACAAGGCGAGAGGTTGCAGCAGGGGCCTGCACCTCAGTCCAGGAAATAGATGGTGACATAGATGGATATACATTCCTAGAAGTGTAAGAATTCAAATAAAAAAAAAATATGATCCTTAACCTCCCTGGCGGTTTTCCTGAGTGTGGCTCGGGGTTGAAATTTCAGTCCCATTAGCGGTAACCCAGAGCCACACTCGGGATTACATCGCAGGATCCTGGTGTGGCTTTACTTACCTTGTCCCCAGGATCCTGCGATGTCCCCCGCGGTGTCTGCGGGCTCTGTCTCCTCCGAAGCCTCTCCGTGCCAGGCTCCGTTCCCTGCGAGCGTTGCGACGCATGGGGGCGGAGCCTGGCGGCAAATCCAAAAAATTGTAAAAATCTTAACACATACAGTACTGTAATCTTACAGATTACAGTACTGTATGAAATGATTTCACATCCCTTTTGTCCCCAGTGCTTTGTCCTATGCCCTGCATGCAGTTTTATATTATATATACTGTTCTTTCTGCCTGGAAACTGGAGATTGTCCATAGCAACCAAAAAGTGTCCCTTTACATCAAAAGTGGCTTTAGACCAGCTAGAAAACAGCGATAGTAAATTAGAACACTTGCAGAATTGAGCGATAGTGAATCGCGGGGAATTTTATTTTATTTATTTATTTATTTTTAATTATTTATTTTTATTTATTATATTATAATTTATGTTTTTGTGTTTCAAACTTTATCATACCCGGGATATCTACTAGACTCTTGTTTGGACAGATATAAGTGAGTTATTCCTAAGAATTACAGACCTACAATATAAAACGCCAAATTTCCATGCAAAATAATTGTACCGCTTTCAGCACCTAAAATCCGAAAGAATCATACCGCCAGGGAGGTTAATGCAGGTCAAGATTAGTAGAATATTTACAGATTATGGAGGCGACCAGACTCCTTGGAAATCCCTCATGTTAAGGAAAGGTTGAAGGCATTTAAATGTAAGTCTGTCTACAGAGGTCAGCAGATATTTGTTCTTTTCTGTTGACATAAAGACAAGAGTATGGAAAGACCTGATCGACAGCTAAAGCAAAACACCGTGAAAATACCTGGGACTGTAGAGGAAGCACTTTGGCAGGCCGGGCATTTTCACGAATCGTAGAGTACACTTGTATTTTGTCAGGACAGACGTGGCAAAAGGCAGAACAAATCTTACAACTTATATTTTAGAAAATAATGACAACGTCAAAAATTGGAGCTTGGCTGCAGAGCATGCTACCTTTATATTACAGATACAAGACTAAATCATACCTGTCAGGTTTCAAAACCTCTGGGGGTCAGCTGTTCTCTTTACCACTCTTCTCTGTCTTATGTTGCATTCTCCTTTTCTGATTTATCAACTTCCCATTCATGCGAAGGGCCAGCAATACTTTAATGAATAAAGACAAAATATATGAGGTTTCACAAATCCGCTACTGAAATTAAAATTTTCTGAGTTTATGGCAATAAATGTCACAATGTTTCACACCATCTCTACATGTATATTCTGCACTAAATCAATCAGCGGAACGCAAACGTGGTGACTCTCTACAAAAGCTAAATGCTTTGCGATCAAAGGGGATTCTGGGAGTTTGTCTAAGAATCGGCATCTTTATGTAAATGGCATTTTTTTTGCATCTGGGTCACAAGGGAAATTAGAAGTAAAGTGAATGTTGGGGGAATTCATTGGCAGGGCTTTGAGCGAGAAATCTAATCAAAGTTTTCATTAAAATTACCATTCTTTCCAGGAATGTTTAGGACACTTTAAAGTCTAATAAGCAGGGAATGCGTGAAGTTAAAAAGCCTCGCGGTCCGGTGGAGAGTCAAATGGTTCAAATAACCATTTTCCTGGCATAATGACGCACAGAACACTAAGCATGCTTGCAGTGTCGGCCTTGCACTGTCTCATCTCAATAATGGGCCTTGTGTATACAGAGAAGAAGGATCACAACCAAGTCCTGGATTTCTATTTTTCCATAGAGTTTAGAAAAATCGCATCAGCTCCACCCAAAAGTGCTATTTTAAACGCTGGGTAGGCATTGCTGAACCAACATAACAAGTGATTTTCCTTCATGCGCTCCAATGGTGAGATTTCTCAGTAGTAAACTGTATCTTTATGCCTTTCATAGGCTCATAAAAAGAGTCGCTCTGTCAGAACTAGACTCCCCAGTGAACCAACATTATAGACAATCCAATACAGATGAGGCACCAATCATTTCGTTTTATGATGGACGTGGCAAGGGGAGATTCTTATCACTGGATTTACCATTTACACACACATGTACATTCTGTTGTCCTTCCATAAACATTTTTTTTTAAACAAACAAAAAAATCTTTTAAAGCTGAATTACCAAAAAACAAATGTTAACCCTCATCTTGTAAAATGACCAATTCAGTTTAAAAAAGAAATGAAAGTCAAAATGTTTGTGTATATATAAAATACAGTTTTTTGCGATCACATAATCTCTGTACTCAGCTGAATAAGGGGCTTGGTAAGGTGGCAGTGGAGACTACGGGGGGGGGGGGGGGGGGCAGCAAGAGGCAGAGAAACAGATGCACATTGCATTGATCTTCCCAGTGAAGAGCAGTGCAGGGGGCTGTGTCAGCACAAGTCTTGGCCATTAGAGAGCAGGCAGACTGAGCTCCCAGCACAGCCAGAAAACTGACTACACTGGAATGGGTGAGCTTTCATGCCTAGTGTAGTCAGTTTGAAATAGGAAAGCAGGGGGTCAGGCAGGATCACCAGGTATATCACACAAAGGAAGCAAACAGAACAGGATACTTTCTATATAAGGACATGGTACAACAGACACATATCAGGAATATGAAGTGTTGGGGGTAACAAACGCTTTAAGTTTTTTCTGCTAAAATGTTTGGAATTCTGTTCAGCCAGAGACTGACCTCATGTTTCTCCTCTGAAACTGAGCAATAAAGTTGGTCACCAACTCCCATCCATCTGGGGTTGGACAATGATAAGGAGGATAATCTTGCCCACTCAGCTACATCCAGTGATAGACTGACATCGATGTGTAATGCAGAACACCCTGATTGGAACTTCCCCATCTATCATACAGGGAAATACAGGAAGCTAATACAAAGGCACACTCAGGTGCTTACTCTTAGCTGCATTTAAATCTACATTCTGCTTTTCGTAAAGTGATTCTGGGGGTTATTTACGAAAGGCAAATTGTCTTTGCACTATAAGTGCAAAGTGCACTTGGAAGTGCAGTCGCTGTAGATCTGATGGGTAGATCTGAAATGAGGGGGAAGCTCTGCTGCTTTTATTATCCAATCATGTGCAAGCTAAAATGCTGTTTTTTATTTTCCTTGCATGTCCCCCTCGGATCTACAGCGACTGCACTTCCAAGTGCAAAGTGGATTAGCCTTTAGTAGATAACCCCCTCTGTCACGAAAAAATGAAAGTTGAAATAAAAGCTGTACCTTTAAAGAAAGATGCAAATACTTCCCTATTCTTTTGTCCCCAGCAGCAGTCCATGGTTCCTCCCACCAAACCCCTTAAACACTGCTGTGTCCTGTAGTGACGTAGGGGTTCGGCAGGGGGAACCAGCAGGGGGCAGTGTGCAGTACAAAAAACCCACATTCCCAGAGGTGTCAATTTCTGCAGAATCTTTGGGGGACAGTTCTTCACTAGAGCTAGGTTTGGCAGTTTTTACCTATTCTACAGGTGTTTATTTCAAATTCAATATTTTTTACACCAAGTCACTTTAAGAATATGTAGCTTAAGAAAATGGTACTTTTATTTTTATATATGGTTCATGAAATTCTCTGTGTGCCTGTTATGGGCTAGTGCACTTTGCAATTCTACAATAAGCCAGTACATGGGTAAGTATGACGTAAAGACAGCCATACAAGCAAGCGATATAAATTACAATCATTTAGATTTAATAACGAGAATTAGGAGTTAAACCATGCCAATAATTTTGCTTATACATACAGCGAATTAATCAACTGCAACCACTGTGAGCAATACTAAAATGTGAGTTCAGTTCTGTGCTGATACTTCCTACTTCCAGTACATAATTTAAGTGATAGAAACAACATGTTTAATACCGAGCGGAAGATCTAAGCAGATCAGATATGTATTGATTTGCATATCATTTGTATCTCATTACAAGCTTATTTTCCCAGCCTGCCTGTGTACAGAGATGCCACCCTTCAGAAAACTGCTTTTTAACATCTTGACATTTCCCGAATGACTTGAAAACGACAACACTTGTGATTAATTGAGCCGCATGGACCTCTGGCCTCTTAAAATGTTTTAAAGTATTTATTGTACATGGATACTAGAACTGTAATCTGACTCAGTCAATTATACAGACAAAGCAATTTTTGCTTACACAACTACGACGGGCCATTTCTAAAAATGATTTGTAATCGTATTTTCAGCATGGTAATTAAACCAGCGCTGTGCAAATATTCTTCTACCTTTTGGAAAGCCCTAGTGAGAGAAACATGCAGGCATCCATGGCTGATTGGTCCTGAAAATGCCAGTTTCCTGGCTGTCTCTGGCTTCAGTACTTTATGCTGTTCACTGCAAACAAGCATGCAGATCAGGAAGTGAGGGAAGTCAAAAGTCTCAATCTGAAAATTTGTTACAATTTGCAATGACTCAGATGGTACTAGAAGCACTGTATTATCATGATAGCCAGAGAACTAATACTTCTCCAGTACAGTTTTCTTTAAGACCTCACTCACACAGGCACTGAGGCCCATAGTTGTGTTCATGGGCTACGTGTTTATTCAGTTTGAGACGCCAGGTGTTGCATGCAGGCAGCCCATGGGGATGCGATGGCTGCCTGGACACAGCCCCTTGTCCCAATTTGACAGATGTGTGGGTGCAGGTGAGCAGCCCCAAAAGCAGACAGTGAGGTTGATTTACTAAAACTGAAGAGTGCAAAATCGGCTGCAGCTCTGCAAAGAAACCAATCAGCTTCCAGGTTTATTGTTCAAAGCCTAAGAGCCCATTCACACGGGCAACTTTGGATCCGACTTCAAGTCGCCCCAAGTCGCCCCTAGTCACCTCAAGTCACGCTACATGAAAAAATCAATGTAAGTGAATAGATCCGTCTTAATGCACACTACTGCAGTCGCTCCGACTTCAGAAAAGGTTCCTGTACTACTTCAATCCGACTTGAAGGCAACTTGTACCCATTGATTTCAATGGAAGTTGCCTCCAAGTCTGATCACTGTTCATACCGAGGCAACTTTACAGGAAGCAGAAAGGAAACAGAAATTAATTTCCTCCACTAAACAGCCAGCCCCCTCCTTCTCACACACAGCTGATAAGCTCTGATTGGCCACTTGTAAAGTTCCCTGTCCTGGAGGCGACTTCAAGTTGTGTTGTAAGTTGCCCCAAGTCGTGCTGTGATTCATACTCAAGTCATGTCCAAGTTGCCTCCCAAAGTCGCGCTGGAAGTCGTGTTGCCCCTGTGTGAATGGGCACTTATTGAACAAGTTGAACTTAGAAACTGATTGGCCGTACGCCTGTCAAATTTATGAGCAGCTGTGTTCTGTGCAGCCTCTGCATGCCCATACACTTACATGGGCTGCCTGCATGTAGCACCTGGTGGCTCAAGCCACATAAACACATGGCCCATTTATGGTCTACAGGTCTCAGCACCTATGTGAATGAGGACTAAACATCCATTCACACTGTTCCAATGCATTATTATGACCAGGTTTACATCTATCTATCTATGTCCTCTTGTTTGTCCACTTTTAAAGCGTTTCTTAACATGCGTTGTAGTCTACAAGCGTTTTCACTATTCTACTGGGAATCACAGCGCATGAAAATGCACAGAAAAATGGGCATGTCTTATTTTTCAAACTGCAGGGATTTTAACAGCTTCACTGAATAACACTACTGTACTCCTTGGGATAAAGGTAAAGATTTGAATGGGGTCTCACCTTGCAGCAATGCATATTATTCATGTACATGCACTTTTTTTAAAACACAGAAATGGTTCACATGTGCATATTGCAATTTTGTGCTGGCTAGGTCCATTGGGGTCCCAACACAACACATCCCTCTTAGCTTCTGTGCTACCAAACACTGTGGTAACACACGGTGAAAAGGTGCACGGTACTGGTATTGCAATGCAATAGTTTGAATGAGCCGTTAGTCTGCCAAAGCTCTATCTGCCTGGAGTGAAAAGAGAAGGTCCTGTGTCACAACTTGCAGTGATGTCACTAGGGTTGGTGTCACCTGGTGAAGTAAAGCATGGTGTCAACCCCCACCATCGGGCTCTATCCTGCCTAGCCTGCCACAGTGCCCTGCAGGGCACTGGGCAGGCTAGTTTTGGGTAGGCACAGATGGGGGTGACATCATCGCAGTTGGACATCCCTCTGGCGGGTGTCACCCAGGTGCAGCCTGGCCCCCCCCCTCCACACCCCCATTGTGACGCCACTGACAACTTGGAGTCTAGGCAGCTCTAAAGGCTCTCTCCTGTGTGATAGCACTGGGTGCCAAAGTAGCCAGTTACAAGGTATTACACTTCAATACCAGCAGTCTCTGACAGGTAAAAAAAAAGGTGATTTGATTGTATGATGGCTATACAAATTAAACCTAGTTTTACACTGCGTGAGTAATGTATGTGTTCACTTTAAATAAAAAACAAGAACCTATTGCAATTATTTATATTTTTCCAGTAAATCTCCACTGTAAAATAAATATATGTATTATAGATTTTGCTAAATTACTCTTATCAGTGTCGACATGTATCAGAACCTAGTGTAGAAATTGCCTGGAGCATTTGAAATAACTCAGAATTGATATTTACCATGGCCAAAGTACAAATTACCATACTATACAAAGAACTTTATTAATTAACTTAATGGACAGCTGAGGTTCCCACCGAATCGCTATATTGAAAACAGATGAAGATGACGAGCTAGTGAGATTTATTCTTGGTGCATGTGGTGCTAACATGTTAAGGCGGTGTTACTTTATCGCTGAGACATATGGCACACGCTGCTTCATGGCAGATGCGTCACTCAGTCTCCTGTGTGCCAAGATGCAGCTTCAGTTCAGGAGTGTGGCAGAAATACTTTACCCCGATAGATACTAATGAAGACATTTTGTTCCTAAATGAACATGTAAATCTTTGCTACAGAATTTGCAAGTACTGTATGTTCCAGCTCAAGCCTTTGCTGAGCCCAGTCCAACAAGTACAGAAATTATTCTCTAAGGGCTTATTCACACCAAGGTGATCAGCTGAGGTGCATTTTACATGCGTTTAAGCATTTCACTTTATTGGCTGCCCAATACACCACAATGGATCTAAAGCAGTAGCTGGTTCATTTTTGGTAACACAGGTGCATTGCGGAGGTGCATGGGAGTGTCCTTCAAAATTAATGGCATTTATTTTAAGTATGTGGGGTGGGGGTGCCATTCAAAACAAATTAATGGGCTGGCAGTGCAATTTGACCCCCCAAAAATCAGACATGCACTATTTTGTTAATGCAACATAAAGTGCATTTGTGAACTGCAGTGCATTCTTTGTTGGACACAACCATGCCGTGCACTGGCATGCCATTCAAAATAATTGCCACTGCAATATATTCCCTCTGGTAAAAAAAGACTTTAAATGTTTTAATTTCTGATCAGCTCACAACATATTTTTAAAAATATCTGTAATTTATCAAGTGCAAGAAAACCCCAGAACCACCATGACTTCTCTCATCCTACAATGTACAGCCATCTTTCTCCAACAAAGTGTGTTTCCAGAATTACAGGTAGCAGCATAACACAGGTGTAAGAATTAGAATTGATTTCACATGTGATTAGGAAACAAGGTGTGTTTGGGCAGCCTCTAGTAAAAATGGTTCAAAAAAATGACCTACTATCTCTAGTTTTAAAGTGAACCTCTCAACTCTACAAGAATGCATTCTTGACATTTCATATTATGGAGCAACAATATATTTTTCAAAGAAATTGTATCTTTTATCATAAAAATGCAATCAGACCCCTGCCCCTCCAAGTGAAAATCACACATTAGGAAAGAAAAGTAAATATAGAAAGTGTCTTATGTTCCAGCTTCTGCCCGCAGCACCTCCTAGGAGGTGAAGGAGACTTCACAGGCTTCCAATAAGACCCTGAAAAAGCTGGGAATCCCAAATCTCATGGGAGGATTCACCTTCTTCCTGCGAGAATTCAGATCCCCACTTTTTAAGGATTTTGTTGGAAGACCTATGCAGTCCTCCTCGCTGGGCAGAAGGTGAGGTATGAGGTGAGAATATTTAACTTTTTTTTTTGTCCAATTGTGTCATTTTCTTTATGCAGTGTTTTTTGCATTCCTGGTGGGGGTTGTAATGAACAAGCTGATCTTAGATTTTATTGAAGAGTTATAATGCTTTAAGCAGTCTAAAAGTTCCAACACGGTGACTTTGGATGATGTTAATTTTTTTTTTGCAGCCAGTAAGTATTTCCTCCAGTCTCTAGATAGCACCAAGTCACAAGTTGTTACATCCTGTGACCCCTTCATCACTTTAGGACACAGTAGTGACCTAGGGGTCAGGGCAAAGTAAAGGGCACTTGACACACCTAAAAGTGTTGCATGCCAAATATTTCTACGGGCTGCAATGGAGGGGGGTTTGGAGAGCGTGGGAGAGGGGAGTGTAATTGCTCTTCTGTTGCAGGGTACTTAAAGTGGTGTTTCGGCCGAAATGAGACTTTTTAAATAAAAATACCCCTATAATATACAAGCTTAATGTATTCTAGTAAAGTTAGTCTGTAAACTAAGGTCTGTTTTGTTAGTTTATAGCAGTAGTTTGTTATTTTATAAACTTACAGCAGGCCGTGGCCATCTTAAGTGTGGGCATCTGAAGCCAGACTGTATTTCTTCCTGGATCTCATCCTTGCAGATCTCGCACATGCTCAGTGCAGCACAAGCAGTGTAATAGGTTTCAGGTCAGGTTTCCATAGCAACGGCAGTGTCAGAGGAAGTTGCCGCCCTTTCCCAGAAGGCATTGCAAACAGGAAATGATGCGATGGGCCGCGGCCAGGGAGGAGGAAGTGAAAAATGAATACCGCAGATATACAGTAGGTACTGAGAAAAAAAATTAAAAAATATCCAATTCGTTTACAGTGCACAGTTTAGTGAGGGATGCTGAAGAGTTGTAAACGTGGGTGGAACTCCACTTTAAGGTAGTGCTTTTTTTTTTTTTTTAAAGACGGACAGGGTCTCTTGAAATTGGAATCTTAACATAAAGGTTACCTAGTGCGCCTTCTAATTATAAGACACGAATGCAACATTATTTGGCTGTTTGAAACCTATACATTAAACCTATACATTAAACATGAGTGTACTTTTTATCAAATTTGATAGGGGATCGCTGGTTGTACAAATATACCAAACCCATGAGAACCTGCATTGCAAGCTCACCAAATATTTCTGTCCCTTATAGATTTAGTTTTATTAATTTAGGCCCCGTGTATGAACTGCTCCGTGTCCCCTCCCTTTCAGAGCAGGAAATTACTATGTGCAGCTTAGGTTCAATGTTGTAGCTTCTACCATATGTAAATGCAAGCCGCACTATTAGTTTGGCTTCCAAAGAGTGTATCTTTCTGTTAATTGCACATTGTTACACAGACGCCACTTTTTTTTACTAATTTGTAAACAATTAGCAAACCTGTAATGTCTTTTTTTTTTTTTTTTCAACAAAATGCAGAAAATCTGGAATTTTAGGCTGTCCCAGTTTTACAAACATTCCCCCAAACTGATTTATCTCGAGCGCTTTGTCTCTACTCGCAGTATGAAAATTGGAGAGGATGTGAGCACACGCATATACATGACAGCAATTTAAGTCAAAGCATGTATGTATCTGAACCACGGAGAGGCGTTTCAAAGGAATTATTTACGGAGAGAATTGGTAAACTCCTGCAGCAGACTTTTCCCTTTCTCTGGGCTAAATTAACATTGGCAGGCCATTCTCTTTGTGAATATTTGAAAGAATATTGCAAAGTATAAGCTCCGTTCTACTTTCTCTTTGTGAAATAAATCGCATTACTAGAGCAAACAAATAAAAAATACAACAGAAGCAAGAGCACTGGGCTTTTTGTTGCAATCTCTGAATTCAGATGTGCCTCAAAACATGGTGACCGCGTCAATGAGTCTACTTTGTGCTAATTATTACCCTGACACACACAGGATGCATTTGTCCTGTCTTTGTTTTTTTGCTTTTGTCACATTACATGAGTCATCACACACAGAGAAAACACTGGGGTTTATTTACAAAAGGCAAATCCACTTTGCACTACAAACGCACTTGAAAGTGCAGTCACTGTAGATCTGAGGGGGACATGCAAGGAAAATAAAAAAAACTGCATTTTAGCTTGCCCATGATTGGATGATAAAATCAGCAGAGCTTCCCCTCATTTCAGATCTTCCCCTCAGATCTACAGCGACTGCACCTCCAAGTGCACTTTCAGTGCAAAGTGGATTTACCTTTCGTAAATAACCCCCAATGCCCCTTATCCAAGAAACCACTAACTACACTTTTGGCCTAACTTACCATGCTGAGCTGAAAAATAAAATCTTAAAGTAGGGTTCCACCCAAAAAAAAAAAAAAAAAAATACATGAAAAATCCTAAAAAAAAATACAAAAAAAATGTAGATATTTTTTTTTTTTTGTACTTACCTCTAAATGCCTGTTGCTAGGGGGTCCCTCGTAGTCTGCCTCTTCCAGTGCCTGGGCTGGTGACATCACTTCCCCCTCGGCACGGGAAGGACTCAGCTCTGCTCCCTCCCTCCTGTCAATCATCTGGGACCCATTACAGGTAATATAAAAATATATATATATATATATATATATATATATATATATATATATATATATATATTTTTTTTTTTTATAGTGTATATATCATATACAATTACTACACATCATAATGTAATTGAATGTAATTAAAAATTTCCTTTTCAATTTGTAGCGCCGTCATTTTTTGTAAAATAAAATGCAATATGGCTACCTGGAGGTATACACATACCGTGCACAAATGGAGTACAGAACGCCACCCAGAAACATCATTGCTTGTGTAATTGGCTTACTAATTTTCCCAGAAGTCTGCCCTAAGATACAAGTCAGATTTTGGGCATTCCCTGCAACATAAATTTCATTTTTGGTGAGATACTCCCAAAGGAAACTCACATCTAAGACCCCTTTCACACTGGGGCCGCGTTAGTGCTAAGGCGCTGCTCTTTTGTGGCCACTTGCGGGGGGCTTTTAACCCCAAAAAAGGGGTTAAAAACGTCTGTGTTGCGGCGCTTCCAAAACACTTTGGAACACAGCGCTCCCAAACCGCCCCAAAGATGCTGCTTGCAGGACTTTTCCTAATGTCCCACAAGCGCATCATCTCAGTGTGAAATATCACACTGAAATGAAAGGGAGGGGGTTTTCAGGCGCTTTACAGGCGCTATTTCTAACACTAAAATGCCTGAAAACCGCCTCAGTGTGAAAGGGGTCTAAAGGGACGCAAACCTTGCCACTTTTCTCATTAGAACCCTGCAAGTGCAACAGCTGATTGATAATATAAAAATCACTCCCATACAGATTCACTTAGCCGATGGACACAGACAAACAGCTATTCCTTCAGAATGACAAAAGGTAGGAATCTGCAACAAAGTTTAAAATCCTTGCAATGCACATAGATCTCCCAGAGGGGAATGTTTTCACAAAAGTGGAGTTACTCTTTGAACATACCTCCCAACTTTTTGAGGTGGAAACGAGGAGCACCTATTAGCAAAAGTATGTAGCATAGGACACACCCCCTGCCACACCCCCTTAAAGGAGAACTGTACAACAAAATAAGATTAGTTAAACCCACAAGTGCTTTTTTTGCCACTACTATTCCAGCAATTTAGAAATTGGATGAAATGTTTAGCACTGGGAAACACTTTTTGAAAGATAAACAGTGCATTTTATTTACAACTATATAGATCAGACCAAAATGAGGGACAAATGAAAAGGAAGGAGGGACAGAGGAACATTGTTCAAAATCAGGGACAGTCCCTTGAAATCAGGGACAGTTGGGAGCCATGTTTAAGCCCCCATTCACATTGACTGTGGCTTTGAAACTCCATCTGAAATCGCACGATTTTATAGCCACATCTCAGGGCGACTTTGAAGACATCTGTGTGGCTTTGTGCACAGATGTCTAAACAAGTCGCACCCGAAATCACCAAAAATAATGCATGTACTACTTTTTCAAATTGGTGCAGTACCACAAAGTTGGCGTCGCACTGATTTGAACAGTACCATTGCTGGCAACAGGAAGCGTCTTGTCACGCGTTTTGACTCGCATCACAAGTCGCTGCAATGTGAACAGGGGGCTAAAACTTGATAAAGATGGACACCTCGGGATGGTGAAAATGGGTGTGGCTAAATGGACAGAAAACAGAGTCGTTCTAAAACAGTCCAAAACAAAAGCGCATAACCACAATTCTCCTTGAATGGGGAAAAAAGGAAACAAAGTAAAAAAAAAAAAAAAAAAAAGGAAAATAAAAATGATTATGCCTTTGCCAGAAAAGCTTTTAATATGATTGATCAAAAAATGCCGGAATTTAATATCACTTTAGGTACTTTAAACAGATACACCTCAACAACGAACAAAGTCAAAAATTGCAGACATCCCATTTATATTTATATATTCACTTGATCCGACTACTTAAAAAGTACTTATCAAAATAGCATTTATAAGCACATATATATTAGGCCAATAGCAGGTTATTTGGGAAGATTATGGAGACACATTCCGGTAATCCAGTGTTTTGAAGAACCAAAATATCTGAGCCGTGAAAAGATAAATGTTTTGGTTCCGTGGGTTAGTGTTCCTATTACCATGTATTTATATCATTCCCGGCGGTGGAGGCCGCAGTCAGATGATTTTATTCAGTGATTCTCCACCACAAGGACGACTCACATCCTATAAACCAGAGGTAGGCAAACAGTAGCCCCCCAGCTGTTGTGGAACTACATTTCCCATGAGGCATTGCAAGGCTGGCAATTACAATTACTCCCAGAGGCATGATGGGACATGTAGTTCTGCAAGCCCCAGGTTGCCTACCCCTGCAGTCTAAACAAACAAATGTTTGTACGCAGGGTGTTCAGGAAGCATTAGAAAGGATGGTGGTGTAGCGGGTAAAATCTGAAGGAAATCTTTATGTTCCTAAAGCTTCTTTCTTGTATTTTGCATTTTTTTCATACTTTTAATGAGCTCTTAAAGGATTTATCAGATGGATCTGACTGAATGTAACACTTCCACAATATTTGAACTAATATTGCAGTACTTTGTATGTAATGCACTAAAATGACCTCATGGCTTTTCACTCCTTGAATTCCCGCCGGTTTCAGGCCTAGAAAAGTACCTACTGAGGAGAACCATCAACCCCCCATACTATATAATGATATACAAAGCCAAACAATGGGGATTCCGCTCACTGGAAATATTTATGTCTGCAAAAAGATGACAATGGACACAGCTAAAATAATAATGATAAGGCTTAGTATACTGACCCCCATTGCCTAATGGAGCCCCTCTGTCTGCTTGTTACCTCACAAAACCGATTTTCTATAAATACAAGCACACAGCCCTCAGCCCCCCTCATCCCAGTGCTGCCATGACAGCCCCATACAGCCAAAGAACTGTGCACCTTCCCGCCACAGAGGACACCTTCCCTCTCCTGAGGGGATAGTGTGTAATGGAGTGGCCCCACCCTTCCTTCTTTAGGTCATACAGTATAGCTGAATGGCACAATCTTCTGAGGTGATACATTGTAAGGCAGTCCTCTCCTTCACTTCTGAGGTGATGCAATGTATCAGAATGACTGCTTCCCCTGAGGGACACTATTCCTCCCTCTGACACCAACAATGGGACACTATTCCTCCCTCTGACACCAACAATGGGACACTATTCCTCCCTCTGACACCAACAATGGGACACTATTCCCCCCAATGACATCAACAATGGGACACTATTCCCCCCAATGACACCAACAATGGGACACTATTTCCCCCAATGGCACCAAACAATTGGACACTATTCACCCCAATGACACCAGTGATGGGACACTATTCTTCATTATAATACCAATGATGTCATAATAATAATAATATGAGAGAAAGCAGGTTTCAGACTTTAGATAGGGTCCTTTGGCTTTTCTATCAGCACAATGTGGTTACTGAACTCTGGAGTCTCAATATATTATTATTAGATTTTTTATATTTCATACTGTATATTATATTATTATAAGAGTCTGTCCCTGGCAGTGGTAAATGCTCTTTAACCACTTGCTTGCAGGGCACTTAAACCCCCCTCCTATCCAGACCAATTTTCAGCTTTCAGCACTGACGCACTTTGAATGATAATTGCGCAGTCATACAACACTGTACACATATGAAATTTTTATCATTTTTTCACCACAAATAGAGCTTTCTTTTGGTGGTATTTGATCACCTCTGCGGTTTTTACTTTTTATTAAAAAAATGTAAAAAACTGAATTTTAAAAAAAAAAAATGTTTATTTTTTTATATTTTGTTATAAAAATTTTAAATTGGTAATTTTTCTCCTTCATTGATGTACGCTGATGAGGCGGCAGTGATGGGCACTGATAGGCGGCAGTGATGGGCACTGATGGGTGGCAGTGATGGGCACTGATGGGTGGCAGTGATGGGCAGCACTGGCAGGTGGCACTGATTGGCACTACAGGTGGGCATTGATAGGTGGTACTTGTGGGCATTGATAGGTGGCACTGTGGGCACTGTTAGGTGGCACTGTGGGCACTGTTAGGTGGCACTGTGGGCACTATTAGGTGGCACTTTTAGTGGGCACTGATGAGGCAGATGTGCCTCTTCCACTTGGGGACCGATGTCCCTCACATCCGATCTGGTGATCGGCTTTTTTTTCTACTCGCGCTGTCAGTGTGAGTAAAAAAAAAAAAACGATTACCGATCTTTTGTTTACATCATGTGATCAGCTGTCATTGACTGACAACTGATCACATGGTAAGGGGTCGGGACCAGCCCCTTACACAGATCGGTGATCAGCCGAGTCTCAGTGACTCGGTGATCACAACGCGCCCGTCGCGCGCCCTCCAGGGCGCGCGCAGGGAGCGTGCACAGGGGAGGCCGTCATATGACGGCCTCCCGGGAATGTAGGTCCACGCTGTGGCCGTCATTCGGCCATAGCGCGGATGTCTAGAGGTTGATAACAGATTTACAAGCAACCTTGTCATTACCTTTCTAAACTATCCCCAGAGTGGGGCCACCTCATGCTCGGATACTCCGATTCCTGCGGCAGTGCCCCCTGAATATGGAGCATGGGCACCAAATCTACATCTGGCATGCCACCTCTCCCACATCATCTTATCAAGACCCCTTTATAGGAAAAATAGTAGACATGTGCACACTGAAATATTTTGTTTCGGAATTTCGTTTTCGTCCGAAAAATAAATTTATTTAGTTACTCGCGAAATTCGTTTTTATTTATTTCGTTTTTCGTTAAAAATTGCATTCGTCCGAAAATCCAAATTAAGGTCAAATCTGTCATTGAAGGCTTATGGTGTCTGTCGAATGTTCAAAGAAGATTCGACGGAACAGCTAAACTGTACGACACCGTATAGTTTACCTGCTCCGTCAAATCTTCTTAGAACTTTCAACAGACACCATAAGCCAAAGTACGTGTGTACGTAGTTCTAGCTTTTTACTGCTCCTCCTCTTTGGTTACAATCAGCCAATAACATTCATCATCATCATTATTTGTAGTCATCTTTTCTCCCCTATGTCGAATCTTTCTCCCCTACGTCGAATCTTTTCTCCCCTACGTCGAATCTTTCTCCCCTACGTCGAATCTTTTCTCCCCTACGTCGAATCTTTTCTCCCCTACGTCGAATCTTTTCTCCCCTACGTCGAATCTTTTCTCCCCTACGTCGAATCTTTCTTCCCTACGTCGAATCTTTTCTCTCTATGTCGAATCTTTTCTCTCTATGTAGAATAATCTTGGACTAATAGAGTTAAGGTTAGGCACATTCGATCACAGGTTTGATGGACACAGATTGTTATTGTCATCATCATGTCGAATCTCCTATCTATATCGAACTGTTGTAGCAACGAAAACGAAAATAAAGCATTTGTTTATGTCGGATCTTTCGTTTTTCGGATTCTGCACTTTCGTTATCGTTTGTTAAAACGATAACGAAAATACCTGAAATTCGGACGAAAAGGAATGCACATGTCTAAAAAATAGACACCTCACTCCTCATCCCACATGGCAATGTCAGAAGCTCTTCCAACCTAGGGACAGAAGTACAGACGTAACCACTGGTGAGTGTGTCACTAATGACTACAGGGTGAATGGTAGGTACATTTCTGGGTGTCTCATGGTGTGTATAGTAAGAAAGCACAATTGTCGGTGTCACTTTGGGTAGCCCTAAGTCATACCTCACAACTTTTTGAGATGGGAATGAGGGACATCTATCAGCAAAAGTATGCAGGCATAGGCCACACCCCCTTAAAGGAGAACTGTACAAAAAAAAACGACATTGGTTAAACCCACAAGTGCTTTTTTTACCACTACTGTTCCTTTATATTGGCTTATGGAGCTTACAAATACAGCAATTTATAAATCAGATGAAAGGTTTAGCGCTGGAAAACACTTTTTGATAGATAAAAAGTGCATTTTATATACATCTGTATAGATCAGACCAAAATGAGGAGGAACGAGGGACAGAGGGACAATGCTCCAAATCAGGGACAGTCCCTCGAAATCAGGGACAGTTGGGAGCTATGCCCTAAGTAGACATGTGAATGCCTCCAAGTATATATAAACTTCATGAATTTGTAATATTCTCCTGATATTGCCTCGCTTTATGTCATATTGAGAAATGAACATAAATGAAGATTAGAATTCGCCCCCTTCCCCTCAGAAAGCCAGAAGCTGCCGTTTGTCTTTCATAGCAGACTTTGCAGCAAGGCCAAGACTGACGTCTATGCGCAGTAACTCGCGGCCCCCATGTGTTTCTTCCCTGCGTGTGATACAATGTGAATCGGATTGTGACCGTGGAGTCTTATTAATCCCTGAGTGTTACCGTCTTTTTCTGGGCGGTAATAAGGTAATTATTTCTTATGCTAATCACAAAGCCGTGTTCAGACAAAAATCATTTGCATTAATAAGCTTAGGACCAATCATGGGGGGGGCACAGTGTAAACGAACCGTGGATTATGGGGGGGGATTAATACCAACTAATACACAAAACTTGGGTACATTCATTAGGAGACGACGCTTAAAACAATAAATATTCTGCTAATCAATCCCATTAGAGGACATAATGCAAACACTTAATTTAAAGTGCCATTAGTAATCAAACATAGGGTTGGCGAACAGGGGGAGAGCAAGCGCCACGTAAAGGGATTTGTATAATACTCACAAGCAGACGTTTGTTTTACATGCGTCGACGAACAGGGTTGCGGCTTTCTGGTTTTGTATGTACACAATCCCGCTAAAGGGAGTCTATATTCTTTTCACAGATCTAAAAGCTATGAGCTGATTGGAAATAATGTGCCCTAAAGCTGAAGTTTTTACTTAGATTTTTCCTGCTCTCTTTACCCCCTTATCAACATGCTACTGAAAATTTGAATTACAAACTTTCTGTTTTCAGTACATTCTTTATTTTATACTCGGTGATGACCCCTGGATCTCTGTGCTTCTCTATTCAATGCAGGCAGTTCATAGCTGGTGGGAGGGGCCATCAGGGTGCTGTACATGAAAACTTCACAATACCCAGCCTCAGTACTCCTCTCAATGGTCCCTAGCCCTGGTACAAGCAGTGGGCTGGCTCTTCGGAGGAGTTATGTAAATATCAAAATGCCTTGATGGGTTTATGTCAGGCTGGAGCAGTGGGCCTTCTATGGCAGGCTGTATTTGCATGCGTACCACCATAGGTAAAGGCAACATGTGATGCTGAGTCTGCGTGATAAAGAAGTACTGTAATTCAATGTATGAAAAATGGTGGGCCAGGGGCAGTAAGGCTCCAATCAGATTTGTACGCCTCCAAAGTTGCTCTGACTTTGTAGTGCAACTTTGATGCATCTTTGGATGGGTGAAACTTGGATACGACTTTGGCTTTAACCAGTGATAATGAACTGCAAAAATATACACAAGAAGGTGCAATGGCCTAGTGCATTACCACAAAAAATATTTATTGAAAGCACATAACTGTGTTATACTCACAAAGTAGGGATAAAAACAAGCTTGCCATATGCAACGTTCCAACTGGTGAGGCAGGGGACTATGGCCACACAGTGGAAAAGCTTACATGTTTCAGGGGACAGACCTCCTTCCTCAGGGTTGAGAGGTAGGAGACAGAGGTTTGCCGAAACGCGTAAGCTTTCCCACCATGTGGCTGCAGAGTCACCCGCTTCACCAGTTGGAGCGTTGCATATGACAAGCTTGGTTTTATCCTTACTTTGTGAGTATAACACTGTTATGTGCTATCAATAAATGCTTTTTTTTGTGGTAATGCACTAGGTGATTGCGCCCTCTTGTGTATATTTTTGCAGTGTTTGGAAGGACGGCCCTGTCCAAAGAGGGCTGCATCACTGAAACCATTGCCTACCATAGTCCTGTTGTTTGGGGGAAGTCCTGGGATTGAGCACTGGATGGTGTTTTTGGTTTGTCCAGTGATAATGGATAACTGTTGCATTGTAAAAGATTCAGGTACGACTTTCATGCAACTTTTGAGTGTGAACATTGAAGTCTATGGCTCTCAAGTTGGACCAAAGTAGGGCATGAACTACTTTGAAGTTGCTGCAACTTTATGTCATACATATATGAATGGTTATCATTGGAAAACATGGGGAACAACTTAGCATGCAACTTTGATGTCTAAAGTTGCTTGACAAGTCACACAAGTGTGAATGGAGCCTAATGCTTGGGATGAAAGAGCTAGATGATGCTGGAAAAGGGCTATAGAATAGGTTAAAGGCGCAAAGGCAAACAGACAAATTGAAGTCCAAAATAATCTGAGTAAAAGTCCATACACTTGTGTCAGCTCGGATTCCAGAGCGTAGCTCACTATGTAGTATAACAGACAAGGAGAAAAGAAAAAAAGCTCCTCTAGAACTTGCCGCTGTCATCAAGGGAGCAGAAGTCTGATTGGACGTTGGTGCCCTGACTAACCCTGCGTCCATCTTGGATCAGGGCAGTGTCTATTTAGGACAGTGTTTCTCAACTCCAGTCCTCAAGGCGCACCAACAGGTCATGTTTTCAGGATTTCCACTATTTTGCACAGGTGATTTGATCAGTTTTCACTGCCTTAGTAATTACCACAGCCGTTTCATCTGAGGGAAATCCCGAAAACATGACCTGTTGGTGCGCCTTGAGGACTGGAGTTGAGAAACCCTGATTTAGGACACTGGCTCCCAAGAAGTTGTAGAGTAGATAGATGATGCTCCATGTCCTCCAGCCAGGAAATGAGGCTCTACTTGATGTGCTGCAGCATCTAATGCATATTGTGAGAAGCGCACAGTGTTCAGTGAAATCAGAGTAAACTATTTCAGTACAGGAGAGCATCCTGTACAACTGTGCAAGACTGAAAGGAAGGCTGGAGTTCAGCTTTATTTATTCCCTACTCCATCCAAAACTAAGGAAGACGTGTTGGCTTTAGATGTACTCGAATTTTGTTTGTCTCAGTTCCCATGCCCTTGTGATGGTTCACAAGAACAGGAAATATTACAAAATCTCATTGGGATACAGCCAACAAAAATTAAGATGCATGTCAACCCCACTCCATGCCATGCAAAACAAAAAGAAAACCGTTGGGTATTTTCCCCCGAAGTAGAAGGATCCCGGGCCAGATTTGCACACACATTTCTCTGTTTGCAGCTCTGCCTACACATGAATAAATGCAGGTTGCGGATTCATTTTCATGTGCAGGTCTGTTTGTAATCCTGCAGAGATTTAGAGTGGAGGAAGGTGAATCTCCCGTGATACAGTTGTAGGCTGTGTGCTCACCGGGTGGAACACTGGCTGCGTGCGTCTCCATGTAAGAGCAGGATTTGGCTTGCCTTCATACTTTAGCCTAGCAGAAAGAAAATACTCTTTTTAAGTATAGATCTCCTGAAATTCCCATCAGCCTCATTTTCTCTGCAACGGGAGAGGAACTGAGACGCCAGTCAGCTTCTCCTTGTGACGCCCTTATAAATGATGCGGCTGTGTTCACCTCTTACAGTTCTGAATTGGAATAATCTATATGTGTAGCTACATTTTTTTCCAATTTATGGTGCAGACCAAAGTTGACCTTCGAAGGATTACAATTTGGCTGGTTCAGCAGGGACTGGCCGAATTTCAATCCGTATGTGACCGACCGCGTTCAACAGAAGTCCTTCTGTCAAATAGACAAGCTGGAAAACTTTTGTTGATCAGCACCTCACTTGTGCGGATGGAGAATTTTTTTTATTTTTTTTATTTTTTTTTTTGTTCAGCTCACTAGCTATACATGGATTGCCCAGGAAAAACTTAAAGTTGTTGTAAACCCATAGCTGATTTCGAGGGACTGTCCCTGATTTGGAATAAAGTCCCTCTGTCCCTCTTTCCTCCTCATTTGTCCCTCATTTTGGTCTGATCTATATAGTTATATATAAAATGTACTTTTTATCTATCAAAAAGTGTTTCCCAGTGCTAAACCTTTCATCCAATTTCTAAATTGCTGCATTTGTAGATTTCAAAAGCCAATATAAAGGAATATTAGTGCTAAAAAAGCACTTGTGAGTTTAACTAATCTTTGTTTTTTTTGTATAATTCTCCTTTAAGGGGGGCGTGGCAGGGGGTGTGTCCTATGCCTACATACTTTTGCTAGATGGTGTCCCTCTTTCCCATCTCAAAATGTTGAGAGGTATGTAAACCTCAGACATAAAAAAAAAGAACAAAGCATATCCCTCTATAGCAGGGATATGCAATTAGCGGACCTCCAGCTGTTGCAGAACTACAAGTCCCATGAGGCATAGCTAGACTCTGCAAGCCACAAGCATGACCCAGAGGCAGAGGGATGATGGGACTTGTAGTTTTGCAGCAGCTGGATGTCCGCTAATTGCATATCCCTGCTCCTGTACTTGTCTCAGTTCAGAGCACTAAGTGTCATTTCTGTCTGCTGCCTCATTCCTCTGCTATCTGCATCACTTCTGACATGTTTTCCTGACACCAAGATAAAATAAGGTGGCAGGGAAGGGAGCTCCAGCACACAGTCTGTGTCTGCTGAACTCTGCAGAGTATAACTTCAGCTCCCGGCCCTCTGCATTCTGACAGCTCAGACAAGCTGTATAAATTCTTTGAACTGCTGTAGCGAAGAGAGGGGTGCATGTGAGCAGGGAGCAGCATGGTGTATCAATGAGCAGAGATCACACTGGGGCCGACGTGGGTGATAACAGTATGATCACAGAAAGTTCCAACAAGATACAATCAGGCACAGCCATCTGGAGCCACCTACAGAAACTGTAGCAAATATCTGTTCATTTCGAATGATGCCGACTGCTTCTGCAACAAGGAGCAGGAATGCATCCTGGCCAGTCCATACCCAACTGGGAGGTTACTTCAAGCAGAGGATAGTCGTAGTCCCTAAATTGTCCCTACTGGTACGGAGTCTCACCATAATTCTCAACTCTTTCCCTGACAGACAAGAAACCTGTCCCATACACTCAACACTCGCAAGAGTGCATGCCAACCCCGGGAGCCAGTGTCCTAAATAGACACTGCCCTGATCCAAGATGGACGCAGGGTTAGTCAGGGCACCAACGTCCAATCAGACGTCTGTTCCCTTGATGACAGCAGAAAGTTGTAGAGGAATTAAGTTCTTCATCCCTTCCTCCCCCCTTCTGCATCACCGCTAGAGCCAAGCGCCACCTACAGAAGGGAGTAGGAGACCTGAGACCAGTCACTTCACTGGGTATATGTAAGGGTTTTCAACCATTTTAAAGACCTTGTTCTAACCCTAGTTTCGGGTGAGGGTTTACGAAAGCAATCGGGCAGAGGACTAGCAAAAAAGCTTGAGCCCTCATTTGAAATTAGCCTATGGTAGGTTCATCCAGCCATTAAAATAGATCCAATCACTAAAATCTCATACAAGCTTTAAAATCCTAATGTCATTTCAAAAGTAATATTCTATCTGTATGAATGTGCTGCTTTATTATAATACCTGGTGATCCTGCCACGGAGGTCTTTCCTGCTATAGGGTTCCCGTCTCCTAATTGTGCTCCTGCATTGTCATCTTATCACACCTGTCACTCTTCTGATAAAGAGATAATGTAATGTTTCTACACACATTACATGGACACGGTCCACTGTTGTGTCACCAACAGGAAACCCACCTTGAGAAATGGTGTGTAGCCATTGCTGGAGTGCACATAGACGGAAAATCGCTGCAAAGAGTCTGCAGAAGGTCAGCAGCATTTTTGATGCAACAAAGGGTGGGAAAAAAGTGAAAAAAAGTATTTTAGTAAAAAAAAAATGGCAATTTTGTATAATACACTACACAGACATACAGTACCCATAGCTCCCAACTGTCCCTGATTTGGAGCAATGTCCCTCTATCCCTCTTTCCTCCACATTTGTCCCTCATTTTGGTCTGATCTATATAGTTATATAGTATATATAATGCACTTTTTATCTTTCAAAAAGTGTTTCCCAGTGCTAAACCTTTCATCCAATTTCTAAATTGCTGCATTTGTAAATTTCAAAAGCCAATATAAAGGAATAGTAGTAGTAAAAAAAAGCCCTTGTGGGTTTAACTAATCTTTTATTTTTAGGTTAATTCTCCTTTAAGGGGGCGTGACAGGGGGCGTGTCCTGTGCCTACATGCTTTTGCTAGTAGGTGTCCCTTTTTCCCATCTCAAAAAGTTGGGAGGTATCCAGTACCTAACAATAGTATGGTCTTGAATTCCAAAACACAGTAGATCCCATCCACGGTCTGCATTTCATCCACCTATATTCCAGGTAAATGTGCCCAAATCATGCCCACTTCACAGGTTGGTACCATCCAGATCCTGCCGCTAAATATGCACTGACCACCCACTTTGCTGGTTAGTGCCGCACAAACTCCGCCTCAAAATATGCAGAGACCACCCCCTCACAACTCCTATCCCTGCAAATATTGTCTTTTTGAGTTACTGTGGATGTGAATTGTCTCAAATAATCATGATGATGTGATCCCAGGACATGACCAAGGATGCAGCATCAGTGCAACGGTGGGAGAAAATGGGAGACTTTCCCGGCAAATCTGGAACATTTGGCATCTATGCACAAAGCAAACTAAATGCCATTCAGTTACATCCATATTAAGGAAGATCCAAAGATACTCATAGAGCTGAATATATCTATGGGCTTGTTTACGCTTGCAATTGGGGAGTGGTAAAAACACATGGTCGAACAGCATTTTTACCTCCCTCTAACTGCTCCCCCTTATGCCCCGTACACACGATCGGAAATGCCGCCAGCAAAACTCCGATGAGAGCTTTTGGTCGGAAATTGCGACCGTGTGTATGCTCCATTGGACTTTTGCTGGCGGAATTCCCGGTAGCAAAAGATTGAGAGCAGGTTCTCTATTTTTCGGTCGGAAAAAGTTCCTATCCGAAAATGCGTTCGTCTGTATGCAATTCCGACGCGCAAAAAAAACACGCATGCTCGGAAACAATTCGAAGCATGCTCCGAAGCATTGAGCTTTGTTTTCTTGGCTCGTCATAGTGTTGTACATCACCGTGTTCTTGACGGTCGAAAGTCCAGAGAACTTTTGTGTGACCGTGTGCATGCAAGCCAGGCTTGAGCGGAATCCCGTAGGAAAAAGATTTTTTCGACGGAAATTCCGCTCGTGTGTACGGGGCATTAGGCTTCAAAGGCAGAGGATGGGGGTGTACGCATGCTACGAACCTGTTTTGTGTTTGGTGGGCAGTACTGCCTAACCCATACAGTGCCGCAACCACATGGGGCATCGTGGTGCAGGTTGTTAGGAATTAAAAGAAGCAGTGAGTAGGTAACATACCACTTCCTCACCGCCTGTCAAATGTCCTCTGAAAAGTGATCCACAGGGCTGATGCTAGTGTGAATCAACCCCTTACGTTCTCACGTCTTTCAATGGCAACATCTTGGCATAGCTGGCCATGAATAAAGGCCCCAGACATAAGCTAGCCTTCTCCTGTGGAAGTTGCAGAGGGCTATGAATGACTAAAGTGGAGAAAAATGACTTGAATCATCGCTCACAGATTGGTCTCTTCTTTTTTCTGGTTGTAGGTATGAACTATCAGTAGGCAGGCAGTACAGTTCTAGTCAGGAAAGGCAAATCCCAGCAGCGGAAAAGAAAAATGGCATTTGTGAATGCTCTGTTATTGTTCTCAGTGGAAGCAAGTGTTCCCTCGCTCCCATATACAGAATCCCTGGTTTTATTAATGAATAATAGATGCCGTTAGCGGTTTATCACACCACAAATCTGCTTCTATTTCTCCCACATCAGGTTCCCCAATGTTGCTGGCTCTTTGCCTGTGATTCCTGATTGAGATCGTGCATCAAGACAACACAATACCATCCTCTTTTTTTTTTTTAGGTTTAAACACCATCTTTTCCTATCGCCATTCTCTGAAGTTTGCAGCGGTGCACATTTCGCATCCCACAGTTGTGAACGTTTAAGTGGTTGTTTTGTTGAGGCTTTAAATTTGAACTCCAGGCAAACCGCTAGACAGAATAATACATATATATAGGAGCTGGTTTAAAGTGATACTAAAGTTTCATTTTTTTTGTTGTTAAAAATAACAAACACGTTATACTTACCTGCTCTGTGCAGTGGTGTTGCACAGAGCAGCTCCGATCCTCCTCTTCGGTGCTCCTGGTCCCTCCATCCTGCGAAGCAGCTGGCTATGGGGGCACCTGAGCCAAGCCACAGTTCCCTGTCTCCATTCAGACACGGAGCCCCATCCCCTTTCTCTCCTCATTGGCTGACTGACTTTGATTGACAGCAATAGAAACCAATGGTGCCATGCTGCTGTCTCAGCCAATGAGTAGGGGAGTCCTGGGCAGCCGAAACACGCTAGCAACATTGCTGGATCTTGATGTGCTCAGGTAAGTATTAGGGGGCTGAGGGGTGCTGCTGCACACAGGTTTTTTTTTATTCTTAATGCATTAAGATTAAAAAAAAAAAACTTCTGCCTTTACAACACCTTTAAGCCTGGGTTCATACTAAGGCATACCTCCCAACTTTTTGAGATGGGAATGAGGGACACCTATCAGCAAAAGTATGCAGGCATAGGACACACCCCTTGTCACGCCCACTTAAAGGGGAATTGTACAAAAAACAAGATTGGATAAACTCGCAAGTGCTTTTTTTTACCACTACAATTCCTTTATATTGGCTTTTGGAATTTACAAATGCAGCAATTTAGAAATCGGATGAAAGGTTTAGTGCTGGAAAACACGTTTTGATAGATAAAAAGTTCATTTTATATACATCTATACCAGTGATGGCAAACCTTGGCACCCCAGATGTTTTGGAACTACATTTCCCATGATGCTCATGCACTCTTCAGTGTAGTTGAGCATCATGGGAAATGTAGTTCAAAACATCTGGAGTGCCAAGGTTCGCCACTACTGATCTATACAGACTAGATCAAAATGAGGGAGAAATGAGGAGGAATGAGGGACATTGCTCCAAATCAGGGACAGTCCCTCGAAATCAGGGACAGTTGGGAGCTATGCCAAGGCGGTGCGGGAAACCCCCACGATCCGTGTGTGTTTCCCACACTACATTCAAATCGCACTGCCCTTGCGATCTGCAAAACAGGTTTCAGTGCAATGTTAACGACACCCCTTTTGCTGTCCGTTTTCCCACATCAGATCACACCAGATCACATGGTAAAATAAGTACAACGTGATCTGGTTGCAGTGCGGTTCCACAATCGGTCTTGTCCCTCCCCCAGCATGTGAATGGACAATGAAGGAAAAGCATCAAAAAGTGAGCTCAAATCTCAGTCACTCTGCTCTTTTCACCTATCAGTATTATAGAGGGATATGCTTTGTTCATATTTCATGTTTGGGGTTTACAACCACTTTAAAGCAGAATTCCAGATTAAACATATCTAACCTGTGTAAGAAAGATGTATATACTTACCTATATTCATCTCTCCCTGGTCTGGTCACATGATGCGGCTCCCCTGTCTGCCTGGAGTTCAGTGTTAAGATTTTTACATGACGCACAAAAAGTCTACAAATTCCAAACCTAAAAGTGAGGTTGATTTAGAGGCTTATGCTGCTTCTTGCCATGAAGGCATAAGCTGGAAAGAAAAGGGCCTTTCTCTGCTCCCCACGCCTCGTGCGTGGGATAAACATCTTGATAATGCTTGACTGGGCCCTATCGCTCAGAATTAAAATGATTTCAGAACCCAGAGGAAGGCAATTAGGGTATACTTGAGTTGCCACAAAATTGGACTCCGGAATCCTCCTGTTATTAGCAGGAGGCTTCCAACAAAGTATCGACTTCTAAACAAGCCACAAGTGTAAGCTTTCACTGGCGGTAATCAGTAATCATTTTCATAATCATATTATTGGGGATTTAAGTGTACCGTACGGCTCTCCAAATCCAAAGCCACACCCAGGCAAACGGCTACGGACTTGATGGAAATACATAGATATAAACTGATGAATTATCTGTAATTTTGTTCAGCAAATCCTGCAATTCACACATTTAGCCAGAGAGTGCCCCCATTATTTCCTATTGCACAGCTTTCTGTGCTACTTGGCTGCTGATTGGACTATAATGTGAACATTATCTTACTGTTGGGATCTTGTGCATGTCCCTACCTCCTATACGCTACCTAAACACCACCTGTTCCAACCTCTGGCAGCAATAGGTAATGCATTAAAATGTCAGGTTTGATAGATAGGGGGTTATTTATGAAAGGCAAATCCACTTTGCACTACAAGTGCAAACAACAAGTGCAAAGTGCACTTGAAATTGCACTGAAAGTGCACTTGGAAGTGCAGTTGCTGTAAATCTGAGGGGTAGATCTGAAATGAGGGGAAGCTCTGTTGATTTTATTATCCAATCATGTGCAAGCTAAAATGCTGTTTTTTTTTTTTTTCCTTGCATGTCCCCCTCGGATCTACAGCGACTGCTCTTCCAAGTGCCCTTTGCAATTGTAGTTTGCACTTGTAGTGCAAAGTGGATTTGCTTTTAGTAAAAAACCCCCATAGTCTCTGAAAATGTCCTGGATATTCAGTACTTATCACCTAAGTATTTTTCCTTTCTTTTTTATTGCATTGTAGATAAGGGTCTAGTCACACCAGATGTGCTGGCATTATTTTTTTTCAACGCAAGTACCTGTGAAATCTAAGGTATATGAGCAAGTGCAGGTCGCACTGGTGCATTGCTTTGCACTGCAAAAAAAAGGAAGAGCAAGCCCTTTTTCTTCAGTGCAGCGCGACACAACACATGGTTAGCAAATGTCAGCTCAACACAATGCACAGCAAAAACAACAAGTCACTATAAGTTTGGCATTTTTACCATGCTTTTCAGAAAATGAAAGCAGTGTGAATGGACCCTGAGTGCCGGTTCACACAGGGGCGGCACGACTTGCAGGTCGCCTCACCGAGGCGACCTGCACACAACTTCGGCGGCGACTTGCAAAACGACTTCTGTATAGAAGTCAATGCAAGTCGCCTGAAGTCGCCTCCAAAAATACTACAGGAACCTTTTTCCAAGTCGGAGCGACTTGCGTCGCTCCTATTAGAACGGTTCCGTAGTACAGAATGGGAGGCGACTTGTCAGGCGGCTAGGTCGCCTGACAAGTCGCCCCTGTGTGAACCGGCAGTGAGGGCTATTTAACACCAGATGTGGTGGGACTACATTGGATGGCTATTCCAGTGCAGATTCTGTCCAGTGTGAAAAAGAGCCATAGGCCTAGTGCACACTGCTATTTATACTAACCTCCTCTGTGCAAGGGTTTTGCAGAGAGTGGCCCTGATCCTCCTCTTTGGGGTGCCCCAGTGGCGCTCCTGGGGGACCCCAAAGAGGAGGATCAGGCTCCTCCCCGCATCGAGTGCCCCATCAGAGACCCACAGTCCAAGGGGGCACCTGTGCAGGTGCGCTAATTGACACAGACAGCAGGACTCGGCCCCGCCCCCCTGGCTCCCATGTCACTGGATTTGATTGACAGCAGCAGGAGCCAATGGCTGGAGCTACTGGGCTCTTTCTCGTTGCTAGAATGATCTACAGAAGGTTTTTCACCTTAATGCATAGAATGCATTGAGGTGAAAAACTTTGAGCCTTTACAACCCTCTTAAGCCTCGTACACACTATAAGAAAATTGGGCGAACATTTTAGTTCGATGAACTTTTGTATGATTTTCATATAGTGTGTACGCAAATTGCGACAGCCGATTCTGACTTTTCGTACCAAAAAATTCTCAAAGGGACACACTCCAATTTTTTTCTCGTATGGGAACGGAATGAATGATTTTCATGTAATGTGTACCATTTTCATACGATTTTCGTACAAGAAAAATCAGAAAAGAATGACCGCGCATGATCAAAAACAATAAACAACAAAAAATCGTTTCAGATTTGCTGTAAAACAACAAGGAAAATCAGACGAATATTTGTCCAATTTTCTTATAGTGTGTACCCCACTTTACACTGACAAATCACTGAGCATGCTGCAGTTAAAGTGTTACTAAACCCAGGACCCTGCATTCACTATATCTGGTCTCCCACAGTACACAGACAATGGAAATGCCAAACCCGATACTGCAAACACGTTTTAGATTGTAGAACAAGATCCAGCTTCACATTGTCAGATCCTTTAAGCCGACCCGGCAACACTGTAAGCACATTTTAGATGTAGGTGCGTCCTCTAAACGAGACACCAGGCCCTCCTGAGAGATCAGCCTTCATCCTGGCTTTCTCTAGCAAGGGTCCTCCCCTGGATCTTTTTGGCTTGGCTTCTTCCACGCTGGACAAGAAAGCCTAAGGATCACCTCAGGATTGGTAGGCCCCAGACAGGCTTCTGGACCTACTTGCAGATCTTACTTCAGCAGCGCAACCCCAGGCCAGGAGGGCCTGAGGCAAGAGAGCAAGCACATGGCTCCGCCCAGATATAAATCCTCTCCTAGACTGCACTAATGGCCAAGACCCTCCTACTGGATTGGCTGGAAGAAGAATAAATATTCATAACTCAACCTAGTTGTATGGTCTCATACTGGCCTGTGGTACCAGTGGTACCTACTGGCAACAGTGAGAAATGCACAACCTAACTGAGATTAGGGAAAGACCAGATAAACGGTACAATCAGTCTGAGCTGTGTACAGTCCAGCCAAAAACTAAATTTACACGATAGCCCCAGTTTAGGACCAGGGGGCTACACTAATATGTCCACTGATGTAAAATGTAGGTGTAAAGAAAAGGTGTTTGCGTCTGTGTAAAAGTATTCAAAGATATGTAGTGGAATCTAATTGTGTCTGTGGGTGGGATACAAAGTTTCTATAATAAGGCAATGAGCGTTCAGCAATGTGAGGAGGTGTTTTAGCGAGGTTAGCGCATTTACAAGATCTAGGAGGAGTGGTCAGTGATCAGCAGTGGAAGTGGGAGTTGTGGGTTGTTATCAGTTTGGTGGGGCTTGAAGAGCAATATATATTCCTGTAAATGTATGTTGCATTTAAGTGAACACATAATGAATGTCCTAATAATTCTGATTGGTGAAAATCTTGAAACCCTATGATAGCTCTCATTTACCAAAATGAGTAATATGAAGACAAACCTATAAAGTCCAACCAATTTCCATTGAATTGCACCGGCCCTTATATTATATAGTTGTTACTAGATCTTTAGGATTTTGTACAATCGGATTGTATAGCGCATGGCCAGCTTGAAACTGTAGGCCTAGGGCAACTGACTATATGATCCCCTGACTGTTCTTTTTGGCCCCCCAAAAAAGCAGGAGCATCAAGTGACCCCAAACGCCCCTTTTCAGTATCCATACTCCTATTATAATCTCTGTTTAAAGTAAAGCCATAGACTTGCACTTGTCATGTTGAAGCACAAAGATTATTTTCAGAACAGAAAACCCGGACGGATTGAGCGCTCTCTGTCGACAATTTTTACAGCGCGTTACGTATACGCTTGCCTTGGAGCTATAAAAACCAGCAAGGCGACAAGTGATTTCTTTGAAAATAGCACTCAAAATACATTAAACACAATTTATTTAATCCATATGGATGTAACAGATGGCTGAATAGCATCCAGCATTATAAGAAAGCATATGCAATATATTACGTCAGCGGCACTATCACCAAGCCTAACTCAGAGTGGGGGGAGCGCGGCTCCCTCTAGTGCCCAAATGACACATTGACGAGGGGGGGGGGGGCCGTGGAGGAGGGGTGTGTGCAGAATTATCTGCTATGTGTGGCTGTTGTTTTCACATTAGCAAAACATTTAAAGTAGATATAAACACTGACTGTGCGCACTTATTTTTTTTTCTGTGCACTGTGCATTATAAACAATTTCAGTTTTTTTTTTTTTAATAAAATTCTTTTTATTATCCTTTGTTACACCAAAGAGTTGCTGATCTCCTGCAGTCTCTTTGTAGACTTCATGTCTACATGACCTCTAGTGATGGCTGCATGGCCTTTCCCAGAGTGGGTTTCCTGATGGTGACAACAGTGGACCATATCTGTGTAATGTGTGTTGAAACAGCCACATGTAGTCCCTATTGGAAATCCTTATGGAAACACAGGAACACAGTTGTCAGACAGGAACAGAGCGTGGTCGCCCTTTAACAGGAAATGCCTGAACAGCGATCTCAGTGACAAGATCCCCAGGGATTTAACAAAAGCTGCTGATTTAAAAAGATTGCAAATTACTTTTGAAATTATGTTAACATGTAAAAACTTTATATGCGGTTTTAGTGATTGGGATAACATAAACTTTAAGGAATATCTTGGCATTTAAATGCAATTTTAGCATAGAAATAACATATGGTGCATAAAAAAAAGAAAGAAAAAAAAAAAGCATATTGATGTAATATCTCTGCTGAAACACTTCTTAGCACTGTGAAGTCTTTACAGGGCCAGTACAACATGTTCATCCTCTGGCACTCCAAGTCCTAGAGGTGGGGTCTACTCCAAAGGGTTTGTTGGTTCTCTGGCAGTGTCAAGTTGGGCAAATATTACCATTGAAAAGATAAAGAATAGGAAAAAAAGGAGTACCAGGTCAATGACTTAAAGTTCACCTGTGCCCAGACTATACACATTATTTAATTAACAAGGTTGAATCACTTTAGAAGATTCCTCAGTAACTGCCGGTGTCACGTCACATTCGGCTACCCATCACATTTTGCTACCCGCTGGAGTGCGCATGTGCAAAACCGCCATATGCGTTCCAACACTGTTGTAAGACCACTTTGCCACAGGGCCCCTCGCCACGCTTCGGGCACGGCCTCTCTTCGCTCGGCATAATTATAGTCTAACTCTATGTCTACTTGGATGGTGGGGCTTGAACCTGGACTCAGGGGTGTGGCCACAAAATTCTGGGCAAGCGCAGATCGCCACAGTTTTGGAATGCATATGGCGGCATCGCGCAGTCCAGCGGGTAGCCAAATGTGACGGGTCGCCATATGTGACGCTACACAGGCATTGTGGAAAAATAAATCTCCAGTTCACAATAGCAGCTAAAAAAAAAAAAAAAAAAAGTACAGGTCCTCTCCGTTTACATTCTATGGAAAGCAGAGGGCAGATGTTTTAATTTTGTTAGAAACGGAAACCTGACTTTGATGCGATCTTTGAGGGGATGAATTACCTCACAATACACGCAGCTGCAGAGGACAGAGATGGCTCATTTGAATTTTTTTTTTTTACTGCTTTAAGAATTTGTAAATACTTTATTGTTCTTAGTCTGGGCAAAAGTGGGAGTAAACTCCCTTGGCTGATCTTTACCTATAGATAAGCCTATAGTAAGGCTTACCTATAGGGATAGTAAATATCTTCTAAATGTGCACCATTTAGAAGATATTTACTAGTGAAGTCGCCAGTGACATCACCGTATGCACTCTGAAGGAACGGAATACCTGTGTCCTGTGTCGGGATAGCGACTCCTGCACGCATGTACAGAAGTGACATCATTGCGGCTCCTCCATTCAAAGGACCGGAGCCTGGGAACCCGGAAGGAAGACCGGGTGAAGATGGAAGCCCTGTCAGTGGTGACAGCTCATCGCTAGAGGGATTCATTTTAAGTTAAGTTTCATATAATGTGCAAGTATGCGATGCATACTTGCACATTATTACATAGCCTTACAGAGGATTTTTTTTTTTTTTAGTAGCCTCCCTGAAGGTATTCCCGAGTGTGGCTTGGGGTTAAATTTCAGCACCATTAGCGGTAACCTCGAGCCACACTTGGTATTGCATTGCAGGATCCTGGAGCGGTATACTTACCTTGTCCCCAGGATCCTGCAATGTCCCCCCGCGCTGTCTGCGGACTCTGTCCTCCTCCAAAGCCTCTCTGTGCCAGGCTCCGTTCCCTGCGAGCGTCGCAACGCACGGGGTGGAGCCTGGCGGCAAAAAATGTAAAAATCATAACACATACAGTACACTGTAATCTTACAGATTACAGTACTGTATGAAATGATTTCACATCCCTTTTGTCCCCAGTGCTTTGTCCAATGCCCTGCATGCAGTTTTATATTATATATACTGTTCTTTCTGCCTGGAAACTTGAGAATGTCCATAGCAACCAAAAAGTGTCTCTTTACGTCAAAAGTGGCTTTAGACCAGCTAGAAAACACTTGCAGAATTGAGCGATAGTGAATCGTGGGGAAATGTATTTTTTTATTATTATTATATATATATATTTTTAAATTATTTATATTTATTATAATTTAGGATTTTGTGTTTCAAACTTCAGAGTGTTTATTTTATTAAAACAATCTATGAAAAATAAATAAATAAAATAAAACAATCCATGATAATTATCCAACCCGCTTCTGTGGGTATGAAGGACCACACTTCATCAGGCTGTATGACTGCTAATGGGGAAGATAGGCTTGGATTCTGGGGCATTTGAGCATGTAGTTCTAATTCATTGATACCGAAATAGTTCCAGCAACTGCTTTTTTTGTCAGCAAAATCCTTCCAGACATCAGAGTTGCTGAAAATGAAACCACACCAGAACTTTGCAGCTGAAGATCTGGATCAGGGCAGGGGCCAGGGCAAGGTTAAAAGCACTGTTTTATTCATCGCAGCCCGGAGATTTTTTGCTCCCACGGTTTTCCCTAAATGTCAGGCGGATACTTTGTATTCTGAGAGCGATATTGACCTGCCAGTATTTCATCACAAGTCCACCTGAGGTTGGATGTACAGGATGCCATTGATTGGAATAAAATGTTCTCTTGTGTAACACTCAATCCTATTGATTCTTGCAGTAGATTGGTCCTTTTGAACTACCAGTGAACCTGTTTGCTTCATAAGAACTGTCAGTCTGTTTATGGAGATGAAACAAAGATAATTTCTATTTCCTAACATATGCAAAATAATATTAAGGCAGTGAGCAGACAGTCCCTGGCATCCCTGACACTGAGGGATCTGCATGATTCACAGTTTAGGAGTTTTTTTTTTTAATATTTGTTATTTACAAGTGAACCTGTCATTTACTGAATGGTCTAAAGCTGCTCTAAATGTTTAAGAATGGAGCTGTGCGAGGTGCCTGTATATGTCCTGCTGTAGGATCCTGAGCATCCCAGAGGTCACCTTAGCATGCATTACACAGGCATGGCCACGGTTGTCCCCCCGCATGAAACCCACCATGAAAAATGCTGTGGGAGATCAGCAGCACTGAGATGTAAGAATAATTAACAAAAGAGGGTGAAAAAAAAACAAAAAACTTTATTTTCATGTGTATTTTTCTTGAATCTAGGTGTGCTTTGTGTACTCCTTTCAGTTCTGTGCAGTAATCCAGTGTGAAACTGTAATAAAGGCTTCCTGTAATGAAGACCCCTAAAATTTCCCCTCCTAACACAGATCTTCTCCTTTCACTTCAAAACCCCCCTCCCAGCACAAATTCCCCCAAATACACCCACCTAGCACAAATCTTCCTTTCCTCCATCCCCCCTCCCAACACAAATCACCCCCCCTCAAATTTCTCCCCCTAGAACAATACTTAACCCCTGACACCCCCTACATTCCCCCTTCCAACACAAATCCCCTCCATCTCCTTGTGGCACTCCTTCCCACCTCACATGATACTACAGTGCCCAGGGCAGCTGCCCCTCCTGCCCGCCCCTTGTCCTGGCCACACAAATAAAGTGCATGTATATTCTTTGTGGCCATTGAAGAATAGATTTAAATATTTGGGGTAACATTTGCTCCCTCTGTAATTTAGTGTAATTATTTCATGCCTGTGATTCCGACTTGTTATATTTATTTTACTACTTTTATAGGATGGAGCGCCAACAAATTCCACAGCATTTTACAGAGAACACAGAGGCTTTGATAAATTCCGATGTCAGATAGTGGCTTTATATGCTGTTCAAATTATTTTCACTTCAGATGTGCTATATCGGTATGTCCTCTCACACTAGTAAAAACAAACATGAATTGTGTGTTATTGGGGATTTGTATCAACGTGAGGCTCAAATAAATAATTTTTAGTTTTTTTTTCTGTGAAGTATGGTGAGGCGTGCAGAGGATTTTCAGAGTGCTACTGTAGCCACCGCAGTCAAATAAGATTTCCTTTTCTATGATCTTAGAGAAGTCAGGCAAGGGTGGAAGTGATATTAAACCAGGGATATAAAAGTTTTTAAGCACTTTCAGCACCTGATTTAACCACTTACTGAATATACAGCTTCTTCCTCTTTTCATCCTTGCCTGTATTCTAGTTTAAGCTGGCTCCATGACCAACCGCCCAAGGTTTCCTGTTTCATGGTGGCTCCTTTCTCTTGCAGTATCCTATGGAGCCACCCTTGCATGCAGGGACCAGAGTTGTGTTTCCCCTTCACTGTATGCATCAATAGAAACACACAGCCCCAAAACCTAGGATGATAAGGCACACCCCTTACTCCTCCCTTCTCCGAACTAGCAGACTGACATGTGATCACAGCTCACTAAGAGCATGTGAAAAGAATTATTATCTATGAAGCTGGTGTGAACGGGCCCTAAGTCCTCGTTCACACAGGTGTACTTAAAGTGGTTGTAAACTCTTTACAACCACTTTATACTACAGGAAAGCCTAAAATTAGCCTTACCTGTAGCTACACTGGATATCTCCTAAACCTTCACAGTTTAGGAGATAGTTACATAGTTAGTAAGGTTGAATAAAGAAACCAGTCCATCCAGTTCAACCTGAGTGAGTGTGGGTGCATCTCTAAATTATCCCTATATATTTAAGGTACCCATATAGCGCAGTCAATTCATGCAGTACTCCACACATACATCGTACACTCACATCAGTCCCTACCCTCAAGGAGCCCACAATCCAAGGTCCCCAACTCACATTCATATACTAGGGCCAATTTTGGACAGAAGCCAATTAACCTGCCAGCATGTCTTTGGAGTGTGGGAGGAAACTGGAGTACCCGGAGGAAACCCACACAGGCAAAGGGAGAACATGCAAACTCCAGGCAGGTAGTGTCGTGGTTGGGATTCGAACCTTTTTACTGCTAGGCGAGAGTGCTACCCACTACACCACTGTGCCGCCACAATATCCCTGTATTTGCATGTGCCGACGTCATCGGCTCATGCGCATTTAAGCAAACTGAAGCAATGGCAAGTACTTTTCTGCTACCGGTGGCTCCCGCGCATATGCGTGGGAGTGACATCATCGGGGCTCCGGCTAATCACAGCGCCAGAGCCACAATACCCGGAAGTAACCCCCCCCCCCTGGAGAGATGTCGGCCCCCGGAGCGACATACTAGCTCATTATGCTTTTGTCTTGCAGGTTTTTTTTTAGGGGGGGGATTTTTCTACAGGGTTTACAACCACTTTAAGCATACATCCATGTCAGGCTGTAACCTCATATGTAAGGTCTTTGCTCATTTAAGTATATCCAGTGTTTCCTGCAATGGGTGCTGGCTGGGCAGGAGTCCCCAAATATGCATTGATATGCATAGAGAAAGGTCCAAAAACACTGCACACCTAGTAAAGCAATTAGTAAACAGGTGAAAGTGCCCTAAGCCAGCTTCATCCAAAGCCATGTGTCTATGTGTCTAAACTACATGGGAAGATTACAGGTAGGGAGTCAGGCTATGTTTGACTTCATCAGATGTACAGGTGTTCTGCGCATCCCCGTGCAGCCAGTCCAATTCATGTCAATTGGGAACCAATGGCTGTGTGGACACAGCTGCTGTTTCTAATTAGAAATCGCTGCAGGTACAGGTACCCGAACGCACACTGTCTGCATTTGGAGACCAGCATGCACCCATATGGATGTCAAATAGGGAGCAGTGACTATGTCCGTGCAGCCACCGCTGCATCCCAATTGACGTGAATAGGACTGCCTGCACAGGGAAGCTCAGAACACCTGTAAATCCCATGCAGTCAAACACAGCCTGTCATGGAAGCTAGCAATCCCTTCCAGAGCTATGAGGTCCTTTATGGTGGACAGCAGGAAGAACAGCGATGATTCTGAATGCTAGGCAGATGCAACCCTCCTAAGATGGGGCAATCCAATTGGTACTACTAAAAACAAACGGACAAGAAGGCGCACGCACCTAGTGCATTACCGAAAGACATTTATTTATTATAAAAACAGATAAAAGTGAATACGGAAGGTAGCAACTAGAAAAAGCCATAAAACCACATAATGGCATGCAGTTCGGACAAAGACGCCATGGACATCAACATCAAAAAGTGTGTAGAACTGACGCGCTTCGGGGGCGCGCCCACTTCCTCAGAGCTAGACTATGACATGGCCTAAGTTTTATGAGTTCTCTCACTTCCTGTCATCTTCCCACGTAGACGTTTTTGGGTTTTTTATTTTGCCCTCTATGGTTGTGTGAGTTGGTCGCTTTGGGGTAAATCACTTTAGAACACTTTAGAACAGATCGTGTACCAAGCTAACCCCGCTGATTCCTGAGGGAGGAGGATGCGGCTGAACCTTGAAATACAGTTTGATTCACATCCACTCACAGCGGGATATAACTACGTACATCATTTTAAGGCTCCTCAGCTTGAAGCTGTCTCAGGTCTCCGAGATTCATAGCCAAGGCACAAAGCATCTTTTGATCTGAAGAATGAAAAACTCAACCAAGGTGCCATTTGTCACGACTATCAAAGTCTGTCTTTATGTGGGATAATCAGTTTTTTTGGGGGGGTTCTCTTTTGACAGGTAAATAATGACTATTATCACCCTATTCTGAATTTATCCTTTCTGGTTGTGTGCCTGCGAGATTCATAATTCTCATCCTGAGGATTTGGTCACTGGCGGACTTTGTAGAACAGAGCTGTAGAGCGAGGGAATACTATAAAGCATCCGGGGTAGTCTTTGCAGATGTCTCTGTGTTTCAGATTTCAATCTTTTCTTTTATAAATTAATTTTCCCACCTGTCATCTCATATTTAATGTCGCGGAAGAAATGTTTTTTTATTTGTGCCTTTTCCAGTACCTAGAGATTTGAATTAAAGCTGAACTCCGGTGCAAAAAAAAAAATATTTACACAATATCCTTTCAGATATTTATTATCTCTCACAGACATCGCAGTTCTCCCTCTGAAATACCTTCATTCTATTTTCTCTCCACAATAGCTGTGCCATCTTTGTTCAGACATCATTCAGAGTCCTCAATTATTTCCTGAATTTTAGAAGGAAAGGAACATAAAAAATGACAAATTGTTGGGATGGCTAGATAAAAGTAAACAGTTTTTTTTTGTTTTGTTTATGTTAAGTGTATACTAACGCATTTCAGAAGTAACATAATCCCTTCCTCAGGGCTTGGGTGTGTAGGAGAGTGGTTTACAATGCAATATACTGAATACTACAGCACTGGCACTAAGTGCAAGTTTCTATTATTATGCCACGTACACACCAGCGGACTTTCAGGCAGACTTGGTCCGGCGGACCGGACTCCGGCGGACAATTCGATCGCGTGTGGGCTCCAGCTGACTTTTTTTTCCCCAAAAGTCCGACGGACCTAGAAATAAAACATGTTTCAAATCTTTCCGACGGACTCAGGTCCGGTCGAAAAGTCCGCTCGTCTGTATGCTAGTCCGACGGACGAAAACCCACGCTAGGGCAGCTATTGGCTACTGGCTATCAACTTCCTTATGCTAGTCCGGTCGTACGTCATCACGTACGAATCCATCGGACTTTGGTGTGATCGTGTATAGGCAAGTCTGTTCGTTCTCCATCTCTCTTTCAGGTCTTCATCCAAGGTCTTGTAGAGGATAACTGAGGTTTAGAAGCAGCCACATTGCTGCACATTACAATGTTGCAGTCTGATCACTGGGGTAGACAGAGGAAATGCTTCCGTCTGCCTGTGTTCCGTCAGATTAGGTGACCCGTCAAAACTTGTAAAGGAAATGACGTTCCATCAAGGCCATCTTGTTACACCCCGCACTCAGCCGCAGTAAGCCTGCAGTCTGAAGTCGCCAAGCGGACATCTTTTTACACCCACTGAAGTCTTGCATTTCACACTTATTTTTACCACTACACTGAGTGAGCTTATATAGTGAAACACAGTATTTAGAAGTCCGTGACACTGTTTTGATTGTTTGTTTAATTTTAAAAGCAGTCTTCTGTCAGATCAGCAAACCTGTGAGATTAGCAGGCTTGTCAATTCTTTTAAAATGCAACATCAAAACAGTGTCACGGATTTCTAAATGTTGTATTTTACTATATAAGTTCAGTGTAGTGGTAAAAATAAGTGTGAAATGCAAGACTTGTGGGTGTAAAAAGATGTCCGCTTGGCAACTTCAGACTCCAAGCTTACTGCGGCTGAGTGCGGGGTGTACCAAGATGGCTGTGACGGAACGTCACTTCTGTTACGAAATCTGACGGGTCGCCTAATCTGACAGGTCGCCTAATCTGTCGAAACACCTGCAAAGCCCAGGCAAAGTCACTTACTGGAATGCAAGGACTTCTGTTAAGTTGAATCAAGTACAGCTTATTTTAAAAATGATCCTCTTGCTGTATATTGGGTCTCCAGGAATGTATTCATGCAGACTTGTTACTGAAATCTCCGCTCACTTTGAAAATTGACATTGAATAAGAAACAGTAAAAAAGCAGTATGCAAATAGTAGGCATTCACCATTCAATGATCTGACTGGTTGCTGTGGGTTACTGTACTTTGCACGTCACTATTGCTGTTTGCTCAGGTTTATTAGGAGAAATGGTGATAACATAACTATGGTATTATAAGAGCAGGTTGTAGGGCTGTGTCCCCTTTATCCTGATTTATTACCCAATGAGTCAATGCATTGTAACAAGTATATAAGACTGGAATTACGACTTTCAGAAGTCCTTGCTTGCATGTCAGTTTCACGTCAGCAGGACCATAGGCCATAGAAAGCACCAATATATTTTGCATGTCATTCAACAATAGTACAGTATATACTGTAGTGGCTGAATTTAGTAAAGTGATTCTCGGAGTTTTGTTTCTGATGTTCTTCCATAAAGCATCAATAAATCAAAAATTGTAAAGGCTTTTATGGAATAATAGCTGAATCCTCAAGTTTGCTCTAGAAGTTGACGAGGGCAGTATGTTTATGTACATAGATAAAATGTATCTTACATTAGAGAAAAATATCACAGGTTTTTTTTCACCAACTTAAAAGCATTCCAAATGCCCCCTTCACCCCCTCCTTTTCATTTTTCTTCATGTTGAAATTTCAGTTCTTGATCGCTAACTTTAAATGTAAAAATATTTCTAAACCTGTATGTAGGCAGCACAAGTAGCTAAAAGGGCATTTCTGAAGAGGAAGGTTGTGAAAAGCATTTTTCTCTAAAGGAAAAAATAATATATATTTTCTGGTGGAAGGCAAGGCTGCACATTCAGGCAGGGTTTTGATAACAGTGGTTATGACTTTAAAGGGAATAAAGAGAAATAACTCAATATGAGAAATGGAGCGAATCTGAAATGCAGTCGGCAGCGGGAGCCAATCAGATAGGAGTATGAGTAGGGCCAGAGGGACACTTTGGCGAGATAAGACATAGAGTTTTGGGCCGGCTCAAGCGCTATTTCGGGAAGACGTGACACTTCAGCTGCTGTACTCTCACCATTTTGCATTTGCTTAGACTTCTTAAAAAATGGAATATTTTCATTGACAAATTCAGAGGATTTTTCATTCTCAGTAAAACTGCAGTTCAGTATTGATATGTTCCCCGGGAGGATTTTAAGCCTGTGCAAGACTTCTGCTGAATGCATAATGTGGGCAATGCAGGAGATGCTATAGGAAAGCAGAATGGGGATGGTTTGTGCAGATCAAAATAAAAGCGGTTACCCACCTATGCCCATCTGATTTCAGCCTTCACAAACTGCGCTGGGAAAATAAAAGTACCCTCGTTTTTAATGATAATTAATAATCAAGTTGTTTTTGGGAGTTTTTAATATTTTTGTAGCGGGGTGTAGGAAGGGCGGGGTATACGCAAGTGTTTCAGAATCATACATGACTTGGTGATAACTGAGGCAAATTTAGCATAGTAGGGAAAACTGATTTTTTTTTTTTTTTGGTGTTCCCTACAGACATTAACTAAAATTACAGTACAAGTTCTACTATACACAGTAGGTGCTAGTGTGATTAATAGGTTTTAGAAAACGCACTCTATGCTGCAATTAATACTGTATTGCACAGCCTCTCACACCTTAAAGTGGTGTTCCGGCCGAAATTATACTTTTTAAATAAAAATACTACTATAATACACAAGCTTAATGTATTCTAGTAAAGTTAGTCTGTAAACTAAGGTCTGTTTTGTTAGTTTATAGCTGTAGTTTTTTTTTTTTTTTTATAAACTTACAGCAGGCCGTGGCCATCTTAAGTCTGGGCATCTGAAGCCAGACTGTATTTCTTCCTGGATCTCATCCTTGCAGATCTCGCACATGCTCAGTGCAGCACAAGCAGTGTAATAGGTTTCAGGTCAGGTTTCCATAGCAACGGCAGATTCAGAGGAAGTTGCTGCCCCTTCCCAGAAGGCATTGCAAGCAGGAAATGATGCGATGGGCCGCGGCCAGGGAGGAGGAAGTGAAAAATGAACACAGCACATATACAGTAGGTGCTGAGAAAAAAAAATTAAAAATATCCAATTTGTTTACAGTGCACAGTTTAGTGAGGGATGCTGAAGAGTTGTAAAAGTGGGTGGAACTCCACTTTAAGGGGCTCATTTACACCAGAAGTTGCACTAGAACAAAGCCGCTGGTGTGCAGTAGGATGGCAGCAGCACATCACACTTTTTTTTTTTAAAGAAACTGAAAGATGTTTTATTGGCTGCAGTGTGGTGCGAGGTAGCGAATTGCGTTACACTGTACTATGCAAAAAAAGAACTGCGTGCCACACTTTTTTCAACACAGCACCACCATGCAGGCTAACTAGTCTGGTAGAAGATAAAACATTGTACCTTGTCTTGCGGTGGGACTGTTGCACCTGGTGCGAATGGGTTCTAAAACTGTAGCCTTATAAAAGGTATTATGTACAAGATGTATATAAAAAAAAATGTGTAGTGCTAACACCACACCCGATGTTCGAGTCGAACTTACGTTCAACTCGAACATCGAGCTCATCCCTATATACACCTATGGGAGGGCTGTGTTTCATTGCACTGGGATGCACAGGTGTTTTTTGCAAAGCAGTCCCATTCATGTCAACTGGGACACAGCGGCTGCACGATCACAGCCGTTGCTCCCAATTTGGCAGCTGTATGGTTGCGGGTGCATGCAGGTCCCTGAACGCAGGATGTCAAATTGTGAACAAAGCCAAAACAACCTACTTTTTTCAAAAGAAAACCAACTATATATTTACGTGAAATCCCTTCTTCCACCACCATCAACTATCAGTTTGAATTATTGCGACATCCGATGCCTTGTGTCCACATAGAGAACTCACCATACTAATAGGAACTATTAGGAGTTTAACTCGTGGCCACTCATTAAAATTAGAAGAAAAGAGGTTTAACCTTAAACTACATAGAGGGTTCTTTACTGTATGAGCGACAAGGATGTGGAATTAAAGCTTTGAGCAGGAAAATCTGGATGCCACACACCGGATGAAGTTGAAAACTTGTCTTTATTATAAAAATGGGATCATCAAAAATACAAGACAATCAGGCAGGATGTACAGGTTCAGCTGACGCGTTTCGCACTTGAGATTGAGTGCTTACTCATAGCTCAGGATGTGGAATTCCCTTACACAGGCGGTGGTCTCAGCGGGGAGCATTGATAGTTTCAAGAAACGATCAGATAAGCTCCTGAACGACCGCAACATACAGGGATATACAATGTAATACTGAGATATAATCACACACATAGGTTGGACTTGATGGACTTGTGTCTTTTTTTTCGACCTCACCTACTATGAAACTATGTAACTTTCTAATTTTAAAAGTTTTGTAGTGCTTTCACATCCATTTTGTATCCCCCTCCCCCCATTTCCTCTACATGCCTTTTGTCACAGCAGAACTTTCTATGGGATCCTGCTGAGAAAGTCCTGCTGTGATGAAATTTGTCGGGCGTCAGAGCAAGGCACACACTTATGCCCTGTACACACGATAGGATTTTCCGACAACAAAATCCATGGATCTTTTCCAATGGATGTGAGCGCAAACTCGTCTTGCATACACACGGTCACACAAATCTTGTTAGAAATTCCGAACGTCAAGAACGCGGTGACGTACAACACGTACGGCGAGCCGAGAAAAAGGAAGCTCAATAGCCAGTGCGGCTCTTCTGCTTGATTCCGAGCATGCGTGGAATTTTGTGCATCGGAATTGTGTACACACGATCGGAATTTACGACAACGGATTTTGTTGTCGGAAAATTTGAGATCCAGATTTCAAATTTTGTGTGTCGGAAATTCTGATGGAAAATGTCCGATGGAGCCTACACACGGTCGGAATTTTGGACAACAAACTCCCATCGAACATTTTCCATTGGAAAATCCTATCGTGTGTACGAGGCATTAGATTATATCCCTATAGCAGTGGAGGATGCAAAAACTGAGAACAATGCTACAGGGAAAAATGATTAAGCTTTTATTACTGATGCAGTTTTAGCAGTGTAACAAGTGAATGGATCTATTGTTTTAGTTTTAAATAAAATATAAAAATGTTACCTGATATATGTGATACACAGATGACAAATATGATCTAATGAGTAAATAAACATATCAATTAAAGTAGTGTACAGCAAGTATGTTTCAAGTAAAGGTTATGATAACAACGCAAAATATATACACGCTGAAAATGCGCTATAGCTTTTCATTAATTCGCTGTGACGTGACAGGTTAAAGGCCAGCTCATTAAAGCTTAATTCCTCTAAAGATCCGTCATGACTTTTTTTTTTTTCTTCCTATTTGCATGTTCAGTAAATTATGCTATTCATATCTGCTGCTCTCACTTATAATCACATTAACATTACACAACACTGTTATCACACAGAGAGCACTGAGAAATGTAATTACACGTGCCCTTTTTTACATCCAATTTTTGTGATCATTTTATCCCAATAAAGCATTTATTATTGCGGTACCTGAGTCATATTTAGCTGGACTGTAATACACTGTTACACGTTCCCTTATATCATATCTATTGATCTGTAGGAACAATATCTGCAATGTCATCTTTTTTAAATGTCCTCATGCTGCGATTCAGGTGGTATCCAGTGACAATCCACATTTCATGGTGATGTGTGGCTTGGAAAGGAAATTTTGAGGGTTTATTTTTTAGGTTTTAAGTGTTACTTTAGTTACTCTACTGCCTTGTCCTTTAAAGGCTATATATATTAACTGCTTCAGCCCCAGATGATTTTACCCCCTTCCTGACCAAAGCACTTTTTACAATTTGGCATTGCGCCGCTGACAACTGCGCGGTCGTGCAACGCTATACTCAAGCAAAATTTGTGTCCTTTTTTTGACACAAATAGAGCTTTTTTTGGTGGTATTTAATCACCTCTGTGGTTTTTATTTTTTGCGCTATAAACAAAAGAACAGCATCAATTTTGAAAAAATGCAATATCTTTTACTTTTTGCTATAATAAATCTCCCGAATTAAAAAAAAATAATAAAATGTTTTCCTCAGTTTAGGTCGATATACTGCTTCCTTGTCCCTGAAGTGTAATAATTTGATGAGCATGGCACGTGGCAGGGCCCCAGAGGGCAGGGGGCGCAGAGGGACTCTATGCGCTCATTCAATGGTGAATAATAGTGAGAAGGTGGAGGCTCCAAAAGTGGATGTCAGCCATCGCTCCATGAAAGCCTCAGGAGCCCTGCCCTCTGAACCCTCCGGGAAACCCCAGAAAGCACAGATTATTACACCTCAGGCAATCCTCCATGTCTGTCAGCTTCAGTGTCCTCAGGAGGGGAGAATAGGAGGGGATCATCATCAGGGCTAGAAGCGGGGATGTGTTGTGACTCACTCTTCCCTGGACGCTGTTGCTCTGAGGAGGAAGAGGATGGCTGGCTGTGCTTCTGTGCATGAGGCTGGCCGGCGCCATTTTGCTGCTGCTGACATAGCGGTATCGGTAGCGTGAATCTCGGTGCGTCCTCCAAAGCAGGGCCGTATTTGACCATCGCCTGGTGTGTTCTGGGGTTTTGAGAGTCTGAGGAGGCAAAAGGGACCCCTGAAGAACAGTCGGGTTAGCAGGATCAAGCAAGAATGTGTGCGGCGTGGACAGAGCTCAGGCGACTCACGTCCTCACATCCCGGTCATTGGCCACGCCCTGAGTATTGATATTTTTAAAAGACTCTAGGACATGCATACTAAAGAACACAACATACAATGATATGGGAAATAATTATCGACACTAACCCACGTATACCTACACAGGTTGAACTGGATGGACTATTGTCTTTATTCATCCTTCCCTACTATGTAAATATATGTAACTATGTTCTGAGCCTCAATTATTATTGACCTCTACTTCTAAAAATACTACTTTCCTGCCTGTCATGCTTATCCTCTGGCATCTGCGCTGAACCAGTATGCAGATCAAGAGTTCTGATTTGACTGGTTGTATTCCTGTTCCAGGAATGTATGTGGGTGTCATGATGGCCCAAGCACACCAGAATGAGGATATCATCTTGTAGAAACACAACCATCATGCAATTATTTTAGTTAAAACGAATGCCTGAACGTGCTATCAAAGCATGCATGCCATGTGCTTTATATTCTCAGATACTTTCTGATTATTCAGACCAGCCAACAAGAAAAGAAGAGATAGTTTCATGTTTTTAACTATAGCATGGATTCCTACTACTTTCAACAACCCCTGCACACAATCCCGCTCTCATAGGTAATAATAAAGAGCCTAGCCTATTCAGGGTAAAGTGACAGAGTATCTATTCCACGTGTATTCACCTTCACTGTATCACCCCTCCTCTTTTTCTGAATACTGCATTGTTCAGTAGGAGCCATCACAAATACCCAGTTTTACCAGATATGGACTTCCTGCCATCATGCAGCACTCAGACCTGAGTAGTGGCGTAGCATGGTTTGTCAGTGCCTGGGGCAAGGCAAGTAAGTAGTACAGTATTAGACCCCTTACCCCCTAACCTGAAGTCTTGGATTGGCTGTAATTTGGATGTAAATTCCATCCAAACTACAGGCAATTAGAAACTCAGAGTGCGAGAGGTGCAGGACTAATTTCTGCGCCTCTCTAAATGTTGCGCCCGGGGAGAGCGCCCTGTCTTCCCCCAACCCCACTCCCCCAACCCACACGCTATGCTGATGGACCTAAATAGCTAATCGCCAGGCGTGAACTTCAACCCTGTTTAATTTCACCATCTTATAAGAAGGGTACACAGGCTGATTCTTAGTAATTGGGAGTCGTGGATCAAGGGATTATTTAGTAACAGAATGAGCCCCGAATGAGCAAAGTGACAGAGTATTTTTAATCACAAATATCCAGAGGTGATCAGAAGATGTAATAAAAAAAGAAAAAAAAAATCAGTTTTGTAATGTTAGGGTTTGGTGCTGCCCCTTGCTAAGGTGTCATTATATCACTGTGCTGACTGTACAAGGATAGAGGGAGCTGCCGCGATCAGCACGTGAAGGCATGCACAGCAATAAATACACTGTCGGGAATGTTGACCTTTCCCACCCTAATTAAAATGCGTTTTTATTTTTATCTCTTTTTGGAAAGATCTCATATTATTTCCTGTCCTGATAGGAAGTGAGGTAGATTCTCCCCAACAGGGCCACATACAGCAATAAAACATAACAGAGGCTCCAACCCCCTCCCTACTTTATCCAAACCAAATAAAAAAGCTTTGCCTGGAGTTGAGCTTTCATGTGAACCTATTGGTAAGAGAGCATGGACAATTAGAGGTTCACTAACCAGATAAAGTAATGTTTTCTACTAAGCCTGTTCGCATTAACGTGGTGTTAAATTCACAGCTATTTTAAACCATTTGCAGCAGCTAAAGATTTGGCCATCATGCACATTTCTGCTATAGAGTCAGAGATTTAGAGGGTCACTCCAACTAATATGAATATTTTGATTATGATTAAATGTTGATAGATTCAGTAAACTCAATGGCCTCTTATATCTTTTAGGATCCTCTTTGTAAAATCTCCTAGCCAAAGTTTCTGTCTCTTCTCCCTCCCATAACTACTCCTTTTGCAGGTTGCCAAGACTTTTTAATCTCTAGCGACAGGTCCTCGCAGAAATATTTGAAACTTGACAGTCACTTTTTAAGAATAATCACTCTGAACTCATAAATGTGATAGCGAGCAGAATACATTTTACTGCTAAGATGGAAAATAATGAAATAACGTATTTAATTATAAATGTAGACACAATACATTTCTTTTGTTTTAAGCCATAAAATTCATCCCATTCACTGTGTTGCACCCTCTGTGACACGTCTGCTGCTTTAAATCGCCTTTTGTGATGGGTTTGACAGAATGGGCACATGACGAAGCTCCATTCCTTCTTTTTTAGTCTTATGACAAAGCGAACAGAGCATCCTTGACACACAAACGCACAAAATTAATTCTCTGCTAATCAAAGGAAACAATATGGGAGCGCTTTGTGTTCCACAAGAAAATTTTCTTTGTTGCAAAGAAGAAAGGAGTGGGGGGAACTAACATGACACAAAGAAAATAATTAATAAAATTAAAATCCGCATTTCTCGGCCTCTATCTCATGTCTCTCAAGTTAGAAGCTTGAAATATTCATTATATTCCCCTTGGTAAACACTTCTGGTGAAAAGCTAAGTGGGCACTTCAGAGGGGTAAACATGGCAGTAAGATGTTTACACTCCCATGTATATTAAGTACCCATGGACAGAGAGATTATTATGATATGAACAATTCTGGCACAGCTTTGGAACAACAGGCCCAATGTACTGTTGTCTCTCAAAGCAAAGCAGTCGGCATTTCCTTATAGCAACCAACAACTTTCTTTGGCTTGCATTTCCTAGACTGGGTTTGAATGTTATTTGTAGCTGTGGGGCAATACAAAGAGTTCTTCCTTCTTTTAGGTTGATAAACAAGGCCCAATCTGACAATGTGTGCTTGAAGAACAGTTTTTATAAGGAACCATGGGAGACTGGAGTTTCTTAGAAAATAAATTTTGATTTCAAATCCTGGGCCAAAACTGTATGGCTTTCTGCTAACATAGAAAAAGCTACCTAACACCATAGTTCACAGCCTATGGGCTGCGCAGCTGGTCCGTATCTTGGGTATGACTGTTTACAAATGAAAAATCAAATTCCTTTTTGTGTGATTAGTTGTTTGATTAGAGAATCGAGCTATGTTCATGTGGATATGCCTTTTAATTAAGCTGCAGAACTGTCTGTTCTGAAGCTTACCAGTTCAATCTCAGCAGATGTGCAGGTTTCTAATTTAAGCTGAGGATAGGATGAGGGAGAATTCACTCTTGGCTGGGGCTGCCTTTTGTAGATTGGCAAGTAAACATCCAAATTTCACAGAAGCAACATGTTTTGGAAGACAGGTCAAAAGACTTGCAGGAGATTATTTTATTTTGCAAACAGCACATGCCAAAATGGAAAAGAACTATCCATGGTGCTGCTTGAAGGACATCTCTTTTTATACAAGGTGAACTGTCCATGGTGCTCCTAAATTAAACTGTCTGTTCTTCAGCAGTGGGAACTGTCCATGGCATGGTGCTGCCTTATAAACCTTCCTGTTGTTCTGCTGGAAGTACTGTCCATGGTGCTTGGTGGGCCTATCTCTTCTTCTACTGGGGAGCTGTCCATGGTGCTTTATGATGGCATTTGCCTGTTCTTTTCCAGGGAACTCTGTCCATGGTGCTGCTTGATGAACATTCCTGCTTTTCTGTATAATAGCAGGTTAGATCCCAATTGGGGTTGTTCATAAAGGTTGCATCCTTAATACCCATGTTAGCCAATAAATGGTATCACAAAAATTTAAACTTTCTGCAGTTGATGGTTAACACTGTACAAGACTCTACTACTTTACATGGACTGAACATTACATTGATGCTGCTTTATGAAACTGTTTGTTCTTCTGTAGAGGGAAATGTCTATTTATTTTGCTGCTTGATGGAGTGTTTTGCTGAGGGTACTGTCTATTCTGTTGTTTGATGGACCTGCCTAGTTTTCTTCTCGTGGAACTGTTCATGGTGCTGGTTGATGGTCATTTTTTTTGGTTCGGACAAATTAGAGCTTTTTTTTATATTCTCACACAAAATCTATTTTTAGCCTACTCATAAACTAATGAAGGAAGCATGACACATGAAGAGAGATTGTACAGAACATGGGCCAAAAAAACTTTGTTTCACAGATCAGATTTTATTGGTGATATTAATTTGTAAGACGATGGCTTTACCAAGAACTGGCACAAAATTTCTTAGACAAATGTCTGCCTAGAAGTTTTGATGCCTTTGGTCTACCTAGACAATAGGACTGTGGTCAGAAGATAGATCCTTTAGTGGTGGTTAGGGACAAGCAAGAAAATAACATGAGCATATTAAAGAACAATTGCACTCAGGTTTGTATTATTGTATGCTTCTCTGTTAGGAATTGTTTTTTAATTGCACTAGGAATACCTAAAATAACAATAATCTATTCTTTCTAACCTCTCTGCCTTCCTTTCTACTAGTCAGAAGGGTTCAGTAAGCCAGCCTTTAACACTTTTGGGCAGTGGTCAATCTTTCCAGAAGAGGGATTGGGTGCGGGTAGGCATCTTAAGGTACCTGCACTGTATGTATTTAGTTATCCTAATTTTTTTTTTTTCTAACAGAAGCTCTTTAATTAGAGGCAGAATTTAGCACAATGACATTCTCTTTATCGATTATCTATGTCCTCTGTGTAGTGTGTGCACTGGGTGAATTTGACACATCAAAATCTAAGCCATCAGTTGTTTCAGTGTTGAGATGTTTTAAAAGTAAATAATTCTTATATGGTGTACTCTTTTATAATGAGATCCTTGATCGTTCAAAGCACTTTGAAAACAAGACTCATCCAAGCCAGGAGAAGCTTGATACCGAAAATTAGAAGCCTGCAAACATTCAGTAAAGTATCTCGCCCAAGGTCAGCAAGTGAATGTGGAAGCTTGGATTAAAACCAAGTTTGTTCGCTTCAAAGCCACTGACATTACAACTAATTTACTCTTTAGCCCCTAAGAGATATTGTGTGACCCAATTACTCTGTTTTTCTTGCAATTAAGTAAAACTATCGCACACATACGAAATGCACGAGCTAATTAATCTGGGCTCCCCTGAACCAGTGTAAGGGGAAAAAAGACACAAACTGGGCATGTTTGATCAGAGTAATGCACAGCCATTATAGCTACAGCTATTAAGCCTGAAACTGTGACTTTGACTGGAATCTTTTAGTCTTTTAAAGTTTCTTTTACATATATGTAAATACAGTATCAGCTTAACCACTTTGCCCCCGGGGGAATTGTTAAATTTTTTACACACACGTGTTAAAATCTGCATTTTTTGGCTTTGAACCTCCTCTACAAGTATTATATATTTTCAGTAAGCAGAAGCCCTGTAGAATAAACAAAATGGTGCTGGTGTCGCATGATATTCGCCCAACCATTTATCAAGTCAATTTTTGCAGTATACAAATACACCAACATTCATGAAGCTTTATCATGGCCTAGGTTACAATATAATTAGTAATAGATATAAGTACCATCATCCCAAAAAGTCATAATCAAGGGGAATGAGAGGGTGAGGACGTAGTTGCAGTTGCTGCTTCTGTCAACTCCCACCCTGACCCCCCACAAAGGATGGAAGTGGGACTATTCCGGTACTCAATTGTTAGTGTATAGTGATCGGTATAAGGATGAGTTAAAATCTTATAAAATTTCAATTTTAATCGAAAAAAATAATAAAAATACAGTTACAATTGCAGTTTACAGACAGTCTGTAAACTGCAATTGTAATTGTAACTGTATTTTTATTATTTTTTTCGATTAAGATTGAAATTTTATAAGATTTTAACTCATCCTTATACCGATCACTATACACTAACAATTGAGTACCGGAATAGTCCCACTTCCATCCTTTGTGGGGGGTCAGGGCGGGAGTTGACAGAAGCAGCAACTGCAACTGCGTCCTCACCCTCTTATTCCCCTTGATTACACCAACATTAATTTAATTGCACGTAAGCACAATACAATCCCATTTTTTTTGTACAAAACAAAAAATGTACTTTTGTTGAGTAAATGGGTGCCAAGTATGTCAATTCACAAAACTATGTGCCAGTGAAATCGTGGTACCCAAAATTATTAATAGGTAACACTTTAGATGCCTTTACAGCTTATCAATTTAGAGTCAACCATAAATGAGGGAAGTAGGATGATTTTTCTCATTCTGCCATTCACAGTTATACTCAACATGTTGTGCAATCATTGTTTACATACACATGCGTGCCCTACACATGCAATTGCTTTTGTATGTGTGGCACAAGGTGACGGGGTTTAAAATTACTTTTGTAATTTCATTAACATGTCAAAGCTTACCATGAGATGAAAAGGCACATCTTTGGGGTTACCTGCCACTCCATAATTTTATAATAGACAATCCCCTATTGGCCCACTGATGGATCATATGTATGCCTTATGCTGCGTACACACGGTCGGACTTTACGGCAGACTTTGCCCGGCGGACTTTTCAACGTACTTTACGATGGACTTTCTGAATGAACGGACTTGCCTACACACAATCCACCAAAGTCTGTCGAATTTGTACGTGATGACGTACGACCGGACTAAAATAAGGAAGTTCATAGCCAGTAGCCAATAGCTGCCCTAGCGTGGCTTTTTATCCGTCGAACTAGCATACAGACGAGCGGACTTTTCGAGCGGACTCAAGTTCGACGGATAGATTTAAAACATGTTTCAAATCTAAGTCCGTCCAACTTTTGAGCAAACAAAGTCCACTGGAGCCCACACACGATCGAATTGTCCGACGAAATCCCATCCGCCGTGCAAAGTCTGCCATAAAGTCCGCTCGTGTGTACGCGGGATTAGAATTGAGCGTGGATAGGAAGTGTACCTGCCAGTGCTCTCTGCAAAGGGAGTGAACTGAAAAGAAACCGCTTTGCTAGTATATTCACTGTTGCTACTATATACAGTATTTAACTTTTACTTTTCTTCCAATGGGGGCACTAGTTCTGGTGACCTTGGTGACAAGCAGGGATTCCTTCACTTTGGAGGGAAACACTTCCTGTTTTGGCTATGGGACAGGAAGTGAAGGGAAATCTTCTTAAAGGGACCCGGATGGAGGAAAAAACTGACAGGGGTTAACCCTCCCTTACTTTATTCAAAATGTAATCAACCTTTTTTTTTTTGTTTTAGTAGAGGGGGGAACTTTTTTTTTTCTCTTACTGGAGAGATTCCCCTTCCTGATGACAATGGTCTACAGGACAAATAGAAAGCTTGCATCACAAAGGCAGCAATTAAAACAAATATGGTGCACCACAATTTTGTTGTGCTTTTAAAAGAGAATATTTATTTCTTCATATTGTGTTAATCTAGCACATCTGCCATATTATGACAACTTCATCGGGGTTCTTCTGGTTGGTGGAGTAAAAGGAGCACAAGGACTCTGATTAGAAACAAATAAATTTAATATTTTTTTTAATAGATAGGGAATTCTCTGTTATACAAGGTTACAGCAACTGGCTTTGTAACAATAAAAGACACATGGGGGGTTCTAACCCTTTCCAACCCCATCTAAATCTTAAAAAAAATGGTTTTGGATACACTTTGAAATAAGATAAAAAAAGCATTTTAGAACCATACATATAGTAAATCATTTACTGAGCTTAAAGCGTGTTCCCTTAGACAATATGATTGATATACAGTTTATGATGATCTGACATATGCACTTTATTTACTTTTCTGAGCCCACCTTAATGCACAGTCACAAAACTTGTAATTATATACTTACTCAAATAAAGTTTTCTTCCATGAATTAGATGAGGCCCAACTCTTCAGCTTTTTTGCACCTGCCTTAGTGATTAGCTTTTGCTTCCAGGTCTTCCACCTCTGGCAGTTGAGCAGGGGGACAGCACAACCAATGCGTTTTCCATTTCCATTTCCCGGAGATAAATGGAAGGCATCAATTCTGTTTGCTGTCAGCTCAACACCTTTTCCCTGGTGCTAAAATCACTTAAACATAAAAAAGATAACATAAAAAGTCTCAGGCTTTCTATCCTGGTTTAAATTGTATGACACCTCCGATGAGTTTCAGCCTTTTAGTCATAAAATCTGTTTCAGTAACTGAGAAGCTGTAAATCTTTAGCTGGCACAGATGTTGAGGAGAAAACTGTTACCTGGGCGAAGCCTCCTCTGGGGACTGAATCGAGCCAAATCGGCAGCAAGGAGATGGAAGTGGGGAGATGTGTCTTCGGCTCACCTGGGGGGGGTCCTGGGGGAACCCAGAATGTTCCATGAGGGGGGTGACGGTGATAAGAATGGATCCTTTTATATTTTGCAGACAGCTTTATCTCCAGTGTGAACAGTATTGCTGGAATTATAAAAAGCAGACAGCCGTGGCTGTATGTTTATTGTTTTTTCTATATTGGAAATCTAGTCTTTTTTTTTTTTTTTGTGACACAGCAATATTTTAGAATCCTGGTCAAGATGACCTTAAAGCAGAACTTCACCACAAAAAGCTTCCACTTTATATCCTCAACCACCCTTCTCCCTAACAATTTTAAGACGTTTTCTTTGGAGGGGAGCCGGTACCTAGTTTTGTCAGGTAATCGCTTCCTCTTCCACTGGAACCACCTGTGTGATTTCATCCGAAGTTCTCCTCCACCTACTCTTCTTGCCTGCAACCTCCTTAGACACATCACAGATCCCGGGAGGCTGTGGGTCCATTCACAATGCGCAGTGGAGAGCCGCCTGTGAAGCCGCAGGAAGTCGCAGCCAGCTTCCCACAGTAAGCATGCATTGGAGACTTGAAGACAGGTAAGTGTCCTTTTATTAAAATTCAGCAACCACAATATTTGTACTGAAGAACCTCTTTAACCAGTTTAACTCACACACCTGTACACCCCCTATGGACCACAGCAATTCTTATGCCGTGTACACGCGACCGGATGAAATCATTCCGTTGGACATTCCGATCGTGTGTGGGCTTCATCGGACTTTTTCTTTCTAAAATTCTGACGGACCTAGAAATAGAACATGTTTCAAATCTTTCCGACGGACTCAATCCCTATCGGGAAAACCGTTCTTCTGTATGCTATTCCAACGGTCCAAAAACGACGCAAGGGCGGCTATTGGCTACTGGCTATTGAACTTCCTTTTCCTAGTCCCGTCGTACGTCATCGCATTCTAAACGAACGGACTTTGGTGTGATCGTGTGCAGGCAAGTCCGTTTCAATGGAACTCCGTCAGAACTCCGTTGGAAAGACCGTTGGAGTCTATTCTGAAGGAAAGTCCGGTCGTGTGTACGCGGTATAACATTTCTGCTATTGGTCTGTTTATTTAGCAATAACTTTGACATTACTTAAGATAACAAAGTAATACATTTATATCTTTTTCTTTTGGGACAAACACTTTTTTTGGCAATATTGTCTTGGTAAAATTATTTTATTTTGTTTTTAACATATGACAAAAGATTTTCAGAGCAATGGTTAAAGAGATAGAGAAATAGGTCTGCTGGCTTTAGAGACGCTCTTGCGTAGATCTACAGTGCCTTGAAAAAGTATTCATACCCCTTGACATTTTCCACATTTTGCCATGTTACAACCAAAAACGTAAATGTATTTTTATTGGGATTTTATGTGATAGACCAACACAAAGTGTCCCATAATTGTAAAGTGGAAGGAAAATAACTGGTTTTCCAAATTTTTTACAAATAAATATCTGAAAAGTGTGGCATGCATTTGTATTCAGCCCCCTTTACTCTAATACCCCTAACTAAAATCTAGTGGAACCAATTGCCTTCAGAAGTCACCCAATTAGTAAATAGTCCATCTGTGTGCAATTTAATCTCAGTATAAATACAGCTGTTCTGTGAAGCCCAAAAAGGTTTGTTAGAGAACCTTAGTGAACAAACCGCATCATAAAGGTCAAGGAACACACCCGATAGGTCAGGGATAAAGCTGTGGAGAAGTTTAAAGCAGGGTTAGGTTATAAAAAAAAATATCCCAAGCTTTGAACATCACACGGAGCTCTGTTCAATCCATTATCCGAAAATGGAAAGAGTATGGCAGAACTGCAAACCTACCAAGACATGGCCATCCACCTAAACTGACAGGCCGGGCAAGGAGAGCATTAATCAGAGAAGCAGCCAAGAGATCCATGGTAACTGTGGAGGAGCTAAAGAGAGCCACAGCTCAGGTGGGAGAATCTGTCCACAGGGCAACTATTAGTTGTGCTCTCCACAAATCTGGCCTTTATGGAAGAGTGGCAAGAAGAAAGCCATTGTTGAAAGAAAGTCATAAGAAGTCCCGTTTGCAGTTTGCGAGAGGCCATGTGGGGGACACAACAAACATGTGAAAGAAGGTGCTCTGGTCAGATGAGACCAAAATTGAACTTTTTGGCCTAAAAGCAAAATGCTGTGTATGGCGCAAAACTAAAACTGCACATCGCCCTGAACACATCATTCTCACTGTGAAACATGGTGGTGGCAGCATCATGTTGTGGGGAGGCTTTTCTTCAGCAGGAATGGGAAAGCTGGTCAGAGTTGATGGGAAGATGGATGGAGGGCAATCTTAGAAGAAAACCTGTTATGCTGCGTACACACGATCGGATTTTCCGACAACAAATGTTCGATGGGAGCTTGTTGTCGGAAATTCCGACCATGTGTAGGCTCCATCGGACATTTTTTGTCGGAATTTCCGAAAGCAAAAATTTGAGAGCTGGTTCTCTAATTTTCCGACAACAAAATCCGTTGTCGGAAATTCCGAGCGTGTGTACACAATTCCGACGCACAAAATTCCACACATGCTCAGAATCAAGCAGAAGAGCCGCATTGATGGGCACAGCGAGGTGAAAAAAAGGTAAGAGCAAGAAGACTAAGTAAAGGGAGAGCTATTCTATGGGGGAGCTGCCCTGACCTGCTCTAAAGGGGGATCTATATGGGGGACCCTGGCCTGGCCTGCGCTTTATGTGATAACTAAGCCCCTCCCCTTCACGGCATTGTCAAAAAGGGGCGGAGCATGGGTGACCTTAAAATTATGCCCTCCCCCCTGAAACTAGTTCTGCGGACGTCCATGAGCCCGCCTGCTCAGGGATTGGTGGAAGTTCCATAAATATTCAGACTACAGCCTCTGTCCCCACCACCCACTATGTTCTGGAAACTTCCAGTGAGTTCCAGAAGCCAGGGGGAGGTAAAAGAACCACAGCCTGCGAAGCACTGCACATACTCCTAAACACATTAACCCGTGCTCCTCTGTCTACAGATGAGATAACTAAATTTACATACAACTAGAAAACTAGGAGGGTGCTATAGATGTATGTCCATGTTATCCAATGTGTGGCATACGTGAGTGTGCAGCTCTCTGCAGCTAAACTGTTAAAATGTATCGTTTTTTTGAGAGAAAAAAAAAATATCAATTTTTGACCTTTTTAAAAAAATATATTTTTGACCTTTTTTAAAACGTTGCCTACCATAAAGAGATTGGGTGTAGAGTCTTGTCCCACTGATTCCTACAATTTCCACTAGTCCAAGTTTAGCATAAATTTGTCCTAGAAATATACACTGCACATACTGTTATTACCTTCGTTCGAGCCGCAAACCTTGTTTACCTTCCTCTCTGCTCTGAAAAATGAAATTCCGGCACTTGACATTATGGAAAATAATGTCACACCATAAAACTTTTTTTGCTGTTGCTAAGCGCGCCTGACATTTACTCCGTTCTGTAAGGTCCAAACCACACAGGAAATTTTTAATCGCTAAGAAGTGCAAGATTAACCCTGCACTGGTGGTTGCTTACGTTGCTGCATCCTGAAGTCTATGAGTTGAACATGGGGTAACTGTTGACAAGAGGTTAATCTCCTGCTACATGCAGATTAAAGCTGAACCCCAGGAAAAAAACTTAAAAAAACACCAAATGCAGTTAAATAGTTATGGTAAAAACAATATCATTAAATGTATTTTAAAAAAAACTAGTATAAATACTTGATTTCATCCTCTTAAAATGCCCCACTCAGACTAGGAGAAGCATGGACAGTACTTTGAGCCAATCAGCTGTCTTGCATTCACATGTGCTGACAAGAGCCTGCTGATGGGAGAAGAGAGCAGAGAGATGTCCTCATCAGTCTTCTGTTGCTTCTTCACTGTCCAGTCACAGTTGGGAGTGGGCAGGTGACCTAACTGTGTTGCTTAAAGTGGTTCTAAAGGCTCAAGGATTTTTACCTTCATGCATTCAACGCATGAAGTTAAAAAAACTTCTGTGTGCAGCAGCCGCCCCCCCCCCCCAATACTTACCTAAGCCCCATCTCGATCCAGCAATGTGCACAAGTGCCTCGGCTCTCCGGGGAGTCGCTCCTCATTGGCTGAGGCAGCAGCGGGAGCCAATAGGGAGAAAGAGGGAGGGGCTGAGCCACAGCTCTTTGAATTGACATGCAGAGCCGTGGCTCAAAAAAAACCTGCTTGGGTGCCCCCAGAGCAAGCTGCTTGCTCTGGGGGCACTGGGCAGGAGGGAGGCGACAGGAGGAGTGCAGGTGAGGGACCTGAGAAGAGGAGGACTGGGGTCACTCTGTGCAAAACCACTGCAACAGAGCAGGTAAGTAAAATATGTTTGGTATTAAAAAAAAAAAAAGACTTTAAAGAGGAACTGCAGTCTAATCACATAATTTGTAATAAAAACATATTTGCCATACTGAAGCTTCCCTCCAACCACTTTGCATATTATTTTATATATACTGTGATTCTGTACCTTCCAAATATGCGGCAGAAATCTCCCTCCACTGAGTCTGGCTGCAACCATTTTAACTGTGGGCAGCTGAAGCTGCTGCCTGTTCACTTCCTGGATTTACACAGACACACAGAGGCACACCTCCAGCTCTGCAGCCCTGCAGCTTTCATTGGCCCTCTAATGACTCATTCCCACTCCCTTCCTTGCAAATTCACACGAGAGTGAGAAAGAGAGAGCTGTGTATGATGTCATAAGCCTAGGCTTTTTTCCAGACAAGAAACAGGAAGTGGGCTGTATAAGGTATTTACTGGCAGAAAAAAAATGTTTTACTATCCAAAGTTAAAACAACAAGAGCAAAAGATTTAATAGATGGAAAGTTGAAAAAAATGACCGAAGGTGCGCTTTAATATTCACTGCAGGAGAGGAAAGTTAGCTCACCTGGCTGTGCTTTGTGGCAAAGCTGACCTGGAACAAGCAAGCAGTTACTCGCTCGGTGGACAGTCTTGCTAGTTATGCCAGTCCTGGATGCTATACCTAAAAAGAAAGTAAAAAAAATGGTACACAATATTTTAGCCTCCTAGGTTCCCTTTAAGGCAAAAATAGTAGTGTAACAATATACAATATTATTTCTACATTAAATGTTTTAGATATTTTAGACCATTGCAACTATTAAGAAATTGTGAAAATTGAGAGAATTCTAAAAATGATAGGAACCTTGTCAATCAGGCTAATAACCTTGAAAACATTTTCAGCTACTTTTTGATTTTCTTATACCATGTACTTTTGGAGCACCCTGCTATCTCTGTTCCTTAGGCAGCTGCCCCTGCTGCCTGCTTCTAGTTGAACCTATGAGTAGCAGCAGTGAGCAACAATTAGCTGAGACAAATGTATTTCTCACATCTGACAACCTGACATAGTTGTCAGCGAGATTTGTTTATACATCCATAATGATTTCTGAGCACTGCATAGTGTAAATATTGTACAACTGAAAGCAAGCCTCCTAAATGTTTCGTCTTCCCTCTCCTCAGGATTTCTGCACTTTGCTGTGATTAGCAACTGGGAAAAAAAAAGGAAGGGCAGCCTTTATAGTGCTTGTTTTTAAAGATACCCAGAATGCTTGGCGCCTGTGTGTACGGATGTACTTGACATAGTTTTGCGTGCGCCAGCTAAAGAGGCGGCTTTGATGTCGGCGGCACTTAAGAGAAAATGCATGAAGGCTGCAGATCTGGTGGAAATAGGGGGTCTTTCATCTGCCAGTAATGGGGCTCTGTGCTGTGTGTCTTTTATGAATATTAACTTTATGTGAGTGGCGGAGATTATGTAGAGGCTTGTCGTGAACTGCGCTTGCTAAGTGCTACCGTCTCAGCATGCATCTCAAAGACCAATTACATTGCACTTCAGTATATTATCTTATGTAGATATGGATAGTTTTTTAAACACTTTCCTTCACAACACGTCACCAAGAAATGTGTGCTTCGTAAATATAGCACAGGCATGGTGTGCTATGGGTCTGTGCTTTCTTATGATGACGATTTAAAGCTGAACTCCGAGTACAAAGTTTTTCATTGAAATATATATCTCCATTGCCACAAAGGATATACAGTATCTCACAAAAGGGAGTACACCCCTCACATTATTGTAAATATTTTCTTCTATCTTTTCATGTGACAACACTGAAGAAATGACACTTTGCTACAATGTAAAGTAGTGATTGTACAGCTTGTATAACAGTGTAACTTTGCTGTCCCTCAAAATAACTCAACACACAGCCATTAATGTCTAAACCGCTGGCAACAAAAGTGAGTACACAGCTACAAGTGAAAATGTCCAATTTGGGCTCAACGTGCCAATATTTTGTGTGGCCACCATTATTTTCCAGCACTGTCTTAACCCTCTTGGGCATGGAGTTCACCAGAGCTTCACAGGTTGCCACTGGAGTCCTCTTCCACTTCTCCATGATGACATCACAGAGCTGGTGAATGTTAGAGACCTTGCACTCCTCCACTTTCCGTTTGAGGATGCCCCACAGATGATCAATAGGGTTTAGGTCTGGAGACATGCTTGGTCAGTCCATCACCTTTACCCTCAGCTTCTTCAGCAAGGCAGTGGTCATCTTGGAGGTGTGTTTGGGGTCGTTATCATGTTGGAATACTGCCCTGCGGCCCAGTCTCAGAAGGGAGGGGATCATGCTCGGCTGCCGTATGTCACAGTACATGTTGGCATTCATGGATCCCTCAATGAACTGTAGCTCCCCAGTGCCGGCAGCACTCATGCAGCCCCAGACCATGACACTCCCACCACCATGCATGACTGTAGGCAAGACACACTTGTCTTTGTACTCCTCACCTGGTTGCCGCCACACACGCTTGACACCATCTGAACCAAATACGTTTATCTTGGTCTCATCAGACCACAGGACATGGTTCCAGTAATCCATGTCCTTATTCAGCGTACACACGAGCGGACTTTTCCACCGGACTGGTCTGACGGACCGAATCCGGCAAACAATTGGACCGTGTGTGGGCTTCATCGGAATTCCGACGGACTTTTTGGGTTGAAAATCCTTTAGATTTAAAACATGCTTCAAATCTTTCCGCTGGAACTCCGCCGGACCCAGTTCCTTTCAGGAAGCCCGTATGACAGACCAAATACGACGCAAGGGCAGCTACAGCACGCGAGAATGTTTCCAGTGCGATCCTATCGCGCTGGTTCTCGGTGACAGGGTATAATCTCGCTCTTGCTGCAATAGGAAAAACACATTTTCCTGCTGCAGCGAGCGCAAAAAAGAGGCGACAATGTTGTCTGGTATGGATTTTAAGGGGAACCCCCTACACCGTTTTTTCCCCCCGAAGTTGGAAGAAGACCCCCGGAGCTGCCTAATAAACTACTTTAAAAACCTGTCTAGTGTGTTTTTTTTTACTGACACTTTTTTTTCCCCCAGGTAAATGGGTAGGGGTACGATATACCCCATACTCATTCACATAGGGCGGGGGGGGGGGCGTTCGTTCAGATAGTCCATTGGAAGTCCGCCGGAAGTCCGTCGGGAAGACTGTCGGACCTAGTCTGCCAGAAAGTTCGGTCGTGTGTACGCTGCATTAGTCTACTTGTCTTCAGCAAGCTGTTTGTGGGCTTCCTTGTGCGTCATCTTTAGAAGGGGCTTCCTTCTGGGACGACAGCCATGCAGATCAATTTGATGCAGTATCCAACGTATGGTCTGAGCACTGACGGGCTGACCCCCCACCCCTTCATCCTCTGCAGTAATGCTGGCAGCACTCATACGTCTATTTCCCAAAGACAACCTCTGGATATGACGCTGAGCACATGCACTCAACTCCTTTGATCAACCATGGCGAGGCCTGTTCTGAGTGGAACCTGTCCTGTTAAACCACTGTATGGTCTTGTCCACTGTGCTGCAGCTCAGTTTCAGGGTCTTGGCAATCTTCTTATAGCCTAGGACATCTTTATGTAGAGCAACAATTCTTTTTTTCAGATCCTCAGAGAGTTCTTTAGCCATGAGGTACCATGTTGAACTTTCAGTGACCAGTATGGGAGAGTGAGAGCGATAACACCAAATTTAACACACCTGCTACTCATTCACACCTCAGACCTTATAACACTAATGAGTCACATGACACCGGGGAGGAAAAAGGGCTAATCGGACCCAATTTGGACATTTTCACTTAGGGGTGTACTCACTTTTGTTGCCAGAAGATTAGACATTAATGGCTGTGTGTTGAGTTATTTTGAGGGGACAGCACATTTACACTGTTATACAAGCTGTACACTCACTACTTTACATTGTAGCAAAGTGTCATTTCTTCAGTGTTGTCACATGAAAAGATATAATAAAATATTTACAAAAATGTGAGGGGTGTACTCACTTTTGTGAGATACTGTATATCACTTTTATGTGTAATACATGCCCCTTGCAAACCCAGATATTACCCACCCAGTGGGCCGCCCACTACAGGCTGCCTGAAGGAAACTACAGGAGGGGGCGGATACAAGACCAGTCACCCTGCAAAAAAGTGAGCGCAGCAGTGACTGGTCTATATTACAGGGAGATCCTGCACAGAGGAAACATTTTACATTGGATTGCTGTACAGAACTAGAAGAATACAAAAAGCACATCAGGATTTAAAGCAAAACTTAGGGTTCATTTTTTTAAAAAATATTTAAATAACAAATATGGTATACTTACCTGCCTGTGCAATGGTTTTCCACAAATCAGCTCAGATTCTCTTCTTTCGGAGTCCACCACCGACGCTCCAGGCTCCTCCTTGAAGGCAAGTCCCCCCATAGAAAGTGTCAGGGCCAAGCGGGTGGCTTGGCCCTGCCCCCCCCCCCCCCCCCAGCTGACTCTGCACATCATTTGATTGACAGTACGAGGAGCCAATGGCTCTTGCTGCTATCAATCTGCCTAGGGAGGAGGGAGACAGCAGACAGAGCCTCTGCTCTCGTGCACATCACTGGATCGGATCGGCTCAGGTAAGTATAAGGAGTGGCTGGGGGGGAGTTTGCAGCACAGAAGGTTTTTCATCTTAATGCATAGAATAATGTGAAAAAACCCTAAGGCTTTAAACCACTTTAAGAATATGACTCTTGTATTTAGTAAATGTTTACTTATCAAGGAGATCAGCTTTAAAAATATGGAAAAAGAGAAGTGCCAGACTAATAGTAAAGTCCAGAAATAGTTTCTTGTATTTAGCATCTGTTTACAAGACAACACATTTCAGGGGCCTATATTCATCAGGGCTTAGGAAGCAGGTCTTAAAGTGCATGTCCAGACTAAACTTTTTTTTTCCCCTGAGTTTTGTATACAGCAGAGAGGTAGTAGAACCCCTGTCATGTTTTTCCTGCTACCCTCCACTTCCTCTAGCATTTCCTGTGCTGCTGACAAGATTTTGCCAGGTAACAGACCCGCGCTTCCTGATTGGCGGTTCAGTGTTAAAAAAAGTGAATATTCATTCGCTTTTGGAACACCCCCGGGTGGACTCCGAGTGCAATGCTTTGTGCCCCGAGTTCACCATTTTAGAAGCCTATTAGAGCCTATGGCTCTAATCAGGTGCTTCAAAAATACAACCCCCCCCCACCCCCCGCCGCTGTAATTTAGGCACCCCGTGTCCGAAAAGGGGCCTGACGCTTGAATAGGGGGTGGTGGGGGCAGCCATGGATAGATTCATGCAATAGAAGAATCTATAGTGGCCGTGCATGCTAACTAATGTGTACGTGATAAACTTCCAGGTATTTCTCAACTTTTTACAGAGATCACAGTACTCCCTCCTATAATGTCTTCATCCGCTTTTCTCTCCAGGATGACAGAGCCAGCTTTTATTCAACTATGATAAAGGGTTACTATCTACTTCCTGGACTGAAAAGCTTGCTCAGAGATGACACAATATGTAAACCCGGGAATCTGTATAGTTCTTAGCTGTGCTTACAAATGTCTGACACAGATCAGCCCCTGCTTCAGCCACTTACCTTGTGATCTGTTACAAAGATATATTTTTGCAGTCTGATCTCTGGGGGGGGAAAGAAGACTGAGGAAATGCTTCCTCCTTCCTGCAGCAGACCTATTGATATTATCTCACCCTAGGCAAAGTCAGCAGCCTAGAACATAGAGACGACTTTTTAAAAGATGAAATTAAAAAAAATATATATACCGTAAATATAACATATAAAAGAGAAAAAGTAGAGCTTTTTTGAAAAAAATGAAACTGTCACTGTTGATTGCCAAAAACATAATCATGTTTAAAGTTTCTGAAAAGGTCCACTTTAAGCAAAGATTCTAAGCAGATCAAGTAGCTTTACCTGTGACCTAGAGCTGTACATTTAAAGACCCCTCTTAGGGAAATTGAATCGTTCATTATAAAAAAAAAAAAAATAATAGCAGAAAATTATCTTTCTTGCAAGAAAAAAAGAACATTTTTGTCGCTTGCAATCCGTCATGCTGTAAAGAGAGATGTTCTGTTGGTGGGACAGCCCCCGAGGAGCGTTAATTACCACGCTCTCAGCATTGCCCTTCACACTTCCTATAATAAACTCTTCTTCTCTGCCGGGGTGTGAATCTACAAAAAGGAGTCCATCCCGTCCCCAGTTCTCTTCCTCAGCCTCACACTGCAGACCACGGCCGTAGCTGACAAGACGTGTTAATTAAGAGACTGATGTGTACTGATGTGACACACCGAAGCACAGCAGAACTGGCAGCATTCACTAAGGAGCAGCAGCTGAACTGCCTGACATTTTTAATTAAAAGTGAGCATGTTCTGACAGCAGGGCCCAGCAGTTCCCGTTCTGCCACCATCCGCCAGTCAGATCGGCAGGGTTCAGACCTGTCTGGCGTGAGGATTCTACGTACAAGACGAGTCTGGAGCAAGTTTTGCCCTCCTCATGTCTAGATGCTGTGATAAGACTCCAGACTTTCCCTCCTAATTGATCTTTAAAGTAATGTTTTGAAGCTTTAGCCAAGCAGGAAGTGTCCTGGATTCTGCCTTCTACCTGAATAAAGGCCAGTGGGGTTCACTGCGCCCGCCATTTGAAGGGTGTCATGGGAGATTTTTATGACATTTTATTGGCTCTAATTTCTGCACACCTTTTATGTGAATATAAAGGTATTCCTTCCCTTTATTAACCTGCTCTACTGTAACTTTCCTTTGTGTAAAAGAGAAAGCTTAATTCTGGGAAGATTTCTGGAATAGAAGGAGATGATGGACCTGGCTCTGTACTGGTTACTGCTGCAGGACTATAGAGGTCCTTAACCACAGGTGCATGTACCCTTTAAGGATCAGAGATCATTGTACAGTGGAACCTTGGATTATGAGCATAATCCGTTCCAGGAGAATGCTTGTAATCCAAAGCACTCGCACATCAAAGCGAGTTTTCCCATAGAAGTCAATGGAAACGAAGATAATTGCTTCCGCATTGACTTCTATTACATGCAATATCGCATGTGGCCAGAGGTGGGGGGGGCGCCGGAGAGCCTCAGAAATACTCGGGGACAGCTCGGCTAAACTCAGAAAGCCTTGGAAAAGCTGAGTATTTCCGAGTGTTTCTGAGTATTTCTGAGTGATTCAGAGTATTTCCAAGTGTTTGAGTATTTCTGAGTGATTCAGAGTATTTCCAAGTGTTTCCAAGTATTTCCGAGTGTTTCAGAGTATTTCCCAGTGATTCTGAGTATTTCCCAGTGATTCCGAGTGTTTCCGAGTATTTCTGAGTGATTCAGAGTATTTCCAAGTGTTTCTAAGTATTTCCCAGTGTTTCAGAGTATTTCCCAGTGATTCCGAGTATTTCCGAGTATTTCTGAGTGTTTCCAAGTATCTCCGAGTGTTTCAGAGTATTTCCCAGTGATTCTGAGTATTTCTGAGTGTTTCCGAGTTTTTCTGAGTGTTTCCGAGTATTTCCAAGTGATTACGAGTATTTCAGAACAGCTCCGAACCGTTCCGAGTGTCCCTGGCCCCCCCGCACCTCTGGCTAAACGCGGTACTGCACACCCCATTAGCTTGAATTCTGCTCATTTTGCGAGACAACACTCGCAAACCGAGTCAGAATTTAAAAAAAAAAGTTGCTCGTCTTTCAAAACGCACGTTAACCGCGTTACTCGTAAACCAAGGTTCCACTGTATTCTCCTGATAATTCATTCTTCTGTTTTTCTCTCTAAAAGGACAGTAGTTTCTTGTTTTTAGGCATCATCCAAAGTCAGCATCAAATTCCTGAACTCAAATGTTGGCTCAGAGATGATACAGTCTTGTAAACCCTGGTGTTTTTGGAGTTGTTCGCTATATTCACAATCACAAATGTCTGACAACCCCCCCCCCCCCCCCCGCTACAACCTGTGACTTGCAATAAGGTTACAGTGTTGCAGTCTAATCACTGGGAGAGCGGAAACGGAGGAAATGCTTCCCCCTGCCTGCAGTAGAACCACAACATCATCTCAGCCTAGGCAAAGTCACTAAATGGAGCTCAGGTACTGCTTATTATTGATGAAAGCCACGGTTTGCTTTAAAAACAATGATCCGGTTTCTGTTAACTGCGACATGTGACACGTCAGGAAATTATTCATAAAAATTTGTTAGGTTACTGATCTGTCCTCTTTAATATATAATAATTATCAGCAGTGGCGGCCTGTCTATTCGGACTGTAATCATGTGCTTCTAAAAAAGAAAAAAAACCCATTTGAATCCATGCGTCCGGCCCCTGCAGGGCGCCGGACATGCAGGGGCCGGACACATGGATTCAAATGGGTTTTTTTTTTTTAGAAGCACATGATTACAGTCCGAGGCTCTAATTGGCTTCAAAAAAAGGGTGGGCTCAGGGCCGCAGTGCACACCCAGTTGTGTGACAATAGCGAATAATATTCTCTATTGTCTTCCTGATTCTGCTCCCGGACAATCAGGAAGTGGGTCCTGGGACCCGACACTTGATTGGCCGAGAGGAGAAGCGATCCTATTGGCCGTCAAGGAGGAGGGAGGAGACGCGGGTTGGATTGTTTGCCGCCCCGCCCAAAAAATATACCACCAACCACCACTGATTCTCAGGTAACACAAACTGAATCAGTTGTATTTTACTTATTATAAAGCTCAATGTCAGGCCTACAGCTAAATACTGCATATGAACTGACCTACTTGCCAAGGATTTGCAGCTCTGTTTAGCCAGTCTTGTGCTTCAGCCACCTCTGCCAGACAGAATACCCAGGTCACTCAGCTCACATTTCTCCACTGCAGGAGGTAGTAAAGCATAGTCACTAACGTCTACTCAACCTGCTGGTTGGACAGTGATGGAACACTGCCTGACCACGTTAAGTTATTATACAGGTCACTACCCTAGCCTATAATTGGCCTGTAGTGTTGTGCTTCACTCTCCTTGCTTGTAGGAGATTGTGGGAAGATAATATAAAGATTTAGGTACTAATACTAGTTGTAACTAAAAACACATTTAAAGAAAGGGCCGACACTTCCCATATGTCTTTCCATGCCAGCTCCCCAGATAAAAAGTCGAGAGGTGTGAGCATTTTTCATGCACATATGGTCCTTAAGGTACCTACTAACTACTATAAGAAGAACGGGACTGCCTCTTTATTAAGGGCAATATGTATCCATTATCAGAAAATTACCTTTGCCAATGTAAACCTGCCCAATCAACACCAAATACCCTCCTAGAAGCCATGCTTGAGACTGTCAAACTTTGCAGAGAGGTTACTAATCCTGGGGGGGGGGGGGGGGGACTCCACTTTTTATACTAGACCCACTTCTGGACATCTTATCTATCTGGTGCAGTATGAAAATGTATCAAAAAATGTTGACAACTTCACCAGCTTTTGGACATCACCCCTCCTTCAAAGATATTTCTCCCTAGTTCATAACATATTTGCCCACATTGACATTAGTTTTTCTCAAGCATTGCCAACTCCACACAGCCACACATTCGGCGATTGGCAACATCACAATATCTGATCATGCCCATGTGATACTAACACTGTCTTTTACTGACCCAGTGCCTGCTTCTTGGCATTGCTGTCTTCATGACAGATCTACAGAAAGAGCTTGACTTTTACTTCTTGACAAATGCCAACTCGAATACCCTGCCGCATTTTGTGTGGGAAGTGCACAAATCATATAGAAGAGGGTTATTCATCAAACATGACTCATACCTTAAGATACATCGTATATCTGATCTCCTCTCTCAAATTAACAAACTAGAGAACATCAAAAAAAAAAAAAAAACTCTGTTGAAAATATCCTTCTTCAAAAACCAACTAAAAGTGTTCTGTCTTGAAAATGCCAAGGCTATTCTAATGAAGGGCAGGCCTTGTTTTTATGCATACTGGAACAAGTGTAGCAAGTCCTTGGACAATGCCCTACGACGTCAAAAACAAAGCCATTTATTCTGTCTATTGCTACCTTACTACCAATAAAAAAAAAGCAGATTCCTGCAAAAAGGATTATATCACAATGTACAGTTTAACCGCAGATTGTGTGGACTCCTAACATCAAACACACAAGGAACACATTTGTATCTACATCAGTCAGGACTGCTGTCCCTTGATCCACACACATTGAGCCATTCAGAAGAACCAGTTGGGGGATCTCAAATTTGATCCTGGCCTATATGATAAGGTATTTAACCCTCTATGTCAAGAAAATAAAATATGGGTACCACAATAAACGAAGAACTTGGTTTGGCAATATATATACCGCTAGGCCCTCCAGTTATCACACTATTTTAGGTCCCTAGCCAATGCCCACCATTTTAAATGCCCTATGACCCAATTGGAAAGGGAATGTCAGACGAACAGCCTGGTGAGACATGCACTTTCCTTTTGCCTTTAAAATTCCTTTTCTAAGACTTCTCAATCCCCGCTCCATGTTTTTTGGATCAGTGGGAACAGAACCTTCAAAGTCCTATTTCACTAACAGCAAGATCCAAAATACAAAGGCACTCGCATCAATCCTCTATAGGTAATAAATACCAGGCGTCCGGGCCCAAAAAAAGTCACCTGCTGATAATGTACCCCCTCCCTAATTAATTTCATATACCCTTGGCACCAAAATCTTGCTGGAGATGCTGCTTAGAACCAGGTGATCTGCTCCACATCTTTTGGTCCTGCCCTGCCTTGCAAACTTTTTGGACACAGGTACACTCAATTGTTCAAAAATACTCTGATCGCTCTGTATCAAAGACTCCACATACTTTCATCTTTACACAATCCAATCCAAATAAAAGCGGTTAGAGTACACCTAGTTGGTGCAGCATGTTCCTGCATTCCAACATTCTGGAATTCCCCTTCCCCACCAACTATACAACAATGGCTCTACCATGTCAAAGACATCAGATTGACAGAGGATCCGACCAGCTTCCTCAAAGGTATAAACTCCAGGTTCTGAACCACTTTGGTGTTACTGGATGGACATCATATTTACAGACTAATAGAAACATCTTCTAATGCCGCATACACATGAGCGGACTTTACGGCAGACTTTGCCCAGCGGACTTTTCGACGTACTTTACGATGGACTTTCTGAATGAACGGACTTGCCTACACACAATCCACCAAAGCCCGTCGAATTCGTACATGATGACGTACGACCGGACTAAAACAAGGAAGTTCATAGCCAGTAGCCAATAGCTGCCCTAGCGTGGCTTTTTGTCCGTCGAACTAGCATACAGACGGCGGACTTTTCGGCCGGACTCAATTTCGACGGATTAATTTAAAACATGTTTCAAAGTCCGTCCAACTTTTGAGAAAACAAAGTCCGCTGGAGCCCACACACGATCGAATTGTCCGACCAAATCCCGTCCGCCGGGCAAAGTCTGCCGTAAAGTCCGCTCGTGTGTACGCGGCATAAGGGCCCAGATCATCCAACCTCTCACAAATACCACCTAACTATCTAACTGAGATTCTCTCCCATACCCCTACTTTACCTACTATCTGACCCTCCTATTCCCACTGTCCCACCATGCTTCTACCCCCTTTCCTGACTCTCACCAGGTACTGGGGACTGGGTTCTCTTGCCTAGTATATCCCCTATCACTCATAATACCCCCAACAACTTACATTCATAACCTGAGCTATCAGCAACAATCCACCCCCCCCCCCCCCATACTGCAAGCCAATATCTCTCCCCTGTAAATGCAAAAATGTAACAACAGGTAAAATCAGAATATACCATAACTAAGGGGAATGCCCTTTCCTCACTTTATGAAGTAATGTGCTTGTATTAACTAGACTTCACTGGATGTTATGTGAATTTCCACACAACATATCTAAAAAATATACATCCTATGCTTACTGTGAATGTGCACTATGTCTTGATTTCTCTTGGGCCTTTACATTGTCCTGTACTTTACTGATGTTTCTCCTGATTAAAAAAAAAATAATGCATATTTACAAAAAAAAAAAAAAAAAACACACACACACATTTAAAGATTTTATCTGCTGGGAGTTTGGTTTTCAAACATGAGGGATTGCTTGGAAAGCCTAGGTGCTCATTTTGTACTGTTCACTGGGGCTTCAGGCAAACCGACAGACACCAGACGGTACTTAGTAAATATTTGCTGTAATAAAAGGGTACATAATATAATAGATCTGGGAAACACAGCAGTCATATATAATGATTATGTTGCCCTTGTCAATTCTACAGAAACACTAGGAACTGTGAATAGAACCAGTGTAATTTTTATTAACATCTGCCATAGCAAATCAGTAATTGTTTGATATGATAAACCAGGACACATCCACCTAAAAGTCATATTTCAGTTTTGTGCAGTTGCTGGCAAGTTACTTCATAGGCCATCCTCTTCAATCGCTTGGGGACTCCAATGGTGAGATCTCCTTCTAACCAAAGGGCCAGTTTACTGTCCTTCAGACTTTAGGGGGGGGGGGGGGCTGGACTGTGGCCATTGGGAGTATAAATTGGGAGTATAAATAGTGCCTCATCAGTGTCATGGGAGGAAAAGTTCCCCATCGTTGATGTCAGTTGGAGGAATAATGCCCCATCATTGGTGTCAGTGGGAGGAATGGTGCCCCATCATTGGTGTCAATGGGAGGAATAGTGCCCCATTGTTGGTGTCAGTGGAAAGAATAGTGTCCTATTATTGGTGTCAGTGGGAGGAATTGTGCCCCATAATTGGTGCTAGTAGGAGGAATAGTGCCCCATAGTTGCGGTCAGTGGGAGGAATAGTGCCCCATTGTTGGGGTCAGTGGGAGGAAAAGTGCCCCATTGTTGGGGTCAGTGGGAGAAAAAGTGCCCCATTATTGGGGTCAGTGGGAGGAATAGTGTTTTTTATCATTGGAAGGAAAAGTGCCCCAAGGGCCAGATAAAGGCAAGCAAAGGGCCGCATCCGGCGAACACTGCCCTTAATTTCCACAGCTAATACTAAGTGAGATGATGTAGTCGCTATGATGAAGGGGAAGAAACATGCTCAGAGAAAGGAGTTTTACTATGGCAGGCACAATTCTTGCATTTACATAGTTACATAGTTACATAGTAGGTGAGGTTGAAAAAAGACACAAGTCCATCAAGTCCAACCTATATGTGTGATTATGTGTCAGTATTACATTGTATATCCCTGTATGTTGCGGTCGTTCAGGTGCTTATCTAATAGTTTCTTGAAGCTATCAATGCTCCCCGCTGAGACCACCGCCTGTGGAAGGGAATTCCACATCCTTGCCGCTCTTACAGTAAAGAACCCTCTACGTAGTTTAAGGTAAACCTCTTTTCTTCTACTTTTAATGCGTGGCCACGAGTCTTATTAAACTCTCTTCTGCGAAAAAGTTTTATCCTTATTGTGGGGTCACCAGTACGGTATTTAGTATGCAAAGTGTATTATGGAGCTTTGTATATCATATGCACTGTATATCCCTGGCCTAATCACAATTAAAATGAACCGTTCATTAATTTTGTACGTTTTCATAAATGTATTCCTGAACAAAGACACACGAATAACAAGAAACGAATAACACTGTTGTCTGGGGATTGGCTTATAATCACACTCTCACCTAAATGTCAGCTCTCCAGGTTTGCTAGTCTGTAAATCTCAGGCACATACACAGATAAAGTCCACAAGAGTCATGAAGCATCGATAGGATTTATTCAACCAAATGTGTTTTGTGTTGTCACATTTAGCCTTATCACTAAGCATAACAGTTTGAAACACATCTAGGCATTTGGCTTCTACTGTATGTGCTAGCTGAAATAAAATCTACCAGTGTTTCACTCTTTTCATGAACTCTATTTTGTATACAGTAGGATTGCGAGTAACGCGGTTTACAAACGCTTCGCAATACGAGATGTTTTTTAAAAAAAATCCTGACTCGATTTGCGAGCATTGTCTCACAAGATGAGCAGGATTCAAGCTTCTGGGGTGTGCAGTACTGCATATGGCCAGAGGTGTGGGGCGCCTGTGACGCTCGAAAACACACTGAGCCACTCGGAAGCAATCAGAAACATTCCGTTCCCGAGTGTCTCCGAATGTCTCCGGCGCCCCCCCCCCACCTCTGGCCACATGCGGTTACTGCATACACTAGCAGTGACACTGGAACAAATTATCTGAGTTTCCATTGATTCCTATGGGGAAACTCGCTTTGATATATGAGTGCTTTGGATTACAAGCTTACCTTCTGGAATGGATTATGCTAAATAATCCAAGGTACTACTGTATGTCCATGCATTGGGGGTTATTTACTAAAGGAAAATCCACTTTGCACTGCAAGTGCACTTGGAAGTAAAGTCGCTGTAGATCCGAGGGGGACATAAAAAATAGCATTTTAGCTTGCACATGATTGGATGATAATATCAGCAGAGCTTCCACTCATTTCAGATCTACCCCTTAGATTTAAGGCGACTGCACTTCCAAGTGGACATCTATGGAGCGTCGGATGTCAGCGGTGACATGTCCGCTGACATCCGACCCGCTCCGATCCGAAAAAGTGTAACGGAGGAAAAACCTACTTTTCCATCCATTATCGGATCGGGTGACGACGGATTCTACGGTCCGTCATCACCCGATCCCCCTTAGGGGAGAGCGGCGCTCTGACAGGTCCGCACACGACGGACCTGTCATCTGCCTGCTCAGCGGGGATCGGCGGAGTGATCCCCGCTGAGCAAGCGGATATTCACGGGGCGGATCATCACTGATCCGCCCCATGTGAAAAAGCCCATAGTGTGATTAAAAAAACTCTACTTTTTATTATTAAAAAGCCAGTCCAGTGACTTTGTAGCAAACCTAAAATGCACCTGCAATTATTATTATTCTTCAGGATTTATATAGAGCCAACAGTCTGTGCAGCCTTTTACAATATAAAGGGAGACAGTACAATTACAATACAGTTAAATACAGAAGCAATAGCAGGACCCTGCTCATGGAACTTACAATATCAAAACTAAATTTAAGCGAGGTTTGTTCCCTTTTCAATATCCACCATTGTCTGCCGGCACTTCCTCTTCTTCCTCCATAAAAGGCCAGAGGTGGATGGCCGGGACGTGCGGTAAGGTCAGTGGCTGGTGAAGCACTGGCTAGTATCAGAGCCAGATACACACAGGTTACACATTCACAAATTACATGTTCAATTCTCATTATGTAGGCAATTGCAGTTCCACTAGTTATACTCATTTTACTAAAATATTTACAAACGCTGTCCCTTTAAGATGTAATGTTTGGGGGTTGTGAATAATTTTCTAGTAAAAAATATATGATTTTTACATGTAGGAGAGAAGTGTCAGAATTGGCCTGGGTGGCAAGGGGTTAATTGCCATAAGTAATTAATATACAAATAATTATTATATGTTGTTTTTTAAGGTAATTTACTATATTTTCAAAAACTGTACTCAAGCAGGTGGCTTAACGGACAAATTACAGAAGTTTGAAGTTATAACTTCCAACCAGTAATTTCACAGTAAATAGATAAATAATAAATTATTATGTTATAACATATTGCATAATAATATATGATTTAGCTTGATAAAAAAAAGTACCTTTTCAGCAGCAGCAGATTCTCCCTCCCGACTGTGTGAAAAAACATGGAATTATGGGTAAATCTTATGCCCATTAACCCATGTTTTTTCCTTGTAGTTAGGAGGGCTGGGCTGGAAGGGAGCATTTGTCTTTTAGACACGCCCCCTTCTATGACACTGCACTGAGAGGAGAGCCTCCACTGCAGCATTTTTATTGGACAGCTTGGACCAATGGTGCTTTACCATTGGTCCAAGACTCCAAGCTGTCCATTGAGCTCAGTGCCTCTGACAAGAAGTGAGGAGAGCCACTGTGAACTCAACCTCTCAGCCTGCTGCAAACAGCATGTGCCTGCCAGCTTGTGTTGAAACTGGCCGCGCTTCATGTTGCTTCTGACAGGCTGTGCAAGGAGCCCCCGTATCTACAGAACCATAGGTGCCAGGAGCCCCAACCTGATAAGTAAAACTTTGCTGATCTTCTTGTAGCCTTCACCTTTCTTGTGTACAAAAAATGATTTTCTTTCTCAGGCCTTGTGACATTTCTCTTCCATGTGGTGCCATTGATGACAGCATGAAATGGGACGGGGTTTTCTTTGTTAAGTAACATCCTTTTATAATCAACTGTCTGTCTGCTGGACCCCTGTTCAATTAATAATTAGACCCACCTGTAGTTGAATTCTTGTGTACTCATTTATGCTGAGCGCTGTATATGTGTGTATATATATATATATATATATATATATATATATATAATATAAAAAAATATATAAAATATATATATATATATATAATATAAAAAAAAAATATATATATATATATATTATAAAAAATATATACAGTGTGTGTATATATATATATTTTGTTTTTATTAAGCCTGCATTAAGTCTGTAGCACCCTTATGCCACGTACACACGATCGGACATTCCGACAACAAAACCGTGGATTTTTTTCAGAAGGTTGTTGGCACAAACTTGTCTTGCATACACACGGTCACACAAATGTTGGCCAACAATTACAAACTTGGGAACTCGGTGACGTACAAGACGTACGACGAGCCGAGAAAAATTAAGTTCAATAGCCAGTGCGGCTCCTTCTGCTTGATTCCGAGCATGCGTGAACTTTTGTGCGACGGACTTGTGTACACACGATCGGACTTTCTGACAACAAGTGATATTGCTGGAAAACTTGAGAACCTGCTCTCAAACATTTGTGGCCGGAAATTCCAACGGCAAATGTTCGATGGAGCCTATACACGGTCGGACTTTCCGACAACAAGCTCACATCGAACATTTCCCGTCGGAAAGTCCGACCGCGTGTACGCGGCATTATTTTCATACTCCTGGTCGGACATTGTTCGGACGTTCCAACAACAAAATCCTAGGATTTTTTCCGACGGATGTTGGCTCAAACTTGTTTTGTCTACACACGGTCGCACAAAGTTGTCGGAAAATCCAATCGTTCTAAACGCGGTGACGTAAAACACGTACGTTGGGACTATAAACAGGGCAGTGGCCAATAGCTTTCATCTCTTTATTTATTCTGAGCATGCGTGGCACTTTGTCCGTCGGATTTGTGTACACACGATCGGAATTTCCGACAACGGATTTTGTTGTCGGAAAATTTTATCTCCTGCTCTCCAACTTTGTGTGTCGGAAAATCCGATGTAAAATGTCCGATGGAGCCCACACACGGTCGGAATTTCCGACAACACGCTCCGATCGGACATTTTCCATCGGAAAATCCGACCGTGTGTACAGGGCATAAGGCTGTGTTCACATCTATGCGAATTGAATGTGGGTTTCCCCGCATCCAATTTGCATAGCAGGAGAATGTGACTGGCTCTCTATGGAGCCGGTTCACATGTCTCCGGGGCGGCTGTGGAGCGCACTGTGCGTCTTTGCCTCCTTTTCAGGGCCAAATTCAGGCAAAGATTCTGCCCTGATTCATCCCTGTAACGGAGAACTGCTGAACGGCATTGCTGTGCGATCCGCAGCCGGTGTAGGTGTGAACCGAGCCTAACTCCACTTTTATGGAAAAATACAAAAAAATATATAGCATATATAGTATGATTACCACACAAGCCACATTGTAATTTAAGGTTTTTAAAAATGACCTTTTCATACTGCAGAGTGGTAATATTCTGTAACATTCATTGTGATATGACAATCTGGAGGCGTTTTGTACACAGTTGGTATATGGAATGCCTCAAACACGTAGTTTCCTGCTTGTTTAAATCAAGATACAAGTCAGGTTTTAGGCAACGAAAATGTATTTTTTAGTGAGATATTCCCTAAGGGTAATCAAATATAAATGGATGCAGGCACTGAAACTTTTCTCACCAGAACACAGAAAGTGCATCAGCTGCTTGTAATGAATTAGTTAATCCAATCAAAAAAAGTATCTAAAGCACATAGAAGAACAAACAGCTTTTTCTTCAAAGCAGAAACAGGTAGAAATCTGCAACAAAGGTTGTTATGCAATATACATTGAACACCCAGAGGGGATTTTCTTATCTCTACAAAAGTGGAGTCACTTCTTAAAGCTGTATCTGTCTTACTTGGGGTCCAGCACTCTGCCCACATATGTATGTGATAAAATAAGGAAGGCAATTAAAATATCTGCCGCCGCTTAGTGAAGTGTCCTGTTCATCCAGTTACTTTTTTAATGGAGCTTAACACAACTAGTTGAAATAATCTGCAAAAAAAAAGGCAGAATGTTGCTTAGGAAAAAAAAAATGTCTGCTTTTGCCTTGGAACTGAATGCCTTCAGCATAGACTCAGAAAAAATTCTGAAAAAATCCTTTCAAGTTGGTTTAGTCAGAATAGGCAGGAAATCTCTTCATCATGAAGCTGTTTAATGTAAAATGCGTAAACAAGCTCCATATTTTTCAGGAAATTATCGTGCAATCTCAGCTATAATTACAGAGCGTCGTGAATATGTGGATAGGCTTAGTGCAATTACTTGCAGCCATTCAGGGGACTGGTTATCTCCAAATGCTCGGGGGATAGAGGCCCTCCTCTCTGTAGCTGGCCTCCAAAACATCACAGTGTGTCAGAAAATAAATTAAAAGTCACAGATTAAACAGTCACCATCCCCAGTGTGTAAACCACATAGAAGGCACTGCTGACACGCAGAATTCTGTCACACACGCTGTTCACTTTCTCATTTCTCAACCCGATTGCCGGCGCCCACTGTGATTCCGACAAGGGCTTTCAATCAGCAGAGTTATAATTTGTGGCATGCTTAGGTTTGTGCGAGCATAATTATGTGGCAATTGTATTGCTGTAGTTAGCGTTCTGAAATGTTTAATTTTTCAAGATTGTCAATAAACAGTAGCAACATTTTTAGGTGGGGACTCTAGGAATAATGAGCACGAGTTCCGAGACGACGCGTTTTGCTTTCTGTATAGATGAGTTGTAGGAAGACTCCTGTTTTGAATATTAATATGATTGTGATCCATGCCTTTTATATACTTTCCTGATGTGAAAAACTACTTTAAGTCTGTAGACAACCACTGCAAACAAGTATTAGGATGCCCGCTTTTACACGCACATGAACTTGGCATCCCAGTCTAATGCCGCGTACACACGACCGTTTTTTCCGTCAGAATAAACTCTGATGCCCCGTACACACGGTCGGACTTTGTTTGGACATTCCGACAACAAAATCCTAGGATTTTTTCTGACGGGTGTTGGCTCAAACTTTTCTTGCATACACACGGTCCCACAAAGTTGTCGGAAAATCCGATTGTTCTGAACGCGGTGACGTAAAACACATACGTCGGGACTATAAACGGGGCAGTGGCCAATAGCTTTCATCTCTTTATTTATTCTGAGCATGCGTGGCACTTTGTCCGTCGGATTTGTGTACACACGATCGGAATTTCCGACAACGGATTTTGTTGTCGGAAAATTTTATATCCTGCTCTCAAACTTTGTGTGTCGGAAAATCCGATGGAAAATGTGTGATGGAGCCTACACACGGTCGGAATTACCGACAACAAGGTCCTATCACACATTTTCCGTCGGAAAATCCGACCGTGTGTACGGTGCATGACAGTTTTTCCGACGGAAGTTCCGACGGAATTCGGCCGAAACGGACTTGCGTACACACGATCACACCAAAGTCCGATCGTTTAGAACGTGATGACGTACAACACGTACGACGGGACTAGAAAAGGGAAGTTCAATAGCCAGTAGCCAATAGCTGCCCTTGCGTCGTTTTTGGTCCATCGGTCTAGTATACAGAAGAACGGTTTTCCAGATAGGAATTGATTCAGTCGGAAAGATTTAAAACATGTTCTATTTCTAGATCCGTCAGAATTTTCGAAATGAAAAGTCCGATGAAGCCCACACACAATCGGAATATACGATGAAATGGTTCAGTCGGACCTTTTCTGCCGAAAAGTCCGGTCGTGTGTACGCGGCATTAGGCTGGGTTCACACTGCCGCACAGAGAGCGGCTCACAGCAGGGGCCCGGTATGTCCCTGTTCACAGTTTCAGGTCCGATCTCAGTCCGAATTTTTGGCTGTATTCGGACCTGAAACGGATCAGAAGACGCATAGGACCTCTGTGCAATTCACCCTGGAGATGTGTGAAGAGGCTCCACTGAGAGCCGGTTACAATATCCCGCATCCAATTCGCAATAGTGTGAACCCAACCATAGTCCATAGGGTTCAATATTGAGTTGGCCCACCCTTTGCAGCTATACGAACGAAGGCAAGTTGAGATAGATTAAAGTAAAGGTGGTCCAGGATTTTTCTAGATCTATACTGCTGGGTCCCCTCCCCATTCTACCCCCCTCTGTCCCCGCTTTTATACCCCCCTCTGTCCCCGCTTTTATACCCCCCCTCTGTCCCCGCTTTTATACCCCCCCTCCTCTGACTGTTAGGTCATATGTCATGTATTATACTCTGTGACCTTAATAAAATAGACACCGCATTGTATAGTATTGTAATACTAAGAATTGTTTCAAACATTCATACACATGTTGCACAATGTTTTGTATGTTGGGAATTATGTGAGTACTGCTCCCCCCCCCCCTCCCTTTTTTCTTCATTCTGTACCCCCCTTTTATTCCTGTTTTTTCCTTTTAAAATCAATAAAAATATATTCAACCTTAAACTAAGGATGGCCCAACATCCCAATATATGGATAGAAAGAAACGGGGTACCCCTTTACGAGACTTTTAGGACCCTGGTGATTGTATAACATTTCCTGATCTCTGCAGCCGTACATCGGGAAAATGTCTCACTGCCTGTGATTAGCGCAGCGCCGTGCCGCGGGCTCGGCACGTGGAGTGTGCGAACACGCCGGAGCTCATCCTTAGTCAACATTATGAATGCTTTCATCTACTGATACACCCCTGAAGAAGGAAGCGATTGTGAAATGCATTGAGTGTGGCCCCTGGACTCCGTCTCTGCATCACGGTGGTCCCCTAACAGTATATAGCCATATTGTCGTGTTGATATGTACCTTGTATAGCCACGTCTTTTTTCCTTGCTTGTTTGGAATTTATTGAAATAATTGTCTCTTGACATGGTCGGAATAAATTATATTTTTTATACAATTCTTTTCATATGATTCGTCTGGTGTTGTTATACAATCACCAGGGCCCTAAAAGTCCCGTAAAGGGGGAACCCCGTTTCTTTCTACCCTTTGCAGCTATAACAGCTTCAACTCTTCTGGGAAGGCTGTCCACAAGGTTTAGGAGTGTGTCTATGGGAATGTTTGACCATTCTTCCAGAATCATTTGTGAGGTCAGGCACTGATGTTAAACGAGAAGGCCTGGCTCATAGTCTCCGCTCGGGTTGAAATCAGGACTGCAGGCCAGTCAAGTTCCTCCACCCCAAACTCGCTCATCCATGTCTTTATGGACCTTGCTTTGTGCTCTGGTCCAATTCAGTTGGCAGAGGGAACAGTTTGGGGATGGCCCCTTCCTGTTCCAACATGACTGAGCACCAGTGCACAAAGCAAGGTCCATAAAGACATGGATGAGGGAGTTTGGGGTGGAGGAACTTGACTGGCCTGCACAGAGTCCTGGCCTCAACCCGATAGAACACCTTTGGGGTGCACAGAGTCCTGACCTCAACCCGATAGAACCTGATAGAACACCTTTGGGATGAATCAGAGCGGAGACTGTGAGCCAGGCCTTCTCGCCCAGCATCAGTGCCTGACCTCACAAATGCGCTTCTGGAAAAATGGTCAGACATTTAGAGACAGAAACAAGCCTTGCTATACTAAAGGAAGAAAAAGGGGCAGAGTCTCACTCTACTAAACAAGGGTTTTCGCTTTTGTCTGTGCCCCTGTTGTAAAGATTTCCCCTCACTTCCTGTCCTGAGAGGAAGTGAGGGGTAATCTCCCCGGGAGGGATGCAGACAGCAATAAAATTAGTGAATAGATGAGGCTGGATCCCTGAATATATTTATTATTATTATCACCCAATAGTAGATTAGTATACTAGATGGTGTCTCAACATTGTGCTGCCTGCACTCCAAAGGGTTTCTGCTGGACTGTGACTATAATGAATAGGTTTTGAAATCGAGCTCCACACAATGATATTAAAGTCTAGAAACAACTTTTATGCCAATGTCAAAAGAGAAGAAAAGACTGTACATGAAATATACACAATAACAGGCTGCTACAACCAGTGTTAATTTCGTCAACGAAAACGTTTTCATCATAATTTTCCTCAGAGGCTTTTTTACAGTGACGAAAACGAAACTAAAGCACATTTTCGTCAACTGAAGAAAACTATGACGAAAATAGAATCCGTTTTCGTTAAGGAACTAAAACTGGATGTTAATGACAAGGAGGGACGTTTACCCTCATGAATTTACTGTATTTATCGGCCTATAACACAATGTGTGCGTGTTATACGCCGATATTTGTTTTTTACCAATAGGGGGAGAGGATCGGGTGCTCCGCCCCCAGGTGCCACACATTGGGGGGTGGTTAAGCCAGCCGCCCCACTTCTTCTGGCCCTTGGACAGCACTGCCAGCAAAGTCTATCATTGGGAAAAAAATCATTGCCAGCCCCTTCCCCTATACTGCTCCACCTCTTGTGTCACTCATTGTAAGCTGAAGCTTCTAACCTCAATAGCTTCGTTCTTATTGGCCGTTCTCCTGCTCCTCCTCCGAGTGTTGCCTTTAGATTGGAGGAGGAGAGCGGTCACATGACCACCCATGAATCTTCAGAGGAGAGCAGTCATGTGACCGGGTCAATGCAAGAATGAAGCTATGAGGTAAATTTAGAGACTTTGATTTACAATGAGAGTCACACAGGAGGAGCCGTGTATGAGAAAGGGCTGGCAGTGATTTATTCTTAACTTTAGAGTATGGTGGCAGTGCTGTCCCAGGAGACTGGGGGTCTCCTGGGAATGCAGGGGGGTTGTGTATTGTGCAGAGGGTGGGGGGCTGTGTACTGTGGGAGGTTTTGTATTGTGTAGAGGTCGGGGCCTGTGTTTTGTGTACTGTGGGGGGTTTTGTATTGTGCATAGGGTGGGGGGCTGTGCTGTGTACTGTGGGGGGTTTTGTATTGTGCATAGGGTGGGGGGCTGTGCTGTGTACTGTGGGGGGTTTTGTATTGTGCATAGGGTGGGGGGCTGTGCTGTGTACTGTGGGGGGGGGTTTGTATTGTGCATAGGGTGGGGGCCTGTGTTTTGTGTACTGTGGGGGGCTTTGTATTGTGCATAGAGTGGGGGGCTGTATTTTGTGTACTACGGGGGGTTTTGTATTGTGCATAGGGTGGGGGCCTGTGTTTTGTGTACTGTGGGGGGCTTTGTATTGTGCATAGGGTGGGGGGCTGTGCTGTGTACTGTGGGGGGCTTTGTATTATGCATAGGGTGGGGGGTTGTGCTGTGTACTGTGGGGGGCTTTGTATTGTGCAGAGGGTGGGGCCTGTGTTTTGTGTACTGTGAGGGGCTTTGTATTGTGCATAGGGTAGGGGGCTGTGCTGTGTACTGTGGGGGGCTTTGTATTGTGCAGAGGGTGGGGCCTGTGTTTTGTGTACTGTGGGGGGCTTTGTATAATGCACATGGTGGGGCCTGTGTTTTGTGTACTGTGGGGGGCTTTGTATTATGCACAGGGTGGGGGCTGTGCTGTGTACTGTGGGGGGCTTTGTATTGTGCATAGGGTGGGGGGGCTGTGCTGTGCACTGTGGGGGGCTTTGTATTGTGCAGAGGGTGGGGCCTGTGTTTTGTGTACTGTGAGGGGCTGTGTGCTATGGGGGGGCTGTGTATTGTGCAGAGGGTGGGGCCTGTGTTTTGTGTACTGTGAGGGGCTGTGTGCTATGGGGGGTCTGTGTATTGTGCAGAGGGTGGGGCCTGTGTTTTGTGTACTGTGAGGGGCTGTGTGCTATGGGGGGTCTGTGTATTGTGCAGAGGGTGGGGCCTGTGTTTTGTGTACGGTGGGGGGCTATATATTGTGCACATTCAAGTTTAGTTGGCTAAAATGATTATATTAGACTAAAATGTACTGGAGATTTTAGTTGACTAAAATACGATGACTAAAATGGGACTAAAATTAAAATGCCATTTTAGTCCTAAGACTAAGACTAAAACTAAATCGAAATTTGCTGCCAAAATTAACACTGGCTACAACCAGCTGCTGAAGGGAGCTTGTGCCAATAACAGTCTCTGTACCAAACCATTCATTCACTAACATGTCATCTGCAGAAGACTGTTTTAGGTTTCCTCTTTTAGTCCTGGTTCACACCAGTGCAATTTGTCATGCAATTTGACAGTTCAAAATAACATGACAAGTCACACTCCATTGCGGGCAATGGAACCATTCTTTGAAAAAGGTTCCTGCACTACTTTTTTGCGATTTCATTGCGACTTGCATTGACTTCTGCCGCTATAAAATCAGAGGTCAAAATTGCCCTAATCTGCAGCTTTAAAATCGCGCTGAAGTCAAAGTTGTACTGGTGTGAACCAGAGCTTAAGCCCTGATGAAGGGGGCAAGGCCTCCAAAATGCATTGGCTTTCTGTATACAATCTTTCATCTGATTTATATTGGGACTAATTGGTACTTGGGATGAAAGTTGTTTCTGGAGCTTTAATTCTAGACATATTCAGCAAAATGTCCTTCCCCGCTCTTTCCAAAATCAAAATAAATAATTTTGGCTGGAGTTGCCCGTTCACTATAATGACAGATCATCTGTGGCCGCAGCTATTCGCAGCTCTCTGCAGAGCCAGGGATTACCTGCTGTGATCGCTGCTGGATGCATTTTGTGTGCATCCAGCAGCAATTCCCACATTTAATCACTGGCTGTGCAAATAGCTGCGGCTTCCGGAGACCTGTCATTATAACAAATGGGGCCAGCCGCCACACCTAGCCACTCAGAGCCACAGAAGGAATACCTGATTCCTACCATTACAATTCACACCGGCCTAAATCACCGGTGTAAATGTAGCCTTAACCACTTGCCTACTGGGCACTTTACCCCCTTCCTGCCCAGTCCAATTTTCAGCTGTCGCACTTTGAATGACAATTGCACAGTCATGCTACACTGTACCCAAAGTAAATGTTATCATTTTTTTCACACAAATAGAGCTTTCTTTTGGTGGTGTTTAATCACTACTGGGGTTTTTATTTTGTGCTACACAAACAAAAAAAGACTGAACATTTAAAAAAAACACAAAAAAAAAAGTTTTCATAGTTTGTTAAAAAATTTAGCAAACAGGTAATTTTTCTCCTTCATTGATGTGTACTGATAGGCTGCACCGATGGACACTGATAGGCTGCACTGGTGGGCACTGATAGGTAGCACTGATGGGCACTGATGGGCGGCACTGAAGGGCACTGATAGATGGCACTGATAGGTGGCACTGATGGGTTGCATTGAATGGCACTGGTAGGTGACACTGATAGGCAGCACTGATGATGAGGCACTGATTGGCACTGATTGGCAGCACTGATAGGTGGCACTGTTGGGCACTGGTAGGTGGCACTGGTGGGCACTGTCAGCCTAAGGGAAAAAAAAAAAAAGATGATTACCGTCTCTGTTTACATCACGTGATCAGCTGTCATTGGCTGACAGCTGATCACGTTGTAAGGGATCGGGATCGGCCCCTTACTCCAATCTATGATCAGCCGAGTCTCATGGACTTGGTGATCACCAAGCGGGCAGCGCATGCTCGGGAGGACATACATGGATGCCCTCCCAGCAATTGAGGCCGCTGGAGTCGTCTTTTGGCTATAGCGCAGGTGCAAAGGGGTTAAAGTAATATCAGAACTATGTTTTTTAAGCACTTTCAGCAGTTGATTTAATCACGTAGTATGCAGCTTGTTTATCTTTTAATTCTTGCCTATGTTCCAGTTTAGCTGGAGTCATGGTAACTGCCCCAGTATCCCTGTTTCGGGGTGGCTCCTATCTCTTGCAGCATCCTATGGAGCCATCCCTGCATGCAAGGACTGGAGCTGTGTCTCTGTATACTGTGTCCATCCATAGAAACACACAGCCCCAAAGTCTAAGATGGCAAGGCACTACCCTAATTCTCCCTTCTCCAGTCTTATAGAAAGAGCACTGTCCACTGTTAACACGTTCCTGTGCAAACCAGAAGCTCTTGAAAGCAGCACTACGAGAGCAGGAGGAGGCTCTGTATTGGGGTGGAGGGGGAGCTCTTAGGGTCTATCCGAAGACAGACAGTCTCTCCAGGCTTCTGCAAACCTTGTGTACAGGTATTCAAAAGAATTAGAGAGGTATGTCAAAATGTGGACAGTTTCTCCAAAATCTTTTGAATTACCCCCTTGCCCTATGTAAATAAAGATGTGAGAAAACTCTTCAGCCACTTGGAGTATCTTGACTCATGGTGGGAGCATCTTGGTGCATTGTGGAAGTGGCGGGTGGGTGTGGGGAGGACCCCAGGTTAACTTTTGCACCAGGGCCCAGCCTTACAAGCTTCAAGCTACGCCTCTGGCTGAAAGTAAGTTTGAATGTATTTTTTTTTCCACAAATATTTTATTAGGAACAATAAGAATTGTGCATACAAATGGTAACAGAGATCACATGAAAACATTAAACGATTGAGAAACTTGTGTACAAGTGAAAAACGCATCTTATAAAAGTTTAAATGTATACTGGACAACAGTCGGAAAAAACAAATGGGTATCCTAAAATAATTCAGTTTACCAAACTCAAATCTCTTGGTGTGCTGGTGCTTGGAATAGAAATTCAAATGACTAATACCCATAGAGTTGGGCTCATGCACATGTTCTTGTTTAGTGGGCTGCTCACATTTGTTTTTCCATTTCTGTTTACTTTTTTAGAAAAATTTTGATGTGCGCATTCTATGATGCAGCTTGTGGTACAGATGGGGAAAGGCAGGACAGTTTAGACCTTCAATGTTCAAGGAAAACTAAGACTACATTGTATGCATTGAAGACCAGTGTTTGATTAGCTGGACAGGTTTAGGGACCTCATCTACCATGTGCACAAATATCTATGAAGGCCCACGATCCAAGTGTACCCTAATGGTCTATCCCTCCTCTTTTTAATTTAGCTTAGCTAATCAAACCCATTATATAGATACATTGTTCTAAGATAATAGGTTAGACCAGTGGACTCCAAACTGCAGCCCGGGGCCGGATGTGGCCCTTTGCTTGCCTTTATACGGCCCTTGAGACACTATTCCTCTCTCTGATATGAGACACTATTCTGACAATTTACATCATCAATGGGGCACTATTTCTCCCACTGACACCAACAGTGGAGCACTATTCCTCCCAACGATACCAATGATGGGGTACCATTCTTCCCCCTAATACCAAATGTGGCCATATTTACTCCCACTGATGCCAGGAAAATTTCCACTTCCGCTGTCCACAGTCCGGCCGCCCTAAAGTCTGAAGGACAATAAACTGGCCCTTTGTTTAAAAAGTTTGGAGACCCCTGGGTTAGACCTTCTCATCTACTCTGAAAAATCACCAAATCCATTCTGTACTTTTATACATTTGGTAAAGACTCAGATCCCTGCATTGTAAATGTTGTTTAAACCGATAATAAAATTGAAAAGGTGAAGTGAATGCAACAGCGGCCAATTAAGTTAGACAACAGTAGTAGGGGGGTAAAAAAAATTGTTAAAAAACAGTTATAAAAATAAGCAGGAAAATTGGGTGCTTAGAAGACTTATGCCCCGTACACATGAGCGGAATTTCTGTCGAAAAAATCTTTACTGGTTTTTCAGACGGAATTCTGCTCAAGCTTGGCTTGCATACACACGGTCACATAAAAGTTCTCTGAACTTTCGACCGTCAAGAACACGGTGATGTACAACACTACAACGAGCCGAGAAAATGAAGTTCAATGCTTCTGAGCATGCGTCGAATTGTTACCGAGCATGCGTCGTTTTTTGCTCGTCGAAATTGCATACAGACGAACGGAATTCCCAATAGGAACTTTTTCCGACGGGAAAATAGAGAACCTGCTCTCAATCTTTTGCTGGCAGGAATTCTGCCAGCAAAAGTATGATGGAGCATACACATGGTCGGAATTTCCCACCAAAACCTCACATCTGACTTTTGCTGGCAGAATTTCCGATTGTGTGTACGGGGCATTTGAAGAACACTATGGAATGCTTGTTATGTAGGATGGGGGCAAGAATGTAAGGAGAGGTTGCAGGAACATGGCACCTAATCCTCAGGTCCTAGTCATTGCTAAGCTTTGGTATTTTCTCAGTTTTTACGGAATTCTTTGTGGATTTACAGGAGCAGGGAGACCTGAGCCCGGTCTCATTTCAACCAAGGAAATGTGGGCTGCAGGAATTACATAGATTAAAATGAAAAGAAAGCAGAGTCAATTGAATGCTTAGAATTGATACAGGGAATTAGGAGAGCGCAGTTGTCCCCACACTAATTACCTCTTCCTTATTTGCTAACATTTCCCTCTATTTTAGTATTTTTCATCTATTCCAGGTTTATTTTTATTTTTTCTTTATAATGTGAATCTCTTGTTCCAGTTATCTTGCCATATTTGAGTGCCTTCCTTTTCCTTCCATAGTACCGTAGTGGCAGAAAGGTTAAAGTAGATGGTGTCACCATCAGTAAGATGAAGAAAACTTGGTCTAGCTGGATTTTCACATACTTTGACATTTTGCCAGGAGCATTAATAACTGCAGCTTACAGTAATGATTGTGATGTCACAATGACCAGACTAAATGTATCTCCAGCATCCAAAGACACATGTAACAGGAGAGGAAGGCTGTCTATATTGACATAACAAATCACTTTGGGGGTTTAATAGGCACTGGCGACTGGAAGCAAACAGAAAATTCAGATGGCTGTAGAGAACTAATGCCCCGTACACACGGTGGGAATTTCCGACAGAAAAAGTCAGATGGGAGCTTTTCATCGTAGATTCAGACCGTGTGTATGCCCCATATGACTTTTTACGTCCAAAATTGAGACAAACTTAGCTAGAGAACATGTTCTATATTTATCCGACTGAACAAATTCCTATTAGGAAAACCGCTCGTCTGTATGCTGTTCCGATGTACCAAAAATGACACATGCTCTGAAGCAAGTATGAGACGTTGCACGTGTTGTCCCGTCGCACGTGTTGTACGTCAACGCGTTCTTGACGGTCAGAATTTGGTGTGACCGTGTGTATGCAAGACAGCTTGAGCGGAATTCCGTCGGAAAAACCCTCAGAGTTTATTCCGATGGCAAAACCTGTTGTGTGTACTCGACATAACTTTTTGCATGTGTTGTTATTACTAGATACCTAAAATGGGGTTATCTAAAGTGAACTTGTCTTTGATATAAAGTTGGAACATGAACATCCATTTTTGAATAACTAAAGCCCTAAATTAACTTAGAAATAGCAGCATCACTATTGTCCTTCTTTTCTTCTTTTTACTAATGGACTAATGAGTTTCTAAAAAAATAGGAATAGTACTGGAACTAAAAATATAAAGTTTGCTAACAGTGGATTGGTGACAAAATTTGTCAAATTCAATTTGCTGTGAAACAACGAGGAAAACTGGACCGATTTTCTTATAGTGTGTGCCCAGCTTTAAAGCGGAGCTCCAGTCTTTTTTTGAATTTATCAAAAGTCAGCAGCTACGAAAAGTGTAGCTGCTGACTTTTTTATTTTTCAAATTTTTTATTTAAGAAAGAAAGACAGCTTCCAAATGGACTTGCTGTACGTATACACAATAGGAAGTGTACAAAAGATCCAACGGCAGTAAATTACAATGAATAACAGCCTCAATGAAAACCAGAGCAGATAAAAGGGAGCAGGAGGCAATATCCCCTAGAGGTAACAAATTGGCCTATTGGAATGCAGTTTTAAAGTAATCCCAAAATAGGGTTACTTCCTAGTGAGCACAATATGTAGTAGAAAACAGTTTTTTTTTTTTCAAAAAAGTGGAAAGGTAGAGAGTAGAAAACAGAAGTAGGGGAAGAAAGAAAGAATATAGGGTGGGGCAATAAGGTAGTCTATGAGTCTGACAATCTGCTGTGAGATGTAAGGGCATCATCAACCAGTAGGAGTCACCTTGACGAGAGCCTTCCCTTCCTCAGAATAGGTAAACATGTTCCATAATGTCCAGGTTTGCGTGTAAGCCTCTTGTTTCTGCTGGGTGGTCAAAACCAGGTCCTCCATCCGGTTCAACTCCTCAACCACAGCCCAATTGATGGAGGCCACATCTGTTTCCAGGTGAGGTGAATGCAAGACTTAGCCACATTCATAAGGTGGCAGAGAATCAATTTTTTTTTTTATAGACCACGGTGGGGATTAAGGAAGTGTACAACAAGAAAAATGCTGGATCCTTTGGGATCCTGTAGTCAGTAAACTTTTGGATAATCTTACAGACCTCTTTCCAGAAACTCCCCAGCTTAGGACAAGACCAGAAGATATGTAATAGCATCCCATGCTCCTCCTGGCACCTCCAGCAAAGAGCAGAGGTGCTTGGGAAGTATTTATGAAGAAGAGAAGGGGTGTGAGTAGGGATCTTGAAGTTGGTTTCCGACACTTTCGTGCAGATTGAGGATTTCAGGGCAAATCAGGTTATATTGAAACACTGCGTGTGATGCCGGTGTGATCAATAGAGTGTACATTGCCAAAAGAGCATGAGGGAATGGGTCACCCCCAGAGTAGTACTTTTGAAGTGTAGTCAGGTTGCGGCAGAAGTTGTCAGGGGTAGAAAAGGTCTGTAAAAAATGGTGTAACTGCAATGCTCTCCAAAAACCTAGGCGAAAAGGGCCACTGTGGTCCACGAGGGCCTGTATTGAGGGCCAAGCTCCCGATGTTGCAAAGTGCAATGCTTGGTAACGCCTTGACTCGAGCTGAAGACTCCTTCTCGAAGACCTGGAGTGAAACGTGGGTTACCCAGTATGGGGAACAGAGGAGATTCCAAAGAGGACCAATTACCCAGAGAGATAATCTGAAAACACAGGTGGGTCGTAGGCCCAATAAGCGGGTGCTTTTTTTTTAAAGAGGAGGGGGAATCTTCAAAACTCCAAGTGGATCTAAGCAGCAACACCCGACTCTGGTCTTGCTCTATAGTTGACCAGAGTTTAATATCACCATGATGGCACCAGTCAAGTAGATGTCCTAGGTGGGTTTTTTAAAGATCTGGGACTGCAAGGCCCCCAGATTGTTTTGGGAGCTTCTGACTTTTATTAAACCCACACTGACCTGTCCTAGGATCCAGTGATGTGGCCACCCGAACCCTTCATTCTCTCCCAGTTGCTCTCCCTGGCACCGGCATTACAACTGTGAGCACCCGACAGCTTGTGGCTTCACAGCTGGGTGCGCTCTCCACATGCGCGAGTTGTGCTGCACCTTCTGAATGGCGGGGCAATCTTCTGGGACCTGTGATGTGACTCAGAGGATTGCATGGAGGAAAGGCGAGAGGCGATCTGAGCGGAAGTGGGAAAAGGTACCTATCAAAACTAGGTACCCTCTCCCCCCACCAAAAAAATGACATGCCAAATGTGGTATAGGAGTGGGGAGGAGTGCTTAAAGCGGAACTTCTCCTTTTGGGTTGAGCTCCATTTTAAACTGGGAAGGAGAGATATGTGTCCCTCTCCCAACTTATTCAGCTGTATGTGTAATGTGAGCTCTGTAATAAACAGGCATTTGCTAGATTGGTGACTAAGGGGGTTATTTACGAAAAGCAAGTCCACTTTGCACTACAAGTGCAAACTACAAGTGCAAAGTGCACTTAAAATTGCACTGAAAGTGCACTTGGAAGTGCAGTCGTTGTAAATCTGAGGGGTAGATCTGAAATGAGGGGAAGCTCTGCTGAATTTATTATGCAATCATGTGCAAGCTAAAATGCTTTTTTTATTTCCCTTGCATGTCCCCCTCGGATCTACAGCGACTGCACTTCCAAGTGCACTTTCAGTGCAATTCCAAGTGCACTTTGCACTTGTGGTTTGCACTTGTAGTGCAAAGTGGAGTTGCCTTTAGTAAATAACCCCCTATGAGTAAAGAGGCTTAGAGAGCCACCTGCTAATTGCAAACGATACTTATGATACAATAGTATGCAATATTTTAGATTGACCAACTCAAAAATGAAAAAACTATTTTAAAATATGCATTTTTAAGTTCTGAACAGAATAAACTAAAAATATATGCAAACCACTATACTTTTGTGTGTGTATATGTGTGTGTATATATATATATATATATATATATATATATATATATTACTATTTGTGCACCGTTAGAGAAGACAATACGTGAAAATCGCCCCAGTGTCAACAAAAAAAAAAGAAAAAAACGGCAGTAAAAACCTTTTCTAATCTCACGGTAACACAAAAATATGCACTCACTGAGGACACCTTGTAGTAAAACTAACAAAAAACCGTCTCATTTCCCCATCGCATTCAAAGAATGTTTTAATGGGAAGAATATTTTTTCTTTCTACATACTGCGGAAGCTATGATGCTATTACAATTTTTCTCCTTCGCCCTGGCCTGTTACCCTTGCCTCCCTATTCTGCCACAGTCTTCGTCATCGACACTAGCAGGGCTCCTAATGACATTCACTAAATGTCAGTTAGCCGAGAGCTTTACAACCTTTGCAGCAGCAACAGAAGCTGCATTATAGAACTCATTCATTTTTCCTGCTCTATTGGCTCAGTGTCAACATTAAAAAAAGAAACAAAAAATCACAGCCTGCATTGCTGTCTGTATCCTGCAGCTTTTTTGCCACCTGCTTCACCTCAGCCGTTGCAGAACTGCAAGACTCAGCATACACTCTGTGCCTTTCTAAAGTCTGCCTGGCAGGGCACGCTGGCACGCGTACATTCTCAGCATCTGGCAAGCCACAGGTTGGCGAAGGGCTGTAATGAGCCCAATTGACGACCAAACTTGAATTTGTTAGAAAAAGCCACTGAATTAGCTACACAGGATTTGCCAGGTTGGCTACAATAACTTAATTCTAAATGAACATCTGTAGGACGCCGGTTCCAGATTCCTGTTTATCAGCTGCCTTGTTAAATCCTTCATCCTTATCAAAGAATTCTCATCCGAATATTGCAGCAAAAGCGGCCTGACTCAGAGGCACTTCCAGGAGTGAGCCAAGAATAGTAAAATGTGTGATTATCAGCAATAAGTGTTTTCTATTCTGCACAGCGTTGAGTGGCCCCTAAAGGTACATAGGCTGTGCTGTATGTATTGCGTCACTGCTGCGATGCTCTTATTTTTCTCAGTCAATAACAGCATGTCGAATAATGGAAGGTGCATTACAGGGGCTGAGCCAAAGTGGCTTTGCTCAGCTTCTGCTGTATGTTTACTGAGCGGAGTTGTGCCAGCACCCAGAGACTGCTGCTGTGGTAATAGGCCAGGGAATGGAGGCTGCAAAACGTTTGTCCATGTCTGAACCCCTCTGCGGCAGTCGGCAACTAGTCGTTTGGCAGACTTTGGAGAGTGACGCCAGATGCAGACTGTCACATACAGCAGACGGCTTATTAACCACGCTGCCGCACAGCAACAGCACAGATGTTCCAAGACTGGGGTGGCTTTTTGCCTTTTCATTATAAAGAGTAACTCTGATTTTCTTTTATTTATTGCTGTTTGCTTTTGCACATTGCTATGGGACATTGGCTTTGATTCTTTGGGTTGAAATAGCATTTAGGGTGCCTTAAAGTGCACTTAAGGCATGCTACAGTAGCCTTGCAACGCAATACTATTGTATGTTATTTTAGCATGCCTTAACTCTGAAATGACAAATAATGTCAGTATGAAACAATTCTTGCATTTGCCTATGTGCAGGAGTTTTCTGTAATAAAGACCAGTCATTGCTGCTCTCTCTTCTTATGCAGGGTGACTGGTCTTGTATCCACCCCCTCCTGTAGTCTTCTGCAGGCAGCCTTTAATGTTGGGTCCTACCCACAGCTCTGTACAGGCTACTGTATTTGCAGTCAGTAATGATGTCATCACTTCTATAACAAGGAAATATCTGAGTTTGCAAAGGGCATTTGGTGCTCTCAAAGTGGATTTGTAAACTTTGTGGCTTTTGAGGAATATTATTTTAATGAAAGTGTTTGTGTGTTAAGCTTTACAGTAAGTGCTAATTTACAAAATTTAAAGCGACATCAAAGCCTCATTTTTTTTGTTTTCATTAAAATAACAAACATGTCATACTTACCTGCTCTGTGCAATGGTTTTGCACAGAGCGGCCCCAATCCTCCTCTTCTGGGTTCCCCCGCCGGAGCTCCAGGCTCCTCCTCTTTGGCAAGCTGCTTTCTATAGGGGGCACCCGCGCGCTTTCTACAGAGCCGCCATGCCTACGCCTATTGACACAGAGTGGCCCTGCTCGCTCGGCACAGCATTTGACTGACAGCAGTGGGAGCCCATAGAATGCATCAAAGCGGAGGTCCACCCCTTTTTTAGTTTATTAAAAGTCAGCAGCTATAAAAAGCATAGCCACTGACTTTTAATTAACCGACACTTTCCTGTCCCACGGTCCAGCGATTCGGCTGCCCAGAGCCTTGCTCCTCTCCCCCTCCTCTCCTCGGCGCCTCCATTGATACTGTGGGCACCCGCCCTGACAGCTTAAGGCTTCACGGCCGGGCGCGCACTGCGTATGCGCGCGTCGTGCTGCGCTCTGCTATTGGCCAGCCGATCTTCTGGGACCTGTGTTGTGTCCCAGAAGATCGCTGGCAGGTAGGGGCCGCCAATGGCAAGAGGAGGAGTCGCCTAAGCGGCCGAGAACAGGAAGGAGTAAGTGGGATAGGAAGTCCCACTAAAAAGAGGGTACACACTCCCCCCCCCCCCCCCCCAAAAAAAAAATGACATACCAAACATGGCATGTCAGGGGGCAAGGAGTGCTTAAAGCAGAAATTCCACTTTTGGATGGAACTCTGCTTTAAGATGAAAAACCTTTAGAACCACATTAAAGAATTGCTATGCTTTTGTAGTTATCTTTTAAGTTATGAATTGAACACTCTCTAACGTTTCAAGCATATTATGACAATGTTCAAGCTATAATGGTGATAATAACAAAAAAGACTTGATTTCATTGTATAAAACTACACAATAATACAAATTTACATAAACAATAATAATAATAAAATCAGTATATTACTCAAAATAGCCAATTACTCCTAAGTACATAGTAACTGATTCACCCCTACCACTGCACCAGGATAAAGACTATTCTTTAACCCAGCTGTGTAGGCTTTCATTGTCCTATAACGCTTACCAGACGGCAGGAGAGTAATCAGACAGTTGAGAAGGATCCCTTGCTATATTTATTGCTCTTTTAACAAAATGAGTGTGATAAATCACTTCAAACGCAGATATAGATCACTTTTTTTTACAGATTTACCCTATGGGGACAAAGGTTTTTGGATACATGACCAACACACCTATATGAGCATCCTATTCCAAAGCCAGCATCATTAGTATGGTGTCGCCCCTTATATAGCTGTGACATCATCCACTCTTCTGCGAAGGCTTTTCACAAGACTTTGGAATGTGTCTGAGGGAATGTGTGCCCATTTGTGAGGTCAGGTACTGATGTTGGATGAGAAGACCTGGCTCACACATGGTATACCCTTTACCCAAAAAGTGTTCAGTTGGGTTTAGGTCAGAGCTCTGTGCACGCTACTAGAGTCCTCAACACAAAACTAGTCAAGCCACGTCTTTATGTAGTTGGCTTTGTACACAGTGACACAGTCATGGTGGAACAGATAAGGGTCTTCCTCAAACTGTTAGCACAAGGTTGGAAGAGCACAATTGTTTAAAATCTCTTTGTATGATGTAGCATTATCAGCACCCTTCACTGGAAATATCTCAATTCAGTCAAGTTATTTGGGTGAAGTGGGGGAGGGGGTGGACTCTATGTATTTTTGGCCATATAGTGTATCCCACGTTAGGGATACTGGTCACTACAGCAGTATTTCCAATACGTTCCAAAATGTGGATATTGAATATAGGTACTCTTTGGGAATAGAATATAGGTCCTCTTGAGATATGAAAGCAATGTGAGCCTTGCTATCCACAGCATTTTCCTAATGTTGGCAGTGTCAGTGCACAACAATCTCAGACAAGAGCTTAATTGAATAAGTGATTTATTAATGAATGTGTCAGTCAGGTGGCACGCTGCTTCCTGCGAAAACCGGCGTATTAATAATAATATTATGTGACCCGGACATCAATGGATTTTTCCCTGGCGTTTTTTGCCTCTGTCACTTTGGAGCATCACCATCTGTCATCCGTGCAATCTGTCTGCAGATCATCACCATAGAAGCAGCTATGGAAATAGCTGTGAAGTACATAAAGACTGTTATGTGACAGCGTGGAAATTTGCCAGTTTACAAGTTTTGGGCTCCAAGGATGTTTTAACATTCATTTATTATGCACACCCTTTACCAGGATTACTAGTAAATTGTCTCCAAGTTACTAATGGACATCACTCTTAGTTCTCAGCCTCCTGTAAATGTACCTAATCACTTCCCATTCCAGCCCATACAGAGCAGCCACTTTAAGTGCAAGTCTGGTTTCATTATTCTGCTACTGTGCTGCAACTGAATTCCAGATTGTTACACAAGACTAAATAATTGTATTCCATTAAACATAACATAACAATGATGCATGCATGGAAATGTATGAATATCTGTTGCTGACTATGATGTAATGCTGATTTGTTAATAAAAAACTTTTCTGTAAAAAAAAATAAATAAACATAGCAAAGCAGCTTTTTCTGTAATACAAAATATATATTAATAAGTGCAGTGCAAAACTGAAATTAAAACACTAATGCCCCGTACACACGGTCGGATTTTCCGATGGAAAATGTCCGATCGGAGCGTGTTGTCGGAAATTTCGACCTTGTGTGGGCTCCATCGGACATTTTCCATCGGATTTTCCGAAACACAAAGTTGGAGAGCAGGAGATAAAATTTTCCGACAACAAAATCCGTTGTTGGAAATTCCGATTGTGTGTACACAAACCTGACGGACAAAGTGCCACGCATGCTCAGAATAAATAAAGAGATGAAAGCTATTGGCCACTGCCCCGTTTATAGTCCCGACGTACGTGTTTTACGTCACCGCGTTCAGAATGATCGGATTTTCCGACAACTTTGTGTGACCGTGTGTATGCAAGACAAGTTTGAGCCAACATCCGTCGGAAAAAATCCTAGGATTTTGTTGTCGGAATGTCCGAACAAAGTCCGACCGTGTGTACGCCCTATAAGAAAGAAATAAAATAGAAAAAAAGTGAATAACAACACTCACGTGAATTGCAACTGAATTTTGCAAACCAGTGTACCATATATCAATATATATGTAAAAAATGTTCACTAATATCTAAAGTCACACAGTAGAACTTGTGTGCACAAACCACCTATCATAAAATGTGACAAATATGACAAAAGTCCTATATTGATGTGAAACCACTGTAGACTACTGTGACACTTCTTCAATCATCACGGTGCTCCCGGTGACCCACCACCAAGAGGTGAAGTGCCTGCTCGCCTCAGAATTTTGACCTCACAACAGAGTCAGAAATTGCCTTTAACAAATCTCTCTAATAGGGAATGCAGCAAGGTCTCCTTGTCTCCTTATCTGCCCATGTAAGGGTAAAACTGCCACCTTTCCTCTTCACTTGTCAGTCCTCAGCATAAAACATCATGAAACAAAAAACATAGTGCTCTCTGTATTTCCACATGTATTAAAAATATACTGGATTAACAACACTCACAAGAGATAACAGGATAACAGGCATGTAAAACCGTTAAGCTCACCATGCTGACACTGCTATTCGTAGTGTGACGTCACAGGCTTCGGCTCCACTCCCCTATACGTGTAATGCCCTCTGATTGGGTTTCTTCAGTAGGTAGTACCTACTGAACACTAACAGGCACTTCATCTGTTGGTAGTGGGTCACCAGGAGCACCGTGATGATTGAAGAAGTGTCACAGTAGTCTACAGTGGTTTCACATTAATATAGGACTTTTGTCATATTTGTCACATTTTATTATAGGTGGTTTGTGCACACAAGTCCTACTGTGTGACATTAGATATTAGTGGACATTTTTTACATGTATATTAATATATGGTACACTGGTTTGCAAAATTCAGTTGCAATTCACATGAGTGTTGTTATTGACTTATTTACTATGTTACATATATTTCTTAGTGTTTTAATTTCACAGTTTTGCGCTGCACTTATTTATATATGTTTTCTAGTCCCTAAATATGGTGTCTATAAAGTGTTAGCAGCAATTCAACTTGGGTGGTACCGTGCTAGGGTTTATTTTCTAGGTATTTTTTTAGTGAGGTTGCGCTGATTAATTTCACTACTTTTCTGTAATATAGTCCAGAGCTGTACTTCTTTTCACATCTAGATGTCTCCAGTCTGGTGTCAGCAGTATCAATAAACCCACTTCCTCTGAGCCCAGGCTGTCAAGGACCCTCCCCCTGGTGTATCTTCATAATGCAGCCCGAGTTTACAGTATTATCAGTCAGGAGACTGTGGAAAAAAAAGTTTTTTTTTAAAGTTTTTGTTACAGTAGGCAAAGGTTAAAACCCCTGTTAGTTTTTTTGCCACCTGAGTACCATTGGCGAAATTTCTCTACATTTTCTGTCCTCCAGACACTTTATAAAGAGGAAATATATTTTAAATAAATTATCTTTTAGACAGCGCTCATCACAATTGCAGCAAAAATTTCCTTTCTATTCCTGTTGAATTAAAACTTTAAATTTGACAATGGTCAACAGAACAAAAAGAGAGGATGAATCTCCCCAGTGAGGGCATAGACAGCAATACAAACCTAACATAGTAGGGAACCACAAAATCACTAACCTATTTAGAGGCTGAAGTAATGAGAGGGCTTCCCTTACACCTCTGGTCCAAACAGCCCTGGAACAGGGAAGGAATGGTCGTAGAGAGGGAAACGTGCTGAGAGTCCAGTCCACAGGGGCTCACATCTGGTAGATGACTTGGTTGAGGGGTGATCACGCAGGCTGCAGAGGAGATTGCCGAGGAGCCAGGAAGGGGCGCCAGCGAGGAGAAGAATGGAACATTGGCTGACAGGAAACCCAGGAACCTAGAACAGACTGGAAGTGTGGCCTGAGAGGTTGATCACCAGGAAGCAGACAGCAGGCAGGGTGAAAGGCAAATTCATGGTCAGGAGGCAGGCCAAGGTCATGCATGGAAGTATGAGCAGGTGGAATGGAAGACAATGGAAGGCCAGGTCAGCAGCAGGAAAGCAGATTTTAGAAACCCATTCAGGGTTCTGGTCGCAGGGTAACAGCTGAAAACCATCCAGCTACTTCCTGGTTCTGCTTCTTAAATAGGCCGGCTGGCACCAAGATTGGAATTAAGCACACATCTATGAAGCATGTCTGCATAAATAAGCCAGATCATGCAAATGTGCATGCACATGCAACCGGCCCTTGTCCTGCATATTGACGCACATGCACATCTTCTGATGCTGTCCTGACATAGCTCTTCCAAATTCTGACAAATTCAGAAAAATAAAAAAAGCTTTGCCTTTAAATGTGTCTTTCCTTATTTTGCTGTATTACTTGTCTGTCTTTATTTACAAAAGTTACATAATAAAAAAGACAAGCTAATGTCCATGCATTTGTCTTGGGTGGTTAACCAGCAATTTCCAGAAAAAATACAAAATGTAACAAGGTAATTATTTTTCAGTCTCTATAAAAGTACTGTAGGTGCTGCCTCACGGCTTTATACCATGTACATTCGTAGCAGCCGCTGAGTCAATTAAATTTTATTAGGAAAACAGGCCAGCTCCAGGAATCCCGTGCTTACAGAGTGTGTTATGTGCTTTATCTGTCAGCTCACCGGACTAGTGTTAGCTGGTAGCGGAAGGCCTCGTTGGGGGATTATACCATGGATACTGGGGGAACAATTAGGGTCATTAGAGAGTCAATGAGGGAGATAGCTTCATGGAGGGGGCAAAGTTGTGGTATGTCAGTGTGTTCTTCACATTGCAGAAATATCGGCACTACTGTTGCCTCACACACATTTAATTGGTCGTCGAGGGAGAGCAGACACAATCAGCTCACGGGGAGAGACTGAGAAACTTTCACGGAGAACAGTGCCAGAGGAACTGCAGGCAGTTAATAAGATGGTCGGTGTTTGAACAAGGAAGCAAACAACCATGCTATCTCGCTGACCCATCAGAGGGCGCTTCCTGCGGCGGTCCAGCACAAATCTACTTTACTTCTGGACCTTCTCACTCTTCAAGTATGACATTAGTAGCTAAGGGGCCTCTTCTCTATGTTCCCGCTCAATTTTATATTGCAAGTATCCGCTTTGCCCTCTGGCCAGTAAACAAGTCGGGCCTCTGAAGTTTGCTCTGTTTGAAGACGTGTTTGATACTTTTTATCTCTAATTGTACCCATGGACATGGGATAAATATGTCTTCCCCATAAATTTTTCATCCATTGAATGCCTGTTTCCCAGACCAGCCACCACCCAATAGTGGCATACACCATCAATATTAAAATATATTCATTGTACAACTTAATAAAACACGTTTTTCTATTTAAAAACTCAGAAGTCTGCCAGTTGCTTCTTTCTCTTGCTATTTCTATACCTTTTATGGTTTTAAGATTTTTCCCATTTTTTTCTTCTTTTAAATGCATTAAAATGCCTTTTTCTCTTTAGTAGAAATGTACTAAATGTTCTATAAAACAGGCAGTAATCTTACTGCCTCCTAAAACGTAGAGGCCGAGAGTCATTCAAGACTGTCGTCCCCGATGCTTGTTTTTTTTCTCCTTTACTTTTTCTTTTCTAATTGCTGAATGGTCATTTTAAATTTCGAAACCATACTGCATCTGAATGCAAAGCCTTTGGCTTGTGGTTGCGGTGGGTTCCAATGAGTGAGTTTGACAGGTGGTGTTGTCTGTCAAACTCTGTAAACTGAGTTAAAAATGCCACCATGAAACAAAACATTGCGACCGTGGCATATGTACAGGCCTGTCAGGCATGTTAGAATTTGGGTGGGCACCCGAATGACAGTAAAACCACGGCTCGGCTGCCTATTTTTACTGCCCCCCGCCTGCCCATATGAAGGAACTCATACACTGCCCTTCCTTATGCAGGTAGAAATGAATAATGACTACACACCCCAGCAAGTGTCTTTGTGCAGATTTGTAGTGCAGAGGAGGAGAATGGGCATGTCAAACCAAGTATTGTAGAGTGCGATAGGCAACATGGTCAAACTCTGGTACCTATTGGACTGCACAGTTATAGCTAGATGCACTGCACAACTGCTATAAAAAAAATCGGAGGTAGTGATGAAAAAATAATGGTGTTAGTTTAATATTATACACTGTATTACCAAAAGAATTGGGACACCTGCCTTTACACGCACATGAACTTTAATGGCATCTTAGTCTGTAGGGTTCAATACTGCATTGGCCCACCCTTTGCAGCTATAACAGCTTCAACTCTTCTGGGAAGGCCGTCCACAAGGTTTAGGAGTGTGTCTATGGGAATGTTTGACTATTCTTCTAGAAGCACCTTTTTGATGTTAAAGTCAGGACTCTGTGCAGGCCAGTCAAGTTCCTCCACCCCAAACTCGCTCATACATGTCTTTATGGACCTTGCTTTGTGCACTGGTCCAAATCATTTGGTGGAGGAGGAATGATTTACTAAGGTAGTTGAGACTGAAATTCAGTTTGAAAGCAAATCCCATCTTATTTTTAACATCTTTAGTAAAACAGAAGTGAGAATTTTCAACTATCTTTCTGGTGGGGTAGCTCGATTTCCTGTGAATTCGAAGATTTTTGATATATCTTTAAAGTATTTTATACTGTGTCTAGAAACAAGTGGATAACTTAAATACAGTACCAGGTTACTCTTTACATTTTCCTGTTAAGTTATAAGGAAAGTTTAATCCCAAACAATGCAATTGGACCGGTAAGGGAATTAGCCGACACAGACGGGTCACATACCTGGTACGTCACATCACTGGACTTCAAGTGCTTGTAAAGCTGAAGCAGGCATCATACCATTTTTTTTAGAGCCCATGGTCAGCTCTTTTGTAAAAGCAATCCTAGCAGCTAACTAGCCACTGGATTGCTTTTATAAGCAGTGGGAGGTGGACATCTCCCCCCCCTCCTCTGCTTTCTTCGGCTTTAACAGGATCTCCAGTTACAACAGGAGTCCCGATCGGTGCTTCTGCTAGCTAATCAGAGAGCCGAGCAAAGCCAATCCGGTCTCAGCTATGGTAACCCAGAAGCGATGACCTGACATCACTTTACTCGCATGTCAATGGCACGATTTTCAAAAAACCAGAGCATTCAAACACACCAAACTGGGTGTGATCAAATGCTTTTTAGGCAGAGGAGGAATTTGGGGTCTTATAGACTCCAGATTTCTCCATAAAGAGTACTTGTCATATGCCTATTGTTGTCACAAAAGATGTTTACATTTCTTGTAACAGCAATATAAGTGATAAAAAAAATTAAAGTGACAGTTTAAAAATACAAAATAAATAATTAAAAAAAAATATTAAAGTGCCCCCATGCAGGAAAAAAGCGATTGTTCCACACATGTGGGGTATCACCACAAATGTTAAATCATGGGCAGTAATTCTAGCAGCAGACCTCCTCCTGTAAGACTAAAGCGGTAACTTGTAAAAGCTTTAAAAGCGTTGCCTATGGATATTAAAATTTAAGTTGTTTGTTGCGGTTACACGGGCGTGTGCAATTTTAAAGCGTGACATGTTTGGTATCCATTTACTTGGCATAACCTCATTACAAAAAAATTAGGTTATGTATTGTGTTTGTGTGTTTTTTTGCATTCAAATTCAAAAAAGTGTATTTTTTCCAACAAAAATTGCATTTGAAAAACCACTGCTCAAATACCGTGCAACATAAGATAAAAAATTGCAATATCCACCAATTCATTCTCTAGGGTTTTTAGAGAACGAGGGCCATTTTAAGCAACTTAGTAACCGGTCGTGGGCCACAATGAGCGGAGCGGGTGGATGGCAGCCCACTCTACTCTATAGAGCCCACTCTACTCTATAGAGCCCACTCTACTCTTTTTTTTTTTTTTTTTTTGCGGATTGGATTGGAGGTAGGCGTTTGTAAATGGACACAAGTCCATTTACATCTGCCACTCCTTCTAGGTGAATGGAGGGTCCGATTGGGTTGGACTGACCATGTGAAAGGGGCCCAAGGCTGCTGTTTACCTGTGGCTTTCCTGCAGGTTAGCTGCACTTTGCCATAGACTTCTATTATATCCTGTAGGTGTGGTGCACTTTCTGAAAGCTCACCAAACTCGCAGCTAATAGAAGTCTATGGCTCAGTGCAGGTAACCCGCACTGCTCTGCACCTGTGGATCAGTTTGAAAGCAGCCCAGTAACCACTGCAGAACAGATATGCCCATATATACACTGTGATTTTAGTAATAAACTTACCTTTAAAGTGGTTGTAAGGGTTTGTTTTTTTTTTTTTTTTTTAAATACTTACCTCCACTGTGCAGTTCATTCTGCACAGAGTGGCCCCGAATCTGCTCTTCTGGGTTCCCTCGGTGGCTCTTGCAGCTCCTCTCCGCATCGGATAACCCCCTAGGAGAAGCGCTCTACTGAGAAGTTACCTTGCGGGCGCGCTCCCGTGTCCAGCATTCGGCGTCCATAGAGGCTGAATGCACGACTTGGCTCCACCCCCCCCCCCCCGCGGCCCGCCCGCGTCATTGGATTTGATTGACAGCAGCGGGAGCCAATGGCTGCGCTGCTATCGATCTATCCAATCAAGAGCCGAGAACCCAGAGAGACAGCGCGTCCCCGTGGGTCAAGTTCCAGGGCTCAGTTAAGTAAAACGGGGGGACTGGGGGGCCGGTCATTGCCAGGTGTTTTTTACCTTAATGAATAGGATGCATTAAGGTGAAAAAACACGAACCTTTACAACCCCTTTCATAACAGTATTCTATTCTATGCCATCCCAGAGCAGGAGGTCGCCGGCCACCTCAGAGGGCTCCACGGGCCACTGGTTGGGGACCTCTGCCCTAGGACCTCTGCTTTAAAAAATATATCATGTTTGGGGGTTATAAGAAATTTTCTAGAAAACAATACTGATTGTTACATGTAAATAAAAGGTGCCAGAAAAGGCTTGGTCTTGGTGGTTAAGGCCAGTGTGTACCCTAAAGTTACAGGACATTATATTCCCACCAAGGGATTCCTCCTATTTGAAAAAAAAAAAAAACCTTCTTTGTGAATTTAAAAAAGAGACCGATTTATTATTAATCTTAAAGAACTAGAGTGACAGACTACAATCAACTGTATTGAACTCAACAGAGACATCAAAAATAATAGTAGCTCTCTCACAAGGCATGCCGTTAGTGAACGGGTTCTCTTACATTCATCACAATCCACGCTGTTCTCTAAACTCGCCTAAATCTGTCTTCAAACCGGGTAGATGTCTCGTAAAAAAAATACACAAGGCGGCTATAAAAAACCTTCATAATTACACCATACATATGTGATTGTGCCCAATTCAGCATGTTGCTCCTCTGTAATTATAACACTATAAGCTGGAAGGCAATAGCTGCGCAGGCGGGGTCTACGGCAGTGGCCAAAGTAGCCATTATCTTTTCATGTGTGCTTATTATACAGACAAAGCAATAACATTAGTGCATTAAAAGGTTTTGTTATAGGATTTCTATAAACAGAAAAGGCGGCCTGCAATTTCAGGTTTTTCACTAATGTTCCAGACATTCAAACAGAAATTTGCAAAAAAAGTCTCTCTTGTTTCAACACACCACAGGATGCAATCTGTCCTGCCAATATAGCCGCTGCGTGAGCAATCGTTTTAGAACAATCTGAATGACAGGCCAAAGCCAGTTTGTCTCACTATCTGGCAGTTCCTAGGGCACACCACAGGTAGGCAACAGGGGCGGCCCGTCCATTAAGGGCGCACAAACGCTGCCCCCCCCCCCCCCCCTGTCCATCGCCGCCTCCCCTATCCATGCGGCCCCTTTCAGGACACTGTCGCATGCATCCTAATGCAGAAGGGGCTGTTTTTTTGAAGCACCGATTAGGGCCAGAGGCTCTAATAGGCTTCAATATAGGGTGGGCTTTGGTCGCAGAGAGTGCGCCCTGAGCCCACCCAGGTGTGTTACAACAGCGAATCAATATTCACTGTTGAAACACTGATCCTCCTCCCGGCCTGACACTGGTAACCAGATTAGCTGAAATGTCAGGCGATCCAATTGGACGCCTAGGAGGAGGAGGGGAGGAGTTGGATGCCACCATGAAGGAGAGGACTCGGAGTGGAGCCGCTGCACCATGCTGCCTGCCACGATGGGGTAAATGCCGCAACAGCAAGGGAGGGGTGGGTGACGCTCGGGGGGGGGGGGGGGGGGATGGGTGGTTGTTTGCCATCTCCCAAAAAAAAAACACCAGCCGACACAGATAGGTAATTCAGCTCAAGACTTGTTGTGCATCTGGAAGACACCACATAAGCACTATGTAAAGAAACTCATTTTTTTGGACAAAAATATTTGGTGAAATCTTGTTGTTGGAAACATCGTCTACCCATATCTGAACTGGTTGTCAGAGAGATCACAGTACTCCCGATGACAATGCCTTCATCTGCTTTTCAGATGCCAGCTCAGAGGTGACACAGTCATGTAATGGTTGGTGCCTGGAGTTCTTGAATGTTCAAAAATGTCTGGCATATGACGGCGTATGACGGTGCTAGGACAACGCGCGAACCCCGATCTCTGTAGAGAGCCATGTCCGCAGCTCTTTAACCATGTGATCGGCTGTGTCCAATCACATATAAACACGGAGATGCCGGTAATCGGCGCTCCCTGCCTCACACCGACAGAGTGTGTGACGAGGAGGGCCGATCAGTGGCATCTCCTCGCAGGGGGGACATCTACATATGCAATAAGTGCACAGGTCATCAGTGCCCTGATTACAATATAGCGCCCGCAGTGTCACCAATCAGTGCCAGCAATCAGTGCCCACCAGTGCCAGCAATCGGTGCCCACCACTGTCCACAAGTGCCACCGATCAGTGCCCATTAGTGATGCCAGTCAGTGCTGGCTATCAGTGCCACCTATCAGTGCCCAACACTGCTGTCCATTAATGCCCATCAGTGTCACCCAGTGCCACCCATCAATGCCTATCAGTGCCACCTATCAGTGCCAATCAGTGCCACCTATTAGTGCTCATCAGTACCACCTATCAGTGCCCATAAGTGCAGCATATTAGTGCCTCTTCATCAGTGCCACGTCATAAGTGCCACCTCATCAATGCCCACCAGTTCAGCCTATCAGTGCCCATCAGTGCCACCTCATCAGCGCGCATCAGTGGAGGAGAAAAATTACTTTGTTACAAAATTTACTGACAGAAACCAAGTAAAACAATTTTTTTTTTTTTCAAAATTTTTGGTCTTTTTCTTTTTTTACTAAAAAACAAAACAAAAAAAAACAGCAGTGATATACCACCAAAAGATATCTCTATTTGTGTGAAGAAAATGATAAAAACTTCATCTGGATACCACGCAATTGTCGTTCAAAGTGCGACAGCGCTGAAAGCTGAAAATTGGCCTGGGCAAAAATGATACTGTTGATATGTATTGTGACGTGTCAGGAGTTTATTCATGTAGAGTTACTGAAAAGAATGAGGTGAGTAAGGCAGAGTGAGATGTTGATGGAGTCATTGGTCCTCTTTAATCTGAGCTTCACTTTAAAGTAGAACTTCAGGAATTTCTTTCCCTTTTTTCTGTTCAGTCCTGTAAGAATGTCCATCATCCACCATCACCAAGGTAAGAGGAAGTGCTGGAGGACAATGATAGATATTGAAAAGGAAACAAACCTTGTTTAATTAAAGGTAGATTTTAGGATTGTATCATATGGTGTCAGTAGTCCCCCTCTCACAGATACTAATTATATGTAAGACAGAATATTTAATTCCATCATTTACAGCCGATTTATCAGTAACTCTCAGTGGCTGTTATGATTGCAGAAATTGTTGTGCCAGTCTAAATAATTATGTCCTTAACATGGAGCGAAAATATGTAGCTGTCAGTTGAATGAGGAAAAATCACTGAACATGTTAGGACCACCAGACATCAGCATCATCAATTAAGACTGAGAAACAGCTTATTTAATGATGTAGTCTCACCATTCGTCAGGAGCTTATGTGTCACAATTTAGTTTTTTATTGGCGACTTTACCTAATTACAGTGTAAAACAACATGATTAGCTAGAGTCAGGCCTATCTTAATAGGAAACTGTTTTTTATATATATATATATATATATATATATATATATATATAAATTATAACATTAAATTAGTATAGTGTGCGCGTGTATCGGAATGCCTGCCTTTACACGCACATGAACTATAAAGTCATCCCGTTCTTATAGGGCGTACACACGGTCGGACTTTGTTCGGACATTCCGACAACAAAATCCTAGGATTTTTTCCGACGGATGTTGGCTCAAACTTGTCTTGCATACGCACGGTCACACAAAGTTGTCGGAAAATCCGATCGTTCTGAACGCGGTGACGTAAAACACGTACATCGGGACTATAAACGGGGCAGTGGCCAATAGCTTTCATCTCTTTATTTATTCTGAGCATGCGTGGCACTTTGTCCGTCGGATTTGTGTACACACGATCGGAATTTCCGACAACGGATTTTGTTGTCGGAAAATTTTATCTCCTGCTCTCCAACTTTGTGTGTCAGAAAATCCGATGGAAAATGTCCGATGGAGCCCACACATGGTCGGAATTTCCGACAACACGCTCCGATCGGACATTTTCCATCAGAAAATCCGACCGTGTGTACGGGGCATTAGTCTGTAGGGTTCAATATTGAGTTGGCCCACCCTTTGCAGCTATAACAGCTTCAGCTCTTTTGGGAAGAGTTGTTTAGGAGTGTGCCTATAGCAGTGATGGTGAACCTTGGCACTCCAGATGTTTTGGAACTACATTTCCCATGATGCTCATGCACTCTGCAGTGTAGTGGAGCATCATGGGAAATGTAGTTCCAAAACATCTGGGGTGCCAAGGTTCGCCACCACTGGTCTATAGCATCGTTTGACTATTCCTCCAAAATCGCATTTGTGAGGTCAGGCACTGATGTTGAACAAGAAGGCCTGGGTCGCAGTCTCCACTCTAAGGTGTTCTATCAGGTTGAGGTCAGGACTCTGTGCAAGCCAGTCAAGTTTCTCCACCCCAAACTCGCTCATCCATGTCTTTATGGACTTTGCTTTGTGCACTGGTTCAAATCATTTGGTGGAGAGGGGATTATGGTGTGGAGTTGTTTTTTCAGGGATTGGGCCTGGCCCCCTAGATCCAGTGAAGGAAACTCTTAAAGCGGAGTTCCACCCAAAAATGGACCTACTGCTTTTCGGATTCTTTTCAGGGAGGAGGGGAGAGCAGGTACCTGTATAAACCAGGTATTTGCTCCCACTTCTGGGCATAGACATCTATGCCATATCCGGCACCTCCGCCATCTCCCCCGCTGTCTTCTGGGAGACACACAGGTCCCAGAAGACAGCAGAAACCTGTGGGATCACGCAGTGCCACTGGCACATACGCAGCAGGGAACCAGTCTGTGAAGCCGCAAAGCTTCACTTCCTGATTCCCTTACCGAAGATGGCGGCGCCTCCACCCGAGAGCCGAGGGACAGATCGGCTTCAGGTGCCGACATCGCGGGCGTCCTGGACAGGTAAATGTCCATATTTTAAAAGTCAGCAGCTGCAGTATTTGTAGCTGCTGACTTAAAAAAAAAAAAAAAAAATTGGCGGAACTCCGCTTTAAGGCATCAGCATACCAAGACATTTTGGACACTTTCATGCTCCCAACATTGTGGGAACAGTTTGGGATGGCCCCTTCCTGTTCCAACATGACTTCACACCAGTCAATATATATAGATAGATAGATAGATAGATAGATAGATAGATAGATAGATAGATAGATAGATAGATAGATAGATAGATAGATAGATAGATAGATAGATAGATAGATAGATAGATATAGAGATATATATAGAGATATATATCAGAAAAGGGTAAAATCTCAAGTTTGTATTTGGCCTTCCATGTCCAGTCAGGGAGATTTACTTTTACTTCCCCTCCCAGAAGTACAACAGGAAGTGACAGAAAATCCTGTAAAATCAAGGAATTCCCCCTCTTTGACCTTTTATCACCCCCAAAAGATGTCATTGGAATATTTCCCATCACTGATCTGGTAAAAACTCTAAAAAAAAATGTATTTTCCTCCACATTCTGCTAAGCTGACAATAGTCACCTGGACAAATAGAAAGGGTGAATGGGCCATTTTTTCTGTGTATAGTTTTGTAATATGTACACAGGACTGTCATATTTGCACATTGCCCCAGTAGGCAATGCTTTCTGCTTAGCAGTGTTGCATCTTGGCTGCCATCAATTGACACAGAAGGACCACACCAACCTGTGACAAAAAAAGAATAATCTATAATATAGATAATACTTTCTGACTTAGCGGGTAAACCCACGCAACTATCAGTGAATGAAAGCCCCCGATGTTTCGCCATATATCAGTGCCTCTGTGGGAGCTGCAGTATAATAAAATATACGTTCATATTTATCACTGAAGGAGACATGGCTTTTTCCAGAACGCAGGCAACTTTTAATTAACATTGTCACAGACTCGTATAATATATATAGAATAATATATGAGGCCTCCCAATGTTAAATAGGAATAAATGAGAAATATTACATGTGATGAAAATCAATCTTTCATAATGTACATTACTTGTGTATAATGTCCCCGTTTGTTCATACAGAATTGTTCTGCTTATTCAATTTGACAGACAAAGAGCAAGCAGGCTTTGCAATGTGCAACCAACTCCCCCAGAAATTGGATTCAAGTTAACTGAGTCAGATCCAAAAAGATTCAAATGTATCTAAAGCCAAAACTTTTAGGGAAGGGTTAAACCCCTGTTAGTTTTTTTACTATCCTATTGGGAAAGAATTGTTGTCATAATTTGGTCTTATAATGGCAGTTGGACAGAGCTGGGGTTCTGATGGAAACAAAGCATGACCAGAGTCCCCAAGAGATACAGTAATGACGCGTACACACGGCCGGACTTGCCAACGGGCTAAACTCCATTGGCATTTCCAACGGAAAGCTTTAGAACACGTTCTATATCTGAGTCCATCGGAAATGCCGACAGAACAAGTCAGATGGGGCATACACATGGTCGGAATGTCCGACCGAAAGCTCCTATCGGACTTTTTCTGTCGGGAAGTCCGGCTGTGTGTACGCGGCATAAGTGAACCTGTAAGTCATCTCGTCAGAAAGAAACTATCTGTTTTGGGCCAATGTGTCCTTTGATCAGTTTGAAATAACAGTAATATGTAGGCAAGGCACAGCTGACCACCTGTCCGGTGGAAGAGCTCAGCCAGTTATCCTCGTTTGCCTAAAATGCTGCTTACATACAACATGCAATGTCATTGCTGATGTGGGGACTTGTATGTTTTTGTGAATGTGATTTACAACTCCATTACCAAAGATCTTTTTTAGGTTGATTGATTTTTTTAAAGACCAAATTAGAAAAAAAAAAATGCTGTAACCTTCCTGAAATGTTTGCTCAATTTTCCTAGTCCTCCTTGAGCAGAGGAGTATTCCCAGGCTATACAACCCCAAAGCTTATGGCAGTGTTACTCATACAGGGTTACTTATACTGCTTTCCTCATTGTAACTATATACTGCATGTTTTTCACCTATGGTATAGCAGTTTATTTCAATTACTGTGTCATTTATTCACTAAAAAATATATCGTTAATGTGAATGAATGTTTTATAATAGACTCCACGTGCATTTTAAATAATGGCAGTGCATGTATCTTGTTTGTTCTGTTTAAAGTGAACTTGTTGTCCAATGAAACAACTATAAACTTGCTATCATTAATTAAATGCATCGCCTAGAAGTGTTTGTAAATACCTTTTTAACATCTTTATGAGCAGGGAGCCCTAAAAGTGAGAGCACAATTAAATTTTGACTTCTTCTGGGATTTGTCTAATGCTGACCTGCCCCCACTTGCCTTCTATAGCTCACTGTTAGCCCATCATAACCTTGAGCATCTCTGATCAGTAGTGAACTGTGGAAGAGGCTGGCCAGTACTGAACTTTACTGGTCTGGAGGCAGAGCTGTCATCAGGGGGCACAGCTGTTACAACTGTAAGGGGCCCCGGTGCCTAAGGGGCCCGCCCGGGCCAGAAGAAGGCAGGACGGTTGAAGGGGATCCGTGCTGTGCAGTACAGAAACGATCTCACAGTTTCTGCAGTTCTCCTGTTGTTATTGACTCAGACATCGAGCTCTTTACTGCCACCTCTGGCTGCTATGTGCATGTGCACCCCTCGTGTGACAGTGATCTGCCTGTACTATGCATCTCAGCAACATGTCAGCTTTGTAAAAACGAGCTGGGACCAGGAAGGAAGTAAGGGCCATGGAGGAAAGGGAGGGGGGCTGTTTGTGTACAGGGAGGGGCCAGAGGTTTGTGTGTGTACAGATTTGTGTATCTGGGGCTGCCATATATACACAGGTGTGTGTGTGTGTGTGTGGGGGGGGGGGGGCGCTGACATATATACAGGTATGTGGGGTGGCAGACATGTATACACTGGTGTGTGTGTGTGTGGGGGGTGGCGCTGACATATATACAGTTGTGTGTGTGTGTAGGGGGGTGGCTGACATATATACAGGTGTGTGTGTGTGTGTGGGGGGAGGGTGAATTCGATAGGATGTCCCATAGGCAAGCCCTGGGGAATGTTGGTGGTCGGTGGTCAGGCTGGGGGGGGACGGGGGGCCCAGGCCTAAAGCTGTGTAAGGGGCCCAAAAATGTCTGATGGCTGCCCTGTTTGGAGGTCGTAGAGTGCCAATAAAGATGTTTAACCACATCTGGGCCTCGAGTGGGAGGGAAGCCCTGAAACACTTGAATGAAGTTTCTTCACTGTACCCGGTAAGCCCCTGTCCTCCTCTGCAGAGCTCTTTGAATTCCCCAGGACCCCCAGTCTGTGTTGCAGGGGTGCTGACAGCACTCCTGTAATAAATCTTAGCCTGCTCTGATCTACAATGAATATAAAGGTTCTAGATCAGAAATGCTTAAAGTTCCATTAACGATAGAAGTTAAACTAGAACTGTTGGCAAAACTTTTTGCACAGCATTTTGGATAGAGTAAGTTCGGGTTATAACCACTGTCAAGTTAGTTTTTTTTTTTTTTTTTTTTTGCCATCTGTGTCCCATTGGAGAGATTTACCTTAACCACTTGCCGACCGGGCCATTGCCGAAAGACGGCAACAGCGCGGTCGGCTAGTTCTGGGTGGACGTCCATGGACGTGATTCCAGAATGATGCTCCCGCGCGCCCCCTGGGGCGCGCACTCGGGAACATCCGTGACCGCCGGGTCCAGAGGACCCGGCGCATCACGGATTACGGTAAATAGCCGCTGATCGCGGCCGTTTACCACGTGATCGTTCCGTCAAATGACGGAGCGATCACATGTCAACAGACCGGCGTCATCTCATGACGCCGGTTCCTCCCTCCCCTCTCTGTACCGATCGGTACAGTGCGAGGGGAGAGGGGGAGGGATCGGATGGCAGCACCGCTGTGGGCTGCATGTGTAGTGCCCACAGCGGTGCTCAGTGACATTTGCAGTCACATCCATCCATCCCTCAATGCTCAGCCAACCCTGCAATACTCTGCATACCACCCTGCAATACTCTGCATACCACCCTGCAATACTCTGCATACCACCCTGCAATACTCTGCATACCACCCTGCAATACTCTGCATACCACCCTGCAATACTCTGCATAACACCCTGCAATACTCTGCATACCACCCTGCAATACTCTGCATACCACCCTGCAATACTCTGCATAACACCCTGCAATACTCTGCATAACACCCTGCAATACTCTGCATACCACCCTGCAATACTCTGCATACCACCCTGCAATACTCTGCATACCACCCTGCAATACTCTGCATACCACCCTGCAATACTCTGCATAACACCCTGCAATACTCTGCATACCACCCTGCAATACTCTGCATACCACCCTGCAATACTCTGCATAACACCCTGCAATACTCTGCATAACACCCTGCAATACGCTGCATAACACCCTGCAATACTCTGCATAACACCCTGCAATACTCTGCATAACACCCGGGCACTACTCTGCAATATACCCGGGCACTACTCTGCAATATACCCGGGCACTACTCTGCAATATACCCGGGCACTACTCTGCAATATACCCGGGCACTACTCTGCAATATACCCGGGCAATACTCTGCAATATACCCCGCAATACTCTGCAATATACCCCGCAATACTCTGCAATATACCCGGCAATACTCTGCAATATACCCGGCAATACTCTGCAATATACCCGGCAATACTCTGCAATATACCCGGCAATACTCTGCAATATAGCCCGCAATACTCTGCAATAGCCCGCAATACTCCGCAATTTTTAACCAGTTCCCACCCACAGTCATATGACGTCCTTGACTTTGAGCGGGTATATCTGAATGATGGGTGCAGCTACAGGCATCATTCAGATATCAGCTTTTTCAGCCAGCGATTTCCTACACCATAGGAATGATCATAGCTGCTGTTCCACTGCTTGATCATTCTTATGGGAGGCGAGAGGGGACGCCCCCCCCTTCCCGCCACCCTCCGGTGCTTCTACCGACTCACCGCTACGATCGAAGCCAAGATCGTTTTTTTTTTATTATTATTTCATGCTTCCCAGCCTAGAGGTGAGATGTGGGGTCTTATTGACCCCATATCTCACTGTAAAGAGGACCTGTCATGCCATATTCCTATTACAAGGATGTTTACATTCCTTGTAATAGAAATAAAAGTGATCAAAAAAATTTTGGGGGGGGGAAAAAGTGTCAAACTAAAATAAATAAAGTAAAATAAACAATAAAAAAAAAAAAAAAATTTTTTAAAGCGCCCATGTCCGTGTGCTCGCATGCAGAAGCGAACATATACGTAAGTCCCGCCCACATATGAAAACGGTGTTCAAACCACACATGTGAGGTATCGCTGCGATCGGTACAGCGAGAGTAATAATTTTGGCCCTAGACCTCCTCTGTAACTCAAAACATGTAACCAGGAAAAAATTTTAAAGCGTCACCTATGGAGATTTTTAAGTAGCGACGTTTGGCACCATTCCACAAGCGTGTGCAATTTTGAAGGGTGACATGTTGGACATGTCTATTTACTCGGCGTAACTTCATCTTTCACATTATGCAAAAACATTGGGCTAACTTTACTGTTTTGTTTTTTTTTTAAAGCACAAAACTGTTTCTTTCCCCAAAAAAACGCGAATTTTTCCCCGAAAAATTGCTGCACAAATACCGTGCGAGATAAAAAGTTGCAACAACCGCCATTGTATTCTCTAGGGTCTTTGCAAAAAAAAAATATATATATAATGTTTTGGGGTTCTATGTAATTTTCTAGCAAATAAATGATGATTTTTACATGTAGGAGAGAAATGTCAGAATTGGCCTGGGCGCTCCAGAACGCCTGGAGGTGCTCCCCTGCATGTTGGGCCTCTGTATGTGGCCACGCTGTGTAAAAGTCTCACATATGTGGTATCGCCATACTCGGGACTAATAGCAGAATTTGTTTTGGGGTGTAATTTGTGGTATGCATATGCGGTGTGAGAAATAACCTGCTAATATGACAATTTTGTGAAAAAAAAAAAAGAAAAAAAAAAATCTTGATTTTGCAAAGAATTGTGGGAAAAGATGACAATTTCAAAAAAACTCACCATGCATCTTTCTAAATACCTTGGAATGTCTTCTTTCCAAAAAGCGGTCATTTGGGGGGTATTTGTACTTTTCTGGCATGTTAGGGTCTCAAGAAATTAGATAGGCTGTCAGTACTTCAGGTGTGATCAATTTTCAGATATTGGCACCGTAGCTTTTGGACTCTCTAACATTCACAAAGACCAAATAATATACACCAAGTTGTACTTATTTTTACCAAAGATATGTAGCGGTATAAATTTTGGCCAAAATTTACAAAGAAAAATTACTAATTTGCTAAATTTTATAACAGAAACAAAGAAAAATTCATTTTTTTACCAAATTTTCAGTCTTTTTTCTTTTATAGCGCAAAAAATAAAAAACCCAACGGTGATTAAATACCACCAAAAGAAAGCTCTATTTGTGTGAAAAAAAGGATAAAAATTTCATATGGGTAAAGTGTTGTATGACTGAGTAATTGTCATTCAAAGTGTGAGAGCACCGAAAGCTGAAAATTGGTCTGGTTAGGAAGGGGGTTTAAGTGCCCAGTGGTCAAGTGGTTAATATCCTGTCCCATAGTGAAAACGGCCAGTGAGAGGAAAACTCTGCAAATGAAGAGAATCCCTCCAGGCCCCTGAAGGTCGACAGAATTAGTGTCCCCATTGGTAGATTTCCCCTTTAATACTTTTCTGGGGTCAATCCAAAATGCGGTATATTCTTTTACTTTCACTTTTAACAATAATGGTAAACAGGACAAATAGAGAGGGTGAATCTCCCTAATGGGGAAACGGACAGCAATAAAAATAGGTGTTCCAATCCCCCTCTACTTTGTCCAAAACTAAAAACAAAGTTGTGCATTTAGTTATACTTTAAGTAGCTTTCAGGAGATAACCAGTTTTACTTTTAGAATTATTCATTAAAATAAAAAACTATTACAGGTTTACTGCCACAGTCAGGTAAATCCCCCAAACGGGACAGATGCACTCCTGGGGGTTCTCACAGCAGTGGCTGAAAGGCTCGGGTCTATGGATCTAAGGCTTTCTAAATTCGGCCATGATTTGTTTGTAACATAAGCTTTGAAGGTGACAAGCCCAATCTCTCTGTGGGATATTGCTTTGTTTGCTCTTGACAGGCCCTCAATTCTTTGACTGAAACTTGTAATGGAGCCTCTTGGTAAAAGTTGTTGCAAATTGGGGGCAGCGCGGGTGATTTTAGCGAGACGGTGAGAGAGCTGAATGCGAACGGGATATTATTCCAAGAGAGGGATTAGGTGCAGAATATGTAACAGCTTTTAAGAGAGGTATAAGCCATTAGCATGTCTTGGCTCTGAAACAGAGAAGGCCTTACTGCTCCAGACAGCAGCACAAATGGAATATGTTAATGGTTCTCTGCTCTGTCCCTAAAACCATGCACCACGCAGCCAGAACACCTCGCCAGCTCTCCTGCTAAATAAATCTCAGATAACACCCAATCCGTGACCCCGGGAATCACTTCTAAGCTGTTTAATCTGGCTTGGTAAAGGACGTTTTACCCTCCATCTCGGTGTGCAAATAAGCATAGAGACTGGATTTGTTATGTATTTTTTCCATTTTTTTTTATAAGTAATGTGTTATAATTAATGATTAGCTTTTTGTGTTGTGGGGTTGTTGTAAATAGGTTTCTGCTCAGTTCTTTGCACTGGTTAAAATGTAATGAATAAAACATTGCTTTGTCTCGTACTCCCAGCTACATAATAGAGGGAAAGGATTTATTGGTAATAACGAAAATTAACGATGATAGGGAGTATGTGGCAGCTGTCAAGTGAAAAGTGGAGGAGACGAAGACGGAAAATACAGGGATATAATCTATACTTTTACAAAAAGACAAGAGCGTCAGTCCTGGTATAATATTCTGACACTGGTAAGACAAGGGTGTCAAGCCTTGTACACAGGATTGAAGCAGTTATAAGATTCAGGTGCCATGGCTAAGTTAAGGGGAGCATACCGAGGCCTTATAGAAGGCGTAGCCCAGTCAAGCCTTCGGCATGGAAATTAACTTAGACTGAACTATGTGATTATACTTATGACAGGTTCCCCTTACATTAAAATTCTAGGCTTTTTTTATAATTTTCTACAGAGCAGGGAATTAAAGACTTTATTGAAATTGAATTTGCGTCTGTGTCCCCAATGTGGAGATTGTCTGCCACTTTGTATCCTGGTGACCACACAGGAACTGAGGTCAAATATCCCTCCTGTGGACATGAGGACAGCAGTTAAATCTTATATTCTCGTAGGGAAGAGGAGCAGTTCTAGATGTGCTTATAATTCTGGGTTCACAGGCATTGCTCTAGTCTTATGAGAACTTCTAGAGTGTTCCTTGTGCAAACATGGCAAAACCGTAAAAGATGGGAGCACCATTCCACTGCTTTTTGATAAACTCTAATGGTTGTTGTATTCAATAAAATATTACCAACATGATTCAGAGATATCAGAGGTCCCCCTTCATCCAGGCTGGCGTATGATAGAGATGAGGTCTGCTCTGAGATTGCTGTACATAGTGCTGCCAAATTGAAATCTGGTACAGAATACAGATAATTCTCAGCCCCAACCTTAAACTCCTAATTCTTAATATTAATTTTCCTAGGCCAGACGTCATCTCCATCATATTTCAGACCAAATTAAGGGGCGTGGGCCTCTGATTCCCCTGAAATACTTTAGATAATTTTTGTTGCATACAATAACCAATAAAGTTTATGCTGGACACACACTAGTGGATTAGTACTCCCATCTCTTATTCCCTCTTAAGCAAAGACAGTCCTTCCCTTCCCTACTGGATCTAGAACTTAAAAACAAGTTTTTTTTGGAACCTTATTTTAAACTACAGTACAATCTGTTGATTAGTGGAAATCTGGCTGCTTGTGGACTGGGGCCAATCAAATTTCAGCACACTATGTTACACCAACGCAATGTTGACAAAAAAAGGTTTACAAGAAAAAAGGCAAAGTCTTGATACGTGGTGGTAAACAAAGGGCCCCACACAACTATTACCCAAGTGTAAAAACTTAAGCTGGCCATAGATTGAAAATTCTTCCGGTTTAGCAGGAACTGGCCAAATTTTGATCTATCCTTGGGCAGGCTGGTTGTACTTAAGACGATCTGTCAATTAACTTCAGTACAATCAGCCTGTCAAGGATTTTTTGTACGAATACTGCCGCTGGCTATAGCTAGCCGCAGCAATCATTGTATTCTGACTGTGGGGAAACCTTCCCACCAGACCTTGTCCAATTACCAGAGTGACCCATTCAAACCCTGCCTCTAGTTATGTGGGAACCACCCTCTCACGTTACCCGGTCATTGTAATAAATGCCCTATTGAGGTTTCTGTATAAAAGGTGAGACTGTGATCCCCGGAAATCGCCCAAGACACAACGGGTTTGTAACTACAAATCTGTCAGCTGGGACAGTTGACATTTATGGGGTTGCAACATAAGCAAACTTTTTTTTTTTACCCAGAATAAGGTGGGTAATGCTTGCTGCCAAGCGTGCACATTAATGGTGCTTTATTGTTCCTCTACCAGAAGTCACATGAAAAATTATTTTTAGCCTCTTCCAATTTTGTACTTAAAACACTGCCAACCTAGGCCGTTTGTACGTTGATGTTGATGGCCGACAAGTTTGGAGCCTGGTCCCTGAATGAAAAGTTCATACATGCCTGTTCTCGTGACATTCTATCCTGAAATATAGAAAAAAAAATTGGCAAACAACGCTCCCTTTATCCCCACCCCCACCCCCAGGAACTGGTGTCTGGGAAAGTTCAATTCTTTTTCTCTCTTCCAACCATCTGACATTTTCCAAATAACAAAGTTCCCCTTTTCAGCTCTCTTTCTGAAATTTCAGTGTTCTCAATGAGCAGGGCAGAGGTGGAAGAGGAAGAAATCTGCCATGTCGACGACCTTTCCAAACGTGCGCCAAGGGGCTAATTAAAAACTAAACACGGGCATCCTTTTTTTCTTTTTTTTCTTTTTTTTTGTAAAAAAACAAGTTGTCCCTTTGTCAACCGCTGCCTGTCTCAGGCTGTGATGGTTCACACTGGCTCCTGTTGCTGGGCACTGTGCATCCTTACCTATTGCAGAGCAAATCTCATCATTGGCCAATAATAACAGATTATATGTTCATTCAGAATTTATGACTACTGAAGAAAAAAATGTTAGACAGTGGAAATAGATTTATTTGAATGCAGCCCTAGCATGAGATGTCAGAGAATTTGTAAAAAAAATAATAACACTCCCAGATATTTATCTTTCTCAGTGATAACATTATTCCCTGTGGCAATGCCTTCATCTGCTTCTCTCTCTTGAAGGACAGCACCATCTTTGTTTAGGCATTATTCGGGGGCACTGGGGTTTATTTACTAAAGGTGGGAAGTGCAAAATCAGGCTCACTTTTGCATAGAAATCAATAAGCTACTAGGTTTTATTGCCAAAGCTTAAATTAAGCTGAGGTTAGAAGCTGATTGGCTACCATGCATCTACCGTGCATCTTTAGTTCTTAGCTATATATTATCTATTATATTTAGATAACCAAGCACAGACCTGAACAGAAGATTACTGCGATTTACACATTCATTGTACGTAGTGCGAATGTGTGAATTGTGTGAGATTATTAGGTTTGCACTCTGCATTCAGACTATGAAATTTACATGTGCAATGCACAGAATGGCACAATTCCATCCCCTATACTAACAAATCTGTTTCAACTCCCCACTGTCTGACCAGGTCTGCTTTCTCTATTGAATTGCAGACGGCACATTACACACAAGCGTCTCCTGCAATTTTCTTAAATCATCCTCTATTCATCCTCCGTTCTGCATTACCAGAGGAAACAGAAAAGATAGAAGGAAAAACTTGAAAAGGGAATACAATACAGTGTATTCCAAACTTATTAGAGTCGATTTTATCATGGTTTTTCCTTCATTCATAGCATGTCCATGCCTGTAATTGCACTTTGAAAGTCCTTAAACGGGACCTGTCATTACTTTGTAACAAAGTCCTGTGGAAGTGGAAGACACTTCATTAAAGGTTTCTGCAAAATAATTGCTTCTTGTTTTTCTGCATTTGGGTTTTGAGATGTTAGCCTACTTTGTAAGTTTTCAGATGTAAAGTTATGATGTGCAAAAAGAATAAAGACGTCTTGGCAAAATGAAGGCAGCAGAAGAAAGTGAAAAAGAAAAGAATTACGCCCCTTAAAGGAAATTTTTTTCTGCTTTCCTCTTGAAACCAATGAATTAAATCAGTGTGGCACAAAATTCCTAGTGGAAAAACACCTGTAAAGTCTTCATTATTACTGGGTACAATTTTGCTGTGGAGTGGAGCAGGTGGAAAGCATCCAGATGCTTCCAGCACCCTCTTTGCCTTTGAAGTGGGCATTGTCCATGAGCCAGGAGAATTTAGAGCCCATTCACACTCAAAGTAGAACTATAGGCAAAACTTTGTTTTTTGGATAGGGCAAGGGAAGGTGACAACCCCTGTCAGATTTTTTTTTTTCACCATCTGTGTCCCATTAAAGAAACACAATGTTACCCCAGCTCCACTGTCAATATAAGAGTCCACAAACTGTGACCCGGTGCTCTAGCCAGGGCGTTCTGGCCCCACAAGTGCAATTTTTGAATCAGGCAGGCTGGCAACTCGGATGCTTTTGAATAAAAGTACTTTATTTGTTACACAGGTAAAGGCTCTATGCTGACGCGTTTCGGCTATGAAGCCTTCAGCAAAGCTTTGCTGAAGGCTTCATAGCCGAAACGCATTAACATAGAGCCTATACCCGTGTATCCATGTAACAAATAAAGTACTTTTATTTGAGAGAATCCGAGTTGCCAGCCTTCCTGATTCAAAAATCTGTGTCCCATTGCAGAGATTTCCCTTACTTCCTGTCCCATAGCCAAAACCAGACATTAGAGGAAATCCCTGCAAATTAAGAGAATTCCTTGGGTACCCCCAGGTCACCAGAACTAGTGTCCCCTCTTTTACTTTTCTGGGGACCACCCAAAATTTGGGATTTTCTTTTACCTTCACATTTAATCATAATGGTAAACCGGACAAATAGAGAGGATGAATGTCCTTAATGGGGGCACAGACAGCAATCCACTCTATCCAAAACTAAAAAAAAAAAAGTTTGGCCTTTAGTTATACTTTAGGCATTCCATTGCAGTGTGTTAATACATATGCTTCAAAATGCATTGTGTAAGGGAAGCTGATTCATTATAAACAGGATGCCATCGTACCACATCAGATAAAAGAGTATATATGACTCTTTTTTTAAAAACACAGTGTACCACAATGCATGGTATTTGTGTTGTGGTGCGCTGAAATGAATTGTGACCTACTGTAAAATGCATTGGGGTGCCATTCATGCTTCTTAATACTCAAAAGTACTGGGTATTGTTGCCCACAGCAATGGAGACAGTGCATGTGAAGTAGTGCTGACATGGCGAGTGTATCTGGGTCATAAGGGGGCCAAGAATGGTCAAGATGACAGGGTAGCTTTAACTTATTCCATCTAAGGTCTGCCTCTGGGTGTGGTGAGGAGCGCCTAGTACAAACCTTCATCTTGCTTGGAAATTCTTCTAAATTATTATCAGAAACAGTCAATAAACAGCCAATACAGCAGCCAGCAATAAATACCCTTCTTCACCCTACCAAAAACATGTTTTTATTTTTGCCTGCATCCCTGTTGGACATAACCCATCCTAAGATTATATTTCTGGTCTGCAGAAGCCAGCAGGGGACTCTCTCTGCTCTGTCTATAAATGAAATAACCCTTTTAGGTAGATTGACCCTTTAGGTCAAGTACAAGGTTGCAGGTCTTTTATAAACAAATTGTGTCAGATGTCACATTAGAAGCTGGACCAAGACAACATCTTATTATGTCAGGTACACAGCGACAACGTCTTCCCGAGCATCAAAGTCAGCCTGTAGCCTGTTGCGGTGCTCTTGTGGTACGTCCTTGCTTGGTGAATGCTGATCAATAGTCTGAGAAGAGAGGAGGAGGGAGGAAAAAAAGGGTCAATTCACGTTGACATTTCATTTAGGTCCTGTCACTAGTAATGCTCGCTGGTCCGTGGTGCTGCTTGTCAGTTCTAGTTTAGCAGTCGCAGTCCGGCGCTCGTAGTAATACCACCGAGCTGTTGTTTTTCTGCTCTCAGCAACTAGTATCAATAATCCGCCTCTGTTAAACTACACTATCTATTGAGCGTCTTGCTGGATTTAAAGTATTTTTGATTGGGGGGGAATAAAACGTAACAAGGATAGAGAACAGACGGTGATGTGATCTGATGTAACAGAACGAGATCAGTCTGCTACAGCCTGATAGTACAAGTGTTGAATCATTGCCCTGTGCATCATGGGATATGAGCCGCAGCAGAGTGCGTTCAGAAATTAAAAGGGTAACGGTACTTTCAAAACACATCAGATCTTTTGGAATATCCGGACCATAAACTTTGCAATTATAACCTCCTAACTCTACAGCAGTGATTTCTCTGCTCAGAATCCCAACTCCATCCAACAGTCTTGGTCCGTACAAAACGAACCGCCACCGTCACCCAGTGCTTTTTTTCATGCTGTAGAATAAGCAAATAATGAAGTAGTCTATGAGATCCTAACGCTTTTCATAGAAGATGTACACAGAACTGAGTACGAGTACTGATTTTGTTTTTAGTTCATGCCGATACCATTTACCGATAAGCTGCCGGGAACTGTTTTGTTTATACTTCAGCTGTCAGCAATGGTAAAAAGCATTGAAAAGTTATTTACAAATTAAATACTTTTTTTTTTTTTTTTTTTTTTTCAATGTGAACCATGTCAATATATGTTAAAAGTGTACAAAATATTAACAAACAAAGCAAACAAAACCCCAAAAAGTTTTAATTATTAATAGTTTAGTTTATAAAATAGAAGAAACAAAAATAGAACAAAAATCAGCAGGAATATAATAATTGAATGGAGAAGGAGAATAAGGAGTTAATTAGGGCTAAATATAGTAAATTAAAGGTTAATAAGAGGTTACACAGAGAAACATTTAATTTAAAAAAGAAACTACTTTTTTTTTACTTGACAGGTTGCTACAGATCGACGTTCATTCCTTTGATCTGTAGATGAACATACAGTAGGATACAAAATGAAAAAATGTTTCTTTTTATCCTTCTGTTTTTGCTGGCAGCAATGTTTGTTTACACTTCAGCTGTCAGAGGTGAACACCGCTGACAGCTGAATGAGTCATAAGGAAGCAGTGGCCCCGCTCCCTAACAACTGATAATTGCTTTTTTTTTTTTTTTACATTTCAACTGTCGGGGGGGATCCCACTCACAGCTGAAAGAACCAAGCTTTAGGGTATTGGAACATTTGCACGAGTATCGATACCTGTGCAAGTGCTTAGTATCGGCATCGGTGCAACCCTAGTACACAATATTGATGTGGAATCTGGCTGCTAAGTAGGGATGAATGAAACTAGAGTCTGTGTTCTGCAATTTCAGTTAAAAATTGGGACATCTCCGGAGAGTTTTAGCAAAATGTATTTGAGTCAATTGTAAAAGCATAATTAAGTTTCTTGGTGTGAAATGGTCCACTAAAGGTTTAGGGAAGCTCCTTTCAACTACATTGTATGGCCAAAAGTCTGTAGACACCTAACCCTCACACCTCTATGAGCTTGTTGGATATCCCATTTCAAAAAGGCAATTAATAAGGAGTTGTTATGCCTTTGGGAAGGCTTCCCTCAAGATTTTGCAGTCTGTCTGTGGGGATCTGTGCCCATTTATGAGGTCAGGTACTGATGTTGTATGAGAAGACTTGGCTCATAATGGGCATTCCAATTCATCTCAAAGGTGTTCAGTAGGGTTGAGGTCAGGGCTCTGTGCAGGCCGTTTGAGTTCCTCTACAGAAACCTTGTCAAACCATGTCTTTATGGAGCTGGCTTTGTATACAGGGTCCCAGTCATACTGAAACAGAAAAGGGCCTTCCCCAAACTATTACTACAGGTTGATTTATGAGTAATGTCTTTGTATGCTGTAGTATTAACACTAGCCTTTGCTGGAAACATCTAAACTTCATCATTTAGAGGCCGTCCACATACTTTTGGTCATACAGTGTATCCTGGAACTGTTCTTCTGCCAATATGACATTAGATGTTGAGGAATAGAGAAGGGCTGACCTTTTTAATTATTTCTTAGGGCTGACCTAGGAATTATTTCTATGAATTAATTATTTATAGAAATAAGAGTTTGATTATAAACAAAGGTTTGCATTAGGGTTTGAGATTATCACTAAAGTTGGATTTGTTTATCAGTGCTTACATGGTCGTCACATGGCTTTCTCTGTATTTCTTTTTCAAGCAAATTTCCAGTAAGCAGTCTGCATGGAAAATTTCAACAAGTTTTCACAAATAATTATGATCCAAAATCAATTTCAGTAAAGTCACTCCACTCATGAGGTCTCCAAGAGGTAGATTCCAGTTTGCAGTTCACTAACTGCTGGTGGTTGCTGTAGGCCACTGCCTGCTGCTGTTGTTTTTGCCGTATTTAAAACAGTGTTATCTTAAAAATTTTACACAGACAGGGAAGAGGTTCACTGCTCACTGCCTTAAGTCATTTGGCTTATCCGTTATTACTTTGTTCTACAGCAAAGAATTCAACTGCTAGAGGTACAAACTTTTCTTCTACTCCCTCCTCTGTGCTGTGGCTGGTTCTTCGCTGGCACAGACAGATGGAGAGGGCATTATGAGCCTGCAGGACTTGGGAGGGGGCAGAATGAGAAGCGGAGATGAGCAATTGCATCAGCAAATTTACAGTAGGCCCCACTGTGAGTGAGCAGGAAAACAGCGTTTAATTCCAATGGCTGGAGCGGTGATGAGTAGCTGGAGGCAGGCAGAGAGTGGCACAAGGATGAGGTGCCGCAAGGTTCCGCACAGCCTGCAAGCCAGAAAATCTAACTTGTACAGTAATGCAACATGAGACACAATAGGAAGGAGAAGGGGAGCTGGGCAATAACTTTTTCTCTGGCGAGGCATACCGTTCTTGAATGCAGAAATCTGTGGTTTGTATAGAGGAAAGTCTTCGGACAGGGGAAGCCACCTGTTTTAGCTCTGAAGCTCTATTCAGTTAAGAATTGCTACACTTATTGCATGAAACAAAATGATATAAAGGGCAGCTCCATCTAAATACAAAGTAAAAAAATCTATTGCAAGGAAATGTATTTAATCTGGTCATTGATTCCTACCACCACTGAGGCACCACATGGCTGCACAACAGGTTGAGGCTTTGGAGACCCTCTGTGCCGCTTCCACACCTCCTCCTATCTTTTTGAACTACTAGCAATATCAGCACACCCACCCTGAGAACCCTGGTGACACCCACCCTGAGCTCTCTTCCTGCTACAAGTGCCCCTCCCACCCTTCAATTTACAGAGAAGCCACTCCCACTGAAAGTCTGATTTCTGTTTCCAGCTGGCATGTGGTAATTCATTTTTTTTAATTCTTTTTATTGACAAGATGTACAAAAAGAAAGACATGTTGGTACAATGAAAAAACAGAAAAAAGGCAGCGCCGCTCTAAGGGTGGTAGATTAGTAAAAACAGAACTTTAATAATGTAAAATGTGCACTCACATTTGAATAATTAAAACAGACATGAGTGAGTTCTCCTAGGCATCGCAGAGTCTCATCTGGTTCCAGCTGGGCTGTGGTGGGACCGGACTCGGCAGCTTCCGGTGGTATCTGTAGCTTCGTCAGGCGTGACTCAGGAGCACGCATGCTCCGAACGCGAACGCTACGGCCTCGCCCCCCGCTCTCCTTCACCTGACTTCATCATCCTACGTACCTGCTGACGCGCTGCCTGAGGGAATCCCATGCCTCGGAGCTACGGACACCACCGGAAGCTGCCGAGTCCGGCCCCACCACAGCCCAGCTGGAACCAGATGAGACTCTGCGATGCCTAGGAGAACTCACTCATGCCTGTTTTTATTCTTCAACTGTGAGTGCACATTTTACATTATTAAAGTTCTGTTTTTACTAATATACTACCCTTAGAGCGGCGCTGCCTTTTTTCTGCTTTCTCATACCACAGAGTCCCTTGTACTCTGAGAAGCTGGCTGCCAGTCATCATATATGCCTAGACTATTTTTAAACTGTTTTTTAACTGCTTGTTACCCCCTGGATATACCTGATTTCCCACACCACTGCCCCATACCTGTCTAACGGCAGCACCTGTCAATGCTCCATTCCCCATTACTGCATGTTGGTACAATGACCAATATGCTGAACATGAGCAAAACGAATAAACAATTCAGTACACAATTACATATCCTATTTATAGCTGTACATACAGAGACCAGCGGTACAGTTTATACATATAAAGATGATGTCCAGTCACTCGGCAACCAAGTATCGATGGGTTGGGTATCAGGGAACGCTCTATTAAGTAAGCATGTATGATTACATCCAAATCTATAACATTTTACCGATACCTATGGCTTCACCAATTTGGGATTAATGCACCCGGCAATTCATTTTTAAGATGATATTTAGGTTTATTATGTCAGGTGTTCTGGTATGTGTTATGAGGGAGCATGAAGGTGAAGTAGATTGTGTTATGCATAGTTCTTCTTCAAGAGGCCAACAAACATTTGCTGTAAGCGGCTCTGTGACTACAAACTATGAAAGTTCCCAGATATGATCAGAATTGCATATATCAAAATGAAGGTTGAATAGTTGGCGAGATGTTATTGGGCACACTGCTGCCACAAAGAAGGCTGCCACTTGTAAGTTTCCATTAGCCTTAAACTTGGATCAATGGATTTTAGCACTGTGAGATCTCATAGAAGGGTAGTAGCTTTCAGCACCTAATTAAGTGTCAAACCTCAAACAATTAAGCTGTGCATTGTATTGTCCATAGTTCCTCAAAGATCTTTATAGTTAAAAACAAGCAAAGAGGGTACTTCACCTGATGGTTTTTCTCGTGTTTCACCCCTCCTACCAGGGCTTAGACATAGGGTCCTTAAGTGTTTATTGTAAGGGGGTTAGCTCAGATTTAGTGTTAAGGGTTAGGCTGAGGTAGGTTTTTTCGGGGTTTTAGGGTTAGTGTTAGTGGTTACATTACCGCTATCACAAGGATTTAAGCAGCATTTTCATTTGAAATGATATACAAAGTGTCCAGGTGTTAAGGGTTAATGTTTTGTCTTAGGTTAAGAGTCATGATTAGAACAAGGGTAAAATCGACTTTTCATTGTTATGGAATAATTTTACAGGTTTGGTTAAGTTTTAGGTGAATAGAAAGGGTTACATGTTAGGTCCAGGTTAAACAAGTATTGTAAATTTTAAGGGTTAATGTCCAGATTACTGTGCATGTAAACCCAAAGTCTATGTTTTGGTATGCTTGGCATCCTGCCTTTTTGTATTCATAAAAGAAAAAAAAAAATTGTAAACCTGTTTCTTACCTGGAGATCCTTCCAACATTATTTGACAAGGTAAGACCGCAAAGCCACTGCTTCACAATTAGCACCAGTGTTGTCAGCCTGCCGTGTGTGCTCCGGGACGGGATGTACTGATCACCATAAATAACAGTGGGGCTGGCTTACGAACACTGGAGGACATGTGGACCCCTTGTCCATAGCAACTACATTATTTGCTTCTTTTGAGGGATAAACCCAGTCTGGGGATTGCTGCTCAATTTTGCTTCAGTTTTTGTAACTTTTTTCCTTTAAAGATTCAACACGTGGGGGGCTTTCCTTAGACAGTTTTCAGCATAACTGTTAATTACTGGCAAGCTTACTTTGCAATCCATTTAATTAAAATGTAGATTAAGAAAATCTGAGAGAATCCTCTTAAGAACGGTAGAAATCTCTAATGTGAGGGAGCATTGTTCACCCTTGCAATAATTTCTGATAAATGTGTACAGTAGAGCCGTGAAATAGTAGGATTTATTAAAAAAAAATCATTACCTCTCTTGTGCTTTTTAGAGGTTCTTGGAGTATTCATCATGCTGAATGGCACACACTGAACTTTTGCTAGGGAACTGTAGACACAAACTCTTTAACTGAATCTATCTAAATGAAGAACATACACAATGTATATGGTTCTTTTTGATTAATGTAATTAAAGCTACTTTAAGCCCTGCAGCTTTAGTAACCTAACTTACCTGTAATGAAATTTGTATCATGTCGCGCAGTCTAATAGATTCTGTAGAGATCATCTGAGCAGGGTGCCCCATCCTCTTTCTACCTCTGAACTTCCGGTGCACAGGAGGTTGAGGTCTCCAGGCTAAATTTACTAGATATCGTACCTGTCACTATCTCCGTTTGCCTCCTAGGCCTAGTAGAGGAGATTAGTACAACGCAGGGCTCAGAGGACTTTCCTCTCTATTTCACTTTTTTATGCCCGTAAGGTCATCCTGTTGTGCTGGAAGGAACCAGAGGCTCCTTCGTTATCATACTGGAAGGGTCTTGTCAACAGGGTTCTGCCCCTATATAAAGCCACATACTCGAGTAGGGGTTGCCCTGAAAAGTTTGAAAAAGGATGGCAGTGTTGGCTTTTGGGCCACAGACATGCTTGATTAAGTCCTTCCACTGATGTCACCCTCAAAGTTGAATTCTTTCTGCCTTAGGTGAACTGGGGTTCCTAGTTATGGCCAGGGATGCCTTACTGTTTTATATAGTTAATGCTCTGTAATGGAAATGTAATCAATTTGAGAGGGGTCACTATTCTTTTTGTTACGTACTTTTTGGAAGTGTTGCACAAATGGGAAGGAAGGAGGGGAGGAGGGAGGGGGTTTTCTCTTTTACTTAGATAGCTGTTTATGTAAGATGGGCTCTGTGACCTGGTGAGTTTTATGGTTTGTACATTGTTGTGGATTGTACTGTTTTATTTTATATGTTGGAGAAAGTCTAACAAAAAACAATTTTCCCCAAAAATCCTTACTTGATATCCTTTCCAAGATTTATTTTATTGCTTTCATTGACTGTAACGCAAATTGTGAATAGGGGAGATAATCCTCTGGCTCATCAGACTTTTCCCCCCACTCACAGATCATGTTACAGGCAGTGAAAGCAATGAAATAACATTTTTCAATGGAAGAGAGATGAAGGGGCAACTCCCCATCAGGAACTATTGTAGAACGCTCTAGTTAGGTAGGTGCTAGAGTGAGAATTTTTCTGGAGAGTAGAAAAATTTAGGCAGGTCTAGCTGGTGGCTAGGCCTGTTAGTTTTCACTCTGGGCTGGGAGTGGCCTAGGGCAGGGCTGGGTGACTCACAGGTCTCATTACTGTCACCTCTCTCTCCCTTCTAGAAAGTGCTGGAAGGAGAGGAGGGGAGGAGAGGTGGAGCTGCCTGGGGTATCTTGAGAAGCCTTGACCAGTCCCCAACTCGGATTGGCAGGGGGCAGGCCTCCTTAAATACCTGGGGTCAGCCCAGCTGGGGAGGGGTTGTCGGGGGAAAGAGCAGGAGTGAGAAAGTGTGGAGGCTGTCGGGGCCCATGGGGAGCTCCCCAGTCTGAGGGGGTGACCCTGGGCCAGGGCTCGGGTGCATCCAGGAGGAGTGAAGAGATCGTGAAAGGAGAGGCACATGAGAGAGCAAGGAGAGGACAGCAGAAGAGAACACTCCCAAGAGTCTCCAGGGAGGACAACTGGTCGCAGCCAAGAGGGCTGGTCAGTTAGCACAGTCTGGAGGACTGGGGAGGCATGCCTCAGAGAACTAAGAGATTGCAGTATGAGATGGGTGCAGTGCAACAAGAGAGGACTGTGGGAAGGGCAGTGGAGAGAGGTCAATGCAGCCATGCTGTCTGGCAGTGCCTGAAGAGAGCTATCTGGAAGTGGTAGCTGAACAGAGGACAGTTAGCACTGAACTATTTCTACACCACAGAGGCCCGAGGTCCCTGCCTGCAAAAGGCAGTTCATTGATGCCTGGCTGAATTAGTGTCAGGCCTAACCATGCTGTGCTAACTAGTCTGGAGGTGTGACAGTCTGCAGCAAGGGAAGTGCTGGAGGAGTAACGGTGTGAAGCAAGTGAAGTGATGGAGGAGTGAAGTATAAGAGGTCTTAAGCAAGAGTATGTGCTGGAGAGAAGACTGGAGTGTATATACTGGAGACTAGTATATAGACATCCCGAGGAAGTTTGCTCTGAATATTTCTGGGCATTTCATAATTCCCAATTTCCCATCCAAGTTTTATCCCCTCAATAAAAAAGACAAAAAAATCAAAAACAAAGCTATGGACTGTTCTATGTCTCTGACTGACTGAGAGATGGATGTCTGGCTGGGTAGGGTGACAGGTGAACCACTACATTCAGCAACTCCTATGGGGGCATGGCTACACTATATTTATTGAATTTAGCCTGGAGATCCAAAGCAAAAAAAACCCTGCACACCGGGAGTTAAAGCGGACCTTCAGTAATTTTTTAATCTTTCTATCTATTAAATCTTCTGCCCTTGTTGTTTTAACTTTGAATAGTAAAACATTTTTTTCTGCTCCTCCCCTTCTTTTACTATCCCCAATCAATCTCCAGATATTACAGAACCTTGGAGGCACTTCGCACATGCTCAGTTTGGTGTGCATTACTAGAGAGGTTTTTTTTTGGGAGGGTGTGATTAGCACTGTCCAGACAGATGCTCAAGGGCACATGCAGCCTCATAGGACAGTCAGAGCAGAATGAAAACTCCTCCTACAAGCTTTAACCAGTGCTCGACTGGACACTGAAAGAAGTCACAAGACTGCTATATACTGCTGATGAGAAAAGTTATTTAGCAGTTTATATTTACTAAAATGATTGCATTTCCATGTTCTGTGTACTGTGGGAGACCAGATATAGTGAATGCAGGGTCCACAGCTTGGTCTGTTGACAAGCAACAGATTTACTGGCCAGTTACCAAGTAAAAGTAAAGAAAAAGCCTAAAAAAGAAAACAAATGCAGCCACTACATCTAAGAATTGGTAAGCTGCAATATAACAAATGTTTGCTACCACCGTAATGCCTAGCCACATACCTGGAGGGTAGAAACACTCTGTGTTAAAGCACAGACTGTAAACTCTTCAAATATACTACAACATCATTCACTGGCTTTTACTGGACACCACAGTAAAATAAGCTGTTATTCCTTCTTGGTATCACAGGATATATCTCAGTGTTGTTTATACATATATTTATTTGCCTGAGCGATATTTGATATTTCCAGCACCAGGGACTTGGCTGTAGGTAAATTTGAGATATTTGGATTTGATGAATGGCCGTCCCATCTGTATACCATATGACGACACCTAGGCATCATCTCCGTCCCTTGCCTCTTAAAGCAGCACTGCCATCCTCGCCATCCTCGCACAGCTCACTCCTTGTCGGAAGCACAAGAGTCAACCATAAAATCTTTTTTCTTTTTTTTTTTAGACAGTATTTTCAGCAGCAGATGTTTCTCCTTTCTTACAAAGCTCTAATTGAAATTAAAATGTGCCGGTTTAACTGATGCAGCCGCTGAAACTTTAATTGGCGTATAATGGCTTAACCAATCTAATACAAATCAATGGCTAAAAAAATAGAGCCTAAGTGCTACTTAATGTATATGGAATAAGGAAGGGGGACTAGATCTCACTGAGGGTCCACAAAGAGACAGCGCCTGCACAGATGCTTCCTATTCTATTGATAGGTCGCTGTGCGGTTATTTACTAGACATGCAAGGATAACCGTGACCTAATGGTGGAGGATTCGGGTTGGAGCCCAGTCATATCTCGTTTTTTCTTGTTTTTGGCAAAGCGGAGTAACTGCTGTCTGTTTTTTATTGCTGTCATGTATGTGATTGGGAAATTTCCTCATTTTTAATTATTTCTTTAAACCCCCGGAGCCCAACCTGCGGCTCGGCACTTGTGCCACGCTTGGGGCTCCTGCAGACACAGTCTTGTTATTATTATTTATTATATTTTTATTTTATTATTTTTAACAGTGTCGCCATGGTTTGCCAAAGGAGGCTGCAGTTGGGATTTATAGTCCCGCACACATATATTAGAGCCAACTAGCCTACCAGTGTTACCAACCTACCAGATTGAAATTCACTGACCCAACACCCAAAATTTACTGGCACCATCACGTTTTTACTGGCGTATCCGAAAGTTACAAAATGCCAGTTTTAAGTGGAAATTTCAGGATTTAGGCTACAAACAAGTACAATATGCGATTAGCAATGTGATTTAAGGTAGAAATTAAGGCAAAAACAAATTTCTTATTTTATTTTCGATATAGTAAGTAGCTCAGGGACAGGAATCGAGGGGGCAAGAAATTAGAATGGGTGGCACACACACATGAAATTGACTCTCAAATTGATACTGACAGCAGTATGCAGCAGCACAGATGATGATGACACCTCACCAACATGACAAGCAGTGGCGTCACCTTTAGGGGGAATTACACGGGGGGAGGGTTACATTAGGGGGATTACACAGGGGGGAGAGCTGTGCTGATGAGCTAGCCTGCTCAGTGGCCCTGGGGGGTAGGGGGTGTGACACCAAATTTTACTGCACCAGGTGACACCAACCCTAGTGACGCCACTGATGATACGTCCCCTCCTGAGTCACAGTGACCCACTCTCTGCATGCCAGGTGGTCCTTTCAGTCCACTCCCGGCTTGCCTTCCTTCACGTTCCACAGACCTGCACATAAGGCTTCGGCTGCTCTGTTCCCTTGCACTATGACGTCATGTGACACACTGCCAGCACAGTGTAAACGCACTGTAGCAAGCACTTGGATGGTCTCGGCCAAGTGTCACAGCCATATTTTTTACTGGCAATATTTTTCTTTTACTGGCAGAAGAAAAGTGCCCATTTTTTACTGGCTGCCAGTAAAAATACTGGCGGTTGGTAACACTGTAGCCTACCAGTATGTCTGTGGAATGTGGGAGGAAACCCACGCAAGTACAGGGAGAACATGCAAACTCTATGCAGATAGTATATAGAAAAGAACTCAATCCGGATGGCCGCACTCCAACAACTATTTCTTTATTGGTTAAAAACCATACAACAAAAGATGAAATCAACAGCTGACTAACTAACCGTAACTATTGGTGCTTACTCATCTATGCAGATGGTGTCCTTGCAGAGACTTGATCTAAGGACCCCGATGCTGCATACTCTAGTGTCCTGGTGGAAAATTGATCTACGGACCCCAATACCGCTGGGCATGAGTGCTAACTTTGTAATATTGGAATTGTAATTTTGTTATAACGTTTACAATGACAATAAAGGCCTTCTAATTCTAACAACTGTGCTGCCTGCTACCATCTTTATTAGGATAAATAATGGTGTTGGGCTGGGTTCACACCATTGCGAATTGAATGCAGCATCTCCGCATCCAATTCGCAATAGCAGGAGATTTTGACCGGCTCTCTATGGAGCCGGTTCACATATCTCCACAGCAGGTCTGGGGCATTTTGCAGAAAAATGCTGTGCGTCTGTTGGTCTGTTCCAGGTCCGAATTCAGCCCAAAGTTCGGGCTGAAATCGGACCTGAAACTGTGAACCAGCATGCACCGGACCTCCGCTGTGAGCCGCATGCGGAACATATGTGAACCTGACACTTTACTAATGTTTTCTCCTTAATGAAAAATGAATAAATAATTGAGGAATTTAATGTTATAAGGGTGCCACTTTGGTTGTGTTTTTGTGAGAAGGGCAGAGACACAAACTACTGAATGGTAGGGGAAGGGACAGAAATGACTGCAGGGTAATCACGCTATTGTGGGGGGGGCAGGGACACCACCGGGGGAGGGTAGAGGCACAAACAACTATGGGGAAATCTCAACATTGTAGGAGGGGCAGAGACACAAAATGCTGCAGGTAAAGCTTACCGCTGTGGGAGGAGCAGAGACATAATAAACCTACAGGGAAATCTCACCAGTGAGGCCTATGGGAAATATACAGTATATATTGTATGTTTTCTACACCATGCAAACTTTACAGTGTCATTAAAGCTCAATGTGGTCACTATACTAATTAAAAAATTAACTCCATGGATATAGCCACTAATAATTTATTTCTTTGTTCATGTTTTGTTTTTGGTGGGCTCTTTATAATAGGAAGAGTTGTTCCATAATGCTGTGGGCTTGCATTAGGAATGTCAGCCTTTCTCCAGCATCCTAATAAATAAACTACCCATTGCACACAATACAGTTTAAAGTAACTGTGCTGCTGTCAATACAGCTCCCTAATTTGAAACCAATGCATGTGCTTTCAGCTAATTTGTAATCGTCGCCACAGACATGGCTGCAGCATTTGAATCTCTTTTATTCCAGCTCTGCATATTCTGATACACTGTAACCAAGCAAGCGATTTAAATCCTGATTGGGGAGCTCTCTAAAATGTGCCTACGTTTCCCGCCTGGCGCCAGCTCAGATACTGTTGGCTTCACCTTGGCAATTGGCGAGTTAAAATAGCAGAACTGCTTGTGTGCAAGCAGAAAAAAACATTTTGCGGTCTTTAAGGGCCAAGACCCGTGTCTTACACACATCTGTTCCTTAGTGATAGTTCAAAGCCCCCCTCTTCCACGGCTTGAAAGGATCAAAGGGGGCCTGTTCCTAAGGTGACACAGAGATGCCACATCCTGGACAGCTGCTCAATTCCAAAGGACGGAATTGTCTGTACTTCAGGAATCCATGTTCTAATTTCTCGAATAGAGATTATAATTCTGTATACTGTAGGCTCACTTCATGAATTCTTTTATGGCTGAGTCATTTGGTCCTCGCATGCTGCAGGAGTTTCAGTTGCTTTGGAATCCTTTTACCCAGATGGGTAACTGGGAAACTATTACCTTTCAAGCCTTGTGCGGCAATTAAAGAGATGTGGTCTGGCTTGAGTCATCATGGGATACTGCTTGTTTAGATAATAAATTGCAAAGGTACTCCCAGCCTGTACAAGGGCCTAGTGCGACTGCGGTAAACACTACAAGTTTCAGCATAGCTTGGCAGCACACCATTACATCACGGCTGCATGATCCTCCAATCCAGCCTCTAAGGCCACGTACACACGGGCAGACTTTACGACCGGACTGATCCGAGAGACTTTCCAGCGGACTTTCGATGGACTTCCGACTGACTTTTTAACGAACGGACTTGCCTACACACGATCACACCAAAGTCCGACGGATTCGTACCTGATGACGTACACCGGACTAAAATAAGTATAGCCAGTAGCCAATAGCTGCCCTAGCATCGGTTTTTGGTCGTCGTACTAGCATACAGACGAGCGGATTTCTGGGCTCCGGCGGAGTTACGACGTAAAGATTTGAAGCATGTTCCAAATCTAAAGTCCGTCAGATTTACAACAGGAAAAGTCCGCTGAAGGTCCGGTGAAGCCCACACACGATCGGATTGTTCGCCGTATTTGGTCCGTCAGCATCCGTCAGACAAGTCCGGTCGAAAAGTCCAACCGTGTGTACACTGCATAAGGCTCCATGTACACTGGGCTTAAAAAAAAAACGCCAGTTCCCTTTGCAGGAAAAAAATGCTTGTATAGAGCATTTTTGTACAATGTTTAGGCGCTGGGCTTAAAATATGCCTCTAAACCTCCTAATTATGCATGAACACATAGGATAACATTGAACTGCTTCTGTGGGCAAAACACAAAACTCAGAAGAAGCATGCAAGGAGTGTCCATGGACCCTTAATGTATTGTGCCACCTCCCAAAATCAGTTAATAGCTTAAGGTCCTTTGTGCAGCCTTATAATAGGGATCAAATCCAGAAGTCTAAGCTATCTATAGTTTGAAGAATCTAATTCTAGTTGATGTAAACCTTATAACTAAAAGTTCATAGAATCTTTAACATCTTAAATCTGCAGCTTTCATTAAAATAATCCTGGGAGAACCTGCCATAAAAGATCATTGTTCAGGAAGATCCAGTTATAGAGTGACCACACTTCCAGTCTCCCAAATTGTGTTCCTGGGCAGTCACCTTGTCACATGAGTTTCAGATGGAGACTATAAGTGGCTTTTTCAACACATAATATGGAGACATGGCCCACTGTTTTCACAATCAGCAACCCATCCTGAGAAATGCAACCACTGAAGTGCATCCAGACAGGAAGCGGCTGCAGGAATTTCGCAGCACTGAGATGCAACAAAAGATTTAAAAAATAGGAAAGCAAGTGGCTGGATAGGGTGGGTCTTCTATTTTTTTGTCTTGACCTTCTCAAGATAACCCCTCTGACACACCAGGTTGAGTGAACAAACACAATATCACAGAAATTCACTGAAAGCGATACTTGGTACCCAATAGTAGTGCTATGTCAGGCACCTAACAAGGTGGTAAAGGCAAACTTAATATATTGTTACTCAATATGGTTGGTAACTAGGCAAGCATAAAATGAATTAACAATGGTAATAACACAATTTATCATACAAAGTAATTAACAGTTGGGACTAGATTTAATGGCCAGATCAGCATAAACAGTAAAAAGGCCGCCTCAAGTGCCACAGTGAGCAGTAGTAAACTTTAATCTACTAAGTGCTGGAACTATACTGCCGGAGCGAATTTATGGTGGCGATGCTAGTCCTAGACCGACTGGGTATGCACTATCCAAAAGAAAAGGAGGATGGTAGCAAAGGGGGCAGAATCATTTTTATGGTACGGGCAGTCCTTTAAGATGTTCTTCTGCCGGCTATCTTTGGGGTCCTTTGAGAGCATTGGCGGACTTAACGATAGTCCAAGTTAACGTGCATGCAGTATAGGTACAGTATAGTCTCAGCACAGGTGCAAGGTAGATGTGGTAAAGGTTTTGTATAATGCAGTATAAAGTTGGTATACTGTAGGTGCAATCTAGGTTTGCAATAAGTGCAGTAGAGAGTGCAGTATAGGTACAGTATTAGACTGGGTACATTGGTGTCCAGTTCTCAGTGGCTCAGTACTTGCTAGCAGTATCGCAATGGGCGAATAGCCATCTCACCAGTCCCCAGGATGGCCGGTTCCCCAGGCAATGTGGTCTGTCCTAATACAATGTGCGCTAACACGTGACACAAGGCACGTCAATGCGCATGTGCATATTTTTCATGTAGCCATGGGACAACAGTAGGGCCACAGATGGTTTTGCCTGTGGCAGAGTTCTTCTTTAGGGAAATTGCCTTAGTAATAATTGAGAGTTGATATTAGTGACACACGCTGACCTTATCAGCTGATTACAGATTGGTGTCAGTGTGGCTGTTCATTACCATCTTCTATGTAATGTAACAAAAAAAAAATCCTATGGTTTTCACATCCTTTGTAGGATTAATTGTAGCTGGGGTTCTGTTGCAATTTTGGCTGAATCTACAAAAAGCTCCTTGCTGCATTGTAATTAGAAACAACTGCCACAAATTAGTTTTATAGCGCTCCCTTGTGTGCAAACTGCCGCTTAATCCACCTTTTGACCTTGGCCAAGGTCAGAGCACTGCCCTCGAGTCTGATAGAACTTCGTCTCTGGAACTCGGTGACCTAATTCCAAACTGCCGGCATTTAGAGCACTTCAATTCCCCGCGTCCCCTATCGCATTGCCCGCACACCTTATCTGCTCTGCACTTGGACAGACCCTCAGGTGCGCTGAAGATTAACAAGGTTTAGTAAAAACTGATCATGAATAAAACACCGGCGACATTTCCGCTGGGATCCAGGCAGGTGATAAGAATTTTAAGTTCAGGGCTGGCTGCCACCGAATAAATATGAAATCTTTGTTTTGCTGAGTTTAGGCCCCGAGGCGGCACAATCTGGGTGGCAGCGGCTAATTATTCCACTATTATGCTGAGAACCTGCCATGAATCCTGGCAGGGGCTACTCCACGGATAAGTACAGTGCTATTGAAAGCATATGGGAGATTTGCTGTTTTTTAGATCACTGGAATTGATGCACAAAAAAAAAGGAGGGTGGGGGTCAGCTGCTAGCCCGTTGGTCAACTTGTGTGCAAATTCACAGGATCACTCCATCTATAATGGATTTTTTCTTTGTTTGGGTGAATACATAGGAAACTAAAGGAAAAAATGGACTAGGTGTACAGTGCACTTAAATTATATTTAAAGCCCAAACTGTTTATTCTTGTTATTTTTGATATCCTTCAAGTAAGGGTTAATACCAGGAATCTGCTGCTTGACTTGTGATAACTAAAACACTTGCCATCTATTATGCACATATGACATTTAGGATTCTGAAACTGACATACTTAATAGTCCCGTAGAAAGGTGAACATTGCCGTGCAAGTAAATGAGAAATAAAGAAAATCGGAAGGTGTCATTATTATTATTATTACAATATGCTATCATTTCTCCTTCCCGTTATTGTTTAATGATCTGGTCTGGATAATGAAGATGATGGGTAATCATTCACAGCCATAGGAAGCTCAACAGACCATATGAAGCCCGTGAAACGTAGATTTCGTGTCAGCTCAGATAACGCTTAGTGTGATTAATCACAGACGAGGGTTTCAATCTATCGAGCAAGCATAACTGTATATTTTTCTGTGATCACTCATAGGCCTGGCTGAGCCACAGTCAATTCTGGGGCCTTATCTACAATGAGAACTCTGGCCTAGTTAAGATGTGGTTGTTTTTGCAGCCAGAATCAGCAAATTCAACCAATCAATAGGGGAAAGGGTAATTTACTAAAGGCAAATAGGCTGTTCACTCTGCAAGGGTATTTTCCCCAGAGTGGTGAAATTTCACTTGATAAGGATAAAGAAAGGAACCAGGAAAATAAAAAGAACAGCATTTTTGCTTGCACATGATTAGATTATAGATGTGAATGCGATGTAAGAGAACAAATCTCCTTGCAAAGTGCAAATTTACCAAAAGTAAATCTACCCGTGTGTCTTTACCTCCCATGAGAGAGTAGCCAGTGTGCAGTCCACCAGAACCTGACACCCTCATAAACTTTGTATCTGTTATGCCCCGTACACACGGTCGGAATTTCCGACAGAAAAAAGTCCGATGGGAGCTTTTCATCGTATATATAAATTCAGACGGACTTAGATAAAGAACATGTTCTATATTTTACTGACGGAACAAATTCCTATCGGGAAAACCGCTCGTCTGTATGCTGTTCCGACGTACCAAAAATGACGCATGCTCTGAAGCAAGTACGAGACGTTGTACCTGTTGTCCCGTCGTACGTGTTGTACGTCACCGCGTTCTTGGCGATTGGAATTTGGTGTGACCGTGTGTATGCAAGACAGCTTGAGCGGAATTCCGTCAGAAAAACCTTCAGAGTTTATTCCGACGGCAAAACCAGTCGTGTGTACAGGGCATTATTGTTCACCTCTAACACACTGTGATAAATGATAGCGGAGCACACATATATGCTCCCTTGTCTCCTCCTTCCATGCTCATCTCCAGGACTTCTCCTGAGTCTCTCCCAGCCAATGGAACTCCCTACCCCAATCTGTCCGACTATCTCCTACTCTGTCCACTTTTTAGATGATCCCTGTAAATTCTTTTCTTCAGAGAGGACTATCCTGCCTCTACCTAACAACTTCACTATTATTTTGTCCATCAGATCATCCCCCACAGTAATTACGTTTTTTATCACTTGACCCTTCTTCTTATAGGGCGTACACACGGTCGGACTTTGTTCGGACATTCCGACAACAAAATCCATGGATTTTTTCAGACGGATGTTGGCTCAAACTTGTCTTGCATACACACGGTCACACAAAGTTGTCGGAAAATCTGATCGTTCTGAACGCGGTGACGTAAAACACGTACGTCGGGTCTATAAACGGGGCAGTGGCCAATAGCTTTCATCTCTTTATTTATTCTGAGCATGCGTGGCACTTTGTCCGTGGGACTTGTGTACACACGATCGGAATTTCCGACAACGGATTTTGTTGTCGGAAAATTTTATCTCCTGCTCTCCAACTTTGTGTGTCGGAAAATCCGATGGAAAATGTCCGATGGAGCCCACACACGGTCGGAATTTCCGACAACACGCTCCGATCGGACATTTTCCATCGGAAAATCCGACCGTGTGTACGGGGCATTAGAGTGTAAGCTCTATTGAGCAGGTCTCTCTGATTCCTACTGTATCAAATTGTATTGTAATTGTACTCTCTGCCCTCATGTTGTAAAGTGCTGTGCAAACTCTTGGCACTATATAGATCCTGTATAATAATAATAATGATGATACCACAGATCAGGGGAGAGGCGGGTTCCATCACTTTATGGAAGCAGGGTCTTTATACTTGCAATGATTTATTGAAGAGAAGGACCTCACTAGCAAGTATCTGCCATGACGGAGTGGATTTTTTTTTTTACCTTTTTTCGCTTATCACTATTAAGCATAAAGAATTAAATGTACCTTAAAGTAAAACATTTTGATACACTGTAGATATAAAGAGACAAAAAAATCTATCTGGTGAATGTTTGCCAGTTATGTTGTTGGACGGTTTGCCAAATCTATAAAGCACAGTTGCCGCGAGCTTCCAGTGGGTTGGGGCACAGGCGCCACCTTTCCAAATTCTCCAATGGAATAAGTATCTTCAATAACATTTGCCATTTTCACAAGGCGAGTAATGCTAAGTCTTCCAGCCCTGATTGGTTGAAATATTTTTTGGTTGCAAATAAAAAAACATTGATTTTGGGACTTAAGTGTAGACTGCCACCTCTCTCCCAATAGAATGCTTCACAGTACCTCCCTCTCTCCCTTACTGTCTACCACTGACGATCAAAGAGGAAGGAAAGGGGGGTAAGTAGAGGGGGGCAGCTCCTCTTGGGCCAGAGCCCCCCCTGACCCAGTTCCATTACGGGAGTATTTCCTTTACCCCCCCTATTTGCGGCCCTGTTGCTGCGTATTTGATGTATGCTCTAACAACTTTAATTGCGTAGGTTGGCGTTGGCCCTCTGTACCCAGATTAGATTGCCATACGTAGCAAACATGAATTCCTGTGCATGGTGGGTGAATTCCGTGGAATCCAGCATGAAAAGTGGTCAGACTCAATTTTTTCTAAAAAAAAAAAAAAATTCAAAAACACTGTTTATTCTAAAATATACAGTAACGTGTACTTCCAACTGGGTGGTGTGATTAATTTCTTGTCTTTTGTGATTGTTTTTCAGAATTTGGTCTGGCTCTGGGATTTATGTCGAAGGACAAGTTCCGTAAAATGTCTGAAGGTGAGTTCCATTTTGCTTACTGTCTGCTGGGGGTGGCTGTGAGTCTCATGCACACAGGCAGAAAAATGCGGCATTTAAAGGCATTTTTCTTTTTTTTAATGCGTACACCAGCCAATGTGTCCATGCACATTCATATTTTAGAGCAGCGTTCAAGGGTGGAAAACAAATGCCCCATACCTGCATTGGAAGAGAAGCTTATTGGAATCATTTACACACATATGCGCATTAACGTGCACATAGATTCATTCCAGTCACTAGAATACATGAATATACGGGCAAATAGAATGAGTGTAAACACCTTTTTAATTATGCGCCATTTATTTATTTTCTCAAATATTTATTTAGCAATAAAAAGACAGTTGCCAAAACAAACAATATACAGGAATCAAAAAAAGGGAAGCATCCATGGCCACTAGGTACATCTTCCACCATTTTTTACTTCTGATGTTTCTGCTACACATGTGCAATTCGTTTAGTTCCAAATTCGTTTTTTGACTAATTTTGACAAATTCGTTAATTTCCGAATTTCTGAATTCCGAATTTCCGATTTACGAATTGTCAAATTGCGGAAATTCAGAATTTCGGAAATTTGAAATTTCCGAAATTGGAAAATTTGAAATTTCAGTAATTCGAAATTTCAAAAATTCGGAAATTCGAAATTCGGAAATTTCCGAAATTCGGAAATTCGAAAATTTCCGAAATTCGGAAATTCGAAAATTGGAAAATTTCGGAAATTGGAAAATTTCGGAAATTGGAAAATTTCGGAAATTTGGAAAATAGAAAATTTCAGAAATTTGAAATTCAGAATTTAAAAATTCAAAAATCCGAAATTCAGAAATTTGAAAAATTTGGCAATTCGGAATTCGGAAATTCGAAAATTTGAAAATTTGAAAATTCGGAAATTTGGAAATTCGAAAATTCGGAAAATCCGAATTTTTGGATTTCCGAATACTGAATTTCCGAATTTTCGAATGTCCGAATTTCTGAAAAAAGCAAAAAAACAAATGAAACGGAAACAAACTAATTTTTTGTCAGTGCACATGTCTAGTTTCTGCTAGTTCCAGAATGATCCAGCATAGATAGGAGTATTTTATTACACCCATGTGAAGCCTTGGTCAGCCGGAGCCCGTAGATTAGTCAAATATACAAAAAGTAATTATGCATCAATTTTATTTTATTTTTTTCATACGTTTTTTTAAATCTCTTGACCTCTGGAAAGTTTTAGCCTCTTCATTACCAGGGCATTCTTTGCTATTCATCACTGTGTTACTTTAACTGACAATTGCATGGTCATACACTGTACACAAATTACATTTATATCATTTTCTTTTTCACACAAATTGAGCTTTCTTTTAGTGGTATTTGATCACCACTGGGTTTTTCTTTATATAAATATATAATGAAAAAACACTAATTTTTTTTTTTTTAAAGAAATCTAAAAATGTTATTTCTTCATAACTTTAGACTAAAATGTATTCTGCTACATGTCTTTGGTAAAAAAAAAGAAATCCTAATAACTGTGTATTAATTGTTTTGCGTGGAAGTTATAGTGTCTACAAGCTATGGTATATATACTGCAATTTACGCAGCTAAAGACGCTCTACCGTAATGACGTTGATCAGCAACTTATAGTGGGACTGTGACAGGGTGGCGGATAATCTGGCGCTAACAGACACTGGCCTGGAGGGTCACTAAGTGACACTGACATTGCTAGTGGAACTTATACGGTGATTAGAGATAATACTGTACACTGACACTGTACTAATGACACTGGCTGGGAAGGGGTTAACATTAGGAGCAATCAAGGGGTTAACTGTGTGCCTAACAATGTGTAATGTGAGATGCTTTTACTTTTCTGATCTGACTGTTTTTTTTCCTCCTTTTCAAGGAGAAGGAAAAGCCAGATCGTTGTTCCCTGTTTGTAAACACAGAACTCTGTGTGTGATTGAACACGCCAGGGGGAGCGTGCCCCAAACCCAGTAGAAGGTCGGCAATGTACATGGCATGACTGTCTGTGCCCGTACCTGCCGCCCATTCGCAGGATATTTACTGTGAGCGGTCAGCAACATAGGAACATCCACACAGTTTTCACCCAAGATTCCCACATATTTTTCATTAGATAGAAAAGTGTGTGAATTCTGGTAGAATGTAGGCGGATTCTTGTGTGAAAAAAATGTGTATTGACCCTAGTTCAATAGTGACCTCCAGTGGCGGCTGGTGGGTTTTTTTTTTGGGTAAATCAAACAACCACCCCACCGGCGGCACCTCAACCCCTCCCCCCCCTTGCTGTCTGCCGGTCTGGCACTTACCCTATTTAGGTGGCGGGCATGCGTGCAGCGGGCATCTGTGCAGCGGGCATTCGGGCATGCGTGCAGCGGGCATCCGGAAAGCGTGCATTGGCTCCTGTATCCTCTCCTCTTTGCTTCCGCCAATGCGGCTCCTCCCCTCCTCCTAGGCATCCAATAGGATTATCTGCCCTTTCAGCCAATCGGGTGATGGGTCTCATACCCGCTTCCTGATTTGCCGGGAGGAGGACCAGTGTTAGAATAGCGATATAATTCTAATACACCCTGGTGGGCTGTGAGTGCACTCTCTGCGCCTGGAGTCATCCCTATTTTGAAGCCTATTAGAGCCTTTGGCTCTAATCAGTGCTTCAAAAAACACCCCCGCCGCTGTAATTCATGCACCCATTATCCTGCAAGAGGCCGAACGCATGGATAGGAGGGGCGGCAGCATAGAAAGGGGAAGCGGCGAACGTGTGCCCTTAATGGACGGGCCACCCCTGGTGACCTCCATCCCTATTACAGACAGCCTACATATTTTTCTCCCCACTGTCAGAATACAATAGTGCAGTGGGAAGGATTCCCCCATCCACATTAAGTGTATAGATTGAGTACAATGATCTAATTCACCCCAAGGCTTTTCAAAACTTCTTGGAGACTCCAGCAGTGAAATCTCTCCGGCTTTTTCCCACCTCTCCTGGATTATAAAATAAATGAAAAAGTCTAACTGTTAGGACTCGATCAGATGGGCATGCTTAAAGTGGTTGTAAACCCTTACTTATACCCAGTGAAGGGACTGTGTGAGGTACCTGGTAGGAGAGCCTGACTGTAGGAGAAGACCTCTCATACAACGCTGGTTCAGGAGCCACTGGAGTGGGGACAGTGGTCTCCTGAGCACAGTGGGGTAGGAGTGCCTGTATAGTCTCTGATGTGGAGGCAGAGATCCCTCCTGGGATGGCCGGGCTGCAGGTGAGTGGAGACTGGAACAGCAGTAACTTGACTCACTGGGTTGCAGGTGAGAGGAGACTGGAACGGAAGCAGGCTTGACACACTGGATGGCAGAGTAGCAGGTGAGAGGAGACTGGAACGGCAGCAGGCTTGACACACTGGAGGGAGAGATCACTGAAGCTGAAGCTGAAGGTGCAACAGCAAGTGAACAGTAGGCATAAGCAGAGTCAGACAGTCCGGGTCGGCAGGTAGCTGGCACAGGTAATAACGGCAGGCAAGGCAGAGTCGGTGAACAGGCAGAGGTCGGCAACGGTAGTAGATATAGACAGAAGAGTAGTCAGACAAGCCGGATCGGGATTGGAGCAGGTCGGATGGTCAAACAAGCCGGGTCAATCAGGTAGCAGACAATCAGGATACGGGTCAAACAGGTTCACAGAGCTGAGACGAAGCAGCGATGTTCTCATGGAACAGGGGAACTTTTATGTGCTGAAATGGCGCCAAACCGGCGCTAACGCGAACGCGCGCACGCACCCGCGCCGCGCTGATGCACAGCAGTTTGATGCCGTGTCTGAACGGAAGCGCGCCGGCGCATAGGCGAATGTAAGTGCCCCGGACTGGTGCTGGTAGATCCCTGACATTGCCCCCCCCAAGGGGCAGCCTCCGGATGCCCAACAACCTCTTCTTCTCAGGATGAGTAGAAAAATAAGCGCGCACTAAACGCCTGGCATGCACATTACTGTCCGGTTCCCATGAGTTACTTTCTGGGCCGTAGCCTTTCCACTTGATTAAGAATTGGTTCTGCCCTTGCCTTCTTCTACAATCAAGGATAGCCTCGACCTCAAATTCCTCGCTGCCATTAATTACAACAGGTTCAGGGGGTCTTGTGCCCCTAGCAGGAAAGGGATCAGGTATAGCAGGTTTAAGCAGAGATACATGGAATACTGGATGAATTTTAAATGAATCAGGTAAAGTCAACTCATAAGATACGTCATTGATTTTCCTTCTGACTGGAAAGGGTCCCATGAATCTAGGTGCCAACTTCTTAGAAGGACATGCTAATTTGATATTAACAGTAGAAAGCCATACCTGGTCGCCAATTTGCAAGTTCAGCTCCCCCCTTCTTTTCCGGTCGAAGATTCTCTTACCATCTGCCTGAGCCTTGGATACTGTTTCCTGTAACAACCGGCTGTTGTGACTGAGGAACTCCACTGTACTTTGTACTGCTGGAACCGAAGACTCTGAAAGGAAATCAGGTAGAAAGGTTAGGTGAAAGCCATAATTGGCGAAAAAGGGAGATTGACCGGTGGAAGAATGTTTGGCATTATTATAGGCAAATTCTGCTAAGGGTAATAGAGATACAGAATCATCTTGTTTGAATGATGTGAAGCATCTAATGTATTGTTCCAGGGTCTGATTAGTCCTTTCTGTTTGACCGTTTGTCTGAGGATGGTAGGCCGAGGACAAGGCCAATTCGATCTTTAGGGTTTCACACAGGGATCTCCAAAAACGTGAAGTGAATTGAACCCCTCTATCAGAAACTATGTTTACAGGTACTCCATGAAGTCTGATGATCTCCTTGATGAATATGCGAGCAGTTTCGGTGGCAGACGGGGTTCCCCTTAAAGGTAGAAAATGAGCCATCTTGGTTAGACGGTCTACAACTACAAAGATAGCTGAGCATCCTTCAGAACATGGAAGTTCCACAATAAAGTCCATAGAAATCATTTTCCATGGTCTGTCGGGTACAGGCAATGGTTTCAATAGGCCCCAAGCTCGATTCCTGGATGACTTATTCTGGATGCAGATGGGACAGGAACTAACATACTTTTCACAAAAGTCTTTCAGATTGGGCCACCAGAAGGTACGCTGCACTAGTTCCAGGGTCTTGCGGACTCCAAAGTGGCCTGCCAATGGGTGGTCCTGGAGAAGAGTTAAAACCTTGACCCGAATGTTTTCAGGAACAAAAATTTGGCTTCCTTTCCAGAACAGACCATCTCTTCTTACTAAAGAAATTCCAGTAGGCCTGGCTGATTCAGAGGATGCTTCCTTAATCAGGGAAAGTAAATCTTTTTGCAGCAGTAAAAAACTGTTTGCGGGTAAGATGGTGTCAGGAGTGGATAAGTCCTTAGGATTGTCATGCATACGTGATAATGCGTCTGGTTTGATATTTTTTGAGCCTGGACGGTACGTTATATGAAAGGAGAAACGTGAGAAAAACAGAGCCCAGCGGGCTTGTCGAGGCTTCAGACGTTTGGCAGATCGTAAGTACTCTAGGTTTTTATGGTCAGTATAGATTAGTACTGGATGCATAGCCCCCTCCAACAGGTACCTCCATTCTTCTAGAGCAGTTTTAATAGCGAGAAGTTCTCGGTCACCAACGTCATAATTCTTCTCCGCAGGGGAGAGTTTACGGGAGAAGAACACTACAGGATGCATTATCTCTTTGCTACCTTTGCGCTGAGAAAGAATCGCACCTACCGCAATCTCAGAGGCATCAACCTCTAAAATAAACGGTAGGGATGGTTCAGGGTGACTGAGGATAGGTGCTGAAGTAAACAGTCTCTTGAGATTTTCGAAGGCGTCTTGGGCAAGTTGGTTCCAGGAGAAACGGATATTTTGTTTGGTTAACTGCGTGATGGGTGCAATTATGGCTGAGAACCCCCTGATGAATTTTCTGTAGAAGTTTGCAAACCCCACAAACCGTTGAACTCCCTTCTTGTCCAAGGGTACCGGCCAGTCCAGCACAGCGGACACTTTTTGTGGGTCCATTTTGATGCCTGTTGCGGAGATGATTAACCCCAGGAATTGGATGCTCTGTTGTTCGAACTCACATTTCTCCGCTTTTGCGTACAGACTGTGTAAGCGGAGACGACCCAACACCCTGCGGACATGTTCCTGATGCAATTCACGGGATTCCGAAAAAATCAAGATATCGTCCAGGTATGCAATTACAAACACGTCTAGAAAGTCCCTGAGGACGTCGTTAATCAGGTGTTGAAAGGTTGCAGGGGCGTTGCAGAGTCCAAAGGGCATGACCAGGTATTCATAATGCCCGAATCGGGTTCGGAATGCTGTCTTCCACTCATGTCCAGCCCGGATACGGATTAGATTATATGCCCCTCTTAGGTCAAGTTTGGTGAAAATGACGGCAGTCCTTAATTTTTGAAAAAGTTCAGGTATCAAGGGTAGAGGATACCGATTTTTGACCGTGATCTTGTTTAGCTCACGATAATCGATGCACGGCCGGAGCGACTTGTCTTTTTTGGTGACAAAAAATATTCCGGCACCAGCTGGAGAGGTAGAGTGGCGTATAAAACCTTTGGCCAGATTCTCATCTATGTATGTTCCTTCTCAGATAAAGGAAAAATGCGTCCGAATGGTATCTCGGATCCAGGCAGCAAATCAATGGGGCAATCGTAGGGCCGATGAGGTGGTAGAGAGTCTGCCCCCTTTTTACTAAAAACATCGATGAATTCATGATAATGTTTAGGTATGACCTGGCAGAGTTTCTGGTCGGTGTCTAAACAGAGTAGAGTAGATGAAGAATCCGAATCTTCCTTTAAACAGTGTTCAAGACAGTAAGAAGATGAGAATTTCACTTCTCCAGATGTCCAATGAATGTATGGGTTGTGGGCCTGCAACCAAGGAATGCCCAGGATGATGGGAAACATAGGTGAGGAGATGACATCAAGAACCAGCAGTTCCTTGTGTTGGGAGGAAGTAGAAGCAGGCAGAGGCAGGGTTTCTTGGGTTACTTGTCCCGATCTGATGCGGGAACCATCAGCTAGAAACACAGCGAGTCCATGGGTCTTGGTTTGTAATGGGATGTTATGCTGGCTGGCAAAGTTTGAGTCAATAAAGCAGCTGCATGCTCCGGAATCAATGATGGCGTTGATCGTTATGGTCCTTTCTTGCAGCTGTAAAGACAGAGGAATGGCAATGTGGGTAGAGTTCGCAGACAGAGCAGAAAGACTGGTATACACAGAAGATGGGCACTTACTTAACTTGACTGGACAGTTCAGGACATAGTGCCCAGTCCCACCGCAGTAGAGGCACAGATTGAGTTGCCGGCGCCGGGCCCGTTCTTCAGGCGACAAGGCAGGTCGCATCAGTCCCAATTGCATAGGCTCTGCAGAGTCAGGCATAGCATTAGCTGGATTTGAACTGGATGGGGGTAAGTAGCGTGCTGCCGGGAGTGGTGCTCTGGTTGTCATCCACATCGGGCGGGATTGTAAAGCGGATCGTTCAGAACGACGTTCCCGGATTCGCCGGTCAATTTGAATAGTCAGATTAATTAATGCTTCAAGAGTGTCTGGTACACCCACTCGGGCAAGTTCGTCCTTTAATCCTTCAGACAGACCCAAGCGGAACTGATGACGCAGGGCCGCATCATTCCACAGAGTGTCCGCACTCCAGCGTCTAAAGTCCATGATATAGTCTTCCGCAGGTCTGCGACCTTGCTGGAGCGTGAACAGTGCTGATTCAGCTGTTGCAGTCTGTTGAGGGTCCTCATAAATTTGTGCCATGGCTTCAAAGAAAGATGATAAAGACTGGGTTAGAGCTGAGTCCCCCTCAAGTAGACGATGAGCCCAGGTCTGAGGTTCCCCTTGTAGGAGGGAAATCACAAACCCCACTTTGGTGGCCTCCAGTGAAAAAGTTCGGGGCTGTAACGCGAAGAAGAGCTTGCAGGCGTTGCGAAAGGCCCGGAACTTGGACTGGTCTCCAGAGAATCTATCAGGAGTGGGAACCTTTGGCTCAGGTGGAAGCATTACAACAGAAGGACCAGGAGCCGTCTGTGCTGGGGTTGTGGCTGAAGAGGAGGCCAAGGGGTTAGGCCCTGCTAGGTTCTGGACTTGCCCCTCCAATTCGTTGTAGTTATCCTGGAGAGATTGTACGGCTTGAGTGAGGGCCGCAAGGTGGGTGCATATTTCTTTCAAAGGAGAGGTATCTCCTGCAGGCTCAGTCATGGCTGCTTCGTACTGTGAGGTACCTGGTAGGAGAGCCTGACTGTAGGAGAAGACCTCTCATACAACGCTGGTTCAGGAGCCACTGGAGTGGGGACAGTGGTCTCCTGAGCACAGTGGGGTAGGAGTGCCTGTATAGTCTCTGATGTGGAGGCAGAGATCCCTCCTGGGATGGCCGGGCTGCAGGTGAGTGGAGACTGGAACAGCAGTAACTTGACTCACTGGGTTGCAGGTGAGAGGAGACTGGAACGGAAGCAGGCTTGACACACTGGATGGCAGAGTAGCAGGTGAGAGGAGACTGGAACGGCAGCAGGCTTGACACACTGGAGGGAGAGATCACTGAAGCTGAAGCTGAAGGTGCAACAGCAAGTGAACAGTAGGCATAAGCAGAGTCAGACAGTCCGGGTCGGCAGGTAGCTGGCACAGGTAATAACGGCAGGCAAGGCAGAGTCGGTGAACAGGCAGAGGTCGGCAACGGTAGTAGATATAGACAGAAGAGTAGTCAGACAAGCCGGATCGGGATTGGAGCAGGTCGGATGGTCAAACAAGCCGGGTCAATCAGGTACCAGACAATCAGGATACGGGTCAAACAGGTTCACAGAGCTGAGACGAAGCAGCGATGTTCTCATGGAACAGGGGAACTTTTATGTGCTGAAATGGCGCCAAACCGGCGCTAACGCGAACGCGCGCACACACCCGCGCCGCGCACCCGAGCGCCGCGCTGATGCACAGCAGTTTGATGCCGTGTCTGAACGGAAGCGCGCCGGCGCATAGGCGAATGTAAGTGCCCCGGACTGGTGCTGGTAGATCCCTGACAGACTGTCCTCAGGTGATACACAGAGATGAAACAAATCCCCCCACATAAGTTGTATTTGTCTATCTGCAGTCTTCTCTTCTCCACATCTGCTCAAAGTGCTGAATTATAAAGCTTTCATGAGAGTTCAGAAAAAAAGGGGCCGGAGAGCTGAAGTTACTCTCTGCAGAGCTAAGTGAATAGAACTCTGACAGCTGATTGGAGGGAGAAGACACAACCTTCTTCACACAGCTCACAGGAACAGAGCTGAGGCTGTCAATCAGCTGGAACTCCCTCACTTGTCACCTTTTTTCTCTTGGTGTCAGGAAAAACTGTCAGAAGTGATTCATGGTAGCAGAGGAACAAAGCAGCAGACATAAATGACACTTAGTACTCTGGATTGAGACAAGTACACACTATAGAGGGATATGCTTTGTTCATATTTTATGTCTGAGGTTTACAACCATTTAATCGAACATCCATGCAAAGAGTCATGTTTGCCCACACAGGATGCATAGGTGTTATGAGTGTCTGCATGCAGGCAGTCCCATTCATGTCTACTGGTCCCACTCCCAATTCGATAGCCATGTAGGAGCACAGATGTGTCCCTGAATACATACTGTCTGTGTTAGGGGACAGGCATTGCCACCTGCTTGGCTGTCACATTGGGACCAATCGCTGTGTCTGTGCAGCTGCTGTATCCCAATAAACATAAATAGGCCTGCATGCAAATGACCAGAACATCTGTGCATCCCATGCAAACAAAAACAGCCCTTCACACCACTGTATGCTTACGTACGCCTGTGTGAACTTGTCTTTATAGGGGGAAACTAGAGCTGCACGATTAATCGCTAAGAATCATTATCGCAAATTTTTCCCTGTTGCGGTCTTGACAAAGTATTTCCCGATTCTTTCTATGCAGAGAATTCTCTCTGCTCTGCTAAAGCCGACAGCCGTCAAAAACTGGGCAGTCTGCCAAGAATCACAACATTCTTTAGCAGTGGAACTTAAGTATAAACATTGTAACTATTTGTCCTTTAGATCAAAGGAATACACTTCTGTGTGTAACTGAGGGAAGTTTAACCACTTAAACATTAAACCTTTTTCTGACATTTGTTGGTTTCAAATTAAAATCATTTTTTCCCCTAGAAAATCACTTAGAACCCCCAAACATTATATATATATATATATATATATATATATATATATATATATATATATATATATATATATATATAGTAGAGACCCTAGAGAATAAAATGGTGGTTGTTGCAATATTTTATGTCACACTGTATTTGCGCAGCAGTCGTTCAAATGCAATTTTTTTGGGAAAAAATTACACTTTAATGAATTAGAAAAAAAAACTAACCAGTAAAGTTAGCCCAATTTTTTTTGTATAATGTGAAAGATTTTACGCCGCGAGAATCGTGATCTTTTTATTCTAAGCAAAAAAATCTCATTTTGGCCAGAATTGTGCAGCTCTAGTGGAAACCCCCGTGAAAGCAGCAGACCCAGGAAAAGTCAATATTGGAATTCCATATAGATAGAATAGAACCCTGGTGACCAACCTGCGGCCTGGGGGCCCCATGCAGCTCTTTGATACAGACAGTCTGTGTTTTGATATTTGATGTCAGTGAATGAAAAAATTCTTTTAGACTAGCTTTAGTAGTTAAATGGTTTGGTTCTTTCTTTCATGCTATCTTACATTTTTTGTGCTGTCCGTCTTTTTTCTCTTTTAAGGTTTTTTCCTCTGATCCTCTTCATTTTAAGTGGGCGGTTGAGAACATTGATTTGTAAAGGGGCTTTAAAAACAGTGATTTCAGGCAATCTCATATATGTCTCCAGTGTATGACTGGATGTCTTCTGAAGGTTGTTTTCAGCCTCTGACCATTTCCTGCTACATGGCTGCAGTCTCCAACCATCTCTTGTTGCATGTCTGTTGTCTCTCACTATCTTCTGTTGTATGTCCTACTCCCTAGTCTCTAATCAGCTTCTGTGGTATGTCTGAAATCTCTACCCATCTTCTGTGGTATGTCTGTCTGAAATCTCTACCCATCTTCTGTGGTATGTCTGAAATCTATACCCATCTTCTGTGATATGTCTGAATACTCTACCCATCTTCTGTGGTATGTCTGAAATCTCTACCCATCTTTTGTGGTATGTCTGAAATCTCTACCCATCTTCTGTGGTATGTCTGAAATCTCTACCCATCTTCTGTGGTATGTCTGAAATCTCTACCCATCTTCTGTGGTATGTCTGAAATCTTTACCCATCTTCTGTGGTATGTCTGAAATCTCTACCCATCTTTTGTGGTATGTCTGAAATCTTTACCCATCTTCTGTGGTATGTCTGAAATCTCTACCCATCTTGTGTGGCATGTATGTTGTCTCTGACCATATACTGTTCCCTGCCTGCAATCCTCAAACACTCTTTTTTGTTGCAGGCCTGTTGTCTTTAACCATCTCCTGTTCCATGTCTGCAGTCTCTGACCATCTCTTGTTGCATACCTGTTTTCTCTTACTATCTCCTGTTGTATGTCCTACTCCCTAGTCTATAACCAGCTTTTCTGGTATGTCTGAAATCTCTACCCATCTTCTGTGGCATGTTTGCAGTCTCTGACCATCCTTTGGTGCATGCCTGTTGTCTCTGACCATATACTGTTCTCTGACTGCAATCCTCAAACACTCTTTTGTTGCAGATCTGTTGTCTTTAACCATCTCCTGTTCCATGTCTGCAGTCTCTGACCATCTCTTGTTCCATACCTATTGTCTCTGGCCATCTCCTGTTCCATGTTTGCAGTCTCTGACCATCTCTTGTTGCATGCCTATTATCTCTGGCCATCTTTTGTTCCAAGTCTGCAGTCTCTGATAGCTTTCTATAGTAATATATTAACTTCAAATTTCAGTGGCCCTTTGGAAATGTCAGGGGCCACATATGAGGCCCCCTATTTTAAATAAGTGGGATAGAATATACAGATATAAAATAATCATTAACTGGGGAACTCTCTAGCATTTACCACAAACTTAAATGGTTTTGGGTGGACTGAGCCTTTAAATGGCTTTGTTTTCTGAGGCCCCTTTTTTAATAATCCCAGGCCCTCACCCCGCCGCCGTCCATCTTGTGCTGTTTTCTGTGGTGGTTTTACATGAAATGGCATCAGTTACAGTAACAGAGACATTTGTTCCCCCCTTCCGCTATTCATCGCCGTATCAATCACCGAAGTTCAGCCGCCACATCCCTATCACTCAGGTACACTCAGGCAATTAGCCGTCCTCCAGTCTCTGACAAGTCTTCATTTCCCTCGTCACTCTTAGGGGCCTACTTATCACACTCTTGGCAATTGCCGTTAAATGTAAGTCTTTTATATTCCGCCGGGCGCTTTGTCAAATGTTTGTTAAAAGGCTGTTTTAGTAACCAAATTGATCCAGCGCGGGAGAGGATACATCACAGGTTCTGCTACCTTTTAATGGACCAACAGGGGATTGGTGAGCGGAGTAGTGTGTTTTCTCTACAAAGCTTTTCCAGTCTCTGAATTTGCGAGACTCTCTTGATAGCCCATTAAAAGCAAAGCAGAAATAAAAGATGGCTTTAAATATTACACACAATTTACTACCTTGCATTCAAAAATACCATTTCGCCTATTTTCCGGCAGATGTCAGGTAACACTTATCTCCATATTAAAATGGTGAAGATGGGTGTGTATTTATGGCTGAGTGCGTCAATTATGTGTTCCTTTCATCAAAACAACAACCAAATACAAGCAGCACCATCCAAAGTGTGCATTTGTCGCTTTATCCGAAAATTCTACTGCAGAAAGTCGTAAAGTAACAATTGTTTACACCGGCTTTTCTCCCTAAAGAGTGATCCATGTTTAGATTGCTTTTTAGATAGCATTTGACAGAAGTGAAGAGGGTTTATATCGCCTTCTCGCTGCCTGCTTTACCACCTTGAACCTCACACTAGCATGCCACAACCAAACACCTTGCATGCAGTTGTGGAGCTCCCCTATTCAATCACGTTCAGCTGGCAGTGCTGGCCGTAGCAATGAGCCCTAATGCCGCGTACACACGATCGGAATCTCCGTCAGAAAAAACTTGGATGGCTTTTCCGACGGGATTCCGCTCAAGCTTGCCTTGCATACAAACAGTCACACAAAAGTTCTCTAAACTTACGACCGTCAAGATGTACAACACTACGACGAGCCGAGAAAATGAAGTTCAATGCTTCCCAGCATGCGTAGGAATTTTGCGCGTCGGAATTGCATACAGACGATCGCATTTTCGGATAGGAACTTTTCCCGACCGAAAAATAGAGAACATGCTCTCAGTCTTTTGCTGGCTGGAATTCCGCCAGCAAAAGACCGATGGAGCATACACACGTCGCATTTTCCGACAAAAAGCTCTCATCTGAGTTTTTCTGGCGGAATTTGCGATCGTGTGTACGGGGCATTAGTGAAGGAGATTTATGCCTCCTCTCCTGTGCCTCTTTGAACCTTTTTAAAGCTAAACTAACCTTTCCTTCAGTCTTGCAAAATTGTAGGTGTTCCTTTCCTGTACTGAAATACTGAGATTTCACTGCACACTGCGAGCTTTTCACAATGTGCGTTAGAAGTTGCAGGGAAGGCAAAATAGAAGCGGATTAAGTTTAGCTTTAAATGTGTCACTCTCTACAGTATTTGATGCTTTTTCTTACTGTAATTTCACCCTCCCTATGCACCCTGCAGTGACTCTACTGCCTTTCAGCCTGCTAATATAAACACAGAACAGGAGCCCTGAGTCACTGCTGGGAAGGGGGAGCAGGCAGGTATTTTATGTATGAACTTTTTGATCTACTTCTTCAAACCAGTCACACGAGCCTTGGGAGCTGAATATATCAGCAATGTCAAAATTGTTATCCTGTTACAGAAACTGCCAAATTTTACAAATCACACAGCATATATCTCTCCCAAAATGTGAGTTATGCCGATATGTCAACCGCTTGCAACCACCTTCTCTTTACTATATATATATATATTTATATACATACACTATATTACCACACAAATTGGGACGCCTGCATTTACACCAGGGCTAGGTAACCTCGGACCTTCAGCTGTGGTGAAACTACAAATCCCATCATGCCTCTGCCTCTAGGAGTCATGCCTGTGATTGTCAGGGTCTTGCAATGTCTCATGGGACAGTTTCAAAACAGCTGGAGGGCCAAGGTTGCCTACCCCTGCTTTACACACATATGAACGTTAATGGCATCCCAGTCTTAGTCTGTAGGGTTCAATATTGAGTTGGGCCAACATTTGCAACTATAACAGCTTCAACTCTTCTGGGAAGGCTGTCCACAAGGATTAGGAGTGTGTCTATGGGAATGTTTGACCATTCTTCCAGAAGCGCATTTGTGAGGTCAGGCACTGATGTTGACGAGAAGACCTGGTTCACAGTCTCCGCTCTAATTTATCCCAAAGGTGTTCTATGGGGTTGAGGTCAGGACTCTGTGCAGGCCAATCAAGTTCCTCCACCCCATATTCACTCATCCATGTCTTTATGGACCTTGCTTTGTGCACTGGTGTGCAGTCATGCTGGAACAGGAAGGGGCCATCCCCAAAATGTTCCCACAAAGTTGGGAGCATGAAATTGTCCAAAATATCTTGGTATGCTGACGCCTTCACTGGCCAAGACCAACCCCTGAAAAACAACCCTGCACCATAATCCCTCCTCCACCAAATGATTTGGACCAGTGCACAAAGCAAGGTCTATAAAGACATGAATGAGCGAGTTTGGGGTGGAGGAACTTGACTCGCCTGCACAGAGTCCTGACCTCAACCCGACATCAGAAGCATGAAATTGTCCAAAATGTCTTGGTATGCTGACACCTTAAGAGTTCCCTTTACTGGAACTAAGGGGCCAAGCCCAACCCCTGAAAAACAACCCCACACCATAAGCCCCCCCCCATAAACCATAAAATGATTTGGACCAGTGTACAAAGCAAGGTCCATAAAGACATGGATGAGCGAGTTTGGAGTGGTGGAACTTGACTGGCCTGCATAGAGTCCTGACTTCAACCCAATAGAACACCTTTGAGATGAATTAGAGCAGAGATTGCGAGCTAGGCCTTCTCGTCCAACATCAGTGCCTGACCTCACAAATGCGCTTCTAGAAGAAGGGTCAAACATTCACATAGACACACTCCTAAACCTTGTGGACGGCCTTCCCAGAAGAGTTGAAGCTGTTATAGCTGCAAAGGATGGACCAACTCAATATTGAACCCTACAGACCAAGACTGGGATACCATTAAAGTTCATGTGTGTTGAAAGGCAGGTGTCCCAATACTTTTGGTAATATAGTGTGTGTGTGTATATAAACATAAAAATCAATTGCATTCTGGTCTTCAGACAGACAGGGTTTATGGTAGGTGCCCACCTCATAGCTCATACAAAGCAATATGGTGCCTCTTCCAATTTCAGTTTATTGACAAAAAGGAGTCACTGATCAGCCCTATCACTCACATGTCAGCCGTCAAAGAGTTTTACTGGTCTGTAAAGGACTGTCTTACCTTAAATCTGTAATACATATTCTTAACAAACAGTAAAATGAGCTTTATAACTGACTCTCTGACCTCTGTAGCTGCATGTACTCCGGAGCAATTCATCTTTATAGTTCACAGCAAAAGGACAAAACTCTTTCTCTCAGGCAGCTCAGCTCATATGGAATCTAATGCCCCGTACACACGGTCGGATTTTCCGATGGAAAATGTCCGATTGGAGCGTGTTGTCGGAAATTCCGACCATGTGTGGGCTCCATCGGACATTTTCCATCGGATTTTCCGACACACAAAATTTGAGAGCAGGCTATAAAATTTTCCGACAACAAAATCCGTTGTCGGAAATTCCGATCGTGTGTACACAAATCCGACGCACAAAGTGCCACGCATGCTCAGAATAAATAAAGAGATGAAAGCTGTTGGCCACTGCCCCGTTTATAGTCCCGACGTACGTGTTTTACGTCACCGCGTTCAGAACGATCGGATTTTCCGACAACTTTGTGCGACCGTGTGTATGCAAGACAAGTTTGAGCCAACATCCGTCGGAAAAAATCCTAGGATTTTGTTGTCGGAATGTCCGAACAAAGTCCGACCGTGTGTACGGGGCATTAAAGTCCTGTCCCTATGTCTGAACTCTCTGATCTACAGAGCTTCTTTTCAATCTCTTGACTCAGAATCCAGAAACGTCAGTGCAGCTGGATGAAAGGTGCAAGGGGGTGTCAGGAGTCCAGAAACTCATTGACCTTTTAGGGTCCTTTTACACGGGACGGATCCGAGATGATCCGCCCCGTGAACATCCGCTTGCTCAGCGGGGATCACTCCGTGGATCCCCGCTGAGCAGGAAAATGACAGGTCTTTCTCTGAACACTGTGCAGCGACGGGCCTGTCAGAGCGCCGCTCTCCTCTATGGGGGATCGGATGATGACGGACCGTAGAGTCCGTCGTCACCCGATCCGATCCGAAAACGGATGGAAAAGTAGGTTTTTCCCCTGTTACACTTTTTCGGGTCGGATGTCAGCGGACATGCCACCGCTGACATCCGACGCTCCATAGAGGTCTATGGAGGGTCCGTTCAGGTCCGCCTAAAAAACTGACAGGCGGACCTGAACGGATCGTTCGTGTGAAAGAGGCCTAATATACACACACACTAATTACAAGCAAACAGATCACAGGCGAGGATGGTTACCTTTAATAACCATTTAAACCCCTTTGTCTTAACTTGTGTGCATGTTATCAGGTAAAAATCACCAGGGTATGTAAACTTTTAATAAGGGTCATTTCGGTAGTTTCTGTTGTGATTATGATTTAAAAAAGAGTAAACACAGTTGATTGATAATAAATGGCTTCAGCCAAACACTAACCATGAGTGAAAAAAGTTTGTGTCATTCATATTCTCTGAAAAATGGGCAAGAAATCAGAAATTCTGCCAGGGTATGTAAACTTATGAGCACATCTGTATATATGCATTTAAAAGAAATGCATTCTGGACTTCGGACAGACAGGGTTTATGGCAGGCGGCTCAGAAAACGTGCCGGACGCATCCAGCGAGGTGTAAACACATCATCTGTTGTATCCGGTTTATTTTGTGGCTCAGTAATAGAGGAGATTTAATTTGCGGTATATTACTATCCACAAGTGTCTTCGCTTCCACGCAGCATTGTCTCCATATTATCCACCCGTAATGGGTAACAATGTATCTCACCATGAGAAAACTGGAACCAGGACCCATTCCACAAAGATAGATTTTATTTCTAATCCCCCAATTTGGACCGGTTTATGAAACATCTGTTCAGGCCAGTCAGAAGGCAATTGGGTTATCTGTTCCCAGCGTGGAGTGAGGAGATGAGTATACTGTATGGAGCGCATAGGAATAGCGGGAAGTGTCATATACAATAAAATGGTACAACAAAAAAATATTCTAGATATTTGGATGATTTCGCTGGAAAATAAATCTTACTCTGATTATTTCTTATATTTGTTCTGCTGCTCAGGGTATGTCAGAAGCTCCACTCTTATTGTATAAGTAGAGCCTGATATCTGTATTTGATAAAACTGACTGCAGATGCCTTTAGGCATAGGACTCTGCACATGGGGCACATGGGGCTGTATCCAAGAAAACATCCTGTCATAACCAGGGGCAGACTGACAACTCATGGGGCCCCCGGGTAATAGGAGAAGATTATGGGGCCCCCGGGCAATAGGAGATTATGGGGCCCCCAGGCAATAGATTATGGGGCCACACAGTATACACACACACACACATATACACACACACACACACACACACACACACATATACAGTATACACACACACAGTATACACACACACACATATACAGTATACACACACACACACACATATACAGTATACACACACACAGTATACACACACACACACACATATACATACACACACACACAGTATACACACACACACATATACATACACAGTATACACACACAGTATACACACACACACATATACATACACAGTATACACACACAGTATACACACACACACACACATATATACATATACAGTATACACACACAGTATACACACACACAGAAAAGGTACTGGAGAGGCGTGGCAGCTATAATCTTGGGATTTTTTTTAAAAAAACACAGATTTTTACATACTGTCCCTGTTTTTTTTTTTTTTTTTTAGGCTGGCAACCCTGATGGGGCCCCTTAGTGTCATGGGGCCCTCGGGCAGTGCCCGAATGGTCAGTCCGCCCCTGATCCTAACTCACAATCTTATCCTGTCCTAAATTATTCAAATGTTTTTTGCATTTAAAGTGATTATTAACTTAAAAATCACCTCTTAGCACCTGAGGGGGCTCAAATCAAAACTTTTTTTTTTTTTTTGTAGTTGTTTTAGGTTGTGGTGAGTTTTTACTGCTGTCCGTCTCCATTAAAAGTGAAACCACTGTTACAAAAGAAAGCCAAACTTTTCTTTTTTAACTTTCTGCTCACACTTTAGATGGGGGGGGAGGGTTGTCTATCGGATGCACTGTATAACTGATAGTTTTCTATCTAGGACCTGCAGATCTTAAAAGACAGACTTCATTTGTTGCGGGCGACAAATGAAGGACCTTTTCACGTGGGTTTTCCGATCAGGTCCACCTGTCAGTTTTCCAGGTCAGAAGCTCCATGCAGCTATAGGAGCAGGCTGATGTGAACAGACTTGTGTCGGTTAACACCTGCCTACCTCCGAGCCCATCTAGGTCCAGAAGGAAAAAAAATGGAAAAGGACTGCAGCCTTTTCCGTTTTTTTTTTTTTTTTTCCAGATCTGAACGTAATAGATCAGAGGTAGCCTGATGTAAACGGACACAAGTCTGTTTACATCCAGCCACCCATAAAGCCATCACAGGTTAGTCCATATCTGCCGGACACAAACTGAATTGGCACAGATGTAAAAAAAACTGACATTCATCCCGTTCAGCTCTGATTCAGCAGGGGATTCTCTCATGGATCCCCTGCTGAAAAGAAAACTGCTCTGTGTGAAAGAGTCCTTAAAAAAGAAATATGGAATTTTTTTTTTTTTGTAGAATCATACTTACCCAGGTGGATGCAGCATCACTCCAATGCTGCACCTGTCCCCTGCCGGCTCTAAGACTGGGAACCTGAGGGATCAAACACCGCTGATTGCTCGGTTCTCAGAGCTCTGTGAGCAGAGAACTGGTGACTGTCAGTTACCACTGTCTTCTCTGCCCCTGCAGAGCTCACTGGAGCGCTGGGCTGTGGAGGGAGCGGCTGGCTAAGGCTCCCAGCGGCTGGCTGAATGGCAGAGCCAGGTGCCAGTCAAGGGTTCTGGGCAGATCCTGAACATATTATCACGATCTTTCCGGAGCCTCGACTAGCTCTGTGATGTCAGCTGACAGTGGGTTTCAGCGGGTCACAGGATGGCAGAAGAAACTGCACTGGTGTGATCCACAGGAGAAGTACAGCCAAATAAGCTTTGGCTGTACTTCTCCTTTAAAGCTGAAAATTAACTGTGGCAATTTTAACTAAATACAACGGTCCAGCTTGGACCAATCTATGTATGTATCATATGTGTGGGATCCCTGTGGAAGCTGGAATTCAATGCAGTATGCATTATCTCCCCCAATGATCACCACTAGCTTCCAGGTCCCATGCCGAGCGGCTGCCCTGCTGCATTGTGAACATGAGGTCGCTCATGCAGCAGAGAACAATTTCTATTTTCTCAATGAATGCAAAGTGTTCTCTGATTGGATGAGGTGGAGAGGCAGGACGCCATGTTCTCCATCTCATTATATCAGAGAACACTTTACATTCATTGCGAAAATGCTAAGTGTTCCCTTGAATGCCATCCGTACCCGTGACCTCCTGTGTTCACTGTGCAGCAAGGCATGCAGAAGCTAACTGATGCCTACTACTGTTATTTCCATCTTCCAAGGGCATCCCACAGGTATGGCACTTATATACATAAGTGTGCGCAGCCTATTGCATTATTGCAGTGAATGAATCCTTCCTGTGCATTCACAAACTGAAACATAGTAAACACAATTTACTATGCTTCAGTTATGAATGGACACAGTGAGCGTCACTGTGTTCATTTAGAAAAGGAAGGGGCTGGTAAATTACATTAGCCCCTTCCCCTGCTCTCCATTCTGAAACATCCCCCCCCGGGGGAGAGGAGAGGAGGGAAGCCAGCAGCACTTCCAGGTGAGGGAGCCAACATGGGGGGAAGTCCGGGAAGTAGGGGCATAGCTCCCAACTGTCCCTGATTTTGAGGGACTGCACTTTTTATCTATCAAACTGTTTTCCAGCACTAAACCTTTCATCTGATTTCTAAATTTGCCGCAATTGTAAATTCTGAAAGCCAATATAAAGGAATAGTAGTGGTGAAAAAAAGCACTTGTGGGTTTAACTAATCTTGTTTTTTTGTACAATTCTCCTTTATGGGGGTGTGGCAGGGGGTGTGTCCTATGGCTGCATACCTTTGCTGATAGGTGTTCCTCATTCCCATCTCAAAAATTTGGGAGGTATGTAGCATGTAGTGATTAGGGTATGCCCAGGCACACCTGGCACCCCCTCTGCGCACTCCTATGCTTATATACTTACATTAGGCAAAGCTGGACCAATGTAACTATGTAAAAATTGCCATATCAAAACTTCAGCTTTAAATTAAAACTATAGGCAAAACTTTGTTTTTGTTTTGGATAGAGCAAATCTGACCCCTGTCAGATTTTTTTTTTTTTTTGCCATTTGTGTCCCATTGCGAAGATTTCTTTTCACTTTCTGTCCCATAGCCAAACAGGAAGTGAGAGGAAATCCCTGCAGATTAGGGGAATCCCTTGGGCCCCCCCTCAGGTCACCAGAACTAGTGTCCCCATTGATTTCCCCTATATTACTTTTCTGGATACAAACAAAAGTTTGGGATTTTCTTTACTTTTACTTTCAATAATGATAAACAGGACAAATAGTGAGGGTGAATTTCACTAACAGGGACACAGACAGCAATAGAAGCAGGGGTTCTAACCCCTCTCTACTATATCTAAAGTTAAAAAAAAAAAAAAATTTTGCCTTTAGTTTTATTTTAAAAGGAACGGTCCCCCTTCCTCCAAAACGGTGGATGCAAGTGCAAAGTACAGACACAGAAAATAACTCTTTACTTTATCTATTCTTACTGAATTTTGTGTTGTGCCTGGAGCCCCCCTTTCCTCGGATAAACAAGGAGCCTTTCTAAAGCGAAGCCATCAATGCGTCACACAGGATCCTTATCTGCCATCAATACTCTCTGTTGCTATTTTAGTCTCCTGCCTCCTAAGGTAGGATTTTCCGGTGGATTCGCGGTAAAGCAGGTGTACGTCTTAGATAAAAGCGCTGGGTCCAAGCCGGCAGTGCTACACTGAGCTAAGTGATCTGTTCCGGCTTTGTTCCTAAGGGGTGCCAAATACAGTGCATGGCACTAATGGTTTAAACCCATTGATTGGCAGCGTGGTGCCTTTTCTCCCCGGCACCCCCCCCCCCACACACACCCTCCTTCAATCTATCATTGGCCGCAGCTACGTACCGCTGAGTGGAGAGCTAGAAAAGCAATCCATTGCCTTCAGTCGATTTGTGATTGAAATGTGACATTTGGATGGAAGTTTCACGGGAGAAAAAAAAAAATCCATGTCAGACTCGGAGAGAAAAGCTTCGACTTCTGAGAAAATAAAAATACTCTGAAGTGCTGTTTGGGAAAATTGTCAAGGAAAGGTTAACCTTTTATTCACTGCGAGCTGCAGCCGGAATAGACGGTGCCGTTGTTTCTACAGTTGTCTGCGCCTTGGCCTAACATGTGATCAGAAACCCATTATCATTTGTTATTCAATATTAACCCCTGCATGCCTAAGCCTTTTTCTAACACTTCTTGCTTACAAGTTAAAATCCATATTTTTTGCTAGAAAACTACTTAGAACCCCCCCAAATATAAATAAATACGTATTTATATATATTTTAGCAGAAACTCTAGAGAATAAAATGGCAATCGTTGCAATATTTTATGTCACACTGTATTTGCGCAGCAGTATTTCAAATGCAATTTGGGAAGAAAAACACTTTCATGAATTAAAAAAAAAAAACCCCAAAAAAACAGTAAAGCAAAACAGGAAAGTTAGCCCAATTTTTTTGTATAATGTGACAGATGATGTTACGCCGAGTAAAAAGATACCTAACATGTCATGCTTTAAAATTGCGTACACTAGTTTAATGATGACAAACTACGGTACCTAAAAATCTCCATAGGCGACGCTTTAAAAATTTCTACATAGCCTGATGAAGGAGCACGCATGCTCCGAACGCGAAGCACCGCCCGCCTCACCCCGCTCCCGGAAGTGAAGACGCAGGTCAGCACGGCGCTCCACGGAGGATCCATGACCGATATCCTGGCCGCCCGGAGGCTCTGAGGACCCTCGGCACCACCGGAACAGCTACCAGGACCCAGGTTACAGGACTCACATCCCAGGAACCCCCCCACTGCCCGTGACACCCACATCCCCCGAGAGCACGCGGATGAAACTACTTTACATGCTGGTTTTTAGCAACTCAAATGTGAGTGTTTTTATCTATTGTAATAAATATTTTTAACATACATGCTGCACTTAGAGGGCGCCGTCCTTCTTTCTTTTTTATTTCCTCCTCTCTGTCCACTGCCCCTTCCCATGGCGGTACTCGTGCGTGCTCGCTCCTGAGCCATGCTGCTGCATCCATTGACACAGACAGCAGGACTTGACCCCGCCCCCCGCTCCCTCGTCACTGGAGTTTATTGACAGGAGCGGGAGCCAATGGCTCAATCTGCCCAATGAGGATGGAGACAATGACGAGAGCTGGATCGGATAGGGCAAAGGTAAGAAATAGGGGGAACTGGGGCGATCCTGCAGCAGAGAAGAATTTTTTACCATAATGCAAAGAATGCATTAAAGTAAAAAAAAACAAAAAAACATGAGGGTTTAGAACCACTTTAATTCTGGTGCCTGTGCAGTTCTTGGCTGTGCTCACGTATGCCTGATATAGATCAGCTCCTGTTGCAGTCTCTCACCTACTGATTTACTACAATGTTACAATGTTGGTGTCTGATCACTGGGAGAGGGGAGGACTGAGGCTTCTTCCTACTTTTTGCAGCTGACTGATGACATCATCTCATCCTAGGCAAAGCCCCCGGAATATAGTCCAGGGCCACTGTATTCATAATAAAAGTTGGAGCTTTTCGGTAAAATGATACTGCTGTATGTCATGACATATCTACTAATCATAATTTACTAATGGAAAGGGCTTGTGAAGTTACTGAAATGTCCACTTAACCATACTTAACAATTAATATATCACCAAAGGCAAAACATATTCTCTTTCTATTTGGATAGAGTAAGGGGGGGGTTGTAACCCCGTTATTTTTTTATTTTATTTTTTTGCCATCTCTATCTCATTGGGGAGATTTAACTTCACTTCCTGTCTCCTAGCCAAAAAAGGAAGCGTGAGGAAATCTCTCCAAAGTGAGTGTCCCCAAGATTTCCCTTCTATCAGCATTCTGATGTCAACCCAAAATTTGAGATTTTCTTTAACTTTCACTTTCGATGACAACAGTAAACAGGACAAACAGAGAGGGTGAACGGGGAGGGGGGGGGGGGGGAACAGATATCAACAAAAACTGACAGGTGTTCTAAGCTTTCCCCACTCTATCCATTTTTGTGTTTTCATGAACAGCTTCTGTGAAGGTAGAAAGCTAACCTGACTTAAAAAAGACTTTTACTCCTAGGCCTAGATATTCACAAGGTATTCAATAGTGTCTCTTGGCAATATATGGTTATTTTATTACAACGTTACTGATTTAGAGATGAATTCATTCATGCTTTTCAAGCCCTATACCATCATACTAAAACTCGTATTAACCCCTTCCCAACCAGCCGCCGCAGTTGTACTGTGGCAGGTTGGCTCCCCTGGGTGAACCGACATAGCTGTACGTCGGTTCGCCTTTTGACCACTAGGCGGCATGACGTCGGAGCCGATGCGCGTGCCCGGCGGTCGCGTTGACCACCACGCACCCGCGATCGCTCCACACAGAGACAAAACGGAGATCTGTCAATGTAAAAAGACAGATCTCTGTGCTGTCAGGGGAGAGGAGAGCGATCTGTTGTTCATACTAAATATGTATGTTCATATTCATACTAAATATGAACAACGATCGATCTCCTCCCCCAGTCATTCCCATCCCCCCACAGTTAGAATCACTCCCTAGGGAACACAGTTAACCCCTTAATTGCCCCCTAGTGTTAACCCCTTCCCTGCCAGTGTTATTTACACAGTAATCTGTGCATTTTTATAGCACCAATCGCTGTATAAATGCCAATGGTCCCAAAAATATGTCAAAAGTTTCCGATGTGTCCTGATTAAAATCGCTGATCACCGCCATTACTAGTAAAATAAAAAATAATAATAAAAATGCCATAAATCTTTCCCCTATTTTGTAGATGCTATAACTTTTGCTCAAACCAATCAATATATGCTTATTGCGATTTTTATTACCAAAAATGTAGAATGTAGAAGATTACATATCAGCCTAAACTGAGGAAAAAATTTGCTTTTTTTTAAAAAAAAATGGGGACATTTATTATAGCAAAATTTTTACTCATTTTTTGTTTATAGCGCAAAAAATAAAAACCGGAGAGATGATCAAATACCACAGAAAGAAAGCTCTATTTGTGGGAAAAAAAGAATGTCAATTTTGTTTGGGTACAACGTCGCATGACCGCGCATTTGTCAGTTAACGCGACGCAGTGCTGTATTGCAAAAAAATGGTGGTTAAAATTACCAGGATGTAATTTGAATTTTTTCCAATGAGGACGGGGTACACCACAAGGCAGCCCCTTATCCCCATTACTTTTCACATTAGCCATAGAACCTCTTGCAAGTGCCATTTTACATCACCATGATATTACAGGCTATTCTAATAGATGTACACATTTTAAAATCTGTATGAATGCAGATAATGTTTTATTTTTGTCCAAACCTATAATTTGTTTATCAAATTTACTTGATATTCTTAATAAATTTGATAAAATTTCAGGCCTCTTGGTTAATGTTACGAAATCAGTAAATTTTCAGCCCCAGAAATAATTTCTCTTAAGGCTTGTTTCCCTTTTATTTAGTCTACTTCCTCTATTTCCTATCTAGGAATCACTCAAACTTTCAATAGTTTTTCAAGTATAATTTTCTTCCATTACTAGTAAAATTAAACAACTATTTAAAAAATGGACCACTTATCATATTTCATTTTTTTAGGTAGAGTTGTAGCCATTAAAATGTTTATTCTTCCCAAACTCCTATATTTGTTCCGTTCTCTCCCAATTTTTATATCTAAAACTTTTCTTCTTTAAATTCAATCTGACCTTAAAAATTTTATTTGGCAAAATAAATCTCGACGTTTTGCTAAAAATGTTCTATATTATTCACACAAAATAGGTGGTCTCCACAAATCTGACTATATTATATTGCTAGTAGATTTTTTCAGTTAACATTATGAAATGTTAATGTTTCTCATATTCCTTGGCTTAGGTTTGAACGAGAATCAATTCTTCCTTATTTTTTACCAGCTCTACTTTGGTCCTCTAAATTGAAACTTGCGGATATCTCTAAACGTAATGCAATAGTGGCTCAAACTTTGAAACTATGGATGAGATACAGATGTCATTTTTCACTTATATCTGATATCTCCCCTTTAACATCCTTCATAGGAGATCCCAGGTTTTCAGTGGAATTTCATAACTTTCACTACTTTCAAAGGTGAATAGATAATAGTTTAACAACTTTAGCAGATTTCCAATTAAAGAATAAATGTATCTCTTTTACTCATTTACAACCTCTAAAAAATATCCCTTTACCAGAATTGAATAAATATTTACAAATTCATAATTTTTTTTTAACTCATTAGTCTCTTGATTTAACAAATTCTTGCACTTCTTTTGAATATATGTGTCACAGCTCTCCCAGACAAAAAGGTTTGATTGCCACTCTCTATAACCTTATGATTTCTACTGACAATGAATGTTTATATGTCTAAATGGGAAGAAGAATTAGACACATTATAGTTTACAAAGGTGGGAGACTAGATGGATTAACATGCGTAAATGTACCAAATCTTTGACGGTATGTGAATTTGCACTTAAACTACTTATGTCGCGTACACACGATCGGTTTAGCCGTCGTAATAAACTCAGTCGGAATTCCATTCAAGCGGTCTTGTCTACACACGGTCAACCCAAAGTCCGACCAAAGTCTGACCGTCCAGAACGCGGTGACGTACAACACTTATGACGGGACTAGAAAAAGGAAGTTCAATAGCCAGTAGCCAAAGCTTCCGTCTCGTACCTGCTTCAGAGCATGCATCTTTTTTGGTCCGACGGACCAGCATACAGACGAGCGGTTTTCCCGATAGGAATTGGGTCCATCGGAAATATTTAGAACATGTTCCATTTCTAGGTCCGTCAGAATTTTTGAAAAGTCCGATGAGGCATACACACGATCGGTATATATACACGATGAAAAGCTTCCGTCTGACTTTTTCTGTCGGACATTCCGCTCGTGTGTAAGCGGCTTTACTCGCTGGTACTTTACACCTCAGCGCTTACATAAGATTTTTCCAGATCTTTAATCTCCTTGTTTCTGAGGTTGCCCTATTCCAGGCTTCTTTTTTCATGTATTTTGGAAGTGTGAGAAATTGCTGCTACCTGGAAAGAAATATTCTCTGTATTTAACAAAATGACATGTAAAACACTTACTTTAACATATGAACATGTCTTCTTTTTGCTAATATCCCAGAGGTTCCTAAATGCCTCTCAAATCTTATCCATACTATATGTGTAGCCATGCAATGGGCCATAGCTCTAAATTGATAATCTGATGTGGTACCATTTCAGCAAGTGAGTTGACCAAATTATGCAGATGGAAGAATTTTTCACACATTACATGACTCTAAACCCTCTTTTGATGCTAATTGGTCACCTTGGTTTCTTCACAGACATCCAAACTAATATAATTTCCAATCCACACTTTATCGCCTTTCTCTCTTCTTTTCACTGGTACATATTTTTTTTCTTATTTTATATTCCTCTTTTATTTTGCTTTATATTGAGATATATATATATATATATATATATATATATATATATATATATATATATATATATATATATATATATATATATATATATAGCGGTACCTATAGTTTTACATTACATCTTCATAGATATATTTGAACTTTCACTAACTTATTGTAATTTTTTTGATTCAATATTGCTTTATCTTCGATATTTGTTCCTTTATATTGTCAATTTATACAATAAAAAGTTTATAAACTAAAAAAAAAGTTTTACCTTTAGTTACGCTAACATTAAATCTTCTGTTAAACACTAATTTCTATTCTAAGAATGAAAATTAACAAGACATGACCTTAACCCTCCCTTTAATCGCAACTCCTAATTTTTTCCTAATGTAACCCCCCCCACCCCTAAAGACAGGTGGAGTACCCCCAGAGACATGGGGGGGCTATCATTTTCCATTGCTGATTCAATGGCTGAAAGGCGGGGAACAACTGAACACATCTCACTTTAAAGGCTTCACAGCAACACACTGGAGAGAGGGATAGTTACTGGCTTGCAGATTCAGACTCCATCCATAGACCTCAGTACAAGCAAAAATGTGCTTTAAGCTGAAACCAGCAACCTGTACCTTTCCAGAAGAAGCAGTAATTTCTACTAACCTTCTACCCTCCATAGTGATCCTTCTGATGTTTTTTAGGCTCTCTGTGAGTTCCCCCTCCACAGGATCTCGAGCAGCAGAGTCAGCTCATCCCAGGTATCACTTTTCCTTCCAGACTCCTGTCCTCCGCTAGGCTCCCTGAGCCCAGGGCCTCTAGCAGCAGGCGCATACTGGACAGGTATGTGTCTTCTGCTTCCTAGTATTTGCACCAAACACATGCAAAGGCCTCTAAAATTTCTCAGTATGCACCCTCCCCAGACCACAGCCTGAGGCAAAGAGAACTCACACTGTCCACCCCAAATATGTATGCTCTCCCCCAGCATGCCCAGTGGCAATAAACTATCTACTGGTTGGCTAGGGGAAACATAAATATTCATAACTCATTTTTCTGTAGCTTCTCACACTATTGTCAGAGATATCAGTGACACCTACTGGCAGCAGAGAGAAACCACAGCTCCAATGAGTTTAGGAGAAAACCAAATAAATAAATAGACTATAAAATAGCTGGGCTATCTACCACCCAGCATGACTAAATTTAGATAGACACCCCCAGGACGGCTACAGTAAGATAATTCCATAACAAATAACCTAACCTTACCATTAACTTTTAACCCATTCCTTCACCTTTAATGTAAAACTGTGCTTGGAAATGTGCAGGATATTTTTATGAATCCAAGCAATAATTTCCTGTAAAGTATCAGAAAGAGATGCCATTTGCAAACTCACTAGGTATGTCGGTGTCTGCAAAACTCAGGTGCAGGCCTCTGATGGTGCTTGTCCTCACTCTCCATATTTTCCAGTAAAAAAAAGAAACGTCTTCACAAAGATAATTTCAGCCATCCAATAGAATTGTATTCCAGAAGTCATTCACAAAGAAGGGGAACCTTGGAACCTCCCAGCCTGACACCGTTTACCCAAGAACAGGCTTAATAATAGAACTTTTTTAATTAAACATTGAGGTACTGTGCTGTATATGTACACACAGGTGACTGTACAGCAAGTCCCCTACTTACGAACAACTTGTTCGCAAATCCAAAAAAGATCAGTGCTTGCAGACAGAGGCTGCGAGCGCAGATCAGTGTGTTCTGGCAGGGGGAATCCCCCCATCAGAGCACAATAGCACAGCTGGGGAGATCACTGCACCAGCACCAGCATTGCTTGTGTTGTACGGCGATCTGTCAGGTTTTTTTTTTCATTCAGCTTGCTGGTTTGAATGAAAAAAAAAATGTGCAAACACATGTTCACATCTGTGAAAGTTTGCAACTTGAAGGTTCTTACAGTGCCTTGAAAAAGTATTCATACCCCTTGACATTTTACACATTTTGTCAGGTTACAACCAAAAAAATAAATGTATTTTATTGGGATGATTGTGATAGACCAATACAAAGTGGCACATAATTTTTTACAAATAAATATGTGAAAAGTGTGACGTGCATTTGTATTCAGCCCCTCTGAGCCAATACTTTGTAGAACCACCTTTCGCTGCAATTACAGCTGCAAGTATTTTTGGGGATGTCTCTACCAGCTTTGCACATCTAGAGAGTGACATTTTTGCCCATTCTTCTTTGAAAAATATCTCAAGCTCTGTCAGATTGGATGGAGAGCATCTGTGAACAGCAATTTCCAAGTCTTGCCACAGATTCCTAATTGGATTTAGGTCTGGGCTTTGATTGGGCCATTCTAACACATGAATATGCTTTGATCTAAACCATTCCATTGTAGCTCTGGCTGTATGTTTAGGGTCATTGTCCTGCTGGAAGGTGAACCTCTGCCCCAGTCTCAAGTCTTTTGCAGACTCTAACAGGTTTTCTTCTAAGATTTCCCTGTATTTAGCTCCATCCATCTTCCAATCAACTCTGACCAGCTTCCCTGTCCCTGCTGAAGAAGAGCATCCCCATAGCATGATGCTGCCACCACCATGTTTCATGGTGGGGATAGTGTGTTCAGCAGTGTTAGTTTTCCGCCACACATAGTGTTTTGCTTTTAGGCCAAAAAGTTCAATTTTTGTCTCATCTGACCAGAGCACCTTCTTCCACATGTTTGCTGTGTCCCCCACATGGATTCTCGCAAACTGCAAACGGGACTTCTTATGGCTTTCTTTCAACAATGGCTTTCTTCTTGCCACTCTTCCATAAAGGCCAGATTTGTGGAGAGCACGACTAATAGTTGTCCTGTGGACAGATTCTCCCACCTGAGCTGTAGATCTCTGTAGCTCCTCCAGAGTTACCATGGACCTCTTGGCTCCCTCTCTGATTAATGTTCTCCTTGCCCAGCCTGTCAGTTTAGGTGGACGGCCATGTCTTGGTAGGTTTGCAGTTGTGCCATACTCTTTCCATTTTCGGATGATGGATTGAACAGTGCTCCGTGAGATGTTCAAAGTTTGGGATAGTTTTTTATAACCTAACCCTGCTTTAAACTTCTCCACAACTTTATCCCTGACCTGTTTGGTGTGTTCCTTGGCCTTCATGTTGCTGTTTGTTCACTAAGGTTCTCTAACAAACCTCTGAGGGCTCCACAGAAAAGCTGTATTTATACTGAGATTAAATTACACACAGGCGGATTCTATTTACTAATTAGGTAACTTCTGAAGGCAATTGGTTCCACTAGATTTTAGTTAGGGATATCAGAGTAAAAGGGGGCTGAATACAAATGCACGCCACACTTTTCAGATATTTATTTGTAAAAAAATTTGAAAACCATGTATCATTTTCCTTCCACTTCACAATTATGTGCCACTTTGTGTTGGTCTATCACATAAAATCCCAATAAAATACATTTATGTTTTTGGTTGTAACACGGCAAAATGTAGAAAATTTCAAGGGGTATAAATACGGCACTGTATGCAGGGGACTTACTGTATTACATGTTTGTGCTTTCGCATGATATAATTTCAGTCTCCTGAAGTGATCACACACTGTATACCGATATTGATCGCTCGGAAAATCATTTCAGTGCCTCAAAGGCATTAAATTATTTCAAGAACAACATTTGTAACATCCTAGGTACAAAAAAAAGAACGGTTACGAACAATGAGAAATATCTGTCAAAATGATTTTCCCATTTGTTTGGAAAATGATTCAACTCAGGTGTTCTGCAACAAATAATCCATACCGAGACATTATTTCTTGTGATGAGCTCCGTTATGCCAACTAACTAGGATATGTCCCTGGAAATTCAATGTTGGCAGATGTACATTTGCCAGACAGTCCCTCCTAGCCTGGGAACCCCATGACTTTATCCTGCTGGGACATTCAATGGTTTAATCAGACTAATTCCCCATTAAGAAGTGTTTAGTGGAAAATGATCTGCCCCTCTCTGCCATCTTTGAAGATCCTGTAACGATTTTTATAACCAACTGCTGTTTGCTTACTCTAGTCTTTGAAAAGTTTGGAATAATTTAGAGAGGGAACAGAGCCCTGGAACAGAATATGTCCTTTGTTACATTATTTCCTAGTAAGAGTGTTTATTAATTGGGTATAAATGTCATGGCAGGGCACAATGTGCACAGCGAGGGCTCCTACATCCACTGCTTAATGGTTGACATTTGCTCCTTTATAAGACGTTACAGTTCAATTCTCTGCGCTCAATATTACATTAAATTTACTATTGTAAAGTAATTCTGGGGAGTTATGTAATTTGTGTTATTAACAGAAACTCAGTTCAAGCTCAACTGTTTTTCTTGGCTAGAGTAGGGAAGAATTAGATCCTGTTATATTTTTTACCAGTGTGTGTCCCTACAGGGGAAATTTTCAATCACTTCCTGTCTTGGTAATATCCTGACACAACAGTAGAAGGTTTTAACCCATTACCGGAAGTTTTAACCCATTGCCACTCAAGCTAACATTTAAAAAAAATGGTTTGCGGGAGTTTAATCTTCAATTATAATTTATGTTGTTTTCATGTATTTCTGCTGTGCACAACTCAGAGTGGTGGTAAGTTCCATGCAACATCATTTGCACATAAATGAAATGTTTTAAAGAAACCAAAATGGGAACAGATTTGGTCAAGATAACTGAAACATACTTCCCCTGCCAGCTTTCTGTTTTACCTATTGAATAAAACAGTTTCAAAATCTTTCTTGTGACATGGACAATTTATTATTTTTGGAGAAGTGTTTGCAAATAGAGGGGAAGGCTGGTGGTAAAGGTGGGTTCTGGGGCTTTATAGAGTGATGTATAGATCAGGAAGAAGGGGTGTAAAGCTGGATCCCCCCATTCCTTCTAGAATATAAAGCAAATTCCTCCATGCAAATGAGGTGGATGGAGGAATCCCCCCTGCTGGGATTGTATTCTGACAGCAGCACCTGCAGCTAGCAGATCAGCAGCTTGCAGGTGGGGTGCAGCATGGTGCGGAGGCAGTAAATTACTCAATTACGGTGCAATATAAAACTTGTATTGAAATAATGCAGCAACAGTCCACAATAAACCTGATTGGAGAGCTACCCATTAACAGTTTCCAATAACATGAAGAAGCAGGTTCCATCCGAACTGAAAGCATTTGTTGAGAGGGGCCAGATTGCAGCCTGGCCGTCTCGTGCCCAATCAGGAAGGTATCCAGAGAGATGGCACCCTAAACTTTCCCTGCTCATCAGGAACCTTACCCTATCGCTAGTACTGTCCCTAACAGAAGTGATACCTTTCCAAACACTAGCCACTTGCATAAAGCATGCCAAACCCAGGTGCCAGGGTCTTAAATAGACTCTGCCCCACCTAACATGGCCACCTGAGTCACATGAAAAGCCAGTATCCAATTGGATCACTGCTCCAGTGACTCAGGAAACCATAGAGGAACCCTCTTCCCCATTAATTTCTCTCCCTCTACATTGCTGCTGTATTTGAGCACCATTTTTTTTTTATTTTAGCTGTGCTGTCGAAAGCCAGCCCATACTCACATTACTACTCAATGTGAGGTCTGCCATTTCATAATGGGTCCATAGGTGCAGGACCCTGTTTGCCAGGCCTCAGTGCCCCCTGGTGTTTCCAGGTTGAGTGTAGCACCTTTTGGATGCTCCTCCTTACGATTGGCTCTTCTATCCAGTACAACATATGTTACCTCGAAGGTTGGGCGGAAAGGCAGAAAGTTCTTAGACTCTGTTTTTAAACCAAACTTGGAATGTTCTTTGATATCAGGAAGGAATTTTTTCCCCTGCTGTAGCAAATTGGATCATGCTTTGCTGGGGTTTTTCGCCTTCCTCTGGATTAACTGTGGGTATAGGATTGAGTATATGGGGTTGTATGGTATTATTTTTTTATTTTATTTATTTTTATGGTTGAACTAGATGGACTTGTGTCTTTTTTCATCCTGACTAACTATGTAACTATGTAACTATGATACACCAATGAACGACTACAAGGTTACCTCTTATCCCCCTGCTGAAGGAGCCACAGTCCCTGAAACGCATTGAGTGGAGGATACCAGATTGTATCATCATCTTGCTGTTTCAGTTGGTGTATCTTCAGTTGCTCATATCATGTATATTTCATGTTTCTTGTCTTTTACTGATGATTCATAATAAATATCTGGTTTTTATCAATTTATCTGTTATGTGTTTGAGGTGCCTATAAAGTCCCACAACTGGGGAACCTCTATGTCTTTATCGGCTGATGGAGAAACATTTTTCACATGTCTCTTTCGACAGATGTTGATCAAACCTATTGATGTCTATGGAGTGTGGATGGCCACACATTGCTCAAAATTTGTGCGATCCTTGCTGAACCAGCTGAATTTCCATCAGCATAAGGTCAGCTTTAAGAGGGGGAAGAAGGTGTCTTTCTTTTTGTATCCCTTCTAGTGGCTATCTGTATACCTGAGGCTGTGATCATCTGTTGGGACAAGATTTCCTAAGCAGTAATGGTGGGTTTTTTATGTGTAGTTCTTGAGTTCCACCTGGGGAGGAACTACAAGTCCCAACATAATCTGCCTGCCACATTGATGTTCATTTACAAGTTTTACACGTGTGCGTAGAGCAAGCCTTAACCCAGAAACATCTTTATTTCTGAGACACACATAAAATCTGCAAGCCGCTGTCCTCTGTGGGCAACCCTGGCTCCGTTCCTTGCAATGTTTAGCGAGTGCCATGCCAGCACTTGTGGAATCTTTTGGCTTCCGACCACTAAAAGGCTGGAGGGAGCTGTAAAGCACAAAGATGTCAAATTGCTTGTTACCCACCTGTCTGTGCTCTCAGCTACCCATGCAGGACGATTAGCTCCGTCACCTGAAAGTATAAGAGCATAGAAAAAGACATGGACAATATTTTAAATGGAACGTGTTGTATTGTGAACATATACTTTGGAAGAGAGGTATGCAACCCCCAGCGCTAAGCAGGATACATTGTAACTAAAGACATGCAGCTACTTATTATCTGATCCATTGCATGCATATTCATCAGGATTTTCACAGTGCTTCTGTGCAGATATAATCCAAAACCCAGGCAAACAGCTAAATATACACATGAAATGCATATGAGGGAGTTGTCTCACCTGCCAAAGGATTTCTAATTCTGTCCGTGCAGTCCCGTGATTTACACAACTCTGACACATAGCACAGCACTGTCTGGCAGATTTACCTGATTTAGTTAAAGTGTGTTACACCAAAATTTCACTTTTCTGTAATGTGTCTGTATTACAAATATACGTGTAACAAACAGTATGTTCTCTTTGCATTGCTTCCTTTGTGTCAAATACCTGGTGATCCTGCCAGTCTCCCTCCTTTCCTATTTAAAACTGCCCACACCAGGTATGGAAGCATATCCATCCCAACGTGGTGAGTTTGCTTCTTTGCATTCTATTTGGGAACATAGCCTGCCTGTACTCTAGTAGTGGTCAGACTTGTGCTGACATGCCCCCAAAACAAACATTTTACCTTTGAGGTTGTAAAGGTTCACATTTACTTTAAGTAACACTTAGGTCAGCTATACACAGTACGAATCTTGGCTGGTTCACCAGGAACTGACCAAGATTTAGAACTGTTAATGGGCAGGCTGAATGTACCAAGTTGATCGATCGATCAACTTGGGTACAGACAGCCTGTCAGATTCTCTTGTGATTATTGCTAGCGGCTGCTATAGCCGCTATCGCTAATCACTGTCTTCTCCCGGCGGGGACGGCTTCCCCCTCCTGCCCCCATCCCTGCCGGGAGAAGACAATTGCTGATTCCCCTGTCATCGCTGTCTTTGGTGATGGAGGAATCGTGCAAATTTATTTCCTGCAACCCGTGGTTGCAGGAAATAAATTTGCATCGTGTATGGCCGGCCTTACATGTTGTGTCCCCACACCGCAGCCTGTGATTGGACAGTGACCGGAGAAACAAATACTGATAAGCTTAGTTCTTTGTCATTCTTCCCATTTCTATTTTTTGTTAGCACATTTTTAGCATATTTATATATAGCATATTTTTAATATAGATAGATAGATAGATAGATAGATAGATAGATAGATAGATAGATAGATAGATAGATAGATAGATAGATAGATAGATAGATATAGATATATATATAGTTCTATACATATATACATATTTAGCATATAGCATATTTTTTGTTAGCACATGAGCACAGCAGCACAACTGATTGGCTCTTTGTGCTGCTTCTTCCTCTCTCAGTGTTTGAGCTCTATGTACAATCTTATAATGAATACAGAGCTGCAATAAATTGCGACTTGCCTAGAGTTTAGCTTAGAGTAATGCTTTTTTTTGCATATTTTGTAAGGTGTGGGAGAAAAAAAAGAATCGACCTTACAAATAGTGTTTATTGTGTCTCTTTTTTTATTATGTCTTTACAGGCTTTAAAAGGGGGTTATTTACTAAAACAAGAAAATGCAAAATCTGGTGCAACTCTGGATTAAAACCAATCAGCTTCAAGGTTTTATTGTCAAATCTGAATTGAACAAGCTGAAGTTAGAAGCTGATTGGCTACCATGCACAGCTGCACCAGATTCCGAGCGCACCAGCTTTAGTACATCTCCCCCCCAAGTGTCACTGCGCTTAGTTGCAAATGTTTAGGGCACTTTCACACTGGGGCGGGCGGGCGTCGGTGGTAAAAGCGCCCCGCTAGCGGCCAAAAAGCACCGCAAAAACGACAGTTAAGCGCTGCTAAAAATAGCAGCGCTTAACTGTCGTTTTTGCGATGCTTTTTGGCCGCTAGCGGGGCGCTTTTAACCCCCGCTAACGGCCGAAAAAGGGTTAAAAGTGCCGCTAACGGAGGCTGGCTAACAGAGTGGCATCTTCCTTTAATAAAATTGCATTCTGGCATGGTTATTGTACATGGAGTTTGCATTCTGCACTTTAAGTAAAAAATAATAATAAAAAAATAAGTATTTCTCAGTACAAGGGGAACGTTCTGTCTACAAACGCCCTGATTAGACACCTCATTAGAGGCTTACGTGAACTGCAATGAGGATGAGACGATACCCAGCCAAGACGCTTATCGACTAACACTCCATCCTGTTTTTGTTTGTTGAAGTGACTTTAGATGCAGATACTCTGAAGCCTAGGAAAAGAGGCAATCACTTCCCCGACAGCTCACTATTTTGGTTTACTAATCTGGTATTGATTGTAAGGCTGTTAACTAGAATTAGTCTTCAGTAACAGCCCGCTGGCGCTCTCAGATCCATTACATCACACGAGGATTTGTAGAAACAGCAGTCTCTGGGTGCCAAATGGATATTGTATTAGCCTGTAACAGTACTACAGAGAGATATATTGTAACAGAGCCTATAAGACTGGTGGTACTGTATCTGGGACTGTACTAAAAGACATACAATGCCTTGAAAAAGTATTCATACCCCTTGAAATTTTCCACATTTTGTCATGTTACAACCAAAAACGTAAATGTATTTTATTGGGATTTTATGTGATAAACCAACACAAAGTGGCACATAATTGTGAAGTGGAAGGAAAATGATAAATGGTTTTCATAACTTTTTACAAATTAAATATGTGAAAAGTGTGGCGTGCATTTGTATTCAGCCCCCTTTATTCTGATACCCCTAACTAAAATCGAGTGGAACCAATTGCCTTCAGAAGTCACCTTATTTAATTAATTAGTAAATAGAGTCCACCTATGTGTAACTTAATCTCAGTATAAATATAGCTGTTCTGTGAAACCTTCAGAGATTTGTTAGTGAACCTTAGTGAACAAACAGCACCATGTAGGCCAAGGAACACACCAGACAGGTCAGGGATAAAGTTGTGGAAAAGTTTAACCCTTTCGCCGCCAGATCCGTGCGTCGTGCGGACCTAACAGCGGGGGAGGGGTTATACACACAATCCGGTGCCTGCAGCCACCAGGATTGTGTGTGAAACTGACACCTGCCTGTCAGGTGAGAGCATTTGTGTGGCTCAACTGCCGCCCGATCGCGCGCACACACCCCTGTACTGGCGCTCCCCTCCCCCCGCCGCCATGCTCAGCCATGCTTAAAGGGCCCTGCTTGCCCATCGGTGGGCCTGGGAGCTCCATGGCGGGTGCTGGTGGGTGGAGGGGAAGGAGGAGAGCAGACACACATCAGCTCTCCTCCCCTTCTTTGTGTGACCCGGAAAGCTACTTCTCTGACGTCACTTCCGGGTCAAGCTTTCGGTGTCTCCAGCTATCCAGGCTCTGTTACAATACATCTCTCTGTAGTACTGTTACAGGCTAATACAATATCCATTTGGCACCCAGAGACTGTTTCTACAAATCCTCTTGTGATGTAATGGATCTGAGAGCGCCAGCGGGCTGTTACTGAAGACTAATTCTAGTTAACAGCCTTACAATCAATACCAGATTAGTAAACCAAAATAGTGAGCTGTCAGGGAAGTGATTGCCTCTTTTCCTAGGCTTCAGAGTATCTCCATCTAAAGTGCAGGGAATTGTCTGCATGACATAAAGGAAGAGCGGTAGAATAGTCATTTTAACCAAAGATGCTCTACCAAACCAAGAAACATTTAGAGAATTCCAACGTTTTAGATCATTGTATGTTTCTTTTAAGATAGGTATGTAATCGAGTTTGAAAAGGTCTGACATTATGGTAGGAATTTCAATTCCAAGATATGTTATAGCATCTTTGGACCATGTGAAGGGGAATAGTGTCACTGGGTCTGGTGTTAGAGAAATATTGAGAGCGTTTGATTTGGAATGATTAATTTTTAAATTTGATAATGATTGGAAATGTTCCAGGTCATGCATGAGGTTATGGAGTGTTATGTGTCTTTCAGATAGGAATAGGAGCGTATCATCTGCAAAAGCTCAAGTTTATATGTTTGATTGTATACTTTAACACCTTTTTATATCTGGATTTTGTCTTATTTTATTTAACAAAGGTTCTAACATAAGGACGAACAATAATGGGGATAGAGGGCATCCCTGTCTCGTCCCATTGCGCAAATTAAAGGCGTCCAACAGGTGACCATTGACTCCTACCTTTGCTATTGGATTGGAATATAGTGCAGAGATGCTTGTTCTCATTTGGGGTGGAATGCCTATAGAGCATAATACTGTGTCCATGTAGTCCCAGGTCACTCTGTCGAACGCCTTCTCGGCGTCTAGTGAGAGAAAGAAGCCCTGTTTCTTATTGGTTGTTAGCATAAACATTAAGTGCTTTTATTGTGTTGTCCCATCCTTCTCTTCCGGGAATAAACCCGACTTGGTCTAATGATATAAGGGAAGTAAGTAGTGGTATAAGTCTATTTGCTAGTATTTTGGCATAGATTTTTACGTCCACGTTAATGAGTGAAATTGGGTGATAGTTTGTGACCTGAGTTTCATCTCTTCCTTCTTTAGGGATTACCGCTATGTGTGCTTCTAAGAGTTGGGGTGGTGGATTTTTTCCTGTCTGAAGTGAGTGGAAGGCTGCTAGGAAGCGTGGTTTCAAGATGCTTGAAAATGTTTTATAATATTGTAAAGGGAAACCATCTGGTCCTGGGGCCCTTCCCAGTTTCATGTCCTTAATTGCTTTGTCAAACTCCACGTCACAAATAGGAGATTCTAAATCGCGTGCGGTATCTACCGAGATGGGCTGTATTTTTGTAAAAATTGTTGAATCAGATGTGTCCTTTTCTCAGAATTTTGTGGACATTTAGGATTGGAAGAAATATTGTATAGGGATTGAGAGTATTGTTCAAATTGTTTGGCTATTTCTTCGTTGGATAAGTGTAATTTGCCATGTTTATCTCTGATTTGGTGTACCGTGGTAGCGCTTTTTTTGTTTTGTCCCGCCTTTGCCAAAAATTTCCCACTCTTGTTACCTTGTTCATAGTATATTTTATGTCTGAGGATATATTGCCATTTTAGGTTCTTCTGCAACTTGAGCTCTGGCTTGAGTTAGCTCATTAAGTGTTGAGGTAGCGATAGAAAGTTTGTGTGTTTTTCCAAGTTTGTGGATTTGAGATATGAATGGGGTTAATTTTAGTTTGGTGTTCTTTTTAAATTCTTGGCAGTCTTGGCTATAAATTCCCCTCTTTTAACACATTTGTGGGCTTCCCACTGATAGAGAATCCTTTTTGTTCTTTCGTGTGAAATAGTCCCCCATACAGTCATTGAAATGTTGGATATCAATAGGGTCTTTGAGAATGGAAGTGTTCAGTCTCCAGGTCTTTGTTTTAAAGATTTTTTTTCTGGGAATATTAGGGACATGGTAATCGGGTGGTGGTCTGATAAGATCATGGGTTCAATTGTAGTTTTCCCTAAAAGTTTGAGGTCAGATTGAGATAAAAAGAAATAGTCTATTTTTGAATATTTTTGGTGCAAGGGTGAAAAGTAAGTGAAGTCTTTTTCTTGGGGGTTTAGAGTTCTCTAGACGTCATGCACCATGAGCCCTTGAAGCTGTAGTTTATTTTTGTTTTTAAGCTCTCAATGGTAGGGTTGACGTACTGTTTGAGGTATCTAGAATGTTATTTAGTGGTATATTAAAGTCCCCTCCGAGAATGAGGATGCCTGTGGAGAATGAAGTTAGTAAGTCTCCTATTTGACGGAAGAATGCGAATTGTTTAGTGTTGGGTGCATAAATTATTGCAATCGTGATGGGGTGGGGGCCAATCTTTCCTTTAATGAATATGTATCTTCCCAATGGATCATACATGTTTGGAAATTAGTATGGTTACACCTTTGGTTTTTAAGTCTGGATTTGTGGCGTGATATGCTAATGGAAATCTATTGTCTGTGATTTTCGGACTTTTGTCAGATTTGAAATGTGCTTTCTGGATGCATACAATATTTGCCTTCATAGTACTAAATTATTTGAGAGATTGAGATTTTTTTTCAGGGATTTTTCAGGGATGTTCAATCCCTTTGCATTGATGGAAACTAGTTTCATTGATAATGAAGAGATTTGGGATTTTTGATTGGACATGGTGCCTATGTTATAGTATTGCCATTGGAATATTGAGGCTTAAATAAAATAGGAGGAGGGTTGTGGTTGATAAAAAAAAAAAAAAAAAAAGTTTTTTTTTCCTGTATGAAAATTTAATCCACCCGTTAGTAGAGGTAAAGATGTTTGTTTGTATAAATCATTAAGAATGAAACCAGCTAAGAGAGCCATATAACTAACATATTTATATGTGATCCATTCTAGTGGTCATTAGGGGTTTGATTCCCTTAATAAAAATTGTGTTAGCCTGGCACTTATTGGTATTGTAGTGTTTCACGAATGGAGATGCAAATATCTCCACATGTGAAATGAAATGGGGGTGACATAGATCATATCAGTAAAGTGAACTTTTTATGGATTAGTCGACCACCAGGATGTCATCGTTAGTTTATGTTTTCTATTATGCAGATTATTATAGAACATATATATAATAGGTAATAAAAAAGAGATGCGGCGCTAAAATAATGAAACAGAAACATTCATAATTGAATACAAAAGGGTGAAAATAAACCACTAAGTAAATAAATATGGTGAATAAACGTGAGGATAGAGGCAAAATGAAAACACTGCTATCCCAAAATCAATCAAAAAAGAGTAAATAAACACATTGGTGAAAACAAATTCATACATTGATAATCTAAATTTAGTAGTGATTAATTACCCAAAGTAAGTGAGGTAACATATTCAGTGAAAAATATTCCTAAAGTATTAAATAAAAAGTCCCAAAAAAAATTATATTTATAATATATATATAACCAAAAAAAGAAAGTCCGTGATGGAAAAAGAAAAAGTGCCAAAGTAAATTGTGAAGGTAAAGGTGCAGATAGGGAATCCTCCAATGAGTCTTCACACCCAAGGTGTAATATCAGATGCGCTTACCGAATCCCAATGACTGCTATTACGGCAGTCATAAACGGCACAGGGAATATAAAGGTCTCCCCACAACCTCAGTATACGATGCCCGTAAGCGGCAGGTAATATCTCAGGAGTAAAAGACAAGAGGACAAGCCATAGCGTAATAACGTCTGCACAATCAATTTATTTGAAAGGAATTGCACTTACAGGACTTCAGTGAGTCAACAGCATAGATCGAAATGTCAGCCAAAACAGCGTCTCCGTCTACTGCCTCCACTTCCTAGGTTTGTGTATGCCCAACACGAGAACAGACGTGGTGACGTCGCAGGCTCCTCCCTACGCGTTTCGTCACGAAAGGACGTCGTCTGGGGATTGGCCAAGCTCGAACGTCACCATGTGTGGGCATTAAATACATTAAGGGCGCCATCTTAACGAATGGCAAATGGTGTGTAACGTTGGGAAACTGCCCAGCTGTTTTAATTAACAGCCATCAGCAAAACGAAACTGAGCGAAGGCAAATCAAGAATCGAAAAAAGAGAGCGCCATCTTGTGGTGAAAAAGCATAGCACTGGGAAAAAAGTTCTCGGATAATGGCAACAAACCTATGAAGGGGCTCAGCAGACGGAAGACGAAGCAAAATAAGAGTATATATGTAGTGCAATAAACAATATTAAACATCTATTACATAAAACACAACTTGATAAAAATTAGTACAGATATTGTATACTATTAAAAAATTATAAAAAATATTAAAAATTAATAGTATAAAAAACATACCAGGAAGCATAAATGAAGACAGAGGGAGAGAAGATGAGAGGGAACAACGGTGGAGAGGGGGAATAGTACTCAAGAGTTGTTTATAAAACAATTGATGTCCCAGTCCACATTTAGCCCAAAGGGGACAAAAGATCTCATGTGGAAGATCCACCTAGTTTCAAGCCTAGAAATGGATCTAATTTTATTGGTCCCTCTCCAATGAGGACTTAATTTATCAATTGCCAAAAACAGGGCGCCCTGTTTTTGGCAATTGATAAATTAAGTCCTCATTGGAGAGGGACCAATAAAATTAGATCCATTTCTAGGCTTGAAACTAGGTGGATCTTCCACATGAGATCTTTTGTCCCCTTTGGGCTAAATGTGGACTGGGACATCAATTGTTTTATAAACAACTCTTGAGTACTATTCCCCCTCTCCACCGTTGTTCCCTCTCATCTTCTCTCCCTCTGTCTTCATTTATGCTTCCTGGTATGTTTTTTATACTATTAATTTTTAATATTTTTTATAATTTTTTAATAGTATACAATATCTGTACTAATTTTTATCATGTTGTGTTTTATGTAATAGATGTTTATTATTGTTTATTGCACTACATATATACTCTTATTTTGCTTCGTCTTCCGTCTGCTGAGCCCCTTCATAGGTTTGTTGCCATTATCCGAGAACTTTTTTCCCAGTGCTATGCTTTTTCACCACAAGATGGCGCTCTCTTTTTTTCGATTCTTGATTTGCCTTCGCTCAGTTTCGTTTTGCTGATGGCTGTTAATTAAAACAGCTGGGCAGTTTCCCAACGTTACACACCATTTGCCATTCGTTAAGATGGCGCCCTTAATGTATTTAATGCCCACACATGGTGACGTTCGAGCATGGCCAATCCCCAGACGACGTCCTTTCGTGACGAAACGCGTAGGGAGGAGCCTGCGACGTCACCACGTCTGTTCTCGTGTTGGGCATACACAAACCTAGGAAGTGGAGGCAGTAGACGGAGACGCTGTTTTGGCTGACATTTCGATCTATGCTGTTGACTCACTGAAGTCCTGTAAGTGCAATTCCTTTCAAATAAATTGATTGTGCAGACGTTATTACGCTATGGCTTGTCCTCTTGTCTTTTACTCCTGAGATATTACCTGCCGCTTACGGGCATCGTATACTGAGGTTGTGGGGAGACCTTTATATTCCCTGTGCCGTTTATGACTGCCGTAATAGCAGTCATTGGGATTCGGTAAGCGCATCTGATATTACACCTTGGGTGTGAAGACTCATTGGAGGATTCCCTATCTGCACCTTTACCTTCACAATTTACTTTGGCACTTTTTCTTTTTCCATCACGGACTTTCTTTTTTTGGTTATATATATATTATAAATATAATTTTTTTTGGGACTTTTTATTTAATACTTTAGGAATATTTTTCACTGAATATGTTACCTCACTTACTTTGGGTAATTAATCACTACTAAATTTAGATTATCAATGTATGAATTTGTTTTCACCAATGTGTTTATTTACTCTTTTTTGATTGATTTTGGGATAGCAGTGTTTTCATTTTGCCTCTATCCTCACGTTTATTCACCATATTTATTTACTTAGTGGTTTATTTTCACCCTTTTGTATTCAATTATGAATGTTTCTGTTTCATTATTTTAGCGCCGCATCTCTTTTTTATTACCTTCTATGATGAGATTTGGAGACTAGATCTTGGTGCAGGCTGCTTTTGTGTCACAATATTTTTTTTGACTATTACCCTGAGCGCAGCTTTTACTTGTTTTTGTTCTATCACAATATATATAATAATCACATTATAAATAGGCCTTTATATGTCCTTTATATGTCTTTATATGTGCTTTATATGTCTGACCTAGGTATAAACAAAGAAGAGCAGTTCAGTGTTGTAGATGTATACATATCTTATAACTAGTATAGTACTTCATCGTGAGATGATGAATGAGGAAAAAAGACTTCTCTTGTGTTGAGATTTGTAGGTCATACATAAAGTACTCACGAGTATCCTATGATCGAATACTACAGCGCATAAGACTTATTGATATCCATACTTCCCATCCTTCTTCAGGGCAGTTCATTTGATATGTGCTGTGGGTATGAAAAGCGAGATGAAAACAAAAAACATAAAGAGTTAATATAAAATGGAGGCTGTTAGCTGCAGAGTGGTTTTGGTGAAGTCAGTGTATATTTGAGAGTAGACAGTTCCAACGGAGACAGCTGTTAAGGTGTCAGTGTTTCAGTTATTGGATTAAAGGGGGTAAATATAGAGTAAGCTGTAGCTTTTGAAGTTATTCAAGTGTCCATTCGGTCAGCATGATCCATACAGATCCCTGTGGCGTGGAGGGGACAATCCGGGACATCACTGGCCTTCTCCTCTCCTATTTAGTTGGGCTGATGGTGATCTACGACGATGATCCCTGTGTCTTTGGGCTCTTGGTGTACTGTTTTTAGTAACTTCGATTCATGTGTCTTTGAGCGAAAAAGAATTATACCATTCGGGAACCTCTATGATAGGAATGTTTAGTGACTCGCAGAATGCTTGGAGGTTATCTGGTGTGCGTAATAGGGCAGTATGTCCTCTCCATGAGGCTGATAGGCAAAATGGAAATTTCCATCTGTATGGAATGCCTCTGGTACGCAGTACAGCTAGCAGCGGGCGTAATGCTCTCCGTTGCTGCAATATTCTATTTGAGAGGTCTTGGTATAGTTTGATTTAGTTACCGTTGAAATTCACATGGTTTTTCTCTCTGGCTTTTCTTCAGGATAGCTTCTTTTAGAGGAAAGTTGACTAAAAAACATATGATATCTCTAGGGGGATCATTGTCATGTCCTCTTGGTCTGAGGGCTCTGTGAATTCTCTCATATTCTGTGGGAAAGTCTGGTGACCTGTCTAGTAAGTCATTAAATACGACTGAGGCTGTTTGTTCCAGAACATTCTGATCGGTAAGCTCTGGGACTCCTCTTATACGAATATTGTGGCGACGGCCACGATTATCGAGATCCTCTAGGTGCCTGTGTAATTCTATTATATGTGACAGGTGCATGTCTGAGGATTTTTGTACTTGCCTGATGGCATCCGCATGGCATACTGAGGCCTGTTCCACTGATCCCATCCTGTTTGCAATAGTCTGTATGTCTGCTTTGAGGTCTGTAATCGCCACAGCCAGTGTGGATTTAATGTCCATATCGACCATTTGCAGGTCAGAGAGACTGAGGTTTTGTGCAGGCTGCATCGCGTTGTGTGCTACTTTACTCTGGGGACCGGAGCTTCCAGGCGATGTGCGTTGCTGTTCTGAGCTCAGGCCTTCTCCTGCTGGTGGAACTGTCCCTGAGACTGTGCTACAAAGACTTACACTGTAACTGTAATGCCCTGTACACACGGTCGGATTTTCCGATGGAAAATGTGATAGGACCTAGTTGTCGGAAATTCCAACCGTGTGTAGGCTCCATCACACATTTTCCATAGGAATTTCCGACACACAAAGTTTGAGAGCTTGCTATAAAATTTTCCGACAACAAAATCCGTTGTCGGAAATTCCGATCGTGTGTACACAAATGCGACGCACAAAGTGCCAAGCATACTCAGAATAAATTAAGAAACGACAGCTATTGGCTACTGCCCCGTTTATAGTCCCGACGTACGTGTTTTACGTCACCGCGTTCAGAACGATCGGATTTTACGACAACTTTGTGTGACCGTGTGTAGGCAAGACAAGTTTGAGCCAACATCCGTCGGAAAAAATCCATGGATTTTGTTGCCGGAATGTCCGATCAATGTCCGACCGTGTGTACACTGTACAGGGCATAACTGTGGGAGTCTTGGTACTATATCTGAGCCTGTGCTAAAAAGACATAGTCTACTAACAGATCAGGGGTATAACTACAGTTGATGGGGCCAAATTTGGATGCGTATCCTCCCAGCGAACTCTCTGTGTGGAACCTTTGTGATTTTTCTTAGTTTTAAATAGAGTAGACAGTAGTAAAAAACAGAGATGGGTTTTAATCCATATCTGAGAATCCATTAGAGATATTTACTGTCACTTCCTGTCTTGGTGAAAATCTTTTACTGCACAGGAAGTGAGGGGAACTGTCCAAAGCAACACAGCAATAAAAATGCTTTATTTAGTAGAGAACAGAAAAAGCTAGGAGCCTTGTCATGTCTCTGTGTAGTGCAGATTTAAGTTTGTCTACCCAGAGGTATAATGCAATTGACTTGTATGTTAAAGAGACACTGTATATTAATACAGCTCTATGCATTTAGGCATCTAGATGTGGTGAAGATAGCTTGCTGAAGTTTAAACCGAGCATCAGAATGGGGAAGAAAGGGGATTTAAGTGACTTTGAACCTGACATGGTTGTTGGTGCCAGACGAGTATTTTAAAAACTGCTGATCTACTGGGATTTTCACACACAAACATCTCTCGGGTTTACAAAGAATGGTTCCGAAAAAGAGAAAATATCCAGTGAGCGGCAGTTACGTGAACGAAAATGTCTTGTCGATGTTAGAGGAAAATGGGCAGACTGGTTCAGGATGATAGAAAGGCAACAACCACTCGTTACAACCAAGGTACGAAGAATATCATTTCTGAGCGCACAACACCTTGGAGCAGATGGACTACAGAAGCAGAAGACCACACCGGGTTCCACTGCTGTCAGTTAATAACTGGAAACTGAGGCTACAATTCGCACAGGCTCACCAAAATTGGACAAGTGTAAGGCTGTGTTTGTAGGAGAAATCAGGCTGCATAAAGCCTGCCCTCCATTCCTCCTGCCCTGTTGACGTTTGCTCACGTGCACAATCGATAGGCATCATTTCTGGGCGACTTTCTGAGGTCACTTCCGGAGGCTTCGCTTCTTCCCGCTCTCGTTCAGGGCTACGGCATCTTCGTTGCCTTGCGGTATTATCAAGCAAGCTGTGCTAATGCTACCGGTAGTGTTACTGCCCCTGACTAGCATTAGTCTTAGTGATGCTTGTTGTGCAGGCATTTCGGGGTTAGCTCGGGGAGTCTTGCATTAGGGCTCGTGTTCAGGGTCTGAAGTTGTGGGGGGAGTGTGTTTTTTGGGGACTATGAGGGGGTGTTGTGTGGTGCGGTGGTCCCACTCCATCCCCCCCCTTACCAGACCCCCGCATCTCGGCAGGTGTTTTAACACATGTGAGGTTTTCTGAGGTTAGAAAAAAAAATAAATTAAAAAAATGATTGCGTTTGCAAAAAAAAAAGAAAAACCTACATTGTGGCCTATCATTAGGTTATAGGATAGCTACCGGCGAGGCACGGCTCAGGAGCAGCCCGCAGTTTGCACCCCATCATGTTCATTACAGAAGTGGCTCAAGCAGGGCCCCCCCCAGTGCTCAGCTTCAGAGCACCCCACACCGGCTCAAGGGGGTCACTGTGCATGCATGGTTACACAAACCATCCTCACCTAGCATGCCATACTCCCACTTCTCCTTGACCAGGGTATGTTTAAAAAAAAAAAAAATACTAAATATAATAATAAAAAGGGGGTATAGAGGAATCTTTTTCTAGCCTAAACTTCACGTTCTTCATGTATTTATCCTGAGTGGTAGCTTTTGTATGCTTATGTTCCTTTTCTATAGTTGGTATTTCTACACATCTACAGGAGTCACAAAGTTTTCATACTTTGCGGTTTTCAGTCCATTTCAGGTAGGTATTATTTGTTTCCCTCATACCGGATTTTCATGGATGTTTTTTTAATTTTCATTATTCAAATCGGTAGATATGCATTGTTCTGAGTGGTAGCTTTTGTATATTTGTTTTCCTTCTCCATAGTGGTGGTTTCTACGTTTTTCGACAGGTTTCACAGTTTATTTTTATCTTTTTCCCGGTTGCAGTCCAGAAACAGAACAGAACAGGAAACTGAGGCTAAAATTCGCACAGGTTCACCAAAATTGGACAATAGAAGATTGGAAAAACGTTGCCTGGTCTGATGAGTCTCTATTTCAGCTACGACATTCAGATGGTAGGGTCAGAATTCGGCATAAACAACATAAAATCGTGGATCCATCCTGCCTTGTATCAATGGTTCAGGCTGGTGGTGGTGTAATGGTGTGGGGGATATTTTCTTGGCACACTTTGGGCCCCTTAGTACCAATTGAGCTTTGCTTAAATGCCACGGCCTACCTGAGTTACTGTCCATGTCCATCCCTTTATGACTACAGTGTACCCATCTTCTGATGGCTCCTTACAGCAGGATAATGCACCATGTCACAAAGCTCCAATCATCTCACCACTTTTTTCTTGAACATGGCAGTGAGGTCACTGTACTCCAATGGCTTCCACAGTCACCAGATCTCATCCAATGGAGCACCTTTGGGATGTGGTGGAATGGGAGAGTCGCATCACGGATGTGCAGCCGACAAATCTGCAGCAACTGTGTGATGGTATCATGTCAATATTGACCAAAATCTCTGAGGAATGTTTCCAACACGTTGTTGAATCCATGCCACAAAGAATGAAGGCAGTTCTGAAGGCAAAAGGGGGCTCAACCCAGTACTAGCAAACCTAATAAAGTGCCCGGTGAGTGTAGATAGGAGCAGTCTCTAAGATTACAGATACTGCTATGCATTGAAACACTGATGCTGATACTATTTCAGACAAAGTGATACTCCAGCGTTTTCAACCTTTTTTCAGCCAGGCACCCTTTAAAATTATAGACATTCTCAAGGCACCCTTTAAAATTATGGACATTCTCAAGGCACCCTTTAAAATTATAGACAGTCTCGAGGCACCCTTTAAAATTATGGACAGTCTCGAGGCACCCTTTAAAATTATAGACAGTCTCGGGGCACCCTTTAAAATTATAGACAGTCTCGGGGCACCCTTTAAAATTATGGACAGTCTCGAGGCACCCCATCCTAAAATGTAAAAAAAACGATTCTAATAGTTTTACATAATGCAGCAACATCCACACGTAGGACACCCAACGTTAGAGGTGATTTATTCTTCCAAAGCACATACACTTTTGCACACTGGTACTGACTAGTATTCCTATGTCTCTTCTCCCTTAATTTCTGTCCATTAGACAGCTAATGTCACCCCAGTGCTGAGGGAGAGGGACGCACAGGAGGGTTAAACAAGGATGCTGTGGAGGCAACAGACATCCTCCTGATTAACTGATGATGTCATAATGGTGCACAATGAAAACCTGTGGCTTTGTGTAACTAAAAGGCTGGCTTGATCCACCTGCTGGCTTGTATACAATTTTTGATACGTTTTTAGGCATTTTGCCAAGGCACCCCCGAAGAAACCTCAAGGTACTTTTTTGAAAAAAGTTGCTCTACAGCATAAACTTTACTCTAAACAAACGAACTGGTGGAAAATCTCTCATATGTGAAGTAGCCGGTTTCTTGATTTTTTTTTCTGGTGCTTCTGAAACTGTATAGACATGACTTGAAATATAAGTGTACGTCGCCCAACTGCTGCCATATGTTGCTGTGGGATGTTTCAGCTGCGCTGTTTCCAGAACAATAGACAGAACATCAAGCATTACTAGCAATACAAGCAGCCACATCACAAAGGCCAACTGCTCAATTCTCCAAAGCAAATCTGCCCAACACACCGCTAAATGGCCAAATCTACAGAACAAGAGGCTCGGAATCAAACGCAGCGAACAGTTATGGTGCCTCTGTGACGGCAGCAAACCGCTGAACAGTTGCTGCATCCCCTAATGAGATGAGTTTCATCCTTACATCCTGACAAAATGGTGGTGCAATATGGCATGAAGAGACACCTTTAACAAAGGCAGCCAAACATCTGCTGGGAAGGCTCAAATCTTCAGTATAATGGGGACCGAATACTTCATACATCATAGTTTATAGTCTATATCCATCGTACCCAAAAATAGTCAAGAAGTCCTTAGCTGGGTTCAATGCATGACGTTTGGGTGGATAATTATGCTGCAAATCAATGTTGCCATCTGCTGGATATATCAGTACTGCATCTGCTATTTAGCCATCTTTAGTGTCTGTTCACACTAGTGCAGGGGTAGGCAACCTTTGAGAGGTAGAGATCTACCAGATCAACATGAAAGAGATCAATGATTCGGCACACTTTATAAAAAAAAGAAAGAAATTAAGTAGCAACACCTAACTAAATAGTATGGAAAACTTAAAGAAATATAAGAAAACAAATGTCACTGTAAAAATATAAACTTGCACTACCTTAAAGTTGGACATTGTCAGTAGGGCAGTGGACGGTGTGTGGAATGTGTCAGTAGGGCAGAGGTTGGTGTCAGTAGAACGGTGGATGGTGTCAGTCAGTAGGGCAGTGTATGGTGTCAGTAGTTTTTTTTATTATTATTTGTATTTTTTTATTATTTGCAGTTTTATGTTTTTAATTATATTTAACAACATTATTATTATTGTTTTTATATTTTTTACGAACCCCTTTGGGAAGCTTTGGTGAAATATCAGGGGTCCAAACAGACCTCTGATGTCTCACTTTTGAGACACAGAAAGGGACAGAGGACAGAGATTCCCAAGTTCCTTTCTCAGCCTCAGTTTCACTGGACAGTGATTGAATAGGAAATGCTCTGTGCTGAGAAACTTCCTGTTCATTCACAAACTGAAGCATAGTAAACAGTTTACTATGCTTCAGCTATAAATAGACACAGTGAGTGATCAGTACCGATCACTCATTGTGTTCATCCAGAAAAGGAAGGGGCCAGCGGGGGAGGAGTGTATAGAAACTGGCAGCACTGCAGGGGATGGGACGGGGGGGGGGGTGCAGGGGGCCAGGCAGCCAAAAGAAGAGGAACAAAGACAGGAGGGGCGGCGGGTGCAGTACTTACTGTAATCAATTCCCTTTCCTCCTGAACCCGCTGAACGCCGGTGGGAGGGTGAGGTGGCTTTCAGTGGCTGCAGGAGGAAAGGGGATTGGCAGCAGTAAATGCTGTCCCCACCACCCTTTTGTTCAAGTTCTGGGGGTCAGCAAGGAAGGATCACAGCCTACCCGTCACCTGATCGACGGGTTCCCGACCCTCACACTAGTGTGTTGCGATAACTCAAGGTTAAAGACATGCAATATACTACACATTGCACCAAAACACAACACATGAAACACAGGGGTTGTTTTACTAAAGGCAGATAGACTGTGCACTCTTCAAGTGCAGTTGCTTTAGAGCTTGATAAATTAGCAGAAGCTCTGCTGACTTCCATCATCCAATCACGTGCAAGCAAAAATGCAGTTATTTTATTTTCCTTGTATGTGATTGGGTATTATTTGCAAAGTGAGGCTTTACCTCATTTACTAAGCTCTTTATCAACTGCACTTGCAGAGTACACAGTCTATTTGCCTTTAGTAAATCAGCCCCAATGTGTCAGTGGAGAAATAACTGACCTTAAGGGCCCATTCACACTATGTCCAGTTACCTGCATTTTTCCTTTCCCGGAGAAATGTAAACAAAAAGTCTAAAATAAGTAAATATAATATACTCGTTCTTCTATTTACAATGCTAGGAGCAAAGGTATTAAAAATAGTTCATGTTGATTGAGAGAGTTTAGTTCCGCTTTAACATGTTGTAATAAACATTGGGGTTGACTTACTAAAGGCAAATAGTCTGTGCACTTTAAAAATGCAGTTACTCCATAGCTTAGTAAATGAGGTAAAGCTTCACTTTGCAATGAATACCCAATCACGTGCAAGGAAAAAAAAAAAAAAAAAAAAAAGCATTTTTGCTTGCACGTGATTGGATGCTGCTCATTTACTAATCTCTGGAGCAACTGCACTTGCAGAGTCTTTTTGCCTATAGTAAATCAACCACAGTGAGGTTGATTTGCAGTCACTGTAGATCTGAGGGAAAGCTCTGAAATTAAGGGAAGCTGTGCTGTTTCTATCATCCAATCATGTGCAAGCAAAAATGTTGTTTTTTTTTCTTTTTTTCTTTGCATGTTCCCCTCAGATCTAGAGCACTTGTACTTGTAGTGCACAGACTGTTTGCCTTTAGTAAACCAACCCTAGTGCAACACTTTAACTTCCTAAAGTAACCCCAGAGGTCTGTAAGATGGACGAGTTGGGTGCTTGTTTTCACTTCAGTTCATTTTTCAAAAGCGATCTCTTGCCCTCTGCCAGCGAACATCAGAATCTCAGTCAGAGATGGATCAGTCTGGCCAGAGGTTTTTAGCCCACAGTATGCTTTGTGTGTTCATTATCAGTCTGTACCTATGAATAAATAGCCTGTGGTTAGTGAAGAAATCAGCTCGTTCCTGTTTATTGCTCAGGGTGCCCAAAGGGATGATGTGGATGCAAAGGAAGGAAAAACACCAAGGGATGGCTCCAAACCACAATAAGGCCTCAAACACACGGAGCATTTTCTCAGCTCTCCTAAATACTGGAGCTTCAAAACTCTTAAAGCGTATAAAGTCATCTAGACATGTTTAGGTGCGTCAAGTGCTTGGGTGTTAAATCCTTTCCGTGGCCACAATAATCATTTCTTTTCCTCATTTTTGAAATGAATGAATTGCTTGAAGGGCCTAGCATTAACGTGTGTTTAGAAGTGTCAGACGTTTTTTCTTCTTGCTCCTGGACGCACTGACAGTGGTTTTTTTCCTGCCTCTAAACGCTTATGTGTGCATGGACAATGGGTTTTTTTTACTAAAGGCAAATACACTGTGCACTTTGTAAAGTGCGGTTAGTCCAGAGATTAGTAAATGAGCAGAAGCTCTGCTGACTTCCATTATCCAATTACGTGAAAGCAAAAATGCTGTTTTTTTTTTTTTCTTTTCCTTGCACGTGATTGGGTACTCTTTGCAAAGTGAAGATTTACCTCATTTACTAAGCTCTGGAGCAACTACACTTGCAGAGAGGACATTCTATTTGCCTATAGTAAATCAAACACATAGGCTAACAATGAGGGGTATTTAGAGGCATAAAAAAAATGAAATAACGCCAGACACCCCTAAAAGCAGCGTTTTTAACTCTCAGTGTTCATGAGGCCTTGCACTCATGTAATGCAGAGGTTCCTGTGTTATCTGTAAGTCTAAGGAAGAGGCGGACACACAACCTGTGCAGTCCTTGCTGCTGGAAGAGGTAGGGCCATCAGGAGCAATACCTCCCAACATTTTGAGATGGGAATGAGGGACACCTACTTGCAAACCTATGTAGGCATAGGACACGCCCCCCTCACACACCCCCTTAAAGGAGAATTAACCAAAAAAAAAAGGTTAAATGAATCCACAAGGACTTTTTTTTAACCACTCCTATTCCTTTACATTGGCTTTTAAAATTAAAAAATGCAGCAATTTAGAAATTGGATGAAAGGTTTAGCACTGGGAAACACTTTTTGATAGATAAAAAGTACATTTTATATACAACTATATAGATTTGACCACAATGAGGGACAAATGAGGGGAAAGAGGGACAGAGGGACATTGCTCCAAATCAGGGACAGTCCCTTGAAATCAGGGACAGTTGGGAGCTTTGCATCAGGGGAAATTCCTGGCTAACTTGATTGACAGGTGGAATTGACCCTTTTAACCGTTTTTGCTGAAATGTACCATTCAATTGCTTCTTGTGATTTTTGAATATGAACAAACTAGTCATTTCACTACCTGTAATACTCATTTAAACGAGCTTCAATGTTTCACTTTTGCAACCTATTGTAAACAGTGTTGCTAACCGTCAGTATTTTAACTGGCAGAAAGTAAAAAACAGGCACTTTTCTCCTGCCAGTAAATGCCAGTGACAGGAAAAGTTTGCCAATAAAAAAAAAATTTGGCTGCAAGGAATGCGCAAGTTCCAGTTCAGAGTCGGACGAGACAATCAGAGTGTCTGCTACAGTATGTTCAGGGCTGTGCCTCCAGGGGGCAGGTCTGAGCGTGCCGTGTGATGTCATGGTGCGAGGGAGCTGAGTGGAGCCGGCAGAGTCTTGTGTGCAGGTCTGCGGGCTGGTAGGAAGACAAACCAGGAGCGGGACAGTGCTGTTTGGACTGGAGTGGACTGAAGGGACCAGATGGCATGGAGAGAGAATGTCACTGTGACTCAGGAAGGGACATGTCATGTCGGTGAGGTGTCATCATCTGTGCTGTCAGTGTCACTGTGAGAGTCAGTTCATGTGTGTGTGTCGCCCATTCTAATTTCTTGCCCTCCTGAGTCTTGTTCCTGAGTTACTTATTTACTATATTGAAAATAAAATAAGAAATGTGTTTTTTGCCTTAATATCTACCTTTAAACACATTGCTAATTGCATATTGTACTTGTTTGTAGCCTAAATACTGAAGTTTGCACCGAAAACTGTAATGTTGTAACTTTTGTAAATGCCAGTAAAACATGGCTGTGCCAGTAAACTTTGGGTGTCCTGTCAGCAAATTTCAATCTGGTAGATTGGCAACACTGATTGTAAATGATTTTCTCATTTTGTGTGACGAAATAGAACATTTTTTTAGAAGCCTATGTGAGCCTTTGATGAGCCCTCTGAGACTTGAGCTTCCGCCCTTAAAACTCTGACACACACCCCCTCTATTGAATGAACAACACCAGATTGGGTAAACACTATTGATAGTAAATTGGGTAAATGAAGTAGGGTAATGCAAACTGTGGCTGAAGTCTGGTACACACTATTAGTATTTTCTTTCAACCTAGTGGGCTGAACTGAACTGAAAAAAAACTGAAGAGATTGGGAGAGGATCCTGTGCTAACAAATCTGATGTTAGTACAGCGATCTCCCTGCTGAGCTATTGTATTCTGACAGGGGGACGCCCCCTCCCGTCAGAACACACCAGTCAGCGGTTGCAGCCATTGGCAGAGAGTGCTGATCGGATGCCGATCGGCAGACCATTTTCGCTCATCCCCTTACACAGAAGCTAGATGTTCAGCCAGCTCTTGTCGGACTGGCTGTTGTGTTTTTATTTCAATATTTCTTTATTGTTTTTTATCATATAAGAACAAATGAAGTCAAGTTGCTGATACAATAGCAGCAGGGATGTAAAGTCATAGCATAATTGTGTTAGTACACATTATACAGAGATTTATACCGCCCTTACAAACCAACTTACAATCACATAACCGTTAAGACTTATGATGGCTATCTACCGTTTCAGCAAACATTAAGGAACAACAAAGGGTTGGGACAATAACAAAAGAAAAAAAAATATAGGTTTGGAGCTTGCGCAGTTAATGAAACTCTGCGTGGACAGACATAAAACTAACCATAAAATTAAACATTCATCACATTCATGTTGGCGTTTTTTATTGAACCCCCAATACCGCCTGGGTGTACGGCCCGTAAGACAAATAACATAAACTCCTACACAGAGTACTTCTATACCAGTGTTATGTGCAAGCAATAACACTACAAGTAACTGGGCCCAGGTTTTTCACCAACCAGCTTAAACTGTAACAGATTCACGTAGAGTAACATAAAGGCAGCCAGAAATGGATGGTATAAACCCCCAGAGGCAACGCTGCCTTAGGCCTTGGAGTGACTCTACTTAATCCAAGTCTGTCTGCAGGACTTCATTGTTCAAGGAGGTGGAACATTGCTAAGGTCTAAGTAAACACTATGAAAGAGAAAGGAATAATCAGGAAAAAAAATGCCAGCATGGTTGGGGCCCTTTTGGTGGTGCACTAATGTTGATGCTAGGTGGCTTCCTGGTGCCCCCCAGTTTAGGGGGGTGGGGACTTGATGAAGAGTTTTGAAACTATATCTCCCACAATCCTTGGCTTAACAGGTGGAGGTTGGCCAACCCTGAGTGGGCATAGAAAGTCAATGGAGCATAGCTTCTAAACATGTCCTATAATAATAACAGAACAAAAAAGAGAGGAATCCTTGTGGCAGCCCCTGGCTACACATATACATAAGACCAAAAAGAAAAGACAACTGAGGTGGAAAGAAAGACAGAGGAATTTGTTTGTAGTAAAGAGACAGTTGGGGCTATGGCTGATCATAGGGGAACCTATCAGCATGCATCCCCTTCATAAGTGTTGGTTTTTTTTTAGCAAAATGCTACCAAAGTACCAGCTGAAAACTTTAAAAACCTTTCTCAATTATTAATTAGAGGTGAGCATAGTTTTTTGGTGTCTTTGATCATTATATCTGTACTGGTGCTTTACAAATGTTTTTGCTGTTTTTTTTTTTTTTCTTGTGGAAAAAAACAAAATTAAACCAACAAAGGATTTTTTTATAACACAAGAACAGACACTTGATAGAAATTTAGATTTTGTTACTCTCAGGAGTCATAGAAACCCCATTACACATGATCGTTTTTTCCGACGGGCAATGTTGGATTTCAGGCTGTTCCGACCGCCTGAAATTCAAAAGCCTTTGAAAATTCTTTTGCAATAACTCCATCTGTATCACCAGCAAAGTAGCTTCATTATTATCCCATTAAAGAAGAAGAGAAGAGAATTTTGCGCTGCATTTGGAGATTTCATAATTTTCCGTGTCACGAATGTTAATTCTCCATTACAAATGCTAGTTTACAAGACCGACCGCTTCTGCTTCCGAGCATGCTTGTTTGTACTTCTGACTTTTGTCCGACGGACTTGTGTACACACGATCGGACAATCCGACAACACACATTTGTTGGCGGAAAATTTGAGAACCTGCTAGCCAACATATGTTGGCGGAAAGTCCGACAACAATTGTCCGATGGAGCGTACACACGGTCGGATTTTCCGCCAACAGCCTGACATCCAACATTTCCCGTCGGAAAATCCGATCGTGTGTACGGCCTTTAGAGTTACTGGGGAAAAAACACAGTACTTGTACTGTACAATGTACGCAGAAATCTCTTTGTCCTAACAATGTTTAATTTTAAGAGTTTAACTCCACTTTAAAATAGAACTAAGGGCAAAACATTTTTTTTTTTGGATAAAGTGAAGGAGGGTTATATAAAATAATTTTTTTGCCATCTGTGTCCCATTGTGGAGATTTCCATGTCCCATAACCAAAACAGAAAGTGAGAGAAAATACATACAAAGTGAAAAAATGCCTGGTTGTCACCAGGCTCATCGGAACTTGTGCAATTGGAAGTTTTCGTTTCTTTTCCTGTTCTGGGGAAACTCAAAATTTGTGATGGTTGTTTAATAATACATTTGGTGATAATGTTAAACAAGGTCCCATATCGGATGGCTGCCTTGCTGCATTGTGAGTACATGAGGTCGGAGAGAGTCCTGTCCTAATTGATTATTGGGTATAACTGTATACAAGCTCATCCATCTGCCCGCGATTCAAAGCGCTGTAGTGTGAATGCACCCTAACAGAGAAGAGACTGGGGAAGAGTTTCTTGCTGCCTGGAGCAGACTGGTGACATTATCTGAGCCTAGGCAAAGTCACTGGACTTGGAACTCAAGGATGGCTTTTGTTAATGATAAAAAGTGGAGCTTTTCTGAAAAATTCAACTGTTGCTGGATGTGTCAGGAATCTATTCATACAGACTTGTAGAGTTACTGAAAGGTCTACTATAAACTAAGATGTGAAGCTGCATTGTTGTTACAAAATAGCTACGGAGGAAAGCAATGTTGAAGAGTCCTAGGAATGTTTTTCATTCGTTTTTGATGACTCATAAGATTGAGAACATTGATTTTCTCGCATGAATCAATATGTGGTGGTGTTGTCACCCAGAACAATCCTTGCCTCTCAGCGCCCATTGTACTCGTAGCCTTAGTCCTGAGAGGTGCCAATGAGAAGAACCTGGCGCTGAACGCTTGATGAAAGAGCTGAGAACAGGCAGTCCCCCCAGCGTAATCATTCTTTCCTGAGAAACAATCAATTCACCAGCAATAGCATGACTCCCACCGCAGACCTATTATTAACTTGTAGTCCGTTATGCATAGATGATGGTTTTTATCATTTTTTTTATAGGAATTTGGGAAGGGATGTTGCTATCCTGAGTACTGCAGATAATACCACTTCCTCTTTATCTGCTATGCAAAAAAAAAACAGTATAGTTTCTTCATTTTTAATCAGTATAATAGTACAGAACACTTCTAGTTGCTGAGCAAATTTACAATGAAATGTGTTATTTTGTGAAGTGGGTTTCATGATGTGAGAATGAAACCACTTTTAAGAAAAAATGCAGGATGGACTTATTGTTTTATTCTAAAGTGTGATTGTGGTCCATCCAGGGAACAAAAAATTGAGGATAGGAGCTTGATGGCATGCCTAAATTGCTAGGAGAAGTATACCACTATGTACATTTTTTAGTAGAATGAACTTATTGATGTGTTAATTAGGGATAAACAATACATGTGCTTAATGTGGCCAGGGCATGCATTCCCATCCTATGAAAACAATCTTTAACCTCATCCATAACCCTCCGGTTCTCAAAAAATGAATTCAATAATAATAAAAACTCATGGCATACTTGGGTTTTAGGATGTACAGGCCCATTGGGTGATTAGGGGTGTCCACCGAAAAAGAAGGGAGGTAGGAGAGCCCCTATCGTGTAGTAAGTGACTGTAGTAAGATATTGATGAAAAAAAAAAAAAACACTTGCATCTTCTGAAGTTGCAGTAACCCTATGGGGTAAAAAACACACAAGCTTCTGTAGATGCAGGTGGGGAATACCCTGTCCCCACGCAGGATTTTAAAGGTTTCTCTTGATACCACAGGGGTCTCAATACTGGATCCTCTTGCAGAATTCTCAGGTAGGTGCTAAACTAGGTGAGTTGGATGAGGTCTAAAATAGCCTTTCGGTGGTCTGAGCAGCAAAGGTGTCTGTTGTCATGTGTCTAAGGATGAATTAAAGTCATCTGGTTTGTGGAACATTGAATTGCTTTAGTTCACCAAAAAAGGACAAAAAACAAAAACAAATGGTGAATCAAAGCAATTCATTGTTCCAGACACCAGATGACTTTGATCCATCCTTAGACAAACGACAATGAACACCTCTCCTGCTCGGACCACCAGCTGGCTTTTTTAGATCTCTTAGAACTTGTTGCATACTTGGCACAAGTTTATTCTCTTTGCTCGTCTCCTCACAAACCATGTTGACATGACCAGAAATTTTAGGCAAGGCAGGTTCAACGGTTTCTTGAAAGTTGGAAAACGTATCAATATATACAGTACGATTAACCTCATAGTACCAATAGCCCACTTCGGCCTTAGAGGCCCCTACCCTTGGCCTTACATAACACCTCTAGCACATAGCACCATCAGATATACTCCTGATAAATTTCCCTATTACCCCTATAATCCTCCCCACCACCACTTCTCCCCACCCCTGCCCGCCTCCTGTCCTTGTTTATCTTTTTACTATATGTTTCAACATTCTCCTTTTTATTTTTCTCTCCCTTCCCTTCTGAGTTTTTGTTACAAAAATATTAATCGGCTTGGGCATGCCAATATCTTTAATATTTCAAAAATGCTCAGAGCTTAACTTTTATTTCCTTTTAATAAACAGGGAAACATTAGTACACATGCTTCTCTGCAAACAGCATTCATTTCCTAGAAAGATTTACAGTTGTTGACACCTGATACTATTTACCGTCTCTCTCCATTTCTCTGGATTTATGATGCATACATTTGTCTGTATCTTTGTACTGAGATGTGCCCTAAATAAGGAATAAAATAAAGAACAGGGAAGAGCAAAAAGTAAAATAGGAATTTAAAGTGATACACAAATAAAGCTCAAATGCACAAAAAGGGATAATAAGAACAATGAAAAAAATAGAATATATCCAAAATACAGCCCTTCTCACCCCAAAAATGTATGTAAGAATTTTTTTTATGTTGTGTAATATAAAATTGGCCCTATACTAAGATAGTGAGTCCCTACCTCACAGTCTGCATTAGGAAAGAGAAGCTTGGCTATCTCATCCATTTGAATCATCGATCCGCAACATGGTCTGAGACCCTGGGGTTAACAAACCATTTTGGGATATAAGGATGGTCGCAAGCTGTTATAAGATATAGATAGGAAGGAAGAGGCTATGTTGGACTTTAATGGTACCGTATATCAACTGATGCTAAACAGTCAGAAGTAAAATATTTAAAGAATTTTATTACAAAAATACATATAATGACAGATTTACCGATTAAAACAAATAGTGATAATTAAGGCAAAATTCTAAAGTTGCACCAGATTGTGACAATTAGAACATAGATACCATCTGTATATTGGTTGCTCTACTCTCTCTCTGTTAGAAAAGGGCATGCTCTACATGTTTCGTGGGTTTACATTAGCCGCTTCTTCAGGAGTTTTCTACAGTTAGATTGTGATTATCACTATTTGTTTTAATCTGTAAATCTGTCGTTATATGTATTTTTGTAATACATTTCTTTAAATATTTTACTTCTGACTGTTTAGCATCAGTTGATATACGGTACCATTAAAGTCCAACATAGCCTCTTCCTTCCTAACTATACATATTGACGGGACGAAGGTACCATAAATAATATTCTTATTATCATGGCACTTCTTTACAATAGCTATTATAAGATATTATTGTGCATAAAGTGTAGTAATTAACCTTTTCTGGTCTTTCTGCCCATAGGTCAATCCTCCTCCTTCACCCAGCAGCCACAGGACCAGGTGGTGGTGGCAGGGAGGCCAGTGAGTCTACTATGTGCCATTCCTGGGTACCACGGCATTGTGCTATGGATTAAAGATGGACTGGCACTCGGTGTGGGCCGAGACCTCTCTGGTAGGTGGATCCCTTTTTTTGCCAAATGTAATATATTTTTACTATTGCTATTTAGGAACTTTTCTTTCAAGAAATGTTTTTTACTGTGATCATCTACTTTGGTGACTGCTAACAATTAAAAGACACATGTTAAATCCCTTTTGAGCAACAGTTCTTCATATTCTAAACCCATCTGGCTCCAGTCACATGACCTTGGCATTGCTTTTGTGGTCTCTCCGCTAAAAGGGAAGGACTGCAGAGATTCTGATTGTTGGTTATGCCTCAATATCTGCCCCACAACCCTCATAGGGAAAGCATGTAATTAGTGCCTAAGTGTTGATCACAGATAAGAATTTACCAAGGCCCTAAACAGTCCTCTTCAACCAAAGTAGATGCTGGAAATCAATAAGGCACTGATCTGTGTGACAAATATTAAAGAAGAGAGATTGATCAAGCAGGCCAGTGTTTTTCTTTTTTTTTGGGGACCTGTACCTCCTTCTTCAGGGCTAATTATGTCACTGTTAAATATTCCATTGAAAGCATTTTGTTAGATCTGTTTGATAAGTGCAAAAATAACTGTTGGTTGTACCAGAAATCTAGTAAGCTCATAAGCTCCTGTGCTCTCTACCTCTGGTGCACTAAAATCTCAAACAGTGCTATCAACCCTGCCCAGTTTTCTTGGTGGACTAGAGAACACCTCCCCTCATGTTATGGAGATAAGGATTCTTTAGTCTTAGGTGTAAAATTTATCAATAATACATGAGCTAACCTAAAGTAGAGCTAAATTTACTTTTTTCCTGGAACAGTCCCTCGCCCTCACCGGCATCTTCTTATGGTTGACGGTCTTTAACTGTCTTCATTGGTTGGTATAGCTCTGTTTTCATGTCAGAGAATGCTTCGAGCAGGCAGGCGGGTGTATTTTTGCAGAAGAGATATTGCAATTCTCTTCTGCAAAAAAGAGCCTGCCTGCTCATAGTTTGTGACAGAAGAACTTTAGTTCCTCTATAAATCTGTATGGAGGAGACATCAGTGAATGAGACCAAGGTGACAGCTGGGCTACAGTCAGGTGTCAGCAGCCTAGGGTGACAATGCAGTTCCTCCACACATACAGTACAGATAATAGGCATTGAATGAGAAAAAATGGCCAGGTAGTTTTTTAAAATGTATGAAATTTCCCTATAAAATAAATGTCACTGTATTTATCTGCAAGATAAACTTTCCCAGGGCAGTTAGTTGGCTGTGCAGGAACTTGTATTACCCATAAAAAGTAGTGAAATATCAATTTAGAACTCTTTGGGATCCCTGAAAGTTTTTACAGATATCATGTTTTCTCATTTTTAAGGGTACCCTCGTTACTCTGTAGAGGGCGACCATCTGTCAGGGGAACATCACTTGAAGATTCAGCGAGCAGAGCTTCAGGATGATGCTTTGTACGAATGTCAGGCAATACAGGCCGCCATCCGATCGCGTCCAGCCCGTCTCACCGTATTAGGTAAGTCTTATATTTACAAAAAGTATATGTGCTGCTTTTTGAAAAATACATCTGCTATTGGTATCTGGTATAATCGCTTATACATTTAAATCTACATAGAGATTTTATCTGTTTAGTTTTTTTCGTATTGTAGGATTCTGGTCTGTCACAGAGGACTGCTCTTTTACTTATGAATCTTTATACAGTTTTGTTACCTTGGTGCAAAAACCCCTCAGTATCTGTTTTTTTTTTTTTTTTTTAAATTTACTATGCTTGCTTCAAATCTACATAGTCATAACAAGTACAAAAATCACATAAAAACAAGCTAATAATAATACCCTATTCATTTACTGGACTATTGGACATTTATTTCTATATTTAGCCCACCTAACTTTAAAATGACCCTTTTCTTTTGAAAGCTTTACCATGCAGAACCTCCTAACACCTCATTCAGATGAGCACTGACACCCGCAATGTGTGTTGAGGCTTTTGCTGTCCTAAAGCTAGAGAGGGCAAAATTAGTCACAACTCTGCAGAGAAACCAATCAGCTTCTAACCTCAGCTTGTTTAATTAAGCTTTAGCAATAAAACCTGGAAGCTGATTGGTTTCTCTGCAGAATTGTGACAAATCTTGCCCTCTCTAGCTTTAGTAAATAAACCCCATTATGACAAGTAACTGTCTGTGCAGCCGCTGCATCTGCATGCACATCCATAGTCTGCTTGCATGCAGATTGAGGTGGATGCAATAGTGAAAATTAAATGCACACAGTACCATATAGTAACACCAAACCCCTCCCCCCAGTCGGCAGATGGTCGGTCGGGTGGGTCTGGTGCACTTACTCCATCTATGGTGGGCAGTGCTTCTCCCGGGCTTCACGACGGCTTCCCTTGCTCGACAGCGGTGAAGGCTTTCCCCTACCCTGCTCTCCACGGGCATTGCGGCGGCTTCCGTTTCCTCCCTCCTCCTCGGCGGCCAATTGGGACTCTTCTCTGTTCGGCCAATCGAAAAAAGGGTCTGAAACCTAATTCTGATTGGCCGGATTGAGGATCAGTGTTTCAATAGCGAATATTCATTTGCTGTTGTAACACCTGGATGGGCTCCTGGCGCAATGCTCTGCGCCACGAGCCCACCCTATTTTGAAGCCTATTAGAGCCTCTGGCTCTAATCAGGTGCTTAAAAAGAAATCACCCCCGCTGCTATAATTCACGCGCCCGGCGTCCTGAAAGGGGCCGGACACATGAATGGGGGGTGGCAGTGTCCTATCAAAATAGCGGCTGTGGATAGAGGGGGCGGTGCTCCGGCTTCCCTAATGAATGGGCTGCCACTGACCAGCGCCCATCTAAAATACAGCTAAAACGCCACTATCAAAAATATGTAAACCCAATGAATATTGCTGCTTATGTGAGCAAACCCTACATCAATCCAGCTTTGAGCAGATCTTTTATTGTGGTCAACATTATTTAGGTCAAATAAATCGCCAACGCTTTCCTGGGAACCTGGTAGGAGCACAATGATTTAAAATGTTTATACACTACTCCATTAAACCACTTGTGCAAACCGCATTTCTATTTCAGAGCCTCTTAACCTTTCTACTGTTAAATAGCATACGATTTACGTTCGGAATAGGGGTGCCACACTTCAAACAACCAGCTTTCAACCTTCTATTCAAAATAGCTGTAAAGTTGAAGGTTCTGTTATATACTTATTTTAGAACTGCTGTATGTTGATGTATGTCGGTCCCCCGGGACTGTAAATAAAACTTTTCTGTTTTTCACTAAAAAAAAAAACGCAACTTTGCACTTTGCTGAGCACCAATAACCCTGATAAAGCAAGGCAATAAAGGCATTTATTGGAAAAAACTTTGCTATGCTGGGATAATTATTAAATTGGATGTAAACATAGTACCTAAAAATCTCATATGATCTCTAACATGTAAATGTTCTTATAGAACACAGTTTACATTTCATTGAATCTGCAGCTTTCATTAAAATAAGCCCTGGTGATCCTGCCGTGAAAGTCCTTGTTCAGGCACTTTCTGGTGGCCCCTTTGCCTCCCGATTGTGCTCCCATGGGGGCTATAGATGGCTGTGCAAACACACTGCTCAGGCATGGTCCATTGTTGTCACCATCAGGAAAACCACCCTAATGCCCCGTACACACGGTCGGACTTTCTGTCCTACTTGGTCCGGCACACTTTTTGACGGACTTTGTCCGCCAGGTGCGCCGGACTTTAAAACGGACGGACTTGCCCACACACGCCCGGACTATTGCGGCGAGCTAAGTCCCCCCGTCTTTCCGACGGACTTTCGCCGGAGTTACGGCGGACTTTCAGAATGAACGGACTTGCCCACGCACGGACGAGTCCGTTCATTTTGAACGTGACTCAGGTGCGACGGGACTAGAAAAGGATGTCAATCTTGCCGCTTTTATCGGCGAGATTGACACCTTGCGAGCCCCGTCGCGGGTCATACCAGGCCCTTAGGTCTGGTATGGATTATAAAGGGAACCCCCTACGCCGAAAAAAACGGCGTGGCGTCCCCCCTAAAATCCATACCAGACCCCAATCCGAGCACGCGGCCTGGTCGGTCAGGAAAGGGGGTGGGGACGAGCGAGCGCCCCCCCCCCTCTCCTGAACCGTACCAGGCCGCATGCCCTCAACATGGGGGGTGGGTGCTTTGGGGGAGGGGGCGCCCTGCGGGGCCCCCAAACCCCAAAGCACCTTGTTCCCATGTTGATGAGGACAAGGGCCTCTTCCCGACAACCCTGGCTGTTGGTTGTCGGGGTCTGCGGGCGGGGGGCTTATCGGAATCCGGGAGCCCCCTTTAATAAGGCCCCCCACCCTATGTGAATGAGTATGAGGTACATGGTACCCCTACCCATTCACCTAGGGAAAAAGTGTAAATAATAAAACACTACACAGGCTTTTAAAATATTTTATTAAACTGCTCCGGGGGGGGGGGATCTTCCTCCGGCTTCGGGGGTCTTCTTCCAGCTTCGGGGGGTCCCTCCGGTTCATCTTCTCCTGGCGTCCGGTTGGTTCTTCTCCGCTCTCTTCTCCCGGTGTTCCAGTTCTTCGGCCGGCTCCTCCGATGTCTTTAGGTAGCTCTCTTGCCAGCAGAGGTCCGGACTTCTGGGCTTCTTTTCTCTTCTCCAGATGTTGACACGATGCTCTCTCCGGCTGGACTGCTCTCTGAGGGCTGCGTTGTGACTTATATAGGCGCAGACCCCGCCCCTTTTGATGTCACAGTCCCTGGGCATGCTGGGACTGTGACGTTTTAGGGGGCGTGGTCACTGGGTGATGTTAACTACGCCCCCTAAAACGTCACAGTCCCAGCATGCCCAGGGACTGTGACATCATAAGGGGGCGGGGTCTCCACCTATATAAGTCACAACGCAGCCCTCAGAGAGCAGTCCAGCCGGAGAGAGCGTCGTGTCAACATCTGGAAAAGAGAGGAGAAGACAAGACAAGAAGCCCAGAAGCCCAGAAGACAAGAAGACAAGAAGCCCAGAAGTCCGGGCCTCTGCTGGCAAGAGAGCTACCTGAAGACAGCGGAGGAGCCAGCCGAAGAACTGGAACACCGGGAGAAGAGAGCGGAGAAGAACCAACCGGACGCCGGGAGAAGAAGAACCGGAGGGACCCCCGAAGCCGGAAGAAGACTCCCGAAGCCGGAGGAAGATCCCCCCCGGAGCTGTTTAATAAAATATTTTAAAAACCTGTGTAGTGTTTTATTATTTACACTTTTTCCCTAGGTGAATGGGTAGGGGTATCATGTGGGGGGCCGGGATCTGGGGGCCCTCTTATTATAGGGGGCTCCCGGATTCCGATAAGCCCCCCGCCCGCAGACCCCGACAACCAACGGCCAGGGTTGTCGGGAAGAGGCCCTTGTCCTCATCAACATGGGGACAAGGTGCTTTGGGGTGGGGCGGCCCCGCAGGGCGCCCCCCTCCCCCAAAGCACGCACCCCCCCATGTTGAGGGCATGCGGCCTGGAACGGTTCAGGAGGGGGGCGCTCGCTCGTCCCCACCCCCTTTCCTGACCGGCCAGGCTGCATGCTCGGATCGGGGTCTGGTATGGATTTTAGGGGGGACCCCACGCCGTTTTTCGGCCTAGGGGGTTTCCTTTATAATCCATACCAGACCTAAGGGCCTGGTATGCCCCGCGCTCGCCGCAATAGGAAAATTTGTTTTTCCTATTGCAGCGAGTGCGAGATGCAGTACCCTGCCCTCGCGTCGTATCTGGTCCGTTGGACCAGCATACACACGAGCGGGCTTTCCGTCGGACCAGCACACAGACGAGCGGACTTTCCGCCCGAAACTGAGTCCGACGGAAAGATTTAAAACTTGTTTCAAATCTAGGTCCGGCGGGCTTTTGGGAAAAAGTCCGCCGGAAAAGTCCGCCGGAGCCTACACACGGGCGGATTGTCCGGCACACTCTGGTCCGCCGGACCAAGTATGCCGGAAAGTCCGACCGTGTGTACGGGGCATTAGAAGCACCTTGCAGAAGTCCTGTAGTGCATTGAGACAAGAAGTGGTGGCTGCAAAGAGGGTGCATGTGATGAGCAGCACTGAGATGAAACAAAGGATAAAAAAAGGGGAAAAAGTGGATTTTACTAAAAAATGGTAATTGTTTATAAGCAAACCAAAAGCCATTCAATTAGGGTTAACCTCTACTTTAAAGTGTAGTCCAAAGGCAGAATATGATGGGACAGAGAGTAAAAAAAAATAGCAAATTTTATTAATAATCAGTTAACCACTTAAGGACAGAGCCTCTTTCTGAGATTTGGTGTTTACAAGTTAAAAACATTTTTTTTTGCTAGAAAAATTACTTAGAACTTCCCAAACATTATATATATTTTTTCTAACACCCTAGAGAATAAAATAGCAGTCGTTGCAATACTTTCTGTCACACCGTATTTGGCAGCGGTCTTACAGGCGCACTTTTTTTGGAAAAAATTCACTTTTTTGAATAAAAAAATAAAACAGTAAAGTTAGCCCAATTTTTTTTTTATATTGTGAAAGATAATGTTACATCGAGTAAATTGATACCCAACATGTCACGCTTCAAAGTTGCGCCCGCTCATGGAATGGCGACAAACTTTTACCCTTAATCTCCATAGGCGATGTTTAAAAAATTGTACAGGTTGCATGTTTTGAGTAACAGAGGAGGTCTAGGGCTAGAATTATTGCTCTCGCTCTACCGATCGCGACGATACCTCACATGTGTGGTTTGCACACCGTTTTCATATGCGGGCGCTACTCACGTATGTGTTCGCTTCTGCATGCAAGCTCGGCGGGAGGGGTGCGTTTAAATTTATTTTCTTATTTATTTTACCTTTTATTTTTATTTTTTACACTGTTCTTTTAAAAAACATCCCTTGTTTTTTATTTTGTAAAACATCCCTTGTAATAGAAAAAAAGCATGACAGGACCTCTTAAATATGAGATCTGGGGTCAAAAAGACCTCCGATCTCATATTTACACTAAAATGCAATAAAAAAAATAAATAATTTAATGTCATTTGAAAAAAATAAAAAATTTCCCTTTAAGAGCTATGGGCGGAAGTGAAGTTTTGACGTCCCTTCCACCCTGCAATGATTTGGAGACGGGTGGGGGCCATCTTCCCCTCACTCGTCTCCATGCCAAGCTAGGAAGCAGACGCGGTCGCCTGCGCCGGCACAAAGGCGGAGGGCACCGGAGAGCGGCGGAAGGGAGCCCCTCTCCCGCCGCCCATAGAAGTGATCAAGTGGCGAATCCGCCACAGAGACCACTTTTAACTTGAAGCGGACCGCCCGCTGAAGAACTACTGGGGTTATGGCTAGCTGCTGCCATAACAACAATAATCCTCTTCAAAGTAGCGACATAAAACGACGGCGGGCGGTCCGTAAGTGGTTAAAAAAATCTTAAAAACTTGAGGTTAATAGCACTGCCACTGACCACCAATGTTGGAGGGTGAGGGGGTTGGTAGTACTGCCACTGACCAGCAATGTTGGAGGGTGGGGAGGTTGGTAGTACTGCCACTGACCACCAATGTTGGAGGGTGGGGGGGTTGGTAGTACTGCCACTGACCACCAATGTTGGAGGGTGGGGGGGTTGGTAGTACTGCCACTGACATCGATGCTGAGGGTTACAATTGCAGTCACTGACAACAATACTAGGGCAATATTTCAACTGAAAGGAAAGATGGGGCTTGTCTACTCCTATTTGCCTTTAAATACATTTTAATTCTATTATTTTTATACAGGATTTATATAGTGCCGACAGTTTACGCAGCGCTTTACAATATAAAAGGGAGACAATACAGTTATAATACAATAAAATACAAGAGGATTAAGAGGGCCCTGCTCAGAAGAGCTTACAATCTAATAGGGTGGGGCAGGTGGTACAAAAGGTTGTAACTGTGGGGAATGAGCTGGTGGAAGTGGTAGGAGATTAGTTGGAGACGTGATAGGCTTTCCTGAAGAGATGAGTTTTCAGGGATCGCCGGAAGGTAGCAAGAGTAGGGGATAGCCGGACCAGTGGAGGTAGCGAGTTCCAGAGGATGGGAGAGGCTCTGGAGAAATCCTGGAGACGAGCATGGTAGGAGGAGACGAGAGAGCTTGAGAGCAGGAGGTCTTGAGAAGAGCGGAGAGGTCGATTTGGATGATATTTGGAGACAAGATTGGTGATGTAGTTCGAGGCAGAGTTGTGAATGGCTTTGTATGTTGTGGTTAGAATTTTGAATTTAATTTGCTGGGTGATTGGGAGCCAGTGTAGGGATTGGAGGAGAGGGTTGGCAGACACGGATCGGTTGGTAAGGTGGATAAGTCTGGCAGCAGCATTAATAATAGACTGAAGAGGGGATAGCCTATGAAGAGGTAGGCCAATGAGAAGGGAGTTGCAATAGTCAAGGCGAGAGATAACAAGGGAATTGAATGAGGAGCTTGGTGGTTTCATTTGTTAAAAAGGGTGAATTTTAGAGATGTTACGAAGGTGAATTCTACAAACGTTTGACAATGATTGGATTTGAGGCTGAAATGACAAGTCAGAGTCTAAGATTACACCTAATACCCTGGCGTGAGGGGAGGGACTGATGGTTGCATTGTTGATTTTGATGGAAAAGTCATGGAGGGGGGCACGGGCGGGGGGAATATTAATAGCTCAGTTTTAGAGAGATTTAGTTTAAGTAAGTGGTGCGACATCCATGTTGATATGTCTGTTAGTAAGTTAGCTGGTAAGTTAGTAATACATGTTTTGCATTCTCATACTTTAATTGTATGAGTATACATTTTTTTTACTGTTGGGACATGGAATTTACCTGGCCCTGATATCACTAAGATTAAGAAACGCTGTCCTAAATTGATAGAAACTGATTGAAACTGACTTCAGAATCTCTGTTGTGATCTTTTGAAGATCTTTGGGAATGAATTACTTTACAATACATACAGGTACCGCGTTTACCCGAAATAAGAACGGGTCTTCATTTTGGCAACAAAAGATATAGTAGGGCTTATTTTTGGGGTAGGTTTTATCATGTAATGTTCTCTCCCCCTCTGCTTTCCTGCCTGTCAGGAATCCCCAGTGTGAACCAAGTTAAAGTGGTTGTATAATCCACTCTATTGCAGTATTATATAATGTACAATGTGTTTCTGTAATATAATTGTGCCAAATACCTTCTTTACCCGCCGAAGCTCTCTTCCTCGCTCCGAGCACTGCAGAGGGAAGGGCCGAGATCCCCTGCTGACAGCTGGGAGGAGAGGAGGAGAGCTGCGGGAGGTGAGCTGAGCACCGAGCGGCGCTGTACCGAAGGTATTTGTCACAATTATATTACAGAAACACACACATTGTACATTATATAATACTGTAAGTGGATTATAGGATTTTTTTCAACCACTTTAACTAGGGCTTATTTTCGGGGGTTCGACTTTTATTGCAGCCCTCCTGGAAAATCACAGTAGGTCTTATTTTTGGGGAAACGCAGTAGAGAGGTCAGGGATGGCTTGTTTTGAAGCTCTTTTTTCCTGCTTGTTGGGTGTAAATATTTTAAAATCCACAGTCTGGGCACAGGTGCCATTTAAAGATTTGTTTTCAAATCTTGTGTTGTCATCTAAGTGACTGAAAATATTAGATGAAAGGAAAACTTAGGTGTCCCCTATTATGTTTACCTTCCTGCAAAAGAAAGTTGTCACATGTTAGATGTTCACGTAACTGGGAGTTTTTGAGATCTGTAGCCTCCCTGGCGGTATTCCCGAGTGTGGCTCGGGGTTAAAATTCAGGACCATTAGCGGTAACCCCGAGCCACACTCGGGATTGCATCGCAGGATCCTGGTGCCTCCTTACTTACCTTGTCCCCGGGATCCTGCGATGTCCCCCGCAGTGTCCGAGGGCTGTGTCCTCCTCCGAAGCCTCTCCGGGCCAGGCTCCGTTCCCTGCGAGCGTCGCGACGCACGAGGGCGGAGCCTGGCGGCAAATTCAAAAAAATGTAAAAAGCATAACACATACAGTACTGTAATCTTACAGATTACAGTACTGTATAAAATCATTTCACATCCCATTTGTCCCCAGTGCTCTGGCCCATGCCCTGCATCCAGTTTTATATTGCATATACTGTTCTTTCTGCCTGGAAACTGGAGATTGTCCATAGCAACCAAAAAGTGTCCCTTTACGTCAAAAATGGCTTTAGACCAGCTAGAAAACAGCGATAGTAAATTAGAACACTTGCAGAATTGAGCGATAGTGAATCATGTGGAAATTTATTTTATTACTATTTATTTTTATTTTTTTTAATTATTATTTTTTTTTATTATATTATAATTTATGTTTTTGTGTTTCAAACTTTATCATACCCGGGATATCTACTAGACTCTTGTTTGGACAGATTTAAGTGTGTTATTGTTAAGAATTACAGACCTACAATATAAAACGCCAAATTTCCATGCAAAATAATTGTACCGCTTTCAGCACCTAAAATCAGAAAGAATCATACCGCCAGGGAGGTTAATGAATTTTATTAAATGTTTTGTTTTACAGACCTGGGAGTTTTACTTGCAGTGCACATGTTACCTTAATGTGATTGTAAACCTCAGACATGAAATATGAACAAAGCATTTCCTACTATAGTGTGTCTCAATCCAGATATCTGCTAACCTCTTGTATCTTGCTCCTGGGACTGTATCTTGCTCCTGGGACTGTATCAACAGGCTGATAGACACATGCACACTTTAGCACTAAGCACATTTAGGGGGGGTGCACTCAAATCCCAGAATGTGTACATAAATATTGCAAGAGGGTGTACCTGAATATTGAAGGAGGGCATAGATAAATATTTCAGAAGGGTGTGAGACAATAGTGAGGTCTGACAAATCCCAAACTATGTGGAGAGGATGTAGCAGTAGAACTGAACACTGTGTCACCCTCATTTTCCCCAGAGTTTGCTAGTCTCTATAAAAAGGTCATATTTGAACCTCATGTCTGCTCTAGGCATTCGTGGAAGGTGAAACATAGCTCAGCTTAAGACACATTTAACAAAAAGCAGAGATATCATAAACTTCATCTAGCTAGGGTCTGTAAAAGACTCCTAATGATGCTTTGTCAAAAAATAGGCCGGTTGTAAACAGTACTGTGAGCAATACACATCTGTGAGTTTGGTTTTTGACTGAAAACTAAACTTTGATAGATCTCAAGCTTACAGGTCAATGCCTATGGAATGAGGTTTTCTTCATAAAAAGTGGTTAAACTACTCCACTCCTTGAGGCAGGTGACTACTTTTCAATACCTAGGTGTTGAGGTGCAAGCAACCCTTTCACGATATGTCAAGAATAATCTTACTCCACTCTTGACCAAATTTACCCACACCTGTTCAGCATGAATGCAGCTTCCTTAATCCAATAGGACAAGTCAATTTCCCCCAGATTTCTTTATTTTTTTCATCAAACACTGATCCTAGTCCCATCCACATTTTTCTGTAAACTGGAAAGTACTGTGCCTTTTTTTATATGGAATATCCAAACCCCCAGGCTAGCAAACGTTTCTCTATCTGTGCCTCTTACCCTGGGAGAGCTTAGCCCTTCCCAATTTCTTACCTAATTACTGGACAGCGATTCTAGTTTTGGTTCAGTGGTGGTTTTCCCAATCCAAGCATAACTAAGGCTTAAAGTACACGGGACCTTCTGCAACCTCTCCTGAACGATTCAACTTGATAGATAGTAACCGACGTTTAAAAACATCCGTTTAGACGCGTTTACATGCCGCGTTTGCATTTAGAAGCGTTTTTTTTTTTTCAAACAGTCAAAAATTTTAAACGCCTATAAACAAAACGCAGCTAAACGCGAGTAACCGTGTTTACAAGCTGTTACAGGTGTTTTTGGCATTTCAAATGCCTCTGAACATCTAACAGGAACATTTTTTCTTTGCTTTAAGATAAGATAACATCGAGGAGAGTTCAGAGGCAGCTGAAAAAAAAAACGCCCAATTGCTCCTAAAGCCTGGTTCACACCTATGTACAAAATGTAGGCAAGATATGGTGAGAAATACTCCTGTGCTTGTGAGGCCGTTTGCCGCAGTGAACGGGTAGTATTGTAGAAAGTGGAAGGATTGGAGGAGATGATAGAGCGTGTCCCGCTGCCTTAACTGACCCGGGGTGGTCTGGAAAGGACTGTATGGTAGGAGGTGGATGGAAGGCGCGTGATCATTTTGATGTAAGCGTCTGATCACGCGCCATCCATCCACCTCCTACCATACTGGTTCACACCTATGCAGGTTGCATTTTGCATATTCTGAGTGCATTTTGCGTTTTTCAATAAACGTTTTTGATCCATTGAAGTTTATGGAACCAAAAACCAGAAGAAAGTCCCTGGTCCTTTCCATAAAATGCACAGATGTGAACACGGCCCATAGGAAACCATGTTAAATGGACTGTAGTGTGTTTCTGCAAAACTGAAAATGAACTAAAAAATGCATAGGTGTGAACCAGGCCCAAACGTCCATTTACCAGCAGCAGTGTACATGAAGCCTAAAGCCCCGTACACATGATCGGACTTTCGGACGGGAAATGTTGGATGTCGGGCTGTTGGCGGAAAATCCGACCGTGTGTATGCTCCATCGGACAATTGTTGTCAGACTTTCCGCCAACAAATGTTGGCTAGCAAGTGTTCAAATTTTCCGCCAACAAATGTGTGTTGTCGGACTTTCCGATCGTGTGTACACAAGTCCGTCGGACAAAAGTCCAAAGTACAAACACGCATGCTCGGAAGCAGAAGTGGTCGGTCTTGTAAACTAGCGTTCGTAATGGAGAATTAACATTCGTGACGCGGCAAATTATGAGATCTCCAAATGCAGCTTCTTTTTTAATGGGATAATAATGAAGCTGCTTTGCTGGTGATACTTATGGAGATATTGCAAACAAATTTTCAAAGGCTTTTTTTTTCTAGTGATATCAAGAAAAATATTATTATAGTTTTTTTTTTTTATTTGTGCAAGTTACCACAACACCATTATCCCGTAGTTTTTAAGATCAAAGATACAACTATGTTGGTGTCTCTTGTCAATTTTACTTTGTATTTTTTAAAATGTAACTGCCTACTCCCAAACTGTCATTTGAAGTAAAACACATAGCCAAGTATTATTCTACACAATTTCACAATTTTTTTATCGTGCATTGAAAAAAAATAAATAAATTAGACATGCTATCTGCCAATAGAACCTAATCAAAAAGTGCATTATATGCATCCAAAAATATAGAAAATAAACCAAATCAAATCATTATTCAACCAAAAAAAAAAAGTCAAAGCAATAACTCCAAGGCCAATAATAAATAACACCTTAGTTATCTCCTCCGATTCCACAACATGTCTGGTTGACGAACGACCATTCAGAAATGAACTGAAAAGCACGAAATGAAAAGTGCGAACAGAAAAGCGCTAAATGAAAAACGCGAAAAGAAAAGCGCGATTCAACACTCACCAAACTTATACTAACACAAAATTAGCAGAAGGAGCCCAAAGGATGGCACTAAGGGGCTGAAAAACCATGTAGTACGTCTAGTACGTCACTACGTTTGTAATTGTTGGCCAACATTTGTGTGACCGTGTGTATGCAAGACAAGTTTGGGCCAACACCTTTCAGACAAAATTCCACGGTTTTGTTGGCCAACAATCTGATCGTGTGTACGAAGCATAAAAGTCATTAAAAGTCAAATAAAAGTCATTTATGAGGGCCAGTGACTCTGCTATTTTGGACTGGATCTACTCTACAAGTGATCCAAACTCTGCACTGAACCAAAGACCAGGCGGACTATACCTAATTTTAAACCCATTTCTTTTACTGTTGCTTATGCCTGTTTTCTAATATATTTTCTTTAAATATTTTCTTTGCATTTAAAAATTATTAATCTGAATCTGTTAAATGCTCTAATCGCAAATCATAGTACTTTTGCATCTTTAGAGAGGCTACAATAGTGTAACAATATTCCAGTCTGGGCAATTTTCAGTAAATACCTTATACAGCCCACTTTCTCTTTCTTGTCTGGTGATTAGCCTAGGCTTATGACATCATGCACAGCTCTCTCACTCACCCTCGTGAGAGTTTGCCAGGAAGGGAGGGGGGATGACTCATAAGAGGGCCAATGAGAGCTGTAGAGCTGTAGGTGTGCCCCTGTGTGTCTGTGTAAATCCAGGAAGTGAACAGGCAGAAGCTTCAGCTGCCCACAGTTAAAATGGATGCAGCCAGACTTAGTGGAGGGAGATTTCTGCAGCATATTTGGAAAGTACAGAATCACAGTATATATAAAATAATATGCAAAGTGGTTGGAGGGAAGCTTCAGAATGGCAAACATGTTTTTATTACAAATTATGTGAGCAAACTGAAGTTCCTCTTTAAAAATCTCAGAAAATCTCTGCACAGAGTGAAGCGGAGTGTGTAATAGTCACACAGTGTACTCATATACTATAGGAGGTTATACTCCAATATATCAAGAAGGTGTACACAAACTCTCAAGCATAGAAGTCATTAAAAAGATTCCTATAACCTGAAGTACGGAAAATATCTTTTTTTTGTTCTCCACCGTTGTTGTTTAATGAACATCAGAAAGATGTTGTTGTGTTTTTTTCCTTTTCTTTAGAGAAAAAAGGGTTCTGTTCAGACTTGGCACCCGCAGCCATTAGGAGAAATAACTCCATTATCAGACACAGCAAATGGAAAGGGCTTCAGAGTTTCCTGAGCTTATTACCAGTATCATTACCAAGTATGGTCTTTCTAGACCTGGCTTTTCTCACTATTACAAGGTCATTTTACTGAAGAAGATAGAGGCAGGAAGCTCACTTTATGCTTTTTAAAGGGTCAGTCTATCCATAACCGATATTTTTGATGAATGCTGTGAGTGCTTGGTGAATGCTGGGAATTTAAACCCTCTAATGTCTTTTCTATTTCATGGGGACTCTATTCTGCACTGAATTCCAGGCTCTGTACACCTGTTGTGTTCATTATTAGGGGCTCCCACCACCGCTGCACTGAGTTCCAGGCTCTGTACACCTGTTGTGTTCATTAGGAGGGGCTCCCACCACCACTACACCGAGTTCCAGGCTCTGTACACCTGTTGTGTTCATTATGAGGGGCTCCCACCACCACTGCACCGAGTTCCAGGCTCTGTATACCTGTTGTGTTCATTAGGAGGGGCTCCCACCACCGCTGCACTGAGTTCCAGACTCTGTACACCTGTTGTGTTCATTATGAGGGGCTCCCACCACCACTACACCAAGTTCCAGGCTCTGTACACCTGTTGTGTTCATTATGAGGGGCTCCCACCACCGCTGCACTGAGTTCCAATCTCTGTACACCTGTTGTGTTCATTATGAGGGGCTCCCACCACCGCTGCACCGAGTTCCAGGCTCTGTACACCTGTTGTGTTCATTATGAGGGGCTCCCACCACCGCTGCACTGAGTTCCAATCTCTGTACACCTGTTGTGTTCATTATAAGGGGCTCCCACCACCGCTGCACTGAGTTCCAATCTCTGTACACCTGCTTGATCCATTCTGAGGGGTTCTCACCATCCCAGTGTTGAGTTTATTGGGCCTGAAAACCTGCTGTGCCCATTATAAAGGATTCCCACCATCCCAGCACTAATTATCCGGGTCTGCATATCTGGTGTGCTCATTTGAGAGGTGCCCATTATCCTTGCACTAAGTTATCAGGTCTACACACCTTCTGTGCCCATTTTGAGGGGCTCCTGTCATCCCTGCGCTGAGTTCCTGGGTATGCACATCTGCCCTGGAGCAGGCAGGTATAACTGAGGCTGTTTAGGCTAAATCATAGAAGAAATGAGGATAAAGGGGAAAGCCTTCCCAATAGACACCCTTAGGGCATATATCTCTCTTATCCCGAAAGAGGGCAAAGACCCATCACTCTGTGGGAGTTACCGCCCAATCGCACTTCTTAATTCGGACCTTAAACTTTTTGCCAAGATTCTAGCTAATAGGCTGCTTCCCCACATACCAAACCTGATTCACAGAGACCAGGCTGGCTTCGTGCCGCTACGTGAACCTAGAGACAACACGATTCGAGTCATCAATCTGATACATGCGGCAAAGACCACCAAAAAGGGCCTTCTCCTGCTGTCAACCGACGCGGAGAAGGCTTTCGACCGCGTTAATTGGTCCTTCATCTGGGCAACTCTAGAGCACATAGGTCTTCGCTCATCCATGCTACAGTGGATACTCTCCTTGTATACCCACCCCACTGCGTCGGTTAGGGTCAACGAGACAAGATCGAATTTCTTTGACATCCGCAATGGTACCCGACAGGGCTGCCCCCTCTCCCCTCTGATCTTTATCCTGTCCCTGGAACCCCTATTGTGCACAATAAGAGCAAACTCTGACATTGAAGGTTACCCAAAACCCTCTGGTTCTCATAAGGTGGCCGCCTTTGCAGACGACCTTATTTTCTTTTTAACGGAACCACTCTCTTCTCTTCCCAACCTGCTTCAATCCCTTCGAGAATACGGTACTCTTTCTTCATTTCAGATCAATTTAACCAAATCTTCCATTCTCAACATAACAGTAGACACAGGAACTGCCCAACGCTTACGCTCGACCTTTCAACTAAAATGGGCAACCAAGCTTATACGTTACTTGGGAGTTGACATTACGTCCGACCCAGCAGAATTATATTCGGCCAATTTTGACCCATTACTGATACGCCTTAAAACTGACCTACTACACTGGCATTCCCTGACGCTGACGTGGTTTGGCAGATGTAGTGCTCTGAAGATGACCCTGTTGCCAAGGGTGTTATACCTGCTTCAGGCACTCCCCATCCGACTGCCTCCAGCGTTCTTCAAACGAATTGACTCCATGTTCCGGGCATTTGTCTGGTCCCACCGCAAACCACGAATACGACTCCAACTCCTCCATTTGGCGAAAGGCAGGGGTGGAGTGGGCTTACCGGACATCAAGGCCTATTACAGAGCAGTCCATTTAACTAGGTTGGTGGACTGGCACTGCCATGCGGAGGCAAAACACTGGGTTGCAATGGAGGAGGAGGACTCCGGGGGTTTGGCCAGGTGCTGGCCCTGGATTACAACATCACTACCCAAAGATATCGTTGAACACCCCACTCTTGGCAGTACTCTAACGGTGACCAGAGATGCATTTCGGCGCTCATCTGTATCCCCACAGCCGTCCCCCATGGTGCCGATTCTGGGTAATCCGGAGTTCCTACCCGGTTTGCAGAACCCGCAATTTAAGCGACTCGCAACAAGCACCAGGCTATGCATACACGATTTCATGGAACCCAACGGCCAACTTTCCCTAAATGTCGGGGCGTTAGTAACAGACCCCCCCCTAGACTTCTGGAGCAGCTTACATCTGCGGAATTTTCTACGCAGTTATCTGCGGAAACCAGGCATTACTCGCAAATTAACCGAACTTGAACTCATTTGCCATCGCGGGGAACCGACACGACATTGCCTTTCATGATATACTCATCCCTAACACAACCTGAGGAAGGATACGTACCCCTGTTTCTCGCTAGGTGGGAGGAGGAACTGGGAACCCAATTTACCGAGATACAGAGACAAAAAATTCTCTATTTTGCCCAGAAATCATCCATTGCGACTAGGGTGCAAGAAACTTGTTACAAAATTACGACACGCTGGTACAGGGTCCCTACCACTCTACATCGCTTCTTCCCTCAGGTGCCCAGCCTCTGCTGGCGCTGTGGTGCGGAGGAGGGGACGATGTTGCACATCTTTTGGTCTTGTTCCAAACATGCTCCTTTCTGGCTAGAGGTGGCCCGCACAATCGGACACCTCACAGGTGTCTCCCTGGAGGGAAATCCGGCAGCCTGTCTGCTCCATCTGTCAGACCGACCCATCAAAAAATATAAGACCTCTCTCACCATCCAACTCCTGAATGCCGCAAAGGCATGCATACCCCTGTGCTGGAAATCGGAGAGACCACCGGCGGAATCCCTGTGGTTTACGAAAGTAAATGAATTGAGGGACATGGAAGACCTTACGGCCACCCTACACAATAGGGAGGAGGTCTTTAGGGAAACCTGGAGACCCTGGCAACACTTTACATACACGGAAACATATCTCCAGGAAATGGCGCAATCCAATTAACTGAATAAACCGTGTGTACACCTCAGGCAGGGGTCAATACACCTCATATCTCATATTTCATATTCTTTTACTCTCTGCACTCTCTCTCTCTAATATCTCAACCTCCCGTTTCCAATTCCTTCCTTTTCCCTCTCCCCTTCTTGCCTCCCCCCCCCCATCAACCCGTTTTACTGTTTAACTTCCCCCGGGGGTATTAGTTTTTGTATAACACACTCTCATACATGGGTTTCCTTATGGCCAGATACAAAGAATATCCTTAGACCATTTACCTCTCACATGGTCCCATGTTTGGGCTTCTTAGCCATTCAGCTCCCTACCTTATTATTTCTATTATTTTATCATAAGAAAATACTATTTACCACTGTGTGATGCAATCTAACACTCCAGGGAGTCAGTACCGAATCAAGCAACAAAGATGATAAAGCACCTAACAGGTCCTTTACTTTGGCAGTAGTGTTTTACCGGGGTATAATCCCCGTGAACTTTGACGATGGTGTAAATGTCAGTTACCATATATCTTGTCCTTACTGTTTCTGTTATCTTTGACTGCAAACCTAATCTTGTATTTTGTATGCTTGGTTCTGACACTGTTATATAAATCAATATGTAATGGGATGTACCCACTCAGTGTGAAAATAAAAAGAATTTAAAAAAAAAAGAAATGAGGATAAAGGAGCGCCCGGTGATCAAAGAGGTAAGTAATTTTAATTTTATTTAAAGTTACGGCAATAAAAAGAGGCCAATGCGTTTCGGGGGCCTAAAGACACCGCTTCATCAGGGCTGTTTGGAAAAGTTCACCGTAAGGATGCAGATTGAGGTAGCAGCCCAAGCCCTAACAGGGCTCATCACCACCTTTTTTCCAAACTGGGCACGGACCTCTGGAAACTAATTCTTTCCCTTTGCCCACGCCCTACCAATCTACAACACTGACTGATAGAGTCAGTCCAATGTGATCTACACCCATTCTTCTAGGCTTAAACATATCAGCTTTCCTGTATGGCTGTGCTTTTTAGCCGTATGTAGTAAATAAAGTTATTTTTATTGGAATATCTCTTTGATGCAGACCATTTATTATTATACTGCACACCTTCTGTGCCCATTATGAGGGACTTCCACCTTTCTTCGATGAGTTCCCAAGTCTACACACCTGCTGTACCCATTATGGAGGACTCCCAATATCCAGTCACTGATTGCTTAGGTCTGCATACCCGGTGTGTTTATTTGAGAGGTTCTCACCATCCCTGAGCTGAGTTCCTGGATCTGTACACTTGCTGTGCCCAATGTGAGGGATTCCCACCATCCCAACACCTGACAACCTCACAAACTATTTCTATATAAGCACACGCTCCGTGTTCATATTGACAGTACAGTTCATACAGGAGCAAAAAAATTCACATGGTATCTTGAGAACAGAGAGATTCTTTTTCCTGATTCAGTGTCAAAGAAGCATGTTCACTTGTAGAGAAAAATGATTTAACTTTCCCCACATGTTCCTAACACGGACACCATAAAACGTACAGAAAAGATAATGTACTCTAAAATGATAAGGTTAAAAACAGTGCTCAGCTAAATTCCAGATAGGGTTTAACCGCTATCTGTGCCTCTGTTGGGTGATTCTCTTTCACTCCCTGCCAAAGTGACACAACAGGAAGTTAGAAGAAATCTCGGCAATAGGTATACAAACCTCCTGATAGGGGATCCAATTTATATGAAGAAGCTTGTGGCGTATAGAAAACAAATAAAGAAAAAAATACTAATAGGCATAAATTGCACTCGGTACCCAGCGTGATGCTAAATTTCAGCCCTGCCAAGGAAAATAAAACGCAGAAGTCATCATCCCTCATTTATGCAAATTGTAACTTTAAAGGGTGCGCAACACCAAGCCCAAAAATACATGATGAGTTGATGATAAGAGCGGGGAAAAGAAAAAAAAGTTGATTGAGATAAAATCAATGGGTGATTTTTGAGGCAGTTCAGCTCATTAGCTGTTTGAATAAGCAGTGATGTTAATTAAACAGAGCTCTGAGAAATTCAAACATGATGGATTCCTCAGTAAAATGCTAGGTAAACATTTTTCGGCGGAGTCGCTGGGGTGCTGAGTGCTCCTGCACTTCAAAGGCGCACGGGAGATAGGGGAACGTAATGCATGAGAAGGGCTTATCCCACCGAGGGGGTGACTCCAGGCGGGGCTCAGAGCTCCAGCGTCTGCAGCTTACAGTGTTGGGGGGCGCTCTTGGGGGAGGCGAGGGACGCAATCTGTCCCATGGGAGGGCATTACGCATTGCCTGTATTGAAGGAATCTCTCTGAGGCGGCCTCTAATTAGTGTTGAATCTCTTTCTAGTACTGCCAGCAAATTACTTATTATAGTTTGATATTTCGGTGTGTTCTCTGGAGGTGAGGAGCGGCAACATGAGAAAAACACATCTGGAAATGTATAAAATTATTCAGACTAGAATTCCTGGAAAAAAAGATGAGTAGTAAGAGATCATTGAGATAAACTAAAGTCAATAAAACAGAAATATGTGTGTATATGAATAAGACAGAGATGGATGTTACTTATAGAAAATAATGGTAAGAAAGAGATCAAGATAGTTATATGTATTTTAAAAATAGTAATAGAGCGTGACTGTGGTGGGGGCATTAGAATGTAGGCTCTTCTGATGTGACCAGCTCAGTGTTCTCTGCACAGCACCGTGGTATATGTCAGAGACATATTTAAACGTATATTAACTTCCTTAGCAGTAATCCCGAGTGTGGCTCGGGGTTAATTTTCAGTACCAAGAGCGGTAACCCCGAGCCACACTCAGGATTACACCGCAGTATCTGGGTACAGGTACTTACCTCGTCCCTAGGATCCTGCAATGTCCTCCCGCTGTATCCTCCGGCCTGATCCTTCGCCCGATGTATCAGTGTTCTGGGCTCCGTTCCCTGCGAGCGTCGCAACGCATGGGGGCGGAGCCCAGCGGCAAATAAAAAAAAAATACAAAAAAAATAACACACACAATACATTGTAATCTCTAGATTACAATACTATATCAAATCGTTTCACCTCCGTTTTGTCCCTAGTGCTTTGTCCAGTGCCCTGCCTGCACTTTTACCATTCTTTCTGCCATTCTTTCTGTCTGGAAACTTGAGAATGTCCATGGCATCCAAAAAGCGTACCTCTACAGTATGTCAAAAGCGGTTTTAGACCAGCTAGAAAACAGCGATAGGGAATTAGACTCACTTGCAGAATTGAGCGATTAGTGGGGAAATTCGTCACCAGACACTGAAAGTGATGACAGCGACAATTCTGCGACTGAGCTCAGTGATGTGCGAACTTGGTGCTCTATTGACTGTGGTACGTATCACGCAGCACTGGGCTCAATCGCAGAATCGTCGCTGACGTCACTTTCAGTGTCTGGTGACGAATTTTCCCACAAGTCACTATCGCTCAATTCTGCAAGTGATTCTAATTCACTATCGCTGGTTTCTAGCTGGTTTCTAAAACCGCTTTTGACGTAGAGGGACGCTTTCCATTGTCCTGATTGTGATGTCGGACTTTGTGCTGTCCCATGTTTCAAAATTTGTCATACCTGAGATGTTTACTAAACCAATATGCAGTGTCTAGTATTACAGCGACTAGTAATATTGCACCCTTGTTTGGACAAATTTCAGTATTTTTGGTTTGATTACATTATTGAATAAAATATGTTATTATTATTATATTATTATTTTTTTATAATTATTTATAGTTATTTACTATATTATAATTTACATTTCATATTTCAAACTTTATCATACCTGGGATGCCTACTAGACTCTTGTTTGAACAGATTTAATTGAGTTATTCCTAAGATTTACAGGCCTACAATATAAAACAACAAATTTCCATGCAAAACAATGTACAGCTTTGACATTCAAAAATCAGACATAATCATACCGCCAGGGAGGTTAATAACAGTGTGGACTGAGGTGTGACTTTAGAATGTAAGCTCTTCTGGTGCAGAGACTGATGTGACTAGCTCAGTGTTCTCAGGAATATGTCAGAGCGGTATAATATTATTAATAGTGTATGACTGGGATGAGTAGACAAAGGATTGTAAGCTCCTCTAATGTAGAGGCTAAAAGGATCAGAATTAGACAACAGGTTTAGATAGACACATTGGGGTTTATTTACTAAAGCTGGGAAGTGCAAAATCAGGCTCACTTCTGCATAGAAACCAATCAGCTTCCAGATTTTATTGCCAAAGCCTAATTGAACAAGCTGAGGTTAGAAGCTGATTGGTTTCTATGTAGATGTGAGCCTGATTTTGCACTCTCCAGCTTTAGTAAATAAACCCCATTGTTTCTGTATATAGTTAGTTAAAATACCACAGGGTGATATATATATAAGATAAAGTCACAGATTTTTTAGAACATTTTGTGATGTGTGCCGGGTCGCCATGGTCATTAAGGCATTTCAGCAGGATGGCTCAGGAAACTGGCCCTATGAATTGGATGCCTGACCCAGGGAATGTCTGCTTTTGCTGCAGAGATTTTGTGTTGGCACACAGTAAATCAATGGTGCTCCTACAGATTCAGCTACAATGGCTGGACAAGGGCAAAGCTGGGGTAAGTGCGCAGGTTGGCTGTTGACTGGCAGGAACCTGCACTGGGTTTGATTCAGACCAGATAATAATAAGAAGCATGCTTGTAGAAGAAAGCTCCTGGGACTGACTTCTTTCAAGAGCAAAGATTATACACAACGATCAATGAAGGAAAAGAGCCAAGCTACCGTGTCCCATCGCCTGTGGAACTAGAGGTCCGCAGGGATGGCAGAGTTTATTAAGATCAGTGCTGCCAGGGTGCACACTGATTCAATTCCAAATGGCCAAGCCTTAAATAAAACAAATTACTTTGCTGAAGTCTCCTTGGAAGTGATCCAAGTGTTTTACCAAAAGGTCATCAGGTGAAGCATCAATGACAATCAGCTGCATGCTGTAGTTGGCAGTTGCTGGCATTCCCCTACAAGGTCAGTCTACCTACCTTCTATATCTGTTGAATCTTTAGAGTAGATCTCTATGTTTTAGTGAACTGTATGTAGCCTTAGCTACACACAGTATACAGCGCTGTAATCCAGCAGCAGGATGGGAAGTTCCCACTTCTGCTCCTGGAAAAAAAAATTAGGGTAAGCGCTGCTCAGCCATTCACAGGAAGCTTTGTATTCTATAAATAAAATCAAAACTTCCTCTGATTGGCTGAGACAGAGATTGTGACATCATTCCTCAGCCAGTCAGAGAAAGCTTTGTATTCATTAATATAATACAAAGCTTCCCATGAATGGCTGAGCAGCACTCAGCCTGACTCGATCTTGCTCGGGGAGCGTTGTGGGAAGTTCTTGTCCCGCTGTGGGAACACAGTGCTTTTTACTGTACATAGCTGAGGCCACTTCATATAGTGCTGAGAGCCGCTGCATGTTTGAGTGAAGTTACTACCCAGATAGCAAGGATCGCTTACCACAAACTTGTGGCAGTGTTGAATTGTAAATCTGTTAACTTGCTGCACATTTTCACTGGCAAGTTGTACACCACTTACAGAGCACTTGAAGCACAAGTTCTAGTTGACACTTTTCCAATTTGTAGCAAATTTGCATGGTAAATCTCTAGCAAGAGCAAAGTTGCAGTGGTGAGTCTACAGTGACCCCTGTGGTGGGATGACTATTGCACAACACAACTGAACCAGAACTTGCAGCAAACTTGCGAAATGTTTGCAAAGAAAGTTGATCTGGAGTCATGCAATGCAGACTTGCTGAAATTGTGTAACAAACTTGTGAAGCTGGGCAAGTCTAGCAATAGCTTAGCAAGTAATTTTCAAACAATTACTTGCTATTTGGGTAGTTTTTTTTGGACCAAAGTGGTCCAAACGACCTAAACTTCACTGAAACTTGGAGATCTACCGGTACTTAATATGTTAATGTAAATTCAAAAGTTATAGTTTTTTAAAATCTGAAGCTTGCATTAAAATATTACTTGTTGATCCTGTCCTGAATGCCCTTGTTCATGCTCTTCCCGTTTTAGTCTGACAGCTCTTTGTCCCTGTCTACCGATTGTTCTCCTTCATTGTCACATTGTGACGCAGGCTTCTGATGGAAATAACACGTGACTATTTAAACATGTTATGTAGGCATGGTCCACTATTGTCACCATTGTGTAACCTGAAATGCTATGCAGTCATCACTGGAGTACATGTACATAGGAAGTGGCTGCAAAAAGGTTATAGGAGATCAGTAGCACTGAGATGCCATCAAGTAGTTTAAACAGTGTAAAAATATGTTTTGTTATGCAATTTTTTTATGTGAAGAATTGTCATTCAGTTGGGGTTCGTACAGTATCAGTATCTGCTTTAAACCCCCTGCCATTCTCTTCTATCCCTTTGGGACTCTATTAGTGAGATCTCTGCGCTAAGTTTCTAGGTCTACTGGACTTCTTATTTGTTTGATATCATGAAGAATCTACAGGGTGGAGCTGAAAGACACAAAGGTGAGCGGGAACAGAAACACCCAAAGTTTAAACTTTGCAGGAAAGGTCTCACTGCCGGAGTATCCAAGATATACTGTATAAGAAGCAAATAACTGACTTAGTAGCCCCCTAAAATCACATTGTTGAGAGCAGCCATCATGGATATGTCCACCTTTCTCCAGACAATTGACCGAAAAGCTCCCTGACTTTTTAAGAATTCTGCTCTCAATCCTCATTACTTACTGTATGATTGTTGGTATCTAGTTAATGTGCTTTGCCTGAAAATTCCAACTCACCCTCTTTGTCAAGAATTATTAGATACCAACATATGTAAATTTCAATTCAGCAGTGACAATTGTTTATCTTCCTTTGTTCAGATTTAACCATGACTGTGGTATTCAAATTTTACAGTTGCTGTGACCATATCAAAATGACCTCAGAAAGTTACATGACATGAATAACTCAGACCAGCCCATCTTTATTTGGGTTTAAATGACAATAGGAGCTTTTTATTAATTAACCACAAATAAAAATACATTTGTAATACTACATTCCATATAAACGAATATAACAACAATAATGTACATAACTGCCCTTTAATAGGTATTAGGTTTTTGAAGGCACATATGATCGAATATGTATCTGTCATATCAATGCCACAATTACACCACCTTAGGGACAATTTCTTACCAATTTACCACCTGATACAGCCCACTAACCAATACTATATTACTGCTGACATTTAGTAGGAAAGGTAGACCCACACCTAAGATGTACCAAACCCATCGTTCTCCAAAAACATTTTAACCACCCTTGCCTTAAAAAACCCTGAGCCCTCTGCCCGCTGCTATGACAGCACCATTCCCCCGATACGAAACCAGTCAGGAAAAATTAAAACTTCCCTAAACCAGCCAAATGCCCTGGCATAAAGGGAGGGAAAAAAAACAAGTGAGAAATAGGAAAAGAACACCACATCAGAAAGCGTAAAGGGGAGGGATGTCTGGAGAAGCTTCTTAGATGCTGTCTCTGCTACAACTGATCCTAGAGGATCTCCCTCTATCAGGCCAACAAGGCCACACCCTGCCACACCCTACGCTTCACCAATAAGGTAAGGCAACTTTTTCTTTTGAAAAAACAAAATAAGTTAGCCCTTCGCTCATGATAGCCTATACTTGCAAACCAAGTCATGTAGGCCTTCCACTTATGCTGTGCACACAGCTCCCACCCTAATACTTTCTGCCTATCAGTAGAGACAAAAAGGTTAGGAGCCTGCTAGATTCATTGGACTTCCTGGTGACTCAATGTCACTTCTTCTAGTTAGAAGTGTGATTTTGAGCAACAGAAATAATTCGCCTGGAAACCTTAAGATCTTCCTTCAACTATAGGTGGAGTCTTGTTCTGGACATCCATTAGTTTATAAAATGGGAACCCATTGCCATAGTTTCTGCTCTGGATCCTGGCCAACTTGTTCACACTGAACTTTTTTTAAGTGAATGTCATGACACTTTATTCCATTTGGCGAATGCACTATGCTCGAGTTTGTATACTAATATTTAATAAATATTGATCATAGGGGGACGTAGAATGTGCAGTAATCCATAGCAACGAATCACCCAGTGGCATAGTGTGGGTTGTCAGCGCCCAGGGCCAGGCAAGTAATCTGCGCTCCTAACCTGTGGATTTTTAGCACTCCCTGTGTAGTTAGGACAGCCAGTCAGTGAGCAGTGTGTGGTGAGGACAGCCAGTCAGTGAGCAGTGTGTGGTGAGGACAGCCAGTCAGTGAGCAGTGTGTGGTGAGGACAGCCAGTCAGTGAGCAGTGTGTGGTGAGGACAGCCAGTCAGTGAGCAGTGTGTGGTGAGGACAGCCAGTCAGTGAGCAGTGTGTGGTGAGGACAGCCAGTTATTGAGCAGTGTGTGGTAAGGACAGCCAGTTATTGAGCAGTGTGTGGTAAGGACAGCCAGTCAGTGAGCAGTATGCGGTGAGTGTAAGTGTTGAATCAGCAGAGATGGAGCATGGAGCGGACATCTGTTGTGATGAAGGTAGACCTCTCCCCATCAGCCACTTACCCCATGGCTAGAAGAAGATGACTCCCGGGCTGCCACTTCTGCTCCGCCAGAGATCAACCAGAGCAGCCACCTGTGAGGGTGTAGGAGGGAGAGTTCGGCCAAACCTCCGCCCTACCCACCACCTCATTAGCCCGCTGCACTGGGGGATACTTCACAGCTGACAGAAAGTCCCCTCTGGCTGCAAATCCCAGGATGCTGTTTTCGGGGCACTAGAGGGACATTGCAGCCAGAAGAGAAACTCAAAGGCAGATCTTGCCAGCCCCGTGACACAGATGGTCACAGAGATGAGGTTGAACCCAAGCACCCCCCGGCGCTGCCCCTGGATTAGGGTGTGCCCAGACACACCTCTTGCGCAGGCCTATGATGAGCCTTCTCTCTCAATTCAGTGTGACTCACACTGGATGACTGAGTGCGGGTTCACGCTGGATTAAGAGTGCTGGCTCACGCTGGATTAAGAGTGCGGGCTCACGCTGGATTAAGAGTGCGGGCTCACGCTGGATTAAGAGTGCGGGCTCACGCTGGATTAAGAGTGCGGGCTCACGCTGGATTAAGAGTGCGGGCTCACGCTGGATTAAGAGTGCGGGCTCACGCTGGATTAAGAGTGCGGGCTCACGCTGGATTAAGAGTGCGGGTTCACGCTGGATTAAGAGAAGGGGCTCACGCTGGATTAAGAGTGCGGGCTCATGCTGGAGGACTCAACATGTGTGAGCCCACTCTCTGTCATCCTGCGCCCCTCTAAATGTTGCGCCCAGGGCAACTGCACCGGCTGCCCCCACACATGCTATGCCACTGGAATCACCTGTCACTTTACAGCACAGAAAACTATTTTGGATCATTTGCTATCATCTGCTGCACTGTGTAGATTTTACTGATTGAATAGTCTGATTGAATAATCTCACTAATGTCAGAACTTCTAATTTTGTATCCATGAATATTTTCCTTTGCTCCTTTATATATGATTACTTTTGGTTTACTGGCTCTGTAGGTGTTATGTATCACTTGTTTGTGAGGCTCGCTGTCTATATTTAGTATTCATCGCTTGACATAATTTCGTAAATGAATTTTTACGCGCTTTTAATTGCGCCGCTTAACTATTTGGAGAGTAAAAGCGGAGAGGGGTTCCTTTAGTGTCTATAAATGTCTCATTAGCTATGACATGTTCTCCATAGAGAGCTGTCATGGAGTGGAGTGCGGAGCGAGAGGCGCTGATTGTGACTGATGCGCGTTTTCTGCATGGCTGAGGACGCTGCCTGTCAATCATTAAGGATTCATTTAGCAGGAGGGTAAAAGGTGAATGGCTGGCGGGGCTGCAATAAGGTATGAGACAAAGCCAGGATGGCTGAATTCCGGATATTATTCTGCACTTCTCCTGCTGGGATTAGATCCATCAATGGCCAGGCAGGCGAGACCTTCTTTAAGTACCACAAACTCAGAAACAGGCTAGGGATACTGTATAGTGATCAGCCTAAAGTGGTTGTAAACCCCTACATATACCAAGTGAAGTGACTGGCCTCAGATGATACACAGAGATGAAACATATCCTCCTACATAAGTTGTCCCTATTTATCCACAGCCACCTTTCCTCTACATCCATTCAAAATGCAGAATTTATACAACTTGTTTGAGCTTTTAGAATGCAGGGGGTGGGAAGATGAAGTTACACTCTGCAGCGAGCTGATTGGAGGGCAGGAACACACACCCTTTCACACAGCACACAGGAATAGAATAGAAGAGGTCAATCAAATGCTGTGTACTGGAGCTCCCTCCCCTGTCACCTTTTTGCCTCTTGGTGTCAGGAAAACCTTTCAGAATTGACTCTGGACTGAGACAAGTACAAACTAGAGAGAGATATGATTTGTTCATATTTCATGTCTGAGGTTTACAACCACTTTAAAGTGAATCTATCTAAAGAGCAGCTGTTGACAACCGACCTTATTAGTTGTCAATAGGAAGCAAAAACTGCTGGTACGAAACCCTTGCTTCACCCAGGTTCAAGAGGAGTTTTGCTGTCTGTTTCCTGGCTGCTCATGAATCCAGTACATGATCCATATGCAGATATTGACTTGGTTTCAAAGTCAAAGTTTGAGAGTACATGGATGTATTTTATGGCTTGTGTACACAGACATTGTTTTGCTGCACTTGGTGTGTGTCAGAGCAGGTCTGCAGACTCTCAGCTGGCTGTATGGTGCAGTGTTGACAGTATTGAGGCTGTATTTTACCTACTTTACATTGCATTGATTTTCTTATTGAGAAAGCCACTTGCTAGGGGGGCGCTAGGGGGGCACTTTGTGTGTCAGTAGACACACAGAGCGCGGCTCGGACCCTCCCCCTGCTTCTTCATCACTGGCTGTAATTGAGAGCAGTGGAAGCCAATGGCTCCAGCTATCAGGAAACAGAACAAAGGTGTACACACCGCTTCAGGCAAAAAATGGACACACCCGATCCAAGGTGCTAATCCCGTCTCATCACTGTAGGCAATATCAAGAAGAGGAGAAAAGATTGATCGCACACTTGAACCCAAAAGGTGCAGTAGAGATTTATTTATTGTCATGAGCCAGACAAAATTGCAATGATGATCAGTTGACGCGTTTCACACGAAAAGAACCGTTCTTTTCGTGTAAAACGCGTCAACTGATCATCATTGCAATTTTGTCTGGCTCATGACAATAAATAAATCTCTACAGCATCTTTTGGATTCAAGTGTGCGATCAATCTTTTCTTCTCTTCTCAATGGCTCCAGCTGCTGTCTCTGAGCCAATGAGGAGGTAGAGAGAAGAGAGAGCCTCTGCTCTCGTGCACAGAACTGGATCGAGATGGGGCTCAGAAAAGTATAAGGGTGGGAGTTGCATACTGAAAGTTTATTACCTTCATGCATACAATGCAAGGAGATAAAAAAACGTTCGGCCTTTACAACTACTTTAAAGTTAAAGCTAGCCAAATAAATCCCTTTGCTGTGATTTCTATACAAACATATGCAAAAGTGAGAATTTAACCGCTTGCCGACCAGCCGCCACAGTTATACTGCGGCAACATGGCTCGGCTGCGCGAATCGCCGCCATGTTACGTTGGTTCCCTTTTTGTCCGCTAGGGGCGCGCGCGTGCCCCCTGCTCACCCACAGGGCCGAAGCGAGTGCGCGGGTGGTCGCGATCACTGCCGGGGTTCCGCGATCGCTCGGGCACACGGAGAACCGGGATCTGTGTGTGTAAACACACAGTTTCCAGTTCTCTGAGGGGAGAAGTGACAGATCCTCTGTTCATACAGAGTATGAACAGCGATCTATCTCTTCCCCTACACAGTCCCCTCCCCCCTTCAGTTAGAACACACACTAGGGAACACATTAACCCCTTGATCGCCCCCTAGTGTTAACCCCTTCCCTGCCAGTGACATTTTTACAGTAATCAATGCATTTTTATAGCACTGATCTCTGTATAAATGCCAATGGTCCCAAAAATGTGTCAAAATTGTCCGACGTGTCCGGCATAATGTTGCAGTCTCGATAAAAATCGCAGATCGTTGCCATTACTAGTAAAAAAAAAAAAAATGAATAATAAAAATGTCATAAAACTATCCCCTATTTTGTAGACGCTATAACTTTTGCGCAAACCAATCAATATATGCTTATTGTGATTTTTTTTTTTACCAAAAACATGTAGAAGAATACATACCGGCCTAAACTGAGGAAAAAAATGTTTTTTTATATATTTTTGTGGGATATTTATTATTTATATATAGCAAAAAGTAAAAAATAATGCGTTTTTTCAAAATTGTCTCTCTTTTTTTGTTTATAGCGCAAAAAAAAAACAAAACGCAGAGGTGATCAAATACCACCAAAAGAAAGCTCTATTTGTGGTAAAAAAAAGGATGTCAATTTTGTTTGGTTGCAACGTCGCACGACCGCGCAATTGTCAGTTAAAGCGACGCATTGCCGAATCGCAAAAAGTTCTCTGGTCAGGCAGGGGTAAAATCTTCCGGAGCTGAAGCGGTTAAGATCAAGTCCTGTGTTCACAAGCCTTTAGTCGAGCGACTAAACACATGGGAGGAAAGCTCATATGCAATTTTAGAAGCACAACCAAGCGTTCAATTACAGGATAGTAGCACATCCTCCAAATCAGTCACATTGTAAGCAATCTCCATGATCTTTTTTTAGCTCATTGATTTCAATGGGAGTACATGATTAATTGCAAGTTGTAGTATAATCAAGTTATTTCATGCTATTTTTGAGTAATTTTTGCAGAACATAAACACAGCAATAAAAGCATCTTTCATAGGAAAGATTTCTTTGAAATACTTTTGCAGTCATCTCCTAAAATCCAACAACCCACCACTAGAATATTCATAAGGAATATCTGGAATTCCATATCGCATTATACTCATCCATACTTTGTGTTTCCCTTATTATAACCTATGTCCTTGATATATTCAGGAGCATGGGACATTTTAAAAATGTGTCTATTTTTTGTCTCTTTGTTGGTATCAAGGTCGCTTTGTCCTTATAAAAATAAAGAAAACATTGTTCAATGGCAGTAAAACCTTTATCAAGATGCTGAACACATAAATACCAACAAGGTAACAATAACAACACCACCCTATGAACTGTATTTCCTACAACAGGAAACATGACCCTTTTACAGTCTTCTGCATGTTTTCCGGACAAAAAAGTTGAGAAAAAAAATGAAAACAAGCTTTCACTTTTTTTACAGCTTTCTGAAACCTCGCGGACTCTCCTCCTTCCTGAGATCCCCAGTATAAAAAGGACACACATATATTATTATTATTATACAGGATTTATATAGCGCCAACATTTGGCGCAGCGCTTTACAAGTAGGAAGACACTACACCAACAGTACAATTCAAAACAAGAGGGTTACAATCTAAGAGGGAGGGGCTGGTGAAACAAAAAGGTAGGGACTGTGAGGGATGAACTGATGAGGGGAGTAGAGGATTTGGCTGTTAGCTGAAGGGAGGATAGGAGACATTAGGGGATGTCTCTACCCTGAAGAGATGAGTTTTCAGGGATCGCCTAAAAGTGGACAGAGTAGGAGATAACCGGACAGAGTGGGAAAGTGAGTTCCAGAGGACGGGAGAGGCTCTGGAGAAGTCCTGGAGACGAGCATGGGAGGAGGAAACAAGGGACCTAGAGAGCAGGAGGTCTTGGGAGGAGCAGAGAGGACAGTTTGGGTGATATTTGGAGAGAAGATTGGTGTTGTAGCTCAGGGCAGAATTGTGAATGGCTTTGTATGTTATTGTAAGTGTTTTGAATTTTATTCGTTGGGCAATGGGAAGCCAGTGGAGGGATTGGCAGAGAGGGGTGGCAGACACTGAACGGTTGGTAAGGTGGATGAGTCTGGCAGCAGCATTCATAATAGAATGAAGAGGGGATATCTTGCGGAGAGGTAGGCCAATAAGGAGGGAGTTACAATAGTCAAAGCGAGAGGTAGCAAGGGAGTGAATAAGTTGCTTTTATATTTATATATGAATATACTATATACAGTGGAACCTTGGTTAACGAGTAACGCGGTTAATGAGCGTTTTGAAAGACAAGCAACTTTTTTTTTTTTTAAATCCTGACTCGGTTTGCAAGTGTTGTCTCGCAGAAGGAGCAGAATTCAAGCTAATTGGGGTGCAGTACCGCATTTGGCCAGAGGGGCGGGGGCGCCGGTGACACTCGGAGCGGTTCGGAGACGTTCGGAAATACTCGGAAAAACTCGGAAATACTCAGAAGCACTTGGAAATACTCCATTCTCGAGTGTTTCCAAGTCTTTCCGAGGGTTTCCGAGTTCAGCCGAGCTGCCCCGAGTATTTCCGAGGCTCTCCGATGCCCCCCACCTCTGGCCACATGTGGTATTGCATGCAATAGAAGTCAATGCGGAACAAATTATCTTTGTTTCCATTGACTCCTATGGGGAAACTCGCTTCTATATGCTTTGGATTACAAGCATTCTCCTGGAACAGATTATGCTCGTAATCCAAGGTTCCACTGTATATAAATTGCTTATGTTAAATAAAATTGTGTATGTTAAATTGCTGGGCAGCATGACCTGTGTGGTTTGTCCCTCCGGATAGAAATATTTTGCATTTGTGGTGGTGAGATTCTGCTCAAGCACTTCTCTGAGGTCAGGTTTAACAACCTCTCTGTCTATAATAGAATTAGGGGAAAGTAAAAACCTGCGATTATCTCACAAGAGCTCACTTCACCCAACAAGAAATATTGAAGCCATTTTTGTAATTCATAAGGCAATTGCACAAAAAGAGTATCAAGCTGGAGACCTTCTTAAAGAGGTTCAAGATTATCTGTGTTTTTTTTTTCTCTCTGTATTTTTTTCCTTTTACAATCTGACTGGGTTATAAATGTTAGTAGTTGGTGAAACCTCTGTCCATTCACCATTTTGCGACTGTTACATTCTGCCGATTTTAACTGTTTCTATTCTACATGTGGTCTATTCACACCTATATATGTATGTTAAAGCCCAGCTGAACCTTCAGTTTAACCACTTCAATACTGGACACTTTCATCCCACTTTCTGCCCAGGCCAATTTTCAGATTTCAGCGCTGTCACACTTTGAATGGCGATTAGTCAGGCATGAGTAATCTGTACCCAAATGACATTTTTTTCTTTTTTTTTAGACAGATAGAGATTTATTTTGGTGTTATTTAATCACTATTGGGTTTTTTATTTTTTGCTATACAAAAGTTGGGAAAAAAATGCGAGTTTCTTTTATAACAATTTTGCAAATAAATAATATTTATTCATAAATTTAGGCCAAAATATATTCTGCCATATTTCTTTGGCAAAAATAGCCCAAATCAATGTATATTTGGCCTATATTGATATAGTCTGTGTGAAAGATATAGTCTACAAACTATGGTATGTATTTGGAAATTAATCAGTTATGATGTACTGGTGGCCTATCCTATTTCTTGAGGCCCTAAAATGCCAGGGCAGTACAAATACCGCCAAAATTACCCTTTTTTGGAAAGTAGACAGTCTAAGGTATTTAGTCAGAGGCATGATGAGTTTTTTGAAGTTGCCATTTTTTTGTTTACATTTTTTTGAAAATGAAGATATTAAATACATTTTTTTTTTTTTTATCACCGTAGCAGTACAGCGTCACTATATGACTGGTGTCACGGTGATCAGGGACACTGACTGGTGACCGTATATTTTAAAAAAGTAATATTTTTTTTTTCAGTATTTCTGTTTTTTTTTTTTTTTTACATACTATGACAAGAGAAGTGGAGTGTCACCATAGTTACACTGTACTGCTCTGGGGAGCTGATCAGAATTTTTTTTTACAGTGATGATCCCTGTTAAAAACAGTAATTTTTATGAATGTCATCCATTTATGTGCCATTGTGTACAATTGTGATAGCTGTGATTGACCAAAGCTATCACATGGTACAGGTCCGCTGTGATTGGCCCTGTATCATATGATCAGCGTGACCCATTACAGAAGTCACAATAGTACACACTGAATTAATTAAAGCCAGTGTGTACAACTGACAAGTGATCGCTGTGATTGGTCACAGCGATCACATGGTATCAGGGCCAGCCCGGTACAACAATCTGTCTGGTTTACAGATCCCACCACTGCACACCCCTATGGGCGCACAAGCAGCAAGAGTTAAAGAACGTCATATGGCGTCCAGTGAGGTAGAAAGAAATCCTGGATAGCCGCACTCTGGGATAAGGACATCTTTTTTTCAATAAAATCCAGCAATACAGTAAATTGCAAAGACGTACAGGGTGGTAGACTGCTAACGCGTTTCACATAATTTGGATGCTTATTGGTAGCTAATGGCGTCCACCCAGGATAGGAAAGCTCCCACCCGGCTGTAATATTATAACTGGGAGATTGTTAAATAAGCTAAATTTTGCGTGCTTCAAGACAATAGTTGTGAAAAGTTTTACACTTGGTTTTCTTTAAAAAGCATGCTTTAGAGAAGGACCAATAGTCTCTGTATGAAAGCGATGGTCTCTCTGTAGAGGTCCAATAGGCCTCCTGCAGAGTCAAAGCTAGAGATCCTCGGTCTGCAGGAAGCTTGAGCTATGCTGATTCCAGAGCTATACATCTGATTCAGCAGACGGCATTGCAGACCTTTGCAGAGATACCAATGCTTCCATGCAGAAAGGAAGGGGTCTCCTTTGCAGAATGCTGGCACAGGACAGGAATTTTTAAAGAACATGAACTGTAAGACATTGCACACCTTTTGTTTTAATGCACTTGTAATGTATTTACCTAATTTAAACTGAAAGTTCAGTGGAGCTTAAAGTGTAACTAAAGTCAAAACTTTTTTTTTCATTTTGGATAGAGTGAGGAAGGGTTATAACCACGTAATTTATTTTTTTCCCCATCTATGTCCCATTGGGGAGATCGCCCTTCACTTCCTGTCCCATAGCCATAGTTACACGTTAACACTCTCTTTTTTATTGGTTCCATTGCATTAAAAATTGTGTCTAACATTTTTTCCAGCTTACCACAACCCGTGTATATAAGAGTTGAAGGCTCAGGTTTATTGTTCACCATATTGACCTCTGTTGGGGGCCCATTACAAATGAATGCACTGCCCCCAAAATGCATATGCAACATATATATATTACCAATTCTCATTAATGCCCATGATAATAAGCATTCACTACTAGCATTAAATCATGCATTTGTAGGTGGGGAGCCAGACTAAAATTTACTGCAAGTGGAAAATATGAATTTGCAAATTATGAAACTTGCTTGAAGCAAGTGTTTAGCTGTATTATAAACTCAGAAAATGACAACCCACTGCCAAACAGCCACTGAAAGGTCTTCTGCATTTATGAAACAGATTTGCTGTTGATAGGTCAAACAAAGTTTCTGTATATATTTAGGTACACTTCCTAGAATACAAATTGTCAGCAAATGGACAGCCCATACAGTGCCTTGAAAAAGTATTCATACCCCTTGACATTTTCCACATTTTGTCATGTTATAACCAAAACCGTAAATGTATTTTATTGGGATTTTATGTGATAGACCAACACAAAGTGGCACATAATTGTGAAGTCAAAGGAAAATTATAAATGGTTTTCCAATTTTTTTTACAAATAAATATGTGAAAAGTGTGGGGTGCATTTGATTTCAGCCTCCCTGAGTCAATACTTTGTAGAACCACCTTTCACTGCAATTACAGCTGTAAGTCTTTTTGGGGATGTCTCTACCAGCTTTGCACATCTAGAGAGTGACATTTTTGCCTATTCTTCTTTGCAAAATAGCTCAAACTCTGTCAGATTGGATGGGGAGTGTCTGTGAACAGCAATTTTCAAGTCTTGCCACAGATTCTCAACTATATTTACATAGTTGCCAACATTCTAAAAAAATGTATAGGGACACTTTTTTGTCTGTAGGCGGAGTCTTATTTTAATTAGGGACGGGGCATTAATTTGGAAAAATTGGAAACCCATGTATCATTTTCCTTCCACTTCACAATTGTGCCACTTTGTGTTGGTCTATCGCATAAAATCCCAATAAAATACATTTACGTTTTTGGTTGTAACATGACAAAATGTGGAAAATTTCAAGGGGTATGAATACTTTTTCAAGTCAATGTATTTGAAGGTAAAGCAGTCCTACAACATTGGGGGGGGGGGGGACAGTGATGAAAAAAAAAAAGAGTTTGCCTTTTTCAACTTTTCTCTTTGTTAGAAACCATGAAATCAGACCGAGACAGAAGTACAGTTAAATCACACTTGTTTAAAAGTGAATAAAACAAACGTACTCAAAACATAGCCAGAGTTCAGGAACCGGAATGGATAGTCAGACAAACCAAACGTCAGGGAGCAGGAGATGAGCGTAGTAAAACAGCCGGCAGGATCTGGAGCCAGAAGAGATGTCAGCCAAGCAAGTCTTTAAACAGGAATGCAGGAGAGCGTCTCTGTGAGGTTGACCAAGGCGAAGGCAGAGATCCTCTGGGCTGGACACCTTAAGTAGGCAGGACTGATGAGCAGGATATCAGCAACAGCTGAGTAACTGTGGAGAGATAGGAGCTAGCAATTAGCCGACAGCTGAGCGGCCAGCTCAGAGAAGGAAGAGCTGAGCCCAGCCCTGACACACTTGAAGTAAATCTACAGCGCAAAGTCTCTAACCCTGTCAGGTGAGAACTCAAGTTTTTGGATTTCTAATCTCCTTCAGTCCCAGTGGCTGTGGCCACCAAGACAGAGAGTGAATCTCCATAACGGGAACACAAAGTTTTTTGCCTTTAGATACATTTTACCTTTACCATATAGATGGGCACACAAGCTAAAATTCGCCTTCCTAGAAAATCCTGTATTTCCTGCAAGATCTATTACCAGGTTCCACCTTGTACAAAATTCCTTCTTCTTAATGTGCTCTCGCGTTGTGGTTTTGTCTGGGCAGGAAATAAATCCTGTATTAAAGACACACGGTGGCGAAATGAGATTCTGTGTCAAATTGACATAAAAATGCAAAACACCCAACTTTAAAGAAGGCCCGTAGCATTTTTCATACATTAGGCGAGAAATGTTTTCAGTCCCATTAAGCTAAGCTGCCTTGTGGCTGTTTCCAAGCTCAATCTGTCCCCGCCAACGGCGAAAGACTCCCCGCGTTGAAAGATAGTGCGCCGGGCACAGTTAATCAGCCAGATTGCGGCGGGAAAGTGATGGGCCTCCCAAGACCTTCAGAAAGCACATTTTTTACATTGCAATAATACTCCAGAAAAAAAGGTTATATACTTTTTTTTTTCTTTATGGCACGTTTGATGCCGGATTGAAGGAAGGGGGAGATGGATAGTCTCCCTCTCCTCCACTACCAAACTCATCATTATACATGTAAATTATAATTTCATGTATATACGATCGCTTGAAAGCTTCCTACCTCTGTACAGGGAAAAATATCATTACCTTGCTTTTATTACTCTGCTTATTTCCCCAGTAAATCAGGAAAGGCCTCACTTAGACAAACCTTCATCCCGAACGTGTCAGCGGCCGTAAATACTCCCTCCACATGTGATACATGGGACTGGCAGCCCAGCGCTTTGATGCGCCGCCTCTCATAGACGGCCAATAAAATAATGCGATGCCGCGTATATCTCTATCACTTTCCACCATGCAAGAACTGACTTGTTGCTCAGTTTTGCTATAAACAAAGGAGACGGTGAAATTCCATAAATCAACATTCACAATGCAGGATGTCAAGGGATTTAGCTGATGAGTGTAGAGCCCAAATAGAGGTTCTGTGCAGTCTAGGCAGACAAAGTGTACCATCAGGGCCTATTTAATAAAGAGGCAAAAACAAAGTCATATATCTTAAAAAAAAAGTTGCATTCGTACATTTCTTGGTTTGCTGCATCTTAGTGATAAAAATGTTAGCACAACTATTAACACATAGGTCAGTTATTCTTGGATCTTGGCATAATGCTACAGGTGAAATCAGTTTTATTGTTAATTACCATATTTATTGGCGTATAACACGCACTTTTTCCCCCCTAAAATCAGGGGAAAATTGTATGTGCGTGTTATACGCCAATATAGGACTGCCTCGGAGGGGAAGGAGGGAACGAATGCCGCCGAAATATGACAGAGCTGCGATCTCCTATACTTGGCTCGGCTCAGTCACGCCCAGTCCCCCCTCCTAGCATTGACATCCCACCATTGGACTGGTGTTATGTCCATCATAGGAGCTGGGCCAAGGGGTGGGACTGGGTGTGACTGCAAGCCGAGCACATAGGAGAGCTGTCTATTTCGGCAATAACAAGGCTGCAGATGGGCACTGATTAGGCTGCAGTGATGAGCAAGGCTGCAGATAGGCACTGATCAGACTGCAATGATGACCAAGGCTGCAGATGGGCACTGATCATGGTGCAATGATGGCCAAGGCTACAGATGGGCACTGATTAGGCTGCAATGATGGGCAAGGCTGCAGATGGGCACTGATCATGCTGCATTGATGGGCAAGGCTGCAGATGGGCACTGATCATGATGCAGTGATGGGCAAGGCTGCAGATGGGCACTGATCATGGTGCAATGATGGCCAAGGCTACAGATGGTCTCTGATTAGGCTGCAATGATGGGCAAGGCTGCAGGTGGGCACTGATCATGCTGCAATGATGGGCAAGGCTGCAGATGGGCACTGATCATGATGCAGTGATGGGCAAGGCTGCAGATGGGCACTGATCATGGTGCAATGATGGGCAAGGCTGCAGGTGGACACTGATCAGGCCGCAATGATGGCCAATAGCAAGGCTGCAGATGGGCACTGATCAGGCTTCATTAATGGGCGAGGCTGCAGATGGGCACACATATGGCTGAATTGATGGGCACTGACCCTTATTTTGCTTCAAAAATTCTTTCTTTAACATGTAAGTTTTTTTTCCCTGAAACTTCCCTCTTAAATTTAAGGTGCATGTTATACACCGATAAATACGGTAATTGCTTACGCTCCAGAAGGCTCCTTCATGACCAGGCAATTTTTTTTTGATACGGCACTATGTTATTTTAACTGACAATTGCACGGTCGTGCAACGTTGTACCCAAACAAACTTTATGTCCTTTTTCCCCCACAAACAGAGCTTTCTTTTGGTGGTATTTGATCACCACTGCGGTTTTTATTTTTTGCACTATAAAAAAAAAAAAAATACCGACAATTTTGAAAAAAACCCACTATTTTTTACTTTCTGCTATAAAACATATCCAATAAAAAAAAATTTAAAAATCAAATTTCTTCATCCATTTAGGCCAATATGTATTCTGCTACATATTTTTTGGTAAAAAATTGCAATAAGCCTATATTGATTGGTTTGTGCAAAAGTTATAGCGTCTACAAACTATGGGATATATTTATGGATTTTTTTTTTTTTTTTTACAAGTAATGGCGGCGATCGGCAACTTATTGTGGGACTGTGATGTTTCATGCAACACTGTATCAATATGAAATTTTTATCATTTTTTTTTTCACATAAAGCTTTTTTTGGTGGTATTTAATCACCACTGGGTTTTTTTTTTTTGCTAAATAGATGAAAAAAGAACAAGAATTTCGGGGCCGACCGATAGGGGGGGGGGGGGTGGATTGGTGGCAGGATGTCTTGTTTGCCAAACCCCCCCCCCCCCCCAGAAATATACAGCACCAACCACCACTGTAACGGGTCAGATTTCCCTTACCCCACTAATATGTGACAATGATGCTCTAATCCTCACTCGGGACATAGATTTTCAAGCTGGTGGGGCCACAATTTAATTGCCAGCAGACCTAGAGTGATTGACATTGCAATCAGTGAGGAGAATATTGACAGAAATAACCTGAAGGTTGGCTGAGGGAATGTCAAAAATACTTATGATCATGCAGCTGCCATTCCCTCAGAAACAATTTTCTAAAAGTGTTAATATTTTGAGTATACTACATATCACAATCTAATAACCTGTATTTTACAGTGCAACATAAAATGACAAGACTGCTCATGACCTACCCTTGACATGTGGAATAAGTAGTGTACCTCCCTGCCCCGCTGCATTTCGAAAGATCAGGATGTTTAGTCTTAAAGTGCTAGTAAACCTTCATTCCTAAGTTTTCCCCATGTTATCTAGTTTTCTATTACTTACATTATTGTAAAAAAGAATTTAAAAAATTGTAAAAAAAAAAAAAAAAAAAAAGATAAGTCTACTGCCCTACCGACACCTGCCCCAACTCCCTCCCCCCCCCCTATATTTTTTTTAAAAACTATTGACACTAAGCTGCTGACACCATTCTGCACATACTACCCACTGCTATATACTCGGCACCCCTCTCCTGCACATACTACCCAGCTCCATACCCTGTGCTCTCCTCTCCCTTCACATACTACCCACCGCTATATACTCGGCACCACTCTACTGCATATACTACCCAACTTCATACCCTGTGCTCTTCTCTCCTTGCACATACTACCCGCCGCTATATACTCGGCACCCCTCTCCTGCACATACTACCCAACTCCATACCCTGTGCTCTCCTCTCCCTTCACATACTACCCACAGCTATATACTCGGCACCCCTCTCCTGCATATACTACCCAACTCCATACCCTGTGCTCTCCTCTCCATGCACATACTACCCACCGCTATATACTCGGCACCCCTTTCCTGCACATACTACCCAACTCCATACCCTGTGCTCTCCTCTCCCTGCACATACTACCCACCGCTATATACTCGGCACCCCTCTCCTGCATATACTACCCAACTCCATACCCTGTGCTCTCCTCTCCCTGCACATACTACCCGCCGCTATATACTCGGCACCCCTCTCCTGCACATACTACCCAACTCCATACCCTGTGCTCTCCTCTCCCTGCACATACTACCCACCGCTATATACTCGGCCCCCCTCTCCTGCACATACTACCCGCCACCATACACTCCACACTCCTCTTCTGCACATACTACCCACCGCCGTACACTCTGCACTCCTCTTCTGCACATACTACCCACCGCCGCACACTCCATACTCCTCTCCTGCACATACTACCCGCCACCATACACTCCACACTCTTCTTCTGCACATACTACCCACCGCCGTACACTCTGCACTCCTCTTCTGCACATACTACCCACCGCCGCACACTCCACACTCCTCTCCTGCACATACTACCCGCCGCCATACACTCCATACTCCTCTCCTGCACTTACTATCCACCTCCGTACACTCCGCACTGTACATTCCCTATTTAACATTACCACATTCTGCACATGTAGGTCATCTCAGACTCTGTTTAACCACACACCCTTTAAGCCTCACCCAATAAAATTGAAACCATGCCCCACTATTTTGGTTTATCGATGACTAGGGCCCACTTTGGATCTTGCACACGGGCCCACTGATTTCATGATATACCCCTAGGCTGGTAGGTTACTTGGCTGCTGTCTAAATTGGCCCAAATGCATGTGTAGCAATAACTCTCGGTGGAGCTGCTGGTTTAAAGCGGGCCTGTCCTCTTATCTCTTTACCCCCCTTAAATTGTTCAATCCCCTTGGCACAGCTGTAGTGCAGTGTTGTAATGATATGAATATTGACTTTAACCCACAATATACACTTATATTTTTATTTACCTCTACCTGGGTGTCTGTAGCTCCACCTGCAGTAGAAATAACAACACTGCACACAAACTTCAATAATAACCAGAAATAACTTCTTTCTTTGAGTAAGTGGTATATTTATATAAAGGGTTATTACAATGACTACACTATCACACCAACGTAGTGTAATAATATAGTAAATAGTTATGACAATTGGTAACCTACAAAAATATACCTAATTGTATATATCTATACCAGGGAGCTCCCCCTGCTCTAAACTGTAAAGTCACTATACTAAGTAAATAACTGCAGAGCCCTGCAATAAAAAAAGTCTTCAGTCTTCGTTGGCTAAGAACTTATAATTGTAATCCACAAGGGGTTCCTCTTGAGTGTTGCGCAGTGTAAGGTAATACACTAAGGCAGTTATAATCCGGCAGACTGACTAAGTGTTCTCATATGAAGAAGACAAACATCTACCATCCGCTCTTGAATACTGAAGTCTATGCAGATGTACTGTTTTCCAACTTAACTTGTTCTGTGGGACTATCAGTCCCAGCAACACTCTGTAACAGTTCTAGGTGTGTGTGTAGTATTAAACAAACTTCCGGGTGTCAACCCTCTCACCACATGGGGTCCAGGCAGATGGATGTCTCAGTTTCAGCAGTTCTCAGTCCGTATGGAGGCACCACCACACCGTCACACTGTTCCGTTCACTAACGACCAGGAGTCCTTGTTTATATCCCCACGGGTCTACGGAACGATCACTTCTGCTGCTCCAGCACACTGTGATACAACGGCAAGATCCTTGCATCTGCTCCGCTCCTTGTCAAAGTAGGCCGCAACCCTGTGGGACACACACACCCACAGAGTCCTGCTGGCAGGCCACGCGTCCCAGGAACAAGAGACCTAAGATGGCCGCTCCTTACCCTTTTATATCCTCCCACAATGCAGTTCAGTTCTCCTCTTGTCCAGGAGCATTGTGGGTGGGTCACAGCTAAAGTTCCGAAGTAAACAATCAATCACTTCCATGTCACTTCACTTAATCATGAAACGTAAAATTATTGTACCTTTTCAATTATCCACAAGATGGCACTATAACAACTTATGTACTGCATAACACACATATGGCTAAAAACAACAGTTGTCAGCGCTACACATGTATTTATGAATGTGAGTTTAGAGACCTTAGATTGTAAGCTCCCTGAGGGAAGGGACTGATGTGAATGTATAGTATGTTTGTAAAGCAGTAAATTGACAACACTATATAAGTACCTGAAAAAAAGCAAATTAATAAATAGATAAATATTTTTTTTTATTCTAGAGTTTAGATACTCTTTACTTACACATCTGGATCAAACCATTGCTACCTAACCTTACAGCAATGTATTTTTTCCCCAGTTCTGAAAGATTTAGATGCCAGTTTACATTTGTAACACCCTTCCTTTCTGGCTACTAGCTTAGCACTTAATAAAACCAAGCTCATCTTCTTTCATCCTTGACCTCTGTATAGACAGTATAGGCTCCCAAATGTTATCTTTGCCCTCCACCCACTTACAGTCTTAAAAGTGCTGCTCCTTCCTTTATTAATATGGAGATAAATAGTTTATTAGTCTTGCCTGTTACCTGGAGGTGTTTGTTAGCTTCAGACGGGATATAGCGAGATAGTAAACTCCTGCGTCCTCATATCTAAAGGCAATATTCATGGTGGATTAGTGATGGTTAGTGCGGTGTATGAAGTGTGCTGCACACCGTGAAATGAGATAGGAGAATGACTGGATGGAAGGTTTCCCCTGGGTTTGTCGTCTGCAAACTCCTATTTCTGATGTCTGCCTGCCTCAGATCATGGCCAGGTTTCAATTATTTGCCCACTTAGGCCATTTTTATAAAGCATTCCCCACGCCTGCACAGCTCTGTACTCTGCATGTATAAATAAGAATAAATCTACACTTTTGGGTGCACTGTTATTGTCCTTATTTCTGTAATAAATGAAAAAGAACCGTAATACAGTTAAAGAATTAGCAGACATTATCTTTTGGCCTTCCTACATGCTTGTTCGTAGCACGCCTCCAACTGTCTAGGATCCAGCTAACACAGTTTAGACGAGTTTAGGAGAGTTTAGCATTTTTTCTGCCAGAAAGCTCCAATCAGAAAGGCAAACTAGAAGAGGTTTTTTTTGCTGCCTCTAAACACTGAGCTCAAAATATGTGCATGGACACATAGGAGAACATTGAGCTGCTTCTACATACAAAACTCCTGTAGAAGCAGCGATTTTTAACTGCTTCCCGACCAACAGCCACAGGTTGGCTCCCCTGTGCGAGCCGTCGTAGCTATACGTCGGCTCGGGGGAGCAGGCGCGAGCAAGCCGCCCGAGGCGCGCACGTGCGCCCGCTGCACAGCAGGGGTGCCGATCCTCGTGGCCAACTGTCGCGATGACCGCCAGCCACGAGCGATCGTGTGCAGGAGAAAAGAGAGAACAGGGACGAGCGTGTGTAAACACACACTTCCCTGTTCTGTTCTGACAGGAGTGACAGATCGTGTGTTCCTATTAGCTAGGAACCACGATCCGTCACTTCCTGTAGTCAGTCCCCTCCCCCTTCATCTATATCTATATTTTATATATTTTTTGGGGGTATTTATTATAGTAAAAAGTAAAAAATAATGCTTTTTTTTCAAAATTGTCGCTATTTTTTTTGTTTATAGCGCAAAAAATAAAAACTGCAGAGGTGATCAAATACCACCAAAAGAAAGCTCTATTTGTGGGGAAAAAAGGACGTCAATTTTGCTTGGGTACAACCTCGTACGACTGCGCAATTGCCGGTTAAAGCAACGCAGTGCTGAATCGCAAAAAGTGCTCTGGTCAGGAAGGGGGTAAATTCTTCCGGAGCTGAAGTGGTAGAGCCAGTGTGCATGGAGCCTTAGGGTGGATGTAATTCTCAGTATCAGTCCAGACAATTCTGTGGCACCATTTGTTGTGCCTGTTGGCCAACGTGTCCTCTGTGCCCTGTATTCCACAAGCAGTGGTGTATTATAACCAGACATGGCCACAGTCTCATAGGCAACATGTATAGGCACTAAATGTCTCTAGCACATGATAAATTGCAGGCTTTGTACACTTCATGTTATATATCATATGTACTGAATAAAACTTGCGCTAAGTGAAAATATAATTGAATAAACTGCAGCAGCTATTACAAAGGTACTAAACCTCAAAAATGGATGTATGAATTAACAGCGCTTGCAGAATATTAAACAACAGTTACATAGTTACATAGTAGGTGAGGTTGAAAAAAGACACACGTCCATCAAGTCCAACCTATGTGTGTGATTATGTAAATACATGTACATAATGTGCTCAAAACATTAACAGTGATAGTATTCTATCAAAATACAAAAAAAAATAAAGTGCTGAGTACTCCAAAATAAAGTGCATCTGTGATTCAAGATAGTGTTCGTGTGCCACACTCCCCTCTTGTGATCCCACTCACCAGAGCTTATGGACCCTCAGCTTTACAGTCTGGGGTCAAGAGAGCTGTGATCTGAATGATCTGGTGTGTGCGGAGTTGACTCTCAAAAAGCTTTCCATAGGGGTGTTCACGTGGATGGACCGGAGTAAATCAACCATAATGGGAGAAAACACAAGAAAAAGCAATAGTGAAGTACCGCTGGTACTGTGTGTGCTGCGCAATCAAAAAACGCCAATCACGAGATTTGAGTTAAACAGGCATCAGTGTATGATCCGGGTCCGCCGCTGATCGGCGTGCATTCCGGATCACAAGAGGGGAGTGTGACACACAAACACAGATGCGCTTTATTTTTATATTTTGGAGCACTCAGCACTTTATTGTATTTTGTACCTTAATATAATACTATCAACGTTAACATTGTGAGCACATTTTGTCATTGTTGTTTAATATTCTGCAAGCGCTGTTAATTCATACATCATAATTACATAGTTACATAGTAGGTGAGGTTGAAAAAAGAAACAAGTCCATCAAGTCCAACCCATGTGTGTGATTATATGTCAGTATTACATTGTATATCCCTGTATGTTGCAGTCGTTCAGGTGCTTATCTAATAGTTTTTTTAAACTATCGATGCCCCCTGCTGAGACCACCGTCTGTTGAAGGGAATTCCACATCCTTGCCGCTCTTACAGTAAAGAACCCTCTATGTAGTTTAAGGTTAAACCTCTTTTCTTCTAATTTTAATGAGTGGCCACGTGTCTTGTTAAACCCTCTTCCGCGAAAAAGTTTTATCCCTATCGTGGGGTCATCAGTATGGTATTTATGAATTGAAATCATATCCCCTCTCAAGCGTCTCTTCTCCAGAGAGAATAAGTTATATATCATGTTCCAGGGCTCGCAATTTCCAGTGCTGTGTTCATTTTGTCTTGGCTGAACTGTAACAAGCATCCCCTTATTGGCTCCTGCTGGGTGAGCCGGTTTCTGAGCCACAGCCAGGGAATAATGTCTGATGACCAAGTTAGGGTTGAGGTCCACAGAATAAGAGAATGTGCTCAGCAGAGAATATGAGAAATTAGCATCCTCTGTGGTTAATGCCAGACACAGCCATATGGAACGTATACCATGTTCCAACCGGCCACACAACTGACTCATATACAGTACAGAGCACAAATTGTACTGTTCACTGTAGACCACATCAGATTGGTACTGACAGCAACCTGTTTATACTGGGGTCTTTGAGAAGGTTTATGTTTATTTAACTTTGTTTTTATAGTTTAAAAAGAGTGGTGAGGTGAACCCAGTTTGGCTTCTTATTGCTGCCTGTGTTTCCTCTGGGATATTTTTCCAGACAGAATGATGGGAAATGCAACAATTTTGGTATTGAGACCTTTGCAGGGGCATTAACATGCATTTTGAATGGACACCACAGCATGAAACTGTACTAATATAGAAATGGGCACCAGACCAAAAGGGATAAAAGAATCCAAGATACTTCTAGTGCTTCATATGCCGGTAATATAAAACAGCCAACACATTTTGAAAACTTAAGACTTAAAACATCTAAATTTGCATACATATGGGAATAATTTCACATATCACTATAAGACATTATAAACATGTTATTATTATCACTAATATGTGGCTTATGCTTTTACACATATGCAAATTTAGGTAGAATTTTCTAGTCTCCTTGTAGGCCTGGAAAGAGGGAGGTTCTTGTACCCGAAAAACACATTGGTAGTTTTAAATGACCCATTTATGAACCTCAAAAAGTATCTTGGACTTTTTAATCCTTATTGGTCTGGTACTTTTTTCTATATTACTACAGTTTGAGTTACTTTTGGGTACCCATTGAGGGAGGCCTTGCTGTATGTGAGCTGCCTTGTTTGAATGTTTCCTTTGCTTGACTGCACAAACATTTTTTTTAGTCCCAGCACAATTTGTTTTTCTGTAGTTTACCACAACAGCCCTTTTAATGGACCTGCACTTTTTTTCCCAGAGGATCCCAGAGGCAAATATTTTCACTGTGGTGAGCACAAATTCAGGTTGTTGCAATGCATTGGAGGTGCTTTAAGGTGCCATTCAGAATGGATGGCACCACACTGCAACCTGTGCATTGCAGTGATGTGTGGCAAAGTTAGCCTTTTACCACAGCGTAAAGGTGGGAATACAAGAGTTGTCACTGGTACAGGAGGTAAGGGGAAACAATCTGATGTGGACACCTATCCTAGTGGCAGCTGTCCAAGGGGAGATTAAGGGATATCTAAACCCAAAGCCAAAAGTGAATATATTGCAACTTATCAGTCCTTAGATGTGGTGACTCCATTTGTTTAATTTTTTAGGGAAGGTTAAGTTAATTTTCTGAATTTACAGAAAGACCCCTGATGTCGCTTTTAAAATTCTACTGTCCTTGTGATTTCCAGTGCTCGAGCTAAAATGCGGAACAATGTTATCAGTCTTCTAAGCTATCTTCTGTAAACTACAAAACTGCTCCTCCCAATGAGAAGAGGAGAAGGTGATGTGTAGTCCTTTATAGGCACTGACAATGCTACTCCTTGGTAGATGCAGTAGTACATTGAGTGAATGTTGTCTCCCTGGGGCAGGAAGTGTGTCATCAAGTAAAAATAAAGAAGCCTAAAAAAGTAAACTAAAGTAGAACCAAAGACACGAATATATATCTATGTTCCAATAGTTGGGTGCTCACAAGGTCCTTTGATAGCATGTTCTCAGCGGCTTCTCCTGGATGCCCGTTCGTGGCCTTCTTGATTGGCCGGTGTGGGATGACGTCACTCCCGGACATGTGCGCACAATGGCACTCTGCCGGATATGTAAATGAAGCTGCGCATAAGCAGCTCTTTGTACATTATGCAGAGGATTGATAACATGCAGGTACATTTATTTTATTTCAGAAAGATACTGCATACTGCAATATATGACATTTTTGTTCTTGGTTTTGAATATGGAGAGATTTCCTGTTGTGGATCGAAAACTGGAAATTTTGAATGGGGTGCCCTAATACAATGCATGTTAATGTATGACATTACATGGGTCAAAGCACTGCAAAGATGCAAATGTTCCCTATAGTTTTCAATTTGCAAAATTTTAACTTTTTTACACCACCACTGAAAAGCATAATTCATAGTTTTCAGCTGAGACCTGAAGACAGAGCTTTTATCAAGGCGCAGAGCTTTTATCAAGGTGCCAAATTTTTTTCCATTTTCTCTGTTCTTCACACTTTTAGAACAAAAAGGAAACAGCAGCAAAAGAATGACTGCAAAATTGAATATAATGAGATGCCAGATTTTGCTGTCTACTTTAGGAATCGTCCCCATTGTTAAGCGTGGCAATGATGCTCATAGTGCGGGAAGTGTAGCTCATAGTGTTCACCTTTCATACTTTAAACACAGCTCAGGAAGATATCACTGATTGCTGGACTCTCCCAAGCATTCTGTTATATTCTCACGCTATTCTCCTGTCTTTCTGTAAAGACTGCTTATAACAGCTCATTGCAGGATCTCTTTGGCATCTTGGCTGGTTAGCCAGGGCCAGGGCAAGTGGAGACACTGTAAACGAGAACACATTTATGAGGACTTCATGCAAGAACACAGCATTGGTGCATACACAAAATACGTAATACTCTGCAGACTACGGCAGCATGCACCAAAATTGCAGCTACAGACCTAGGTCTGTCTACAAGAGGCGTTGCTAGGCCTACAAAAGATCTGGGGCTAGAGGCCATAGCAGCTTAGTAAAGAAAGTGTGTATGTGTGTGTGTGTGTGTATATATATTCCCAGAGAGCCTCCCCCTAAAATCAGTGTCCCAAGAGAGCCTCCCCCTTAAATCAGGGTGCCCAGAGAGCCTCCCCTTAAATCAGGGTGCCCAGAGAGCCTCCCCTTAAATCAGGGTGCCCAGAGAGCCTCCCCTTAAATCAGGGTGCCCAGAGAGCCTCCCTTAAATCAGGGTCCCCAGAGAGCCTCCTCTTAAATCAGGGTCCCCAGAGAGCCTCCCCTTAAATCAGGGTCCCCAGAGAGCCTCCCCCTTAAATCAGGGTCCCCAGAGAGCCTCCCCTGCCCTTGGGGACCCCTGCAGAGACTCGGGGCTATGGGCCCCACATACAGTGCTATAGCCCCAAAAGCCACCCCTTGGTGACGCCACTGCTGTCTACTAATTACTGACTATTACTTAAAGTCTCAGCACAACAGTTATAAGCTGAGTAAACCCATGGCCTCCTGTCCTAACACTAACTAGCTAACTAACTAGTCTTACAAATGTTCCCTCCCCCCTCCTGCTACCTAACCTGCGTAAAAAAGGTATTAATACTTACCTTGTTATAGTCTGTTCCAGTTCTGGTCACGTGATCCCCTTTTGTCAGTCAGAGGTGGCTGCAGGGGAGAGGAGGGAGCCCTAAACCATGGCTGCGGCTAGCAATGACAAGAATTGTGATGTCACTCATAGGCTCCCATATCCCAGCAGTTGTCCAAGCTCCCTCCTGTCCCTTGCAACAGCCACTGCTGACACAGGGGAGCCGAGCTGCGAATCGGTAAGTATACACATCTTTTTTACACAGGGCAGGCAACATAGGTAGGAGGAAGGGGTGGGGACTAAGACTAGCTAGTGTTAGGCTGGAATTCTTCTTTAACAATGAAGTCTCTCTGCCATAACTCTGTTCTGGTCCAAATGAGAGTTTTGTCTGTTCCGCCTCCTGCTGCTACATTCTCTATAATCCAAAAAATAAATCCAGCAGGGATGGCGGGAGCCCCTCATAATGGGTACGGATGGCGTGCAGACCAAGGAAATCAGAGCGGTGATGATGGTAACCCTTTATAATGGGCACAGCAGCTGTGCAGACCCAACAACTCAACGTAGAAATGGTGGGAACCTCTCATAATGGGCACAGCAGCTGTGTAGACCCAACAACTCAGCGTAGAAATGGTGGGAAACTCATATAATGGGCACAGCAGCTGTGCAGACCCAACAACTCAACGTAGAAATGGTGGGAACCTCTCATAATGGGCACAGCAGCTGTGCAGACCCAACAACTCAGCGTAGAAATGATGGGACTCATAATGGGCATAGCAGAGCTGGGAATTCAGAGCAGGGATTGAGGGAAACCTTCATAGTGGGCACAACAGACGTGCGGAACCAAGAGCTCACTTTAAAATAGTAGGCTTCACAACACGCCATGGTTCATGTTTTACTCAAGGATGTGAAGCCAACCTTGAAGTGATTACAATATTGTAGCTATGTAAAATGCAGTAAGCATTAGCAATCAGTGTTTGAATAGGATTAAAATCGTGACTATGTATGTGTATGTTTAAAAACCTTTCTTTTTTTTTTTTGCTATAAAGAACAATCTGTCAAAAACTTCATACAAAACATTAGAAGTCACCTTGGAGTTGTGAGAACCTTATAAAAAGCCTGTCTATGTGTAATGACGCCATGTACAGAATGTTCATACATATGCAGCAGAACTGGACCAGACGGCTATGAGGGAAATGCTCCCCTAGGAAAACAAATGAGCAACAAGTGTGAAAATTGTAAATATTTAGCAGTAATGAGGGGATCTGCATTCCTAATTGCAGAAATAGAAGATGAGCCGCAGAACATAATGTAATTGATTTATTGGCCTCGAATTCAGCAGGGGTCAGAATAAAATTAGACATCCCTTGTCAATCAGAGCTGATCAATCTGTGACGGGTTTTGTCGTTTTGGAGAAGATGGACTTGATTACCTAAGTGGGGGTTATTCTTTGACATGTCGGATGAGTGCGAAGCGTGCAAATATAGGTTGTCTGCAGCTTTCGCAAGTCATGTCTCATCCACCTTACAAACCGCTCAGTGTATGTTACCCCTCTCTGCCAATCCCTCCATTGGCTGCCACTCGCCCAACGAATTAAATTCAAAATACTAACAATAAGTTACAAAGCCATCCACAACTCTGCCCCCAGCTACATCACTAGCCTAGGCTCAAAATACCAACCTAATCGCCCTCTCCGTTCCTCCCAAGACCTCCTGCTCTCTAGCTCCCTCATTACCTCCTCCCATATCCGCCTCCAGGACTTCTCCCGAGCCTCGCCCATCCTCTGGAATTCCCTACCCCAACCTGTCAGACTGTCTCCAAATGTATCCACTTTTAGGCGATCCCTGAAAACTTTCCTCTTCAGAGAAGCCTATCCTGCCTCCATCTAACAACTGCACTATTTTCTCCATTAGCTCATCCCCCACAGCTATTACCCTTTTGTATAACTTGACCCTCCCTCCTAGATTGTAAGCTCTAACGAGCAGGGCCCTCTGATTCCTCCTGTATTGAATTGTATTGTACTTGTACTGTCTGCCCTAATTTTGTAAAGCGCTGCATAAACTGTTGGCGCTATATAAATCCTGTATAATAATAATAATAATAATAATAATAATGTACTTCCTGCTCTTACAATGTTCTAAAACATTTGGTTCCACAATATAGAAAACTACATGATAATTAAATGCAAGTAGTGTAAGTACCCGAATGTGACCTGGTACCAACCTCTTGCAGTCCCTGTAAAGCAAGGCTGGAGTGCGAGAGGAAGAAGCAGCACAAGAAGTCAATGTGTTTATATGCTGACAAGAAGCATGCTGATAGGAGAAGAGAACAGAGTAATAAGTGATCTCATTGCTGTGCTGCTTCTCCTTTCACTGTCCAGTCCCAGTCTGGATGGGTCCAGGATAACCTGAGCCATCAGACTAGTGGAAGAAAAGAAATACTGATGGGAAATTCTACTTTTGTTATTTTAGCCCTTAACCCTTTCGCTGCCAGGTCCGTATGAACTTATATATAGCAGAACTGTTCATAGAATGCATTAAGATGCCTTTACAACCACTTTAAAAGTGGAGCACAGGGCCTGGCAGTGAGAGGGTTAATGGATTATTCTTTTTTTTTCTGGTTTGAGTTCTGTGTTTAAGGCACACTCTAGTGAAACATTTTGCACCACCCCTCCCGTTTAATTAATCTTTCTTCAGCAGGGACGCGCCGTCCTTCTCTCCACGGAGTCCCAACTTTGATTGGATAGATTGATAGCAGCGCAGCCATTGGCTCCCACTGCTTTCAATCAAATCCAATGACCTGGGGGGCGGGACCGAGTCATACATTCGGCTTCTATGGGTGCAGAATGAATGACTCGAGAGCGCTCCCGCAAAGTGACCCCCTCGGGAGAGCGCTTCTCCTAGGGGGTTATCTAATGCGGGGAGGAGCCGCGAGAGCCGCCGAGGGACCCCAGAAGACCAGGTTCGGGGCCACTCTGTGCAAAACGAGCTGCACAGTGGAGGTAAGTAAGACATGTTTGTTATTCAAAAAAAGAAAAACCAAAGCTTTAGTATCACTTCAAGCTGACTGAGTAGATGCAGCCTGTCTGCTGAATGGTTTTAACTTTTCTCCTGGTACATATCTTCTGCACCTGGCTGCCTGCCCTGAAGATTGCACAGTACAGAAATCTCTGTTAGAGAGATTTCCCCTTGCTTTCTGTAATGCAGACAATTTTTCACCAGACAGAAAGTAAGAGAAAGTCTGCAACAGAGAAACAAACAAGAATAAAAGCTTGGAAGAATGGATAAGTGGCGCTGAAACCTTGCGATCATTCAATTGTTATTACTATCCAGTGGTGTTACAGTGTTTAAACAAGCTGTCTGGATTCTGGGCTTGCATTTTCCACACAGCAAAGGATTTTCACAGTTATCTTGGTTTGCTATGCAAACAAATGGACCTGAAATGAAAGATCCACATCAGAGTTAATAGTCCAGAGACAATTATTCCAGTGTAGGATCTGGTAGAAAACTCCACAAAAGAGCCAATGCCAATGCTTCCTTCATCAGGGCTACAAACAAAGAAACAGGATATACAGATATATACAGTATCTCACAAAAGTGAGTACACCCCTCACATTTTTGTAAATATTTTATTATATCTTTTCATGTGACAACACTGAAGAAATGACACTTTGCTACAATGTAAAGTAGTGAGTGTACAGCTTGTATAACAGTGTAAATTTGCTGTCCCCTCAAAATAACTCAACACACAGCCATTAATGTCTAAACTGCTGGCAACAAAAGTGAGTACACCCCTAAGTGAAAATGTCCAAATTGGGTCCAAATTGTCAATATTTTGTGTGGCCACCATTATTTTCCAGCACTGCCTTAACCCTCTTAGGCATGGAGTTCACCAGAGCTTCACAGGTTGCCACTGTAGTCCTCTTCCACTCCTCCATGACGACATCACTGAGCTGGTGGATGTTAGAGACCTTGCTCTAGTCCACCTTCCGTTTGAGGATGCCCCACAGATGCTCAATAGGGTTTAGGTCTGGAGACATGCTTGACCAGTCCATCACCTTTATCCTCAGCTTCTTTAGAAAGGCAGTGATCGTCTTGGAGGTGTGTTTAGGGTCATTATCATGTTTGAATACTGCCTTGCTGCCTAGTCTCCGAAGGGAGGGGATCATGTTCTGCTTCACTATATCATAGTACATATTGGTATTCATGGTTCCCTCAATGAACTGTAGCTCCCCAGTGCTGGCAGCACTCATGCAGCCCCAGACCATGACACTTCCACCACCATGCTTGACTGTAGGCAAGACACACTTGTCTTTGTACTCCTCACCTGGTTGCCGCCACACACGCTTGACACCATCTGAACCAAATAAGTTTATCTTGGTCTCATCAGATCACAGGACATGGTTCCAGTAATACATGTCCTTAGTCTGCTTGTCTTCAGCAAACTGCGGGCTTTGCTATGCTTTAATTATTGAAAAAATTATACATAATCTGGCATTCAGTTGATTCAACAGAACGAGGGTGTGTTACCCCACCACCTAAGCCAATAGTATAAAATATAACTTGTATAAGGAATTTTGAACTTTAGGGGGGGTTGAGTTTTGTTGAGATCTGAGAGGATATAAACAATAGTAAATATTGTTTATTAGAGAAAAAACAGGGTAAAAAAAAGGATTTTTCCCTCTCGCTATTTCAATGCTACTGTGCACTACTTTATACAATCTAAAGGGAGATTTCCCTTTAGATCCCCTCCTGGCAGATAATCAGACAAGGAGGTAGATGATCTCAACTTTAATTGATACATTCATTTAGGGAGATTGCCTTCTGGCTCTTCTCCACAAGATGGCCATGGCACTAGTGGTGAACACGCGGACGTCATGACGTCAGGAACGTCATGACATCACCACGCAGCGTACGTAATGACGTCACCATGCCGCTGGAGTGGCGGCCATCTTTAAAAGTATAAATGGAAGGAATTTTAATTTCAGCCATGTGGGGATAGTTTGGACCCCCCCCATTTTCTTTATTTTTTTTTTCATTTTCATTTGGAGTTCCTTATTTGATTTTTCAGCACTGACAAAGCTTATTTATTAAGAGAAACATGTAGGGTATTCTTATTTTTGGGGCACTTTTTTTGGTTTGGGGTCACACATGGTTCTTGTGGGTAGGGAGTTTTAATTTATTTGAGATATGAGGTAGCTATTTGATTACAGCAGCAGATGAAGTTTGTTGAGTTACAGGGAGTATAGGCATTTATTTGTACAGACCATCAATAGACAGATTACTCCAATTACAGATTTTATGGAGGAAGTCGACCAGGATTGGGGCTTATCTTTCAACCATGATTTATACAATTTCCTTTATTTTATTTATTTGAAGGAATTGTTTATTTCGGTGCCATAGTTACAGACAGTCATAGGGCATTGGTCGCAACTGTTTAAAGTTGATATCATCTACCTCCCTGTGTGATTATTTGGTGAGAGGGGATCTGATAGAAATCTCCCTTTAGATTGTATAAAGTAGTGGCACAGTAGCATTGAACAGGATAGAAGGAAATATCCTTTTCTTTTTTACCCTGTTTTTGCTCTAGTAGTCAATATTGACTACTGTATATATCCTCTCCTATCTCAACAAAACTCAAAACCTCCCTTAAATTGAATGAATACACACAGTCATATATACATTTTATTACTATTTATTACAATACTATTGGCGTAGGGTAATGCACCCTTGTTCTGTTGAATCTAGTGTGTGGTTTTACTGTTGACATGTATTAAATTACAATTAATATATAACAAAAAATACATAAACTACCATCAGTACTTTTAAAATGTAGAAAATTTACCTTTTGGCCTTTAAAAATGCATGTTAGCACCAGCTAGTAGTAATTCGTCACCTTCAACTTGACTTCTGGACATATTCAGCTCTAATGAGTCTCAGGAACATTTTAATTCTACTCTTTAAAATTGAGTCATGCAATAATATTTTGATTTGTTTTTTCTAACTCAATACCTTTTGCAGTATTTTTCACATATTCTTTTACTGTATGTATTTATACATGTCCAATGTGAAACCACACACTATACTTACCTGTAAAAATCATTTATGTTTTAATTTTATAGTCCTAATGAAGCGGGCAAGTTCTGGCCCCCAAAATGCATTGGCTCTTTTATATAGAATACATTTCTATCTGGACCATTCACTCGTTGTGTGGGGTTTCAATCACAGATCCACTTGTTAACAATAAAAAAGCTGGCTGGGGTTGTAGAATTCCCCTACTTATCTTAAATTGATACTAAAGTCGAAGTTTTTTCTTTAAAAATAACTAACATGTCATACTTACCTGCTCTGTGCAGTGGTTTTGCACAGAACGGCCCAGATCCTCCTTTTTTTTTGGGTTCCGCGCTGACGCTTCTGGCCCCTCCCCCGTGCTGAGTGCCCCCATAGCAAGCAGTGTCCAATTAGACACAGAGCTGCGGCTCGGCCCCTCCCCGCCCCCTCTCTCTCCTTATTGGTTCACTGATTTTGATTGACAGCAGTGGGTGCCAATGGCACCACACTTCCGTCTCAGCCAATGAGGATGTAGAGTCCTGGGCAGCCGAGGCACTCCTGCAACATCGCTGGATCGAGCTGGGGCTCAGGTAAGTATTAGGGGGGATGAGGGGGGCTGCTGCACACAGAAGGTTTTTTTTATCTTAATGCATAGAATAGAACTTTTCAGCATCTTCTGTGTTTATGTTCAAAAGATTACCTCTCACTTCCTGCTCTGGGGACTACCTTTTTTTCATGGACAGGAAATTAAGGAATCTCTTCAATGGAGTGGAGGTTATATTCCTTCCCCATTCCATCCAAACAAAAAAAAAAGTTTTGGCTTGAGATAAACTTTAATTTCAACCATTTTTAAAGCGGTGGTACACCATTGTGAATGTTAACATGACATTCACAATATTCATAAAGACAATGTAATTAGTAATAGATTGATCACTTTTTATATCTATAAATTATTTATCTTACTGTATATAATCTTGATCTTGTACAGTGTTATTCATCGTTTTAGCCGGCGTCATCTCCACTGTGAATCTATTTGTATTTCCGCCCACAGTTCATCCTTGTTTCAATAATGCCACGCGTGCGCACTAGGAACAAAATATTCAAGCCTCTTCTCTTGTGGACGAAGCATCTCGTGATGTCGGGGCTGACGTCTACAAAAGGAAATGACGCAGCCCCGACATAACCAATGAATTTTTCTGACAGGGTTTCAGCTTGCCAGAATGAAGGATGCGCAATACACGTCACCACTCTGCAATATCCCGCTAACTAGGAAAGGAAGCAGGTAGAGTCAAAATTGCTAATGGCATTTGGTTTTTAATAACAATATACAAATTTAAATGCAAAGTGAAATTTTTGAGTGTACAACCCCTATTTTTTATTTCAATGATTTTTATTGAAAATGGCAAGGCATTTCTGATATTTTGGTGTAAACTGTTTGCCATACCTTAATATAATTATACAATGTGATCTTGACAGAAAAGTAAATCATTTTCTTCCGGCCTGCACATCCAGTGTCGTATAATTACTATTTCGAAAAGAACAAAACGCTAACACAACCAGTCAACTGAGCCCTATTTCACTAGTAGAGACAAGGGTGAAGCTAAGAAAAATAAAAGAAGCTTTAAAAATGCATGTTAGCACCAGCTAGCTAGTAGTAATTCGTCACATTCAACTTGACATCTGGACTTGTGTCAGGAACATCCCCAGCATTTATACACACCCAGGTATTACAGATCTCTTAATCCAAGGCAGATGTTGATAATCCAAGAACAGGATTTGAGGTGTGAAAATGATGGAACCACCCTGTTCTAGTTACATCACCCCATCTTTAGTGTCAGGAAGTCTGCTTGGGTGGTAATTTGTTGATTGACATGTCTGAAGATGTAAATTGTTGTAAAATCACCAGGGTAGAGATGTAAAACAGAATCATATGTGGGAGACAAATTGTGTCAAGGGCCCCCACCACTGTTCGGTGGCAGTTGTTCCACTTTAAATTAGATGGCCTCTTTCACTTCTCTTGCGAACCAGTTGTCCTTTCTGTCCAAAATCTGCACCTTGTTAGCGCTATTCATCCTTAAAGACACCAAATTACAGGGACCCTGTAGTGGGTTTTTTCTTTTTTTTTTCTTTCTCTTTTTCTGTCTGTGCATGAAATTGCAGGAAGCTGGCAGTAAAAGCCTATTCAAATGGGTGATTTAGGCTCACAGGAGCCCGCAGTTACAGCAGTTGTTCCATGAAAGACACCTTTCAAACGGGGAACAATGGATCTCTATCCAGCCTCTAACACGTTGGCAGGAAGTCCTAGGTACAGAATCTCATTGAGTCTGGCCGGAATTAGCATAACTGTTTGTCGATAACGGAGAGGGGGAGAGACCTGTATGGGGAGTGCAGGAAGGTCAGTATGGCAGACAGACGGATGGATGTGACCTCCTATGAGATGGGCATAGCTATGTGAAAACAAATGTGGCAACATTGGAGGGTTGTGAATGTACTACCAGGGGGGAGGTTGGTATGTAATCAGCTTTATGCCTTTCTTTTTTTAATGCAGGTTTTTGTTTGCATAAACATGTAACATATGGAGGAGGATCAATAATTTTAATTTTTTGTAGACTTTTTAAGTCTACTTTTACAGATCTGCACAAATACATTCCTGACATGTCATAATATACATAGACAATATATTTTTTAAAGAGACACTCCACCTCTTCATTAAAAAAAAAAAAAAACAAGCTCCAATGCAGTGACTTTACAGTGACACCATCACTCTGCTGCAGGTAAGAAAAAGCACTTCCTCAGTCTCCTCTCCTCCATTGATCAGCCTGCAACATTGTAACTTTGTAGCAAATCACATGATGAAATGCTGTAGCATGGACTGTGTCAGACATTTGTGAACACAGCCAAGAACTGCACAGGCATCCGGATTGACATGAATGTGTTATCTATGAGGTGAAATACCCTCTGGGAAGTACAACCCCAATTCCAAAAAAACAGAATGCAATGATTTGCAAATCTCATAAACCCATATATTGGTCACAATAGAAAACAGAAAGCATATCAAATGTTTCAACTGAGAAAATTCAATTCAGAATTGACCAATTCAGCATTGATGGCGCCTTTCCAGATGTACCAGCTGCCCATTCCATATGCACTAATGCTCCCCCATACTATCAGACATGCAGGCTTTTCAACTGAGCGCTGATAACAAGGCAGAAGGTCCCTTTAATCTTTAGTCCAGAGGACGTGGCATCCATGGTTGCCAAAAAGAATGTCAAACTTTGATTCATCTGACCACAGAACGGTTTCCCTCTTTATACCATTTTGAATGAGCTTTGGCCCAGAGAAGACGGCGGCATTTCTAAATCATGTTCAGATATGACTTCTTCTTTTTATGACCGAGCTTTGCCTTGCATTTTTAGATGCCACGGCGAACTGTGTTCTGACAGTGATTTTTGGAAGTATTCCTGAGCCCATGCAGTGATGTCCATCACAGAATCGTGCCTGTTTTTTAATATAGTGCCGTCTGAGGGCCAGAAGATCACTGCCATCCAGTATTGCGTTTCGCCCTTGTCCCTTGTGCACAGAAATTTCTCCAGATTCTCTTAATCTTTTGATGATATTCTGTACTGTAGATGATGATCTATTGAAAGTCTTTGCAATTTTATGTTCAGAAATATTATTCTATAATTGTTTGGCAATTTTTACATGCAGTCTTTCGCAGATTGGTGAACCTCTGTGCATCTTTACTTCTGAGACACTCTAATGCCCCGTACATAGGGTCGGATTTTCTGCCGGAAAATGTTCGATGGGAGCTTGTCGGAAATTCCGACCGTGTGTAGGCTCCATCGGACATTTTCAATCGTAATTTCCATCACACAAAATTTGAGAGCTGGTTCTCAAATTTTCAGACAACAAAATCCGTTGTTGTAAATTCGGATCATGTGTACACAATTCCAATGCACAAAGTTCTCCCCGGAATTCTCCCAGATTTTGTATCCTATCTACAATGTTTTATTCCTTAATCAATTTAAGATCTATGATATTTTTTTAAATTGTGTACCTCATGTCAATATGTCTATTACCCATAGACTATATTGTAACATATGTGTGTATATATATGAAATACAAGATATCTAACTATTACTGTTATCAATTTTTTATATTTGCTACATTTTCTACCCCCAATTTTGTATTTAGATAAAGAACTGTCAAACATGTCCTTGCATATTTACTTTACAGTTATGCTTCAATTAAAGTCCCACTTTGCTTTATTATATACAGTACTAGGGATGGAGGCAGATGAACTTACACATTCATCGCCTCATTTAAAGTCCCAAATTCCCCTCCCCCTTTCTTTGTTCAATGCACAAAGTTCCACGCATGCTCGGAATGAAGCAGAAGACCTGCAGTGGCTATTGAACTTCATTTTTCTCGGCTCGTTGTACGTGTTGTACGTCGCCGCGTTCTTGACGTTCGGAATTTCCGACAAGATTTGTGTGACCGTGTGTATGCAAGACAAGTTTGAGCCAACATCCGTCAGAAAAAAACATGGATTCTGTTGTCGGGAAATCCTATCGTGTGTACAGGGCATAAATCTCTAAGATGTTCTTTTTATACTCAGTCATATTACTGACCTGTTGCCGATTAACCTAATTAGTTGCAAAATGTTCTTCCAGCTCTTCCTTGTTAGCACCACTTACTTTGCCAACTTTATGTTGCCCTGTCCCAACCCACTGTGTGTATACACTATATTACCAAAAGTATTGGGACACCTGCCTTTACACGCACATAAACTTTAATGGCATGCCAGTCTTAGTCAGTAGGGTTCAATATTGAGTTGGCCCACCCTTCGCAGCTATACCAGCTTCAACTCTTCTAGGAAGGCTGTCCACAAGGTTTAGGAGTGTGTCTATGGGAATGTTCAACCATTCTTCCAGAAGCACATTTGTGAGGTCAGGCACTGATGTTGGACTAGAAGGCCTGGTTCGCAGTCTCTCTAATGCCATTAAAGTTCATTTGCGTGTTAAAGTGATTGTAATTTTTTTTTTAAATAACAAACATGTCATACTTACCTCCACTGCGCAGTTCATTTTGCACAAAGTGCCCCCAATCGTCCTCTTCTGGGGTCCCTCTGCGGCACTATCAGCTCCTCCCTGCATCATATAACCCCCTAGGAGAAGCACTTTCTTGGGGGGGGGGGGGGGGGGATACCCTGCGGCCAGGCTCCTGAGTCCAGCATTTGCATCCATAGACCCAGAATGTAGGACTCGGCCCCGCCCCCGGTGCCCGCATCATTGAATTTGATTGACAGCAGCAGGAGCCAATGCCTGCGCTGCTATCAATCTATGCAATCAAGAGCCGAGAACCCCGGACAAAGAGGAAGAGCATGTCTTCGCCGTGGGAATTACAGGGCTCAGGTGAGTAAAATATAGGCATAGGATGCATTAAGGTGAAAAAACAACCCCTTTAAGGCAGGCGCCCCAATAATTTTGGCAATATAGTGTGTGTATAAACATAAACATTATTATATGTATATTATAAGTACTTTTTTTAATTTTTATTTTCTAGATTTTTTTTTTTATCTTTACTTGTAAAAATCTACACACCCATATATTGGAATTTGTACACATGCCACTTGTATTTTTGGAGAACAGCTCTAACAGTCTATGGAGGTAAATAAATAATTGCAGTAATTCCAGGACATAAGCCGCTCTGCCAGTGCCATTGTCAATGCTACAGAGACCAATTAAATTTTTTTCCGTGAACCCAGTGGACTCCCTAATCTGCCAGCAAAATATTTACTCCTCAAAGCGGCCTGCAGCCAGTGCTGTGGCCTCCGATACCAGCAGCTGGTCTAGTGGACAAGGAGAAAAAAATAAAATAAGCCCCAATTAACTGCCAGGTTTGGATCAGTGCATTCTCGTTATCAGGGGGATCGGCCAGTTTCTTCATCCTCTTCCAGAATTTGGCCTTGGCATTCTTTCTGTCAGGATCCATTAATGCTTCTTTTAATGGAGTTTTGGCCCCAGCAGGCACTATGAAAAGAGGATGTAGATGGGGGGGGGGGGGGGTTGCATGGTTGTCATCACTTTGCACATCAGCCCAGGTGTAGTAAAAGGGTTGAAGACTCCCATCGCTTCTCTAAATGCCAATATGTTGTGTCAGTGTTGGCAGCGAGGATGAGTGCATTGTGCCAGCTGTTTTATCAAAGTCGCTTCAGTAGCTTTTAAGTGGCGCAGCGGCCGTCAGCCTGACAGCTACAATCCAAAGTGGCAGCACCTGTGACACCGACAAAAAGTTTTCAGGAAGGAGTTTGGATCGGTGACCACCTGTATTTCTTGGGAGGGTTCCAGGCACTTAAGAACGGCGTTGTTTAATTGCTGCTGGAGCAGGCTGAGCCGACAGAGTTGAAACAAACGTAATTATGTCTGTCTGTATTCATGAAAATGTGTATATAACAGATGATACTAGTCTGCATGTACATGCCTACCTTAGGGCTCGTTCACACTGGCCGTAATGTATACTTGTGGGGGGGGGGCATGGTGCGGCGGCAGAAAAAACTCAAATCCCAGTTGCAGAGAATAGAAATTGAATTAATGTAGAAGATCAGCAATAATTAAACCCTAACAAATATTACTAAAGTAAAGTAATAATGGTTAGGGTTTAATTATTGCTGATTGTTCTGCATTTGAATTCTATAGATATTACATTTCCTGTGAAAATCCCTGATGAAGGAGATAACATTCAGCTCTGAAACATGTTGGGTCAAGGAACTCATATCTTTTCTTTTGCATTTTTTTGTGTGTATATATTCTGTATCCACTGCTATGTGCAATATTTTACTAATGTTTTTTCATTAAATATTCCTTATTTTTCTACTATTGTCTGCCTATATGGTTGTACCTTCAAGGTCCCAAAGGTTGTGGAGGGTTTTTTTCACTTTAATTGCTGTTTTAGTGATTATCACCCAACAGCACTTAACAGCTGTGATTACTAGTGATCTGTGATTGGCTACAGCTATTTACATGGTACATGGTGCTGTGATTGGCCCAGGTACCATGGGATAGCAGTGGGCCAATCACAGCATCATTATAGGAATCACAGCTGTTATTAATGAAATTACATGATCCAGCCTGCCCATGCCACCCACCCGCAGTACTGTGATCGATCTTAAAGTGGTTAAAAAGGGCTCTGCTTGACTGAAGATGGCTGTCAGAGTCACATGGGGCGGCAACATCCAATCTGAAGGCGGTGTCAAACTCTGCAGCCAAAGTTAAAAATTCCTGTCATTCTGTAATGTCACAATTCTGGGGGGGGTGATAATTCAGTAGTGTATGTCCAGCTTTACTTATCAAGCTCTTCGATTTCCATACTTACCAACATTATGTTTTTAGATCTTAGGACACTGATAACTCCACAGTCTGCCTTTCGTTCACCCGAAATTATCCCCACTTTATAACTTAATTCCACCCAGACTCTGCCTTTAAGTATGCAGGGCCCGCCAATCACACCCACTTTCCAGGTTTGTTCTGACAAGACCCTGCCTCTAAATATGGGGGGGCATCCACTCATGTTCCAATCCCCGTAATTAATTTCTATTTGAGTTGCTGCGTGTGCAACTGAAATACCGCTGATGCCACAATCCCAGTACACAGCATCCATGGCACAGAGGGCAAAAATACGTGACTGTGCTGGCCAGTCTATGAAACTCTTAATGATCTTTTGAAGATTAATTAAGCAGGTATTTTTGTAATATTTTCCATCTCTCTGGTGTTGTCTCTAACACACTCAATTGAATTGATGCCAACCTTGAACCCACTTCCTGTGAGCCAGGCTGTCATGGAACTGCTCCCTGGGGCTACATCAGCATGTCAGTCTGGGCTCATAGTCAGTGGTGGTTGGTTTGGGGGGCGCAAACAAACTGAAAAATACTGAAACCCCCCCTCCCATCAATTGCAGCCTCACTGGGCCCATCAAATGCAGCCACTGTGCCCATCAATTGCAGCCATTGTGCCCATCAATTGCAGCCATTGTGCCCATCATATGCAGCCACTGTGCCCATCATATGCAGCCACTTGTGCCCATCATATGCAGCCACTGTGCCCATCATATGCAGCCACTTGTGCCCATCATATGCAGCCACTTGTGCCCATCATATGAAGCCACTTGTGCCCATCATATGCAGCCACTTGTGCCCATTAAATGCAGCCACTTGTGCCCGTCAAATGCAGCCACTTGTGCCCATCAAATGCTGCCACTGTGCCCATCAAATGCAGCCACTGTGCCCATCAAATGCAGCCACTTGTGCCCATCATATGCAGCCACTTGTGCCCATCAAATGCAGCCACTTGTGGCCATCATATGCAGCCACTGTGCTCATCATATGCAGTCACTTGTGGCCATCATATGCAGCCACTGTGCCCATCATATGCAGCCACTTGTGCCCATCATATGCAGCCACTTGTGCCCATCATATGCAGCCACTTGTGCCCATCATATGAAGCCACTTGTGCCCATCATATGCAGCCACTTGTGCCCATTAAATGCAGCCACTTGTGCCCGTCAAATGCAGCCACTTGTGCCCGTCAAATGCAGCCACTTGTGCCCGTCAAATGCAGCCACTTGTGCCCATCATATGCAGCCACTTGTGCCCATCAAATGCAGCCACTTGTGCTCATCATATGCAGCCACTTGTGCCCATCAAATGCAACCACTTGTGCCCATCATATGCAGCCACTCGTTATAATCAAAAGAGTGAACAGCGCTGATCAGCAGTCATAAATAGGACCCTCAGAGGCAAAGTGAAAACTTTTTATTATTGTTAAAAAAAAAAAAAAATATTCACTAAGGCATACAGCAGTCAATTAATGGTCATGCAGAGACTTGGATTAAAAAACTGACAGTACCTGGAGGCTGGAGCTGCATGGATGAAACAGGGGCTTAGGGAAACCCAGCACAAAGCCGTTGGACAAAGAACAATGGCTTGGGGGGGGGGGGGGGCGTCCAGGACCGTAAGGCCAGGGGTCCAATGGAGGGAGAACCAAACTGCAGGCACAGGAACTGTTGGGGTCAATATACAGCGGCCACTCGCACTGTGGATGTCACGGCCTGGCGGAAGTCAGCCAAAGTAATCTGAAGAGTATGGGCAAACCCTGCTGCTGGGGCTAATTAGGAACTGCCGATGACTCCAAGGGAGCAAAGAGAGTCACACATCGCCTACTGGAGACACTACATGGGACACGCCCCTTCTTCAGGTTATCTCTGGTGATATAGAGATTTGTTTGATCCCTGTCTGATCCCTGTCTGAGGCTGTTCACCTCACTGGTATATGTGAGGATTTACATCCACGTTAATAATAAATACAATGATGTGGAGGAGTAGGTAAGGTGGAAGACCTTTTTAATAGGACAGAATGTGAAGTTTAACTAGTATGGAGAAAAAATCACTGTCTGCCTGTACAGTACAGTAAATTGTTTTCTCCAATCTACAGGTCCACTTTAACACTGTTGTACCCCTTTTTATGCAATAGTTAACTATGGCAGCAAGAAAACAAGGAAAACTGAATTTTGACAATCCTCTGGACTTTCCCAGGAAGGTGACCGTTTTTCGGGTGGCCCGGGAATAGCCTCTCGGCTCTGATGATTGATAGGATAAAGTGTGTCTGTTGTGGGGGTGATTGCCTTTTTGACACTAAATATAGTGGACGAGCCCCCTAAATCTTCATCTGGGGAAAGAGATAGAATTAATCTTAATCCAGTAAATTAGAATCGGTGCCAGAGACAAGAGTAATACGTTATCCCAGCTCACAGACGCTGCAGTCTACTGACGGGATATCCATCACCCGGGGACAGGAGATTGAGGTTAGATGACAAGTTTTGTCATTAGCCAGGGGGTACAGTGAGGGTTACAAAGGAGGATGAGTCCAAAGGCAATGAGGAATAGGATTTATTTATATTGACCACAGGTCCGCAAACAGAGATAAGATTGAATGAATGGGGCCTGGCAAGGTCATTATCCAAGCCTTGAACTGCAGGTAAATTTTAAACTAAAGGAGTAACTGTATTAAAGTGTATCTCAATGGGCCGGTCTGATATACAAGCGGCCAGGTATGTGACTATAAATGGCCATGCCATAAAGCATTTTCATTATATAGCCCTATTCAGATGTATAAATGTGTTTCCTGTATTTATATAACATTGACATACAATATTTTGTAGTGCTTTGTATTATGCAGGGAACCATTCATGTTGATCAAGCCTATAATAACACATTGTGATATTGCACAGGTCAATGTCACAAATAGGAATGTGCAAATTTTCTCTTCAATCAATCATAGCTAATGTGAACAAACTCTGGCAGCAGCACAGCTCTTTCCCAAATATATAGTGAAGAATTAGGGTTTGTTCCCGTGTGAGTGACATTTCTTTGATTGCAAGTTGTAAGATAGGCTGGCAAAAGTGAACCAGCATCGGCACCTAGTGATTGTGGGACGATGAGCCCCAAAAATTCAGTCATAAAGGGCAGCTCCATCTAAACTATTACATTTTTTTTGGAGTGAACCTTTTATAGGACCATAGTACGCAACAAAATGTCAGTTACAAAATGTAGTATGTACTAGTGTTTTTCCATGGAACTACAAGACAGAACGTTAGCTGTATGTTAATACACCATTAAATACCTGGTGATCCTGCCAGTCACATCCCTTTGACTTGGCAGAATGGGCTACACCAAATTCACTGTTGTATTCCTACTTGGCCTGTAGCCTCTGTGTCACCACATACGTTGAGGGAGGAGCACTGCCACTGCTAAAATAATTCTCTTCTTTAGGGCCCATTTACACTGTTCCACTTTACCGCAAACATTTTAATGCATTAAAATGCAAGTGTGTAATTCTCCATAATAAGAATAGCGTCCCTTTCCATCTTAGCGCTGCAGTGCAGTGGGTTTTGAAAAATATGGCGTGTCAACTTTTTCTATGTTTTAATGCTTTGGGAGGCTCAAAGAAGTTGATGGCCGGGCAGTAAAACATATATAACATGTTTTGATGCGTAGGCAACCGGTAACAGAAAATCTGGACAGTGGCTGTTAAATTCTAGATTAAAATGCATTGAAGACGTGTGTCAAAATGCATGTCAGTGCACAAAGGAAATGCACATTGACACATGACAGCGCATGCTCCTAACACTACACAAAATGCACCTCTATGAACATGTATAGATGTAAATGGGCCCCTGAGGCCACTCATGGTCTTCTTGTGCCCCCCCCCACTCTCCCACTGTTGCATCTCCAAGACAGGAAGTGAAGAAAATTCTCTCCAGCAGGACAGACAGGAAAAGTCCACCTTTCTCTACTTTATTCAAAAAAGTTTACACTTTATACACTTTTAATATCTTCTGTACTAATAACATTCTGAAATGTTTAAAATTCATCTACAGTCAGGTCCATAAATATTGGGACATCAACACAATTCTAGTCTTTTTGGCTTTATACACCACCACAATGGATTTGAAATGAAGCGAACAAGATATGCTTTAACTGCAGACTTTCAGCTTTAATTTGAGGGTATTTACATCCAAATCAGGTGAACGGTGTAGGAATTCCAACAGTTTGTATATGTGCCTCCCACTTTTAAAGGGACCAAAAGTAATGGGACAGATTAACAATCATCCATCAAACTTTCACTATTTAATACTTGGTTGCAAATCCTTTGCAGTCAGTTACAGCCTGAAGTCTGGAACGCATAGACATCACCAGACGCTGGGTTTCATCCCTGGTGATGCTCTGCCAGGCCTCTACTGCAACTGTCTTCAATTCCTGCTTGTTCTTGTTCTTGCATTTTCCCTTCAGTTTTGTCTTCAGCAAGTGAAATGCATGCTCAATCGAATTCAGGTCAGGTGATTGACTTGGCCATTGCATAAAATTCCACTTCTTTCCCTTAAAAAAACTCTTTGGTTGCTTCCGCAGTATTCTTGGGGTCATTGTCCATCTGCACTGTGAAGCTCCGTCCAACGAGTTCTGAAGCATTTTGCTGAATATGAGCAGATAATATTGCCCGAAACACTTCAGAATTCATCCTGCTGCTTTTGTTAGCAGTCACATCATCAATAAATACAAAAGAACCAGTTCCTTTGGCAGCCAAACATACCCACGCCATGACACTACCACCACCATGCTTCACTGATGAAGTGGTATGCTTTGGATCATGAGCAGTTCCTTTCCTTCTCCATACTCTTCTCTTCCCATCACTCTGGTACAAGTTGATCTTGGTCTCATCTGTCCATAGGATGTTGTTCCAGAACTGCGAAGGCTTTTTTAGATGTTGTTTGGCAAACTCTAATCTGGTGAACCCTCTGTATTCACTCTGGTGAAGTCTTCTCTTAATTGTTGACTTTGACACACATACATCTACCTCCTGGAGAGTGTTCTTGATCTGTCCAACTGTTGTGATGGGTGTTTTCTTCACCAGAGAAAGAATTCTTTGGTCATCCACCACAGTTGTTTTCCGTGGTCTTCCGGGTTTTTTGGTGTTGCTGACCTTACTGGTGCGTTCTTTCTTTTTAAGGATGTTCCAAACAGTTGATTTGGCCACACCTAATGTTTTTGCTTTCTCTCTGATGGGTTTGTTTTGTTTTTTCAGCCTAATGATGGCTTGCTTCACTGAGAGTGACAGCTCTTTGGATCTCATATTGAGAGTTGACAGCAACAGATTCCAAATGAAAATAGCACACTTGAACTCTGGACCTTTTATCTGCTCCTTGTAAATGGGATAATGGGGGAATAACACACACCTGGCCATGCAACAGCTGAGCAGCCAATTGTCCCATTAATTTTGGTCCCTTAAAAAGTGGGAGGCGCATATGCAAACTGTTGTAATTCCTACACCGTTCACCTGATTTGAATGTAAATACCCTCAAATTAAAGCTGAAAGTCTGCATTTAAAGCACATCTTGGTTGTATCATTTCAAATCCATTGTGGTGGTGTATAGAGCCAAAAAGATTTGAATTGTGTCGATGTCCCAATATTATGGACCTGACTGTATTACTTATTATTATTGCAAACTTGTTATGAGCGAAAAATCGATGGTGCCAAACTCCCACATGGAAATGCTGGCTGTCTGGCTTCAATAATTTCTAGTCTATGACTCGGAAGAAAGACCTGGTCAGTGCCATGAAGCGAAGCTGATTTTCTAGGTAAGTAACTCAGTACCAAATTACTAAACCCAAAAGAATTGACATGTTATTCAAGAAACTGGCATGTTTCAGCAATGGGAGCCTATGCAGTCTAATCCCATCGCTAGAATAAAGTCACCTCAATTTGTTGCATGAATTGTCAGCTACATGTAATGCTGGAAATTGCCCCCTATTTCCAGAACCACAGGGTCCTACACATCAGGGTTATGGTTCCCGTATATTTATGTTTAACTTCCTCCTGTGTCTTTGTGAGTTCTTCTATTGTTCCACGCTGAGTGTCTGGATTTTGCTTTATAAATAAATGATAGAAGTTGGTTTTCACTCACGACAATGCATGCACTGAGATGCCACACAGACCTCCTGGGACATCCATGTATTAGTCACATATACTCTACCTGTGTCTGCACTAGCCATTCGTTCATTTAAGGTGGGTTAGATTACTTCTTCTGGATATTGTTGTAGAAATGTTCTGGTGATATAGCACACATGTAATCTTCAGTTGTGAAGACTTTCCCCGCAAAAATATATTGACAAGATAGAACAAGTCCAGAGACAGGCAAAAAAAAAGTGGTAATAGGCTAGAGGGATAAAACATATCAGGAGAGACTGTGGAAACTTAATATGTACAGTTTTTCGGGAAAGAAGGGACATGGCTGAAACCACATGAAGCCAAGATCGAGAACACAAAAACATAACCTCAAACTAGCAGGAGGAAAGTTTAAAACTAACCTTAGAAAGTGTTATTATTTTACTGAAAGAATTCTTGATGATTGGTACAGATTTCCAGCAATGCTAGTCAGTCAACGCCGATCTACACTCGGGCAAAAGGATTACAAAAACACACACAAAAAAAAAAAAAGTTAAGAGTCAGACTCTATGGACCATTTGGTCTTTTTCTGCTGTCACTCTTAAGTTTTTTTTTTTTTTTTTTTTGTCAGACGTTGTTGCATTATAACTAATATATTAATGAGCTTATTTCAAAGTTCTGTGAACTCTGTATGCAAACTAGGTCAACCAGATTTGACTTTTCATCAGTTTGGAAGAAGTACAACAGTAAAAGGTTAATTCCGATTACTGTGTGTCACTCCTTGCCTTTATGCATAAAGACAAAGTGCAGTTTATTTATAAAAGGCCTTTTTTTTCACTCCCTCTTTACTGAGAAATGACAATTCTGAATTTTGACTATGTGTGAAGCTGCACTGGGCATTCTGCCATATTTGTGCCCCAAATGTAAAATGACGTTCTGTCTGTTTTCATATAATTTTGGTATTCCAACTTTTATATAGGAAACACTTGTAGACTGAGCCCTGGTTCATATGTCAAATCGCCTGAAATCGGTGGCAATTGCCGGCAATGGCACCGTCCTAATCAGTGCGACACTGTATTTGCGGCGTTGCACCAATTTCAAAAAGTACTTTCTGTACTACTTTTTGCGATTTTGAGCTGCGAATTACATTGACATCTGTGCAGAAACCTGCACAGATGTCTCTGAAATCGAGGCCAAAATTGGGACAGACATGCGGGAGTGAAATCGTGCGAGTTTAGCTGAACTCGCACAGCTTCATTCCCGCAGCTCAGTGTGAACCTGGGCTGAAGGAAACCCTAGTGAACTTTAGTTTCACAATAAGGTGGATTGTGTTGAAACACAAAGCAATTAGTTTACTGTTTTTCATAAACAGGACCTTGTAGAATGAAGATCTGGAGAAAGAAAAGACACCATAATGAGGCTTTCAAAAATTCATTTCGGTAAAAAGATTTTTGGAGGGGCCAGAGAGAAATGTTAGCACAAGAAAAAAAGTTTAACTAAAATTAAGGTACATTCGATTTTTTACTCAGGGGGAACATTTAAATGAAATGTGCACTTCAAACAAACGTAACTTATTTGTTTTGCTCTGTCACCAACTGTGCCCCTCTTTTCCTGGTGACAAACTTACCATGTGTCGCACTGGATATAATGGGTTCTCTGTTTTGTCGTGACCCTTTAAACTGCTCAGATCCCATTGACACACCTGTGTAACTTAAAGTTAGTATGCTACCACTCTATAATACTGCACAGAAAATAGGCCACAAGCAAGTGGATGGTACACTGAAAGGATATATTTCAGCCTCAAATCCAATCATTGTCAAAAGTTTGTAGAATTCACTTTCGTAACATCTCTAAAATTCGCCCCTTTTTAACATATGAAACCACCAAGCTCCTCATTCACTCCCTTGTTATCTCTCGCCTTGACTATTGCAACTCCCTTCTCATTGGCCTGCCTCTCCATAGACTATCCCTTCTTCAGTCTGACATGAATGCTGGACTTATACACCTTACCAACTGCTCAGTGTCTGCCAACCGTTTCCAATCCCTACACTGGCTTCCAATCACCCAGCAAATTAAATTCAAAATACTAACCACAACATACAAAGCCATTTACAACTCTGCCCCGAGCTACATCACCAAACTTGTCTCTAAATATCACCCAAACCGTCCCCACCGCTCTTCTCAAGACCTCCTACTCTCAAGCTCTCACGTCTCCTCCTCTCATGCTCGTCTCCAGGATTTCTCCAGAGCCTCTCCCATCCTCTGGAACTCGCTACCTCCACCTGTCCGGCTATCCCCTACTCTTGCTGCCTTCAGGCGATCCCTGAAAACTCATCTCTTCAGGAAAGCCTATCACGTCTCTAACTAATCTTTTACCACTTCCATCAGCTCATTCCCCACAGTTACAACCTTTTGTACCACCTGCCCCACCCTATTAGATTATAAGTTCTTCTGAGCAGGGCCCTCTTAATCCTCTTGTATTTTAATGTATTATAACTGTATTGCGCTTTGTAAATTGTTGGCGCTATATAAATCCTGTATAATAATAATAATTATGGCAATGTAATAAGACAATGCATGAATCAACAAACAGGCAATTGAGCTTGGTTTAAAGATGAAGTACTAGAGGACATGAACACTAACCCATAAGATTGCAATCAGCTGAACAATAGTAATGCAAAACCCATTTTTAAATTATTCAAACAGGGTTAAAGTTATAGGCTTTAACGAATCCAAGGAAATAAATGTCCTCGTGTGCACACTATGCATACAACTGCAATAGCAGGTGGGTGTATGCATTTTTGACAAAGGATTACACCTGGAGGTGGCTTTCAAGTATCTGGCACCTAATAGTCACTATTAACCAGCTATTGCTGGGGCACTTCTGTAAACTGGTGCACGTGAAGCTCGCCCTTTAAGAGTGAGCAAAAGATGGCTGATGGGCTGCTAAGAAGCAGTCTTTATTATGTTAACTGTGTGCAACATGGGATTAAGCTTTGTAGTTCTGCTCACCACTCCTGGCATGCAAGAGTTTTGGTCCCATATGCTTGTCCATCAGTTGTCCCAGAAGTCTTAGTCCTCACGATCTGGTCCTCAAGGCAAAGGGTCTCCTAAGCTCTGGTCCCAAGACATGGCAATTCTCTATGGCTCAATCTCTCAGCTCTCTGAGTGCTCATAACACAGCAGCGTATCTGCACACTCTGGTTCCTGTGCTGCTCGTTTCTTCATGTTGCTGTCCCTTTGTTGGAGCACTGGCAGGTTCAACAGCAGGTCTGAACTGCTTTACTTCCCCTTGGCAAAGACTCCTTAACTTCCCCTTGGCAGTCTCTGCACAGTCCCAGCAAAGGCCACAGGTCTGCACAGTGTTGCTTCCTCCCACAAAGGACCCAGATCTCTCCAGAATTGCCCAGGAAATGCTCTCCTGCTCTGTTTTGCAGGGAGCACTGTGTATTAAAGTCTGCAGCTCCATTAGCTTCCATTGACTTGTACTGTGCAGTGCCCCTTTAAGGATTACAGTTTGTAGGATCCTCCTCCAGCCTCCCATGATTGGTTCTGATTGATTGATTCTGCTAGTATGAGTAGGGGGGAGGAGCTGGGGATTCACATAGAGCTGCCAGGAGGGAAGCAAAGGGAGAGAGGAACACAGCCAGCAGCTCACACAGCCACGCTGTAAACACTGCAGTGTTGGGAAGATTAGGGAGAGCAGGTACAGACACACAGAGCCAGCTACTCTATCTGTTCCACAGTGGTGGGGAAGAATTAAAAAAGAGCTACACACAGCCAGCAGAGCACCAGGCTACACATACAATCATACCCATGGGCTGTGGGGTTTGTTTAGATTTCACTGTGGCTCTTCTGTGCACTGGTTGCTCCTGTGAGCTTCCCAAAGGGTTCCATGAGGCAGTGTCCTGCTTTGAAGATGGCCGATAAAACCCTAAGAGAACCACTGCACAGGTGCAGCCACCTCACGAAACACTAAATCATTTCTTCCATTCACCTTTATGAGAGTGTATATGTATTTTCGCGGTAGATCAGAGCCACCGGGAAAAAAGCTGGATGATACAGCCAAAAGGCAAGCAGTATAAAGGGGGACTGCACTGCATCTGAGGTCTGACAAATTGTATACCATCTAAAGAAGGGTGTGAGGACACACAGTACTTTTAGCATACTTTAGAGAATACCACAGCTTCATCCAGTGATTGGAGTGCCTCTTTACCGTCAGTAGCTTGGGGCCCTCTCAGAGATGTTGTTACAATGCTGAGTGATCTGCTGAATTAATAAGAGAAGGTGGGACAGTTCAAGATAGTGAAAATCTATAGCAGAATTATTCTCAAGAGGCTGTTTATTTAAGCTTTCATCCGGAAATTGAGCTTCATTGAATCACTCTGACTGGAGGGGGTGATAAAATTACAGACAAAGCAGATTAACATGAACCATCTGGGATAAGGAAAATGGTTTGCGGAGTCCTGGAGAAGCTTCCAAGGTCCCCAAACAGCAAGCCAACCAGAGAGAACTGTGTGTGAATACACAGAGATAGATAGATAGATAGATAGATAGATAGATAGATAGATAGATAGATAGATAGATAGATAGATAGATAGATAGATAGATAGATAGATAGATAGAAACAATCTTTCTTATACTGTATATATATCTGATACCATGAATGAATCGAATATCTATCTATCTATCTATCTATCTATCTATCTATCTATCTATCTATCTATCTATCTATCTATCTATCTATCTATCTATCTATCTATCTATCTATCTATCTATCTATCTATCTATCTATCTATCTATCTATCTATCTCCAAGAATGAATCTATTATAGATAGATAGATAGATAGATTAGATATGTTATAGATAGATAGATACAGTGCCTTGAAAAAGTATTCATACCCCTTGACATTTTCCACATTTTTTCATGTTACAACCAAAAACATAATGAATTTTATTGGGATTTTATGTGATAGACCAACACAAAGAGGCACATAATTGTGAAGTGGAAGGAAAATGATAAACATCTCACGGAGCACTGTTCAATCCATCATCCAAAAATTTTAAAACTATGGTACAACTGCAAACCTACCAAGACATGGCCGTCCACCTAAACTGACAGGCCGAGCAAGGATAGCATTAATCAGAGAAGCAGCCAAGAGGTCCATGGTAACTTTGGAGGAGCTGCAGAGATCCACAGCTCAGGTTGGAGAATCTGTCCACAGGACAACTATTAGTCGTGCACTCCTCAAATCTGGCCTTTATGGAAGAGTGGCAAAAAAAGCCATTGTTAAAAGAAAGTCCCGTTTGCAGTTTGCGAGAAGTCATGTGGGGGATACAGCAAACATGTTGTGGAAGAAGGTGCTCTGGACAGATGAGACCAAAATGTAACTTTTTGGCCTAGAAGTAAATACTATGTGTGGAGGAAAACTAAGTAGACAAAGCAAAAAGAGAGAGGTGCCTTCTAAGTATAAACTGTGTAAACTTTATAATATAATGAATAAAAACACTCACATGGAGGTTACAAATGATCAGCATGGGGAAGAAGTCCTGCATCTGTGAGTCTCCTGTCACGCTGGTCCAACAGGCTGTGCTTCTCGTGAGCCCTGTGAGAGCTGTCCACCGGCCCTGTGTATGATGGTATTGCAGAGAGAAGGGCTGAGGCGCTCGCGGAACGCAGCGACATGTGACGCAAAGTGTTTTTCCGAGCATACTTGCTATCGATGGAAGGAACAGGCGCGCTCCTTTGTCAAGCTAGATATTGGAGAAACATACATGCTTTATGTAGTCCACCATCTAGTGGCAATGATGGGGAATAACAGGAACAATCTAAACACAAAAAACACAATGTGTATGTATTGTCATACTGGTGGGGAGCCATCTAGTGAACAAAACACAAATAGCTTCTAATAAAAACAAATAAATAGCTAGTATGATAAGTTACATATTCAGAATTGGGGGGGGGGGGGGGCGAGAAGAAAGGGGGAAATAGATTAAATAAAAGATGGCTACACCAAAGCAAAAACAATTGATAAACTTAGCTACATATAAGCAAAGGGGAGTTAAAATTGTTCAGACTATATAATAGTTAAAAATGTACAGAACATAATTAGATCACCACATTAATGAATATGTAAATGGCTGATGGGGCAGTTAGTAACAATGAAAATGGAATGGAGTGATCATAGGTAGGACAGAAGAAACATATGTGGATATGTTATGTATGTAGTACTCTGTGGTGGTATATGTAGGGAGAATACTGGATTGGGAAATGTTGATCGGTGTATGTGTATGTATGTGCATATACGCTGGTAAGAGGTCCGATAACCTGATAACAAAGTTCCATGAGCAGTGGTGATCTGTGCCTGTACAGGTCTTTGGATGCGTTCCCAAATGTCTGAAACAGATCAGCTCCTACCTTGCGACAAACTTTTAATGCTTATTTTTGATCACTAGGAGACTAAAAAAATACTTACTTAAAACTAACAATGCACATCACCCTGAACACACCATCCCCACCATTAAACATGGTGGTGGCAGCATCATGTTGTGGGGATACTTTTCTTCAGCAGGTACAGGGAAGCTGGTCAGAGTTGATAGGAAGATTTATGGAGCCAAATACAGGGCAATCTTAGAAGAAAACCTGTTATGCCCCGTACACACGATCGGCCATAGATCGGACATTCCGACAACAAAATCCTTGGATTTTTTCCTACAGATGTTGGCCCAAAGTTGTCTTGCATACACACGGTCACACAACGTTGGTCAGAAATTGCGAACATCAAGAACACAGTGATGTACAACATGTACGACGAGCCGAGAAAAATGAAGTTCAATAGCCAGTGCGGCTCTTCTGCTTGATTCCGAGCATGTGTGGAACTTTGTGCGTCGGAATTGTGTACACACAATCGGAATTTACGCGAACGGATTTTGTTGTTGGAAAATTTGAGAACCAGCTCTCAAATTTTGTGCAACGGAAATTCCGATAGAAACTGTCAGATGGAGCCTACACACGGTCGGAATTTCCAACAACAAACTCCGATCACACATTTTACGTCGGAAAAGTCCGACCGTGTGTACGCAGCATGATAGTCTGCAAAAGACTTGAGACTGCGGCAGAGGTTCACCTTCCAGCAGGACCACCACCCTAAACATACAGTCAGAGCTACAATGGAATGGTTTAGATCAAAGCATATTCATGTGTTAGAATGGCCCAGTCAAAGTCCAGACCTAAATCCAATTGAGAATCTGTGGCAAGACTTGACAATTGCTGTTCACAGACACTCTCCGTTCAATCTGACAGAGCTTGAGCTACTTTACAAAGAAGAATGGGCAAAAAGTTCACTCTCTAGATGTGCAAAGCTGGTAGAGACATCCCCAAAAAGACTTGCAGCTGTAATTGCAGCAAAAGGTGGTTCTACAAAGTATTGACTCAGAGAGGCTGAATACAAATGCACCCCACACTTTTCACATATTTATTTGTAAAACAAAATTGAAAACCATTTATCATTTTCCTTCCACTTCAAAATTATGTGCCACTTTGTGTTGGTCTATCACATAAAATTCCAATAAAATACATTTATGTTTTTGGTTGTAAGATGACAAAATGTGGAAAATGTCAAGGGATATGAATACTTTTTCAAGGCACTCTATCTATCTATCTATCTATCTATCTATCTATCTATCTATCTATCTATCTATCTATCTATCTATCTATCTATCTATCTATCTATCTATCTATCTATCTATCTATCTATCTATCTATCTATCTATCTATCTATCTATCTATCATAGATAGATAGATAGATAGATAGATAGATAGATAGATAGATAGATAGATAGATAGATAGATAGATAGATAGATAGATAGATAGATAGATAGATAGATAGATAGACAGACAGATAGACAATCATATAAATCCTCCCTGACAGACAATCATATAAATCCTCCCTGACAGACAAAAATCATTTAAACCAAGTGGTTGGTGTGGAGCAACACACACACATTTCTTACTTCAGCCAATTGCTAAGTGAAAAAACAGCAAGAAACACCCATGCTGAAAGAAATATATATGTGACCAGTGTAAGCTGCTGCCACAAGACACCAAAAAGGTGTTCTGAACCTAAGTGTCCTAAAGCTCCAAATAAACCCAAGAGGCACAGCGCTGTACACCAAACCAAATGAATGATAACAATGTAAAATTTATTATAAATATAAATAAAGTCCAAAATCAGCACAATGTGCAATTCCAGTCCCATAAACATAACTGGTAATGATGAATACAAGCCCCTGACTGTGCGCTGTGATTTACATATACAACAATAGTGCAACATAGGTGATTCATCTATGTAATATCCAAATATGGTGCCTCCACATCCTCCAGATAAGCAATGCCCCAGTTCACACCGCACTCACCAGAGAAGATCGACTCCTTGCGTGAGTCAAATTGCGCCCATTATCTCCACTGGTTGGTATACACAAATTCCAATCCCCCAAAATGTATCCAGGATACTGTACACCACTCAGATATCTCAAATGCACAAATGTAATGGACAAGCTCATGAAGGGAAGGGAGAAAGCCTCATAGTAAAACATAATTATTTTTTAAAGGGTAAAAGCCAATGCAACTAAGTATGTATAAAATAACAGACTGAAAACATGAACCAGGAAGCGCAGCTATGCATGGCTAGTGTGCGCTCCATCGAGAGCAGGTTGATCAGAAAAACCGTGGGGGAGATTTAGTAAAATGGGAGCACAAAGAATCTGGTGCAGCTGTGCATTGTAGCCAATCAGCTTCTAACTTTAGCTTGTTCAATTAAGCTTTGACAAAAAAAACCTGATTGGTTTCCATGCAGAACTGCACCAGATTTTGCACGCTCCGTTTTAGTAAATTTCTCCCTGTGTTTGCGAAAACCTCTCTTTATATTGTTCACATGTTCCCCAATTCTTACACCTAATTTCCTGATAGTCCTACCTATATACTGGAGCCCACAAGGGCACTCCAGTAAGTAGATGACATGGGTGCTTCAAAATAAAAATTTGTCAATTTCATATTCCTTTATATTACTTTTTTTCTAGTGTTGGATCTAAAATGGTGGTCTTCCTCTTTTTTTGAATAATCGTTCTACAAGGAATACACCTGCCACACACATTGTGGACCAACTTGTTCCCTAAAGTGGGAGTCTTTCTGTACAAAAAATTTAGGCCAAGTAGTTGGTGTGAAGCAAAATTAAGTCCAGTTGTTTTACATATATGATTCTCGCTAAGTACTTGTGAACAAGCTCTAGACATTAGAACGAGTCCCATTATTTCTTAAGAAGTGTTGAATAAACAAAATTCAGCTGAAAATTGCTCTATTTACTCTTTTTATGACTCAGCCCTTTGATCATCGGAAGAACATGTCCGCCATTAGTGTTCTTTCCCAGAGGTTCGCATTTAAAACAAAATTTAGTATTCTAGAATAAGTTTGCTCATTAACGATGGATCCTATTGTGAGTGTCCTCGGTCTTCAAGATTGTTGCCTCATTTGTGGTAGTGTACGTTCATCTGATTTGTGTGTGTTCACTGGAAGTGCCATCGCGCTGGCTGTCATTATGCAATGTATTCACAGTATCGCTGCCACATAAGGAAAAAAAGACACTTTAACTGTAAGCGGGAACAATGTCTAATGCGGGTTACATAACTTAATAAAAATGCTTTTTCCATCGTGTCAATGCTGAGAACTGTATTTTGAAGTAAGCTATGACAACCAGTGAAAAGGGAAATAGTAGCACAAATTAAATCAAATCAAATCACAGCATTGCTCCTAATTTAGGAAATGAGCAAGCCACAAAATATAATTAGTGCAGAAGCAGTTAATCAATTTGCAAGGCTATCATAACCTATATTTTTTTTGAGGGGGTTGGTACCAATGGGCCCCCTGCATCAGAACTTCCTTGACTGAGATGCTGACTTAGAAATGACAGTTGTGTAAATCTCTGTGCCTGTACAGGTCTTTGGATGCGTTCCCAAATGTCAGAAACAGATCAGCTCCTACCTTGCGACAAACTTCTAATGCTTATTTTTGATCACTAGGAGACTAAGAAAATTCTTACTTAAAGTGGATGTAAACCCAATGTCATCCTTTCTAAACTGCTGCCATAGGGGTTATCTATAAGGATATACACGCCTCCTGTATGTATCTTTACCTGTCAAATGTCTCCCCTCTGTCTGTTATTAGACCCGAAAAACTGCAGATTCTGTGGGTGGGTCTGTTGTCTGGAGCTCAGTGGGTGGAGTCGTGATGTCAGTAGACCCCGCCCACCTCTACACTCCCCTTGTCAATATGCATTTTCTCCTGTGTATTTCTTACACTAAACTTCTGCTATGATCTCTAACATCCAGTGAAAAGACAGGAAAGTAACCACATGACTTCAGCATGCCAAATCATGCTGAGGTGTGGAACAGCCAATCCTTGCAGAGCTGCTGAAGAAAGGAGTGGGGGAGGGAATTAAAAAATAATGCATGTCTTAGGCTAGTGATATGTAAATCACCTGTCACTCACAGCAAGGGGGAGGATTTGACAAAGTTTTCTCTGTTTGTCAAGTTTTATCTCACTGAACAATAAAAGAGGATTGCTCAGAGCTGGATTAACTCTTTATGGCAAGACTGGGCTCAAATGATAGGAAATCTTATCCTCTACTCATGATATCAAAAAAAAAAAAATTCGGGTTTACATCCACTTTAAGCCTGCAGCAGACTGATGACATCATTCCAGCCTTTGAACATCTTTTATTGATAAAAAGTACAGATGTAAATAAATATAGCTAATATTGCTGTATAATGTGACATAATAGGGATTTATTCATGCCAACTTGTATTGTTACTGACAGATCCACTTTAACTCTGAAAGATCCTTATTATATTTATTTATTTGTTTAGCCTGACACTTCAGCTTGAGTGTTAGGGGTCAAATTAGGTCAGTTTAGGTGGACAGTTCCATTGTCAGGTAACTAATTTTAGAGAAAAGTAAGGAACTTCAGTAGAAAGTTCTGATATTGATCACCATTATGCTTTATCAGGAAACTGGTGTATGAAGTCAGTTAGGCAGCAACTGTCACTCTTCAGGTGACAGACACTAGAGCCAAAGGGTCAGCTTAAAGTGGAACTTTAGTCAGAAATGTAAGTCTTTCTAGATCACTTCAGGCTGGTCCATTTTGTAGGTATAGCTGTGTACAAATAAGTATCTATACTTAAAAATCCAGTAATACACAGCTTCACCCTGCTCTGCACATGCTCAGTTGCTCTCCATTTTTAGGCATTTTTAGGCACTGCTGAGTTTGTAGAGGCCGATCTGCTGACAGCCTTAAATCTGAATTAAACCTTCCTATCCTTTACAGCCAAGAAAGCTTCTTTAGTTTGATCTGCAACTGCCATGTTGCTGCACATGTGATCAGTTATGACGCCAGGCATTTGATGGTTTAACACAAGCAAATGTTACAGTTAGCAATCCTGGCATTCCAGGAATGTAACTGTTTTTTGAAACTGTTAAATCGATGGGTTTAGTTCCGCTTTATGAGTTAGACCCCTTTCACACTGAGGCGCTTTTCAGGCATTTTAGCGCTTAAAAAGAGCGCTTTCACACTGGGGCGGTGCGCTTGCAGGATGAAAAAAAAGTCCTGTCAGTTGCACCTTCGGGGGGTTTTGGGTGCGGTGTATACACTGCTCCCAAAACGCCCTGCCAATTGAAATAAATGGGCAGCACTGCCAAAGCACCTGAAAAGCACTTCAGCAGCACTGCAACGGGGGGCTTTTAACCCTTTCTTTGGCAGCTAGCGGGGGTTAAAAGCGCCCCACTAGCAGCCAAAAAGTAAAGTGCTTTACCGCTAATGCACCCCCACCCCAGTATGAAAGTAGCCTTATGGGGCGTAAACACGCTCGGACTTTTCGACCGGACTGGTCTGACGGACGCCGACGGACCAAAACAAGCAAACAATCTGATCGTGTGTGGGCTTCACCGGACCTTCAGCGGACTTTTCCAGTCGCAAATCTGACGGACTTTAGATTTGGAACATGCTTCAAATCTTTACGTCGTAACTCCACTGGATCCAGAAATCTGCTCGTCTGTATGCTAGTCCAACAGACAAAAACCAACGCTAGGGCAGCTATTGGCTATCAACTTCCTTATTTTAGTCCGGTGTACGTCATCATGTACAAATCCATAATTATTTATGGGTACAGTAACGCTTTAGGATTAAGCAAGTACACAAGTTTAAACAAGGAGTAAACCTCAGATTCTAAAAATTTACTGCGGAATGTACAGATTCTTCCACTAGCCCAGCTGTGTCATAGACGGTGTGATTTTCTTTCTTGACTGCTGAGAGCTTAGTCTGGTCTAACCCCTCACTTATTTTAAACCACAACAAAACCCTTGCCCCCCAAAAAGACACATAGGCCACTTTAAGTTGGAAGTAGGGCAAGGCCACAGCTTTATTGAACTTCTTAGGCTTCATGCACACGAGACGCCGGTGCAAACTCTGCTGAACACATGTTTTTAAAAGCTGAAACCGGCGTTTAGCCACATTTAGCCACGTTTTACCGCGTTTGCGTCTAGAAGCGTCTGCAGAGCAGAGAATGACATTTTGCGACCCGACTTTGGGGCCCCGTGTCTCGGGGCCACTTTATGCTAGGAACCCCAAATTTGGTGTGCTAACATAGTGGAACTAGCACTACAACATATCCAGCTGGGGTTCCTAGCACCAAGTGGCCCCGAGATTTGGGGCCCCAAATTCGGGTCACAAAATGTCATTCTCTGCTGCAAAAAAGTGCTTGACATTTTGCGACCCGAATTTGGGGCACCGTATCTCGGGGCCACTTGGTGCTAGGAACCAAACTGTATAGTCTAAGAGGCCTGTCTCCACCATCAGTGCAAGACAGGCATTAAACTGACCCTGTAATTAACTTGAGGGCATAGCCCATAAAGTAATACCAATTGCTGGCAAGGTAAAACCGCCAAAGAAGCTGTGACGAAAACACAACGGGCAGGTGGGTGGGCAACTCTTGTGACATCAACTTCTCTCGAAAGGAGTGGGACGTGTCTCTGCGTAGCCTTTTCTAGAGTTCTGGCTCCACCCAGTCACCTTGTGCCTTTGTAACCAATCCCAACAGAGCCACTCCGACTCCCTGATTAGGTTGACACCCCGCTTGGTTGCCAAGCATCCAGCAGTCCAGGCTCCCTTTCCTTTGGGCAGGGCGGGTCAAGGGGCCTTCATTCTTGCTTGATTCCCCCATCAACACAGCCAGTGCTGATAGGAGGATCCCTCCCATGGAGCTATTGTGTTCTCAAAGGGGGGCGGGGGGAGCCATCCCTGCCAAGAGAACACACAGTGATTATTGAGATATTATAGCTAGCAGCTAAAGCTGCTGGCAATAATCCCATGAAAGATCCAACAAGCTGGTTGTAGCCAAGCTGACCGACTGATCAACTTGGGTACAATCAGCCTGCCCATACATGGTTCGAATCTCGGCTGATCCTTGCTGAACCAGCTTAGATTCAAACCGTCTATGGCCAGCTTAAGATATAGCAACGTTAAATGGAACAATTGTTGTTTATTCTCTAATTAGCAAACAAAATAACTTTAACAAATTCACATTTGGTGTGAATCTGGGGGCCCACAGCCTCAAGGCCCAGATTAAGTTAATGAATGCTCCTTATCGCTGCAAACACAACTTTGTACACAAAAGTAAATCTGTTATTCATAAAACTAGAAGACGGGAGACCGAGATGAGAATTACCTGCTAATGATCTGAGGCCGTGTTCACCGTGGTCAATCTCTGTTTATATCAGCAGCAGACATAAACATTGTGTGTGATCCCACTGAGGCCCAGAAATACAACACTTGATGGAAAACGAAAGGGAGATTGAAAGTCTAATTTCAATATGCAAAGTTGGCTGCGCACACTGCAAAGTTTCCCTGACTCGCTGATTCTTTTCGATGCACCATTGCGCAGAGAAACGGTCTTTCACAGCCAAAGCGTTTCACTGCCAGAGACCATTATACCCACTGAGGCTTGGAGGTGAACGTGAACCATTAAAACTGATATGTTGTGTCACAAAGGGGGCGATTCTTGCAACAAGGCAATATTGTGCTTCACTTCTTAGTCTTTGTTACAGCAAAAAGAGATTCATTTGCTAAATCTTTCCATCAGAATAAGTAATGATGTGAATGTTGCTTCATTACCCATCTTGAGCGGGCTCTGAAGTCTCTGCTTGCAGAGTTTTGGTGTCCTTAAAGTTTATGTTGACCCAGTAATTTTGAAGCAGCTGACAGTGTTAAGAGTTTATATGCTAAGTGCTAGAATTTGTCGATAAATGAGCACAGAGATTATTTTTTTTTCTTTAACTGGTTTGGATGTTATTGAAAGATTTACACAGCACAAAAGTTAAGTATGTGGGTGTGACCCCCCCCTTCCAGGATGGCATGAGAAACATGAACCTCTTTTATCCATGATGATGTGAGTGACACTTTCTGCACCATTGCCTTCCACATAACAAAAAAGGTGAATTTTAAAGCCTGTACGCTGCGCATATTCATCACTGGGTGGTCAATGTTTCTGTGCTGAGAGCACACACTCTGTGCCTCATTATTTTGTATCAGTGGGAGTAGGGGAGGAATAGTGCCCCATCGTTGGTGTCAGTGGAAGGAAGTGTGCTCCATTGTTGGTGTCAGGGCAGGAATAATGCCCCATCATTGGTATAATTGGGAGGAATTGTGCCCCAGTGTTAGTGTCAGCGGAAGGAATATTGCTCTGTAGTTGATGATATTGGGAGGAATTGTGTCCCATCGTTTGTGCTAGCAGTAGGAATAGTGCCCCATCATTGGTGTCAGTGGGAGGAATAATGCCCCTTCGTTGGTGTCAGTGGGAGAAATTATGCCCCATTGTTTGTGTCAGTGGGAGGAATTATGCCCCATTGTTTGTGTCAGTGGGAGGAATTATGCCCCATCGTTTGTGTCAGTGGGAGGAGTTATGCCCCATCGCTTGTGTCAGTGGGAGGAATTATGCCCCATCATTGGTGTCAGTGGGAGGAATTATGGCCCATCGTTTGTGTCAGTGGGAGGAATTATGCCCCATCGTTGGTGTCAGTGGGAGGAATTATGCCCCAGCGTTGGTGTCAATGGGAGGAATTGTGCCCAGTTGTTACTGTCAGTGGAGGAAATAGTGCCTCACTGTTGCATTAATTGGGAGGAATTGTGCACTGTCTTTGGTGTCAATGGGAGGATTGTGCCCCATTATTGGTGTCTGTGGCAGGAATTATGCCCCATTGTTGGAGTCAGTGGATGGAATAGTGCAATTTAGACTAATAGTCTAAATCAGAAACACAAAGTAATGAAACTGGAAAAAAAAAATAGTATTTTTAGTAGTAGGTCAGTAATGGCTGCTCTGATATTTCTTCGATGCAAGATTTACATAAAAAGAATGCATAGTGTATTTTCAGTAAGTACATTTTTTTAAAGTAATAATTACAATGTTTCCTGTGAAGAAGTTACTGATATGACTTTACCAATTGTACATCTTAGCTCCTCCATGATGTTGTTATTGTATTAAACATACACTATATTACCACAAGCATTCAGACACCTGCCTTTACAGGCACATAACCTTTAATGGCACCCCAGTCTTAGTCCGTATGGTTTAAAATTGAGTTGGCCTACCCTTTGCAGCTATAACAGCTTCAACTTTTCTGGGAAGGCTGTCCATAAGGTTTAGGAGTGTGTCTTATGGGAATGTTTGACCATTCTTCCAGAAGCGCATTTGTGAAGTCAGGCACTGATGTTGGACGAGAAGCCTGGCTCACAGTCTCCACTCTAATTCATCCCAAAGGTATTCTGTCTGGTTGAGGTCAGGACCTTGCTTTGTGCACTGGGCCAAATCATTTGGTGGAAATGGGATTATGGTGTGGAGTTGTTTTTTAGGGGTTGGACTTGGCAGCTTAGTTCCAGTGAAGGGAACTTTTAAGGCATTAGCATACAAAGACATTTTGGACAATTTCATAGTTACATAGTAGGTGAGGTTGAAAAAAGACACAAGTCCATCAAGTCCAACCTATGTGTGTGATTATATGTCAGTATTACATTGTATATGCCTGTATGTTGTGGTCGTTCAGGTGCTTATCTAATAGTTTCTTGAAACTATCGATGCCCCCCGCTGAGACCACCGCCTGTGGAAGGGAATTCCACATCCTTGCTGCTCTTACGGTAAAGAACCCTCTACGTAGTTTAAGGTTAAACCTCTTTTCTTCTAATTTTAATGAGTGGCCACGTGTCTTGTTAAACTCCCTTTTGCGATAAAGTTTTATCCCTATTGTGGGGTCACCAGTACGGTATTTGTAAATTGAAATCATATCCACTCTCAAGCGTCTCTTCTGCAGAGAGAATAAGTTCAGTGCTTGCAACCTTTCCTCATAACTAATATCCTCCAGACCCTTTATTAGCTTTGTTGCCCTTCTCTGTACTCGCTCCATTTCCAGTATATCCCTCCTGAGGACTGGTGCCCAGAACTGGACAGCATACTCTAAGTGCGGCCGGACCAGAGTCTTGTAGAGCGGGAGAATTATTGTTTTACCTCTGGATCATTTTATCTCTCTCGTTTCATGCTCCCAACTTTGTAGGAACAGTTTGGGAATGGCCCGTTCCAGCATGTGTGATAAACACACTACTTTTGATAAAGTAAATGTTTAGTTTATGTAAGATTTAAATAGGCAGTATTGTTAGCACAAAATCTGCATCTGACTGTAAACATAGAGAGTCACAGAAAACAATGCAAGCAATAGAACATATAACAGTACTACTTTAAATAGACCCAATTTGTCCTGCAGGACTCAGAGGTTAACCGTAGTCCTCCTACTGACAGACTTTTCCCCAAACAAGCAAAAGGAAAAGAGAGGGGAATGTTAAGCTAGCTCGCTTGTGGTCTCCTAGTAACCAGAGCCAGGGCTTAACTCGCTGAGGGTTTTGGTAAGCAAAATATCCCATAGAGAACCTGTCATACAATGTGGGAGAAACTTTTCTGCCAGCTTGTTGGGGCTCTTTCGGTTGGTGCACAATGGAGACGTAGTCACTTTTAATAAGAGATGAAATTCCCTAGAGATGGAAACACAGCAGCAGAGTTTCCCTTTAATGAAGGCAACACGCTGGGAATTTGCTTCAAATGACATCAGGAAATTCTAAAGGTTATTCAAACTGAAGAAAGGTAAGGGCAGAATTGTAGAGCTTGATTTGTGGAACCTGTGGCTTCCTTGAATGGAATAGGCCTGAGGTAATATACATTCACAGTTCTTGCCTAATCGGGCAACAGAAGGCATTATGAATGATATGCTGTGTGCAATACTTCAATGGATGGCTAGTGTGGATAGGCCACAACCATGATTGGGCTACAGAGCTACGCCACAGCATTGATTGGGCTACAGAGCCTGTGTCTCTATGTGAGAATCTTGAACTCACACTGGCAATAACAACAAATGAGCTTGTAGCATGTGGCAGTGTGGTATGGGTTAGGAACCCTCTCACCCAGTCCTTTATGGTGGCGGTGAGAAATGATAGCCTTGCTGCAGGGTGGGGGGGGGCTTTTTTTATATACTCCTGCAGTTGTAGTGATGCCAATGGTGATGACCGATCTGCCTGCCTGCAAGATTGGCTATCCTGCCTCTCAGTACAATCAGCGATCTAGAAATCCTCTTCTCGTCTCTGCGGCTCAATCCGTTCCTGCCTGTGGTCTCCTGGATCAGCCTCCACTCTCTCACACATCCTGTCTATTTCCTGGTCTTCTCCTCTCCCCCCCCCCCCTGAGTTCCCTGGCTTTTCTTTTTATTGGTTCCTGCCCCTTTTGCTCACTCTTGTGGGATATGTAGTTCTCTTCCAGCTTATCTGAATGAAGAAGTCCTGCCTGCAGCATACAAGTTCCAATGTTCTTAGCATGGCTATACTAGTTCCTGTGCCAACTAAACTGCAGGGCAGTTTTATAATTTGCAATCATTAACAATGCATTGTGTTACATGAGCAACTAGGAAACCTGTGGTGCTAAATAACTGATCCCCAGCAGCATTGAACATGGGTGCTTCAGGAGGGGTACTTCCTTTTTGGGGAACTCCTTTTAAAGCACACCCTCTTCAGTGCTAAGGGGCATGCAAGCTTGTAACAACATGGCAGAAGGCTGTTTTCTTGCTGGCACTTTACCATGGTGATAGCAGCCGAAGTGCTTGGTGTGTCAGGAAGGGGAGGGGGAAAACTGTTTTTTTTTTCCTAAAATGTATTTTAGAATATAAATGTAATGTTCCTAGTACCTAGACTATGTAAAGACATAGCACATAGCTCTGATCTTAAAATTCTCCCACCAGGTGCTGTTTTCAAAGTTACTTGTAGAAGTAACTTTCCACTTTTGTTTGGGGGTGTGTAGGGTAATCTAAAAAAAGTAAGGGAGGATGTTTGAATGGCCTGAGGTAGGGGGAGGCTGCCAGTAAAATGAAATGGTCCCAGGTAAATGGTGAATTTCTCTTCCTCATTCCCCCCCAGGCTCTGGCCTGATATAGTCTTGGGCTGCTGCATATGCCCACTTGAGTAAAGACAATACCCAGGCAAAGCCATTGTGGAATAATAATCACAGGCAAGATAACGATGTGAAATTTACCTTAAAAAAAGGCCTAGCTAAAAATATGAAGCAATTCCGTTTATATATACAAAGATTTGGTTCACTGCTTTCTTCTGTCTCGTACAAACTGCAAGACGCTCAGTATTTTCTGTGGCTGCTGTCCAGGAAATCTGCTCCATAAAAGCAGAGTTTAAAGAATCAATGTGGACTGTGTGCTCATTAAACAGAAACATCATCAAGTTCTTCTACAGATTGCACTTTTTAAGTTAAAGCCAGCCAGAGTAGCGGGTGAAAGACCATCTACCCCAGGGCCAATCGACTAGTCACCCCGTCCCAATGTAAGGGGCTTTGTCAGTGCCGCTAAGAAGGCTTCCTCATGAAATTATCAAAGACTCAGTCATGAGGGCAGAAACATTTCTCTGCATCTCTTGCTTGACTAGTTTTGATGAATAACTTTGATTGCCTTCCCAGCGACACAGCAGAGGAGCACAGCTGAAATATAGATCCAAAACTCTCTTATTAGAACATAAAAAATATCAAAAGTGGGACAAAAGGCCACCTTGGCTGGTTCATTTAGACACTCAGCTCTTCTGTGGAGCTTCACTAATTACCTCTTCACAATGTCTGTGTGAGGAAGATTCTCTGACCTTATCCACTCTCCGGCCACAGGGCCTGGATGGCGTCACACTCATCGCCCAGGAAAGTGTGATCATGGAATTAGTTTCCCTTTGAAGGCTGACATGTGTGCGAGGATGCATCCTACGTGCTTAATTTTACTTTCAGAAGCTAAATAGCCAAAGATCATAAGGAACCAAGAATGTATTTTTTTTCTGATCTCGTACTTCTGGAAAATGTGAAATGACGTGACCAGATAGTAAATAAATTTAATGACTCATGCTGAAGAAAGGAAGCTTTGTAAACTGAAGTATGAACTTTCAAAGCAAAAAATAATCTCAGTGTACTTCATTTTCCAAATATACTTCAGATAAGTGAAACTGGAACTGAACTGAGGTGGAGTTCACTGTACACCCCAATCACTGATTTTCTTTATTCTTTGGATCTTGGTACAGACACAGGGAAATTGGTGCTAAGGTGTGCTTTTGCAAATAACATAACAGTCTATTTCTAAAGCAGAACTGCACACAGACAGCTAAATACACAGATGAATTGCATAAATATGGAATATTGTGTCCTGTCTCTGACCCCACTTTTTTTCCACTCCACGTAAAGCTGAACTTCAGGTTATGATCTTTATTAGACTTGTGCACAACGGGAAATTTTGTTTACTTTTGGTTCGTTGTCATTCGTAAAATACATAATTTCGTTCTCTTATATTCGTTATGTTACGTTAATTCGTTTTCGGATAATTCGTTATTATTCGTAGAGTGTCGATATTCCTTATACTGAATCTCGAATCATGTCAAATTCATTCATTATATCCGCTATAATTTCTTTCGTATTAGTTGAAATTCGATATTTATGTATATATATATATATATATATATATATATATATTCGTGATAATGATTCGTAGTTTGGAAAGTCCTTTGTTTATTGAATCTATTAACACACACAAAGACAATATCTCTTCTCCTCTGCTCAAATACAATACAACACCCTTCTCACTCAGTTCTCCGGAATGCACTTTGCCAGTAATCCAACCTCCAGCACAAAATGAATCAGCTGATTGGACTGTAAGATTTGCTTTGAGTTGACTTTTTGTTTCATTAGACCTTTAACAAATTACCGAATCATGTCGAATTCATTTGTTATATTTGCTATAATTTCTTTCGTATTAGTTGAAATTCGTTATTTTTTTATTTGGATGCATCCGAATGGCCGAAAGATGCAAAATTCGTCCGAATTTCAAATCGTTAGGAAACAGATTGCACATGTCTAATCTTTATTGCATATTTACATTGGTCCAGCTTGGAGCAATGTAAGTATGCATATCTCATACCTATGGGATCGCTGGGGAAGCTGACAACCACAGTCGACACTAACAGTGATAACAGCAATCTTTTGGGTCCTGTGCTGAGTGGCTGCCCTGCTAACATTTGTGATTGTTATTGGATCCCAGTAGTGTCCAAGAGGAAGCCAATGAGGGTTCACAGGACTTCTTACTTGCAACCATGTGTGGGGTGTACGCAGCATATCCTGGCCAACTACACCAAGTTGTGCGTGGGGCTTACTGGTCCTGTACACTGGAGGGACCCTTCTCTATGCACACGCTCGTCAATGCCTGGGACCAGGCGTGGCCACGTACATGTGGAAATCAAACATTATGGCTGTACCCTGACTTAGAGATGAGTGGAACACTGTGTGTAGTGGTTGAATGTACAGAGCTCCTCCGTGAAGTGTGCTTCCCTACACACCTTCCTCTTGTTGCATTTAGGAGGGGCACTGCTGAGCCCATGCCCTCTCCACCAGTCCGGCGTACCTCTGCCACCTCACTCCCAGTGACAGAATGGGATACCACCGAGCACTACAATTATAGAATTGCCCATATGCATTTCCCTTTGAAGAGTTCAAGTTTCATAGCAGGCCCCAATTATTGATGTTTACCATTTCACATAAAAAAAAATCATAAAGATCTACACCTGGTCTTTGAATTACCCACCATGCATTGTGCTCTTTTTCTTTTTTATATTTGCATGTAATATTACTCCTTGCTTTTAACTGATAAGTTATATATAGTCTGTAATTTTACGGCGGTAGTTTTCCTGTAGTTTTGTTCTTTGCTAACTAGTTGCATGTATGTACAGTTTGAAATTGTACAGCGGCCATTTTCTTGTAGCCCTGTGATGTGTTTTGTTGAGGATGAACACAACAGCCGTTTCCCTGTAGTTTCCCAGTAATTGCTGCTGGCCCTCCCTCTACCTATATAAACAGATGATTTTCATGGGTGGGCAAGACTGAGAAAGAGGCCAGGTCCCAAAAAGTGTAACCTGTTTATGTCACATAACATTATCACGCCACCTTGTGGACCTACAACACTTCCTTGCTGTCCACAGTGGTTCTCATCTATGTGATACACACAGACTGTTGGCTCATCCTGGTGATTCCCTGGTTTACTTCCTGGTTCCAATCACCTTGCACCACATCCACCCAGAGGGGCTTGCTCACTATTGACCTCCTGAAAGGTTGCTGCTTGCTGGAGACTTATCGATATGCTTTTTAATATTTTGTAAATGTGAGTGCATATTTATTATTTTTCATTTCATAAATATGTTTTAAAAAATGCTACACTTAGGTAGTGGCACATTTCTCCCCTTCTTTTCACATACATAACAATGCAGTGCAGACGGGGCTCAAATATTCACAGGTACCCTGCCAGCACCTGCTTACACATGTGTCTTCTAACTACTAATAGTTAATACCAGAGGAACACATGAAGAACTGCAGTTCAAGGCCAACAGAGTATGTCCGTTCCATTCTGCAAAGTCACTCATTATTAACACAGTAAGCAGGATTACATGACTGTTTATGTAGCTTCAGAGCTTCCTAGCTCCGCATAAAAGAGGAATTTATCTTTTTCCTCCTTTCTTTTTTCCCGCTGGGGTTAATAAACCCAATTTCTAGCCTGGCACAAAAGCATAATCTTACCTGTTTAATGAGTAACAATCCATTCTTCCAATATTCACTTAGAAAGACAGAAAAAAAGGAAAGCCATAATATATAGCACAACAAAATGCAGTAATTGCTCTTTTCAAGCCGCTTACACAGATATTCCACATAATTATTACCATTTAGCTGGTCTGGTTCAGGAGCTCCAGCTTCCCAGAGGACTCTGCGAGTAATCTATAATGCTGCATATATACTGTGGGTCAGATAATGATCACTTGTATCTCCTCGGTTCTCCAGTATTACCATATTATCGTTACTGTTACCGCTCTTTTTAAGAACAGCTCACCCCCCGAGGCTTGTTGGGGAAACGACTATGGAAGAGCTTGGAACACTGAACCCAAAAAATGTTTATAAATGTATCATTGATCTTGTGGCTGTGATTTCCCCAAACTGCCTGCAGTATGCGGTCAGCTGTTGTGTAATGAAATAACTGTTTATGCTCGTAGTGTGTTAAAGTCTATCTAAACCCACAAACAGAAATGTAATATAATGCAGCTTACTGGTCCTTAGATATGCTGGCCGTGTACCTTTTCTGTTTTCAGGCTTTTTTCCTTTTTTTACCAGGCTGTCCTTCTTGTCCTAGGATGACAAAGCTCACCCACTGTACTGTATCTATGGAGAAGCAGTACTGGCACCCTAAAAAAGGACCAGAGAACACTTTTCCCTCTCCTCATCTCTATAAGACCTTGTTCACGTGGGTGTACTTAAGCGTACACCCATGTAAGGGCCATGTTTGAGACGCACAGGCGTTCCATGCATCTGCATGCAGGCAGTCCCATTTATGTCAAATTATGAGCGCATGTTCCACAGTGCAGACAGTTTGAGTTTGGGGACACACATCCTCACCCACATGGATGTAAGCTGCAATATATTACATTTTTGTTTGTGGGTTTAGACTTTAACACACTGAGCATAAATACAGTGCTGAGAAAAATATTTGCCCCATCCTGATTTTTTATTAATTGCATATTTATCACACTTTAATGATTCAGATCATTGAACAAATTTTAATATTACACAAAGATAACCCAAGTAAATCCAAGATGCCATTTTTAACTATTTATATTAATTAGTTTTATTATTTCATTTAAGGAAAAAAAGCTGTTCAAACCTGCCTGGCCCTATGTGAAAAAGTAATTGCCCCCTTCCATGCTGAATCATGAATGAATTGTGATTAATCACACTTTTTTGGAAAGCTGAGTTAAATTTCACTTGCCACACCCAGGCCTGATTACTACCAGACCTGCCTGACAAAGTGAAGCACGCTAACAGATCACAAAAAGCCACACATCATGGCACAATCTAAAAAAATTCTAGAACAGATTAGAAACAAAGTTATTGTCAGAAACCATGAAATCAGGCCGAGACAGAAGTACAGTTAAATCACACTTGTTTAGTAATAAAAGTAAAAAGAACAAACGTAGTCAAAACATAGCCAAAGTTCAGTAACCCGAACGGATAGTCAGCCAAGCCAGAAGTCAGGGATCAATGTAGTGGAACAGCAAGCAGGATCTGGAGCCAGAAGGGATGTCAGCAAAGCAAGTCTTGAACAGGATCGCAGTTTCTGCCATGTGACCAAGGTGAAGGCAGAGCTCCTCTGGACTGGACGGCTTAAGTAGGCAGGACTGATGAGCAGGATATCATCAACAGCTGAGTAACTGTGGAGAGATAGGAGCTGGCAATTAGTCGACAGCTGAGCGGCCAGCTCAGAGAAGGAAGGGCTGAGCCCAGCCCTGACAGTAATGTACATGTATCGGTCTAGGAAGGGTTTCAAAGCCATTTCTAAGGCTTTGGAACTTCAGTGAACCACTGGGAGAGCCATTATCCACAAATGGAGATAACTTGGAACAGTGGTGAACCTTCCCAGGAGTGAATGCAGCCACACTGTGCCCACCATTGCAGTTTCACTGTGCCCACCATTGAACCCTCATTGTGCCCACCATTACAGCCTCACTGTGCCCATGAATGCAGTCTCACTGTGCCCACAATTGCACCCTCATTGTGCCCATGATTGCAGCATCACTGTGCCAATTAATACAGACTCACCATTGCCTGGTAACACACACACAGCGGGCAACTCCTCCTGTGTATCACGAAGCTGGCTGGGTCTGTGTTCGGCGGGCGCGCTGTAACAAGGTACCGCCTCCCCTAGACCAGCTTAAGTGATATGCGGAACACTGATTCAATCTATTATTACACAATAATAGGGGGGCGGGACCTTGTTACAGCACGGCCGCCGAACACAGACCCAGCCAGCTCCATGATACACAGGAGGAGGAGGAGAGAGGGATAGAGCAGAGCGCTGCAGCCACAACTTAAAGCGGCCCCAGGGAAGGTGGCCTACTGGGAAATTTCCCGGTAGCCCAGTCCGGCCCTGGCTGGGGTCGCTGGGCAGGTGGGGCCCCCCAGGCAAGTGGGGTCCCCGGGCAACTGCCCAGCATGCCCATGCAAAAAGACGGCCCTGTCCACACCCAACTAGGAGTTTTCTCCAAGCAGAGGATAGGCATAGTCCCTAAAGCAGGGGTCTCAAACTGGTAGCCCTCCAGCTGTTGCGAAACTACAAGTCCCATCAGTGAGGCATTGAAAGGCTGACAGTTACAAGCATGACTCCCACAGGCAGAGGCATGACGGGACTTGTAGTTCCGCAACAGCTGGTGGGCCACCAGTTTGAGACCCCTGCCCTAAAGTGTCCCAACTCCTCCGGAACTTCACCCTAGCTCTTGTTCCCTGACAGCCGGGGAACCTGTCCCTACACGCAACAGTCACAGAATGAGCGCCAAACTCACTGCCTTGACTCAAGATGGCCGCAGGGTCAGTCAGGGGACCAGCATCCAATTGGATGGCTGCTCCCTTGATGACAGTATGATGTCGTAGATGAATAAAGTTCCTCACCCCTTCCTTCCCCTTCTGCACCGCTGCTAGAGCCTAGCGCCACCTTCAGAAGGGGTTAGGGACTACACCTGCCTACAAGTGTTCCAAGCTCTACCATGCTGTGTTTGTGCAGCCGCTGCATCCCAATTGACATGAATGGGACTGCGTTCAAGTGGATGCATGCAAGCAAAACACAGATAGAATGGGTAATAATATAACTGATGGCGGCACAGGCAAAGAGCATGAAAGGTTATTAGCTCACTAGACTTCTGGCAGGATGAACAGGGATTCTCTTGTACCCCTCAAACCGATGTAACAAAAAGCTTCCAGTGGCATATTTACCTGACTAAAAAGGAGCAAAAAAGTAAAGTTCATTCTTAGGATTTCTGTACATTTGACAAGTATTACAAGGTAGATTACAGGTAAAACTTGCAGTTATGTCTGATGTCTGTACTCCGTGTACAGAATGCCCACAGAAATGCCATATTTGGTTAATTGATTGGTTCACTACTTTTGGCTTTTTACAACCCTTGGGCTAATGTGACTATCTTAAGTAGCCCCCCAACCCTCTTAGTATTAAAGAAATAGGATGTGACTAGCTCAGTCTTTCTCAACCTTTTTAACATGGAGGAACCCCTAAAATAAGGTTTCAGAGAACTCCTGCCAATAATAACTGGCTTTACAGATTACAGTACATTAGCCTGGTGATCTGGATCTAGGGTAAAGTGCTTCTCACATTGGTGGTCTGTGTTAAAACTGCTTCTCACAATGCTGGTCAGTGGGAAGAATGTGCTATTTACAGATATCTTAATATAAGGTGACCAGATTTTTAAAATGGAATCCGGGGACATTTTTTTTTATTGGCAGTTGGCAAATTATTTTATAAGCATATTTTCCTCAAATTTTATATGCAGTGTATGTGGTGTTTATGGAATGATTGTATTATATATACGTTATTTCTCACATTTAGCCCATGAGATTAAAAAAAGATATTTCTTATGCCGCATACACACGAGCAGACTTTGACCGGACTAGTCCTACGGACCGAGTCCGGCAGACAATTCAACCGCATGTGGGCTTAATCGGACCTGCAAGCCTGCACCTTTTGCAGTCGAAAATCTGACGTACTTTAGATTTGGAACATGTTTCAAATCTTTCCGACGGACTCGAATCCGGTCGAAAAGTCTGCTCATTTGTATGCTAGTCCGACGGACAAAAACAAAAAAAAGTAGCTATTAGCTACTGGCTATCAACTTCCTTATTTGAGTCCGGTCGTACGTCATGACATACAAATCCGTCGGACTTTGGTGTGATCGTGTGTAGGCAAGTCTGTTCGTTGGGAGAGTCCGTCAGAAGTCGGATAGACCGTCGGACCAGTCCGGTCGAAAAGTCCGCCCGTGTGTATGCTGCATTAGAATTTTTTGGGATATGACTACCAAATGTTAAGAAGATAAGATAGAGGAAAAAACCGTTTAAATGCATATTTTGCCTCAGTGCAGCCTCATCAGTGCCCAACAGTGCAGTCTATCAGTGCCCATCAGTGCCGCCTCATCAGCGCCCATCAGTGCCCATCAGTGCAGCCTATTAGTGCCACCTCATCAGTGCCCATCAGTGCAGCCTCATCAGTGCCCATCAGTGCAGCCTCATCAGTGCCACCTCATCAGTGCCCATCAGCGCAGCCTAGCAGTGCCCATCAGTACAGCCTATCAGTGCCCATCAGCAAAGCCTTCACAGTGCCCATCAGTGCCACTTCATCAGTGCCCATCAGTGCCACCTCATCGGTGCCCATCAGTGCAACCTCATCATTGGTCATCAGTGCAGCCTATCAGTGCCCATCAGTGCCACCACATCAGTGCCCATTAGTGCAGCCTTATCAGTGCCCATTAGTGCGACCTCATCATTGGTCTTCAGTGCAGCCTACCAGTGTCCATCAGTGCTGCCTCATCGGAGCCCATCAGTGCCACCTATCAGTGCTGCCTCATCAGTGCCCATCAGTGAAGGTAAAAAATTACTTATTTGCAAAATTTTATAATAGGAACTCACCTCCTCCTTGTGGCCATTTCACTCAGTCTGTAGCGCCATTCATTTTCAAGCCAATCCCGCCACTCTGGACTACATTACCCACAATCCTTTGCAGTACATCATCCAGGAGGGAGGGGGAGGGAGGAACACTGTGCTCTGTTCTCTGCCCTATGTACTGCCACTGCACGGAGAGAGATGGGAGGAGGGAGCAGATATAGGAGGAGAGGGGCGGGATGATGGGAGAGGGCAGTCATGTCATTGTCCCCGGGATCGCAGTCGGAGATTCTTCTAGCTGACAAATGTGGAGGAGGAGTGGCAACTACACTACAAGCAGCACACAGTCAGGCTTGGGCCCTCCAGCTCCTCTGTCAGTGTCAGGTTATTACTGCACAAGTGCACAGAGCTGGAACTGACTCCTCTCACAGATAATTTTAATGCTTCTAAACGCAAACATGTAAACGCAGCAAAACAGACATTTTAAACGTGGGTCACGTCAAGTTAAATCGTTCAGGAGAGGTTGTAAAATTGTCCCATGTACATGAAGCCTTAGTGATGTAGAGAGGAATGTTATGTTTGTTGCAGCCAACCAGTAGAGGGTGCATGTACAAATCTGTTCAAAAAATTCAAACATCAAAATACAGAACAGTAACAGTAAGGTCTAACTTTGTTGTTAAGAATTATTTCTAGGTAAATGTTACAGTAATAACAACATATGTTCATATTGCAAATACACTGTTTCTATGGCTTAGCAGCTATTTCTCTGGGTTTCAAGACAGGCCTGCACCATCGTGTTACATGATCTTCTGTAAAGCTGGCCAACCCAGGGGCGGATCCAGAGTTTAGTCTCTGGAGGGGCACTGCCAGAAAATAAGGTGTTGCTTACAGAACTGGGGGGGTCAGGAGAGCACACACCAGGGAGGTTATGAGAGCACAGTATGGGGTCAGGAGGGCACACACCGGGGAGGTCAGGAGGGCACACTCCAGGGAGGTCAGGAGGGCACACACCAGGGAGGTCAGGAGGGCATACACTGGGGGAGGGGTTGGGAGGGCACACACTGGGGGGGGTCAGAAGGGTACACATTGGGGGAGTCAGGAGGGCACACACTGGGGGGGGAGTCAGGAGGGCACACACTGGGGGGGAGTCAGGAGGGCACACACTGGGGGGGATCAGGAAGGCACACACTGGGGGAGATCAGGAAGGCACACACTGGGGTGGATCAGGAGGGCACACACTGGGGTGGATCAGGAGGGCACACACTGGGGTGGATCAGGAGGGCACACACTGGGGTGGATCAGGAGGGCACACACTGGGGTGGATCAGGAGGGCACACACTGGGGGGGATCAGGAGGGCACACACTGGGGGGATTAGGAGGGCACACACTGGGAGGAGATCAGGAGGGCACACACTAGGGGGGATCAGGAGGGCACACACTGAGGGGATCAGGAGGGCACACACTGGGGGGGTCAGGAGGGCACACACTGGGGGGATCAGGAGGGCACACACTGGGGGGATCAGGAGGGCACACACTGGGGGGGATCAAGAGGGCACACAGTGGGGGGATCAGGAGGGCAAACACTGGAGGGGATCAAGATAGCACACACTGGGGGGATCAGGAGGGCGCATATTGGGGTGATCAGGAGGGCACACACTGGGGGGGATCAGGAGGGCACACACTGGGGGGGATCAGGAGGGCACACACTGGGGGGGATCAGGAGGGCACACACTGGGGGGGATCAGGAGGGCAGGAGGGCACACACTGGGGGATCAGGAGGGCAAACACTGGGAGGGATCAGGAGGGCACACACTGGGGGGATCAGGAGGGCACACACGGGGGGGGGAATCAGGAGGGCACACAGCAGGGGGCAGTCACAATGCTTTAATGAGCCCAATTTCTCACTGTGCCACATGAAAAGATGCAATCCCATTTGTCAGCTAACAGCTCCTCCATGCTAAGCTGCAGTAACTCAACAGACTTAGCATAGAGGTGCCTGTAAACTAATCCACAATGTACTGCTAGCTGAGTTCACCTCCAGGAAGTTCACAGTCACTCGGCTCCCTCTGCTCATCTGCTCACACCTCCCTCTTCCAGGCGGGTGCGGTCTCGGGGGTCAGGCCCATCCCCTTCCCTCCCACTCAAGCAGCAGCGTGCAGGAGAGAGGCTGGAAAACTGCTGGGGGAGGTACAGGGGGCGGAGAGTGCAGTCCCGAGTGTGTGGGCAGTAATTCCTAATGCTGAGAATGGCTGTGAGATGTCCTGACCGTGGCTCTGAATTCTCGGGGTGCGCTCAGCCTCAGAGTCAGCAATATTTTCTCGGGGGGAGCAATTGCCCTGTTGCCCCCCCCCCCCAGGTCCGCCCCTGGGCCAACCACTATACTTTTTTAGCTTTACCAAAAGGATATAATAAAAGGACAAACCTAAATCACCCTTTCTATATTGGCATCTTAACAGGCAGATCCCCATACTACTTAGTTGTTGGTAGATCTGAAGGAGATTGTACTATCAGGTTGTATAGTCACCAGAAGTACAGGGAAGTACAGGGCGCAGTGGTCAGAACCTGAGAACACTGTTTATTGCCACTAAAATGGCCACTGATATTCGATGAGTGACACCGCTAACTATAAAAAAATAGTTAATATCTATAGTTACTCAACATGTAATATGGAAATCTTCACGTTTGAGTTGGGTGTATATTTTAAAGCTTTGTATTGCTATGGTAATACATGGTTATATTGCAGCTTACCAATTCTTAGACATAATTGGTTGCGTTCGTTTTAACTTTTTAGGATTTTTTTCCCCATTATTTTCACCTGGCGATCTGGCCAGTAAGTCTGTTTATTTTTAAACTTTCTTTAGCAAACTAAGCTGTTCTGTAAAAGTGCCAATTATTTATGTAAAACTGGAATAAAACAGTTGCTGTAACTGCTTATAAAGTGTTTTTTGTAGAGTTTAGATTTAAATTGTCAGCCAAGTCCAGCTAAATATACTAGTGCATCTAACCACCATATCCTCTGACTGACAGTACTGCTATCCAAAGGTGTCTCCATTGCTCCTCCATGCAGAGTGGAGACACTCTCAGGCAGGAGGTGTGTTACTGGCCACTTTACCAGTTGAAAATAAAGGAAAAAAGGCTACAGAAATAAAACTTTTGCAGTCCCCACATTTAAAAGTTTGGTAAGCTGCAATATATTATATTTTTGTTTTTGGGTTTAATGTAACATCAATACACAGAGCACCACAAACTCTGCCAACAGGCTACTATTACTGACCTCCTTTTGAAACTACAGTTAGGCCCCTTTCACACGATCGGACCGTTCAGGTCTGTCTGTCAGTTTTGACGGCGGACCTGAACGGGCGCTCCATGTTAGTCTATGGAGCGTCGGATGTCAGCGGAGACATGTCCGCTGACATCCGACCCGGTCTGATCCGCTGAAGAGCAGACGGATGGCCCTACGTCCAGGTCTGTCGCTGGCGGATCGGATCGGGGGAGATCTGACGTCCGATCCCTCCATAGGCGGCAGTGGCACCTGACAAGCCCCTCCCCGCTCAGTGAGCAGAGAGGGACCTGTCATACGCAGGCTCAGCGGAGATCAACGGACAGATCTCCCGCTGAGCCGGCGGACCGAGGCGGGCTCTGCAGAAACGGAGCCCGCCTCGTGTGAAACGGGCCTAAAACCTCGGATTGCGAGCATAATTCGTTCCAGAAACATTCTTGTAATCCAAAGCACTTGTGTATCAAAGCAAATTTCCCCTTAAGAAATAATGGAAACTCAAATGATTTGTTCCACAAGCATTTATTCATAGGTCCTTCAGTTTATAGTCCATATAAAAAGATTATGGTAATGGAATAGGTTGTGTAACATCCACAAACGGCAGCTTCCACAAGGGGATTAGAAGCAAAATCCAGCAGGAGCTACAGAGTATAAAAGAGAAGAGAGGCACCTCTAAGTGTAGCAATATGTTGCTAAATGTTTTACCTTCATTAAATGTAACCATATTGCTACACTTAGAGGCGTCTCTCTTCTCTTTTATACTCAGTTGTGACATGACGCTACTCTTATATCAATACATCACTTGTATATCAAGCCAAAATTTATTAAAAATGTTTACTTGTCTTGCAAAATGCTCTCAAACCAAGTTACTCTCAAACCAAGATTTTACTGTACTAGCTGCCTGGCTGCATGCTTGCTCTGGGTAAGTGACCCATAAAGCATTGAATCCAGAGAAAGCCAGGTAATAAGCATTTTCACAAGGATGTCAGTAAAGGCCTGCCTCCCAACTTTTTGAGATGGGAATGAGGGACACCTACTTGCAAAAGTAGGTAGGCATAGGACAGGCCCCCTGACACACACCCTTAAAGGAGAATTAACAAAAAAAAATGATTAGTTAAACCCACAAGTGCTTTTTTTTTACCACTACTATTCCTTTATATTGGCTTTGGAAATTTACAAATGCAGCAATTTAGAAATCAGATGAAAGGTTTAGCACTGGGAAACACTTTTTGAAAGATAAAAAGTGCATTTTATATACAACTATATAGATCAAACCAAAATGAGGGACAAATGAGGGGGAAAGAGGGACAGAGGGACATTGCTCCAAATCAGGGACAGTTGGAAACTATGGTAAAGGCAGCCTGTGCATATCTCTTGTGACAGATTCTCTTTAACCTACGCTGAAAAAATAAATGTGTTTTTAAAATAGTTGAATTATGTCTGAAATGAGTAAACTCAAAAGCCATGATCCATCCTGGCTGAACGCCATGTACTTTTCTTTAATTTAATCATGCCACAAAATAGACGGAGTATTTTGAGTATTTATGATAAAGTGTATTTTTATGTGAAGGTAAATGAAAGCTTTCAGAGAGGGGAATGAATAGCGGCTGAGAACAGGAGGATTAGGCTGGGTTACCACGTAGGGATTTAGCTACCTCAAGACGCGCCGGCTGGGCATTGTTCAGATAGAGAGCTAAGACCCCCGTAGCACCCGACTATAAAGCCCTTGAGGTCGGGATGCAATGTTCAGCACTCCTCCTGTGAAAATTAACACATTGCAATATGAAATGAAGCTGTAAGTGGCCAAATTTGATTAAATAAAATCTCCACTTCAAACTTTTCCCTGAGTTTCAGAAAGAAACTTTCAGCTTTGATTGCATTCCTAGCTACTCATATGAGTAAATGTATTACTTTACAGGGCTGCACTACTTACAACATCTACTTTACCCCATACGGTACGGTATATGAAAGTTGCCTCGGCGGTGGTTGATGTCACCCCCCCTTAAATGTTAATCTCTGTTTCATGTAGGGAAATATGAGAAAAACAAAATAAATGGATGGTAGCTGAATTGTGGGTCTGGAGGCTGCCACTTCAAGGCTAAAGTCTTGGAATGCACCTGGCGACTTTAGAGAATTATTTTATTGAGTAAAAGTAGAAAGAAGTAATGGTGGAGATACCTGCCTATCAAAATGGGGAAAAAAAACATTCTTGAAGTTTTAAAAGGAAGGATGACCTGCCTGCTTCAGTTTTCACCCAGATCACTGCAGTTTGCTAACCCAACCCACAGTCTCTGTTGGTGGTAATCTGCTGGGAACCTATTCTTTTTTTATGCGTTTACAACTCTATTGGCTCTGAAATGTGACAAATAATAAGTCATAGGAATGGGGGGAGGGGGGTCATCCCTTATTTTTCTTCTTCAAACTGGAACTCTGAAGAGCACTCCGAATTTCCGCAGTCCATGGAACTTAAAGCTCAACTCCGGGGGGGGAAAACAAATCTACCCTTGCAGTAGGGCTCCCCCCCCCCCCAAACATTGAGTATAATGCTCATTTTTGCTTAGGGCACCAGGAAACAAGACTTGTACTTTATCCATATCTCTCTCCCCTAGCCGTCGGTACTTACCTCTTCTCTCCAACGCTCCAGCTTGCAGGTGGGTCCTTGGCTTCCTTACTTACAATGTAGGACTACTAGTTCTGCATTGTAAGGCATCAGATCTGCGACAACCAGCTGGAGCTTCTTGAAGAGGTGGCTTTGGAAGACCTTGCTGCATGGAAGGAGGAGCCTGTAGGAGGGAGGAATAGGGTAAATCAAAGTCCTTTCACCAGGTACTCCAGGCAAAAATGACCATTTAACACTTGCATTGCGATGGGAACACAAGGGTCGTGTTTAGTTTTTTGCAGAGTTCAGCTTTAAAAACGGGATGGAAGGTATACGTCTAGACACGCGACTGCTTTTTATCCCTGTTACATACTTACATTGCCCATCAGATGCAGAGGATTGGTTTAAATTGTATGTCCAGACAATTTTTTTAAATTTTATTTGGATGAAGTGAGGTAATCAATGTCAGATTTTTACTGCTATCGGGGACTCTGAGACATTTCCCCTCACTTGCTGTCATGGTGACATAAGTTTTAGAAGAGAAACAGGGTGGAAAACAAAGGTTACTCCCTCAACATGTGTAGGAAATGCAAGAACATTCAAAGCACATTAAAGCGTTCCTCCCACCACCCTTAATAAACCTACCTATCTAACTGCATTCTAACTAAAACAAATAAAGTTAGCAGTACTTACCTGTCCAATTTGAGCCCTCTGTGTCCCCTGTTCAGTCAGAGAGCCACATGGCTATAAAAAAAAGAATAAATAGGTCATTAGCAGTCAGCCTCTTCCTTCTTCTCTGCCAGCCCACTGATGACGTTGTGCATCTCATCTTACACATGTTCAAAAAATACACCGCTTGGGAAACCAAATATTTTTCTTTAAACAGATGATTGTAATGTATATAATGTATGTGATGTAAAGTATTGGGACACCTGTCTTTACCAGCACATGAACTTTAAAGCGGTTGTATACCCGCTGACTTTTTTTTTTTTCCCTACACCTGTAAGGGAAAAGGCATAATGAGCTAGTATGCACCGCATACTAGCTCATTATGAAATACTTACCTTAGAACGAGGCGCCGGCATCTCACCCGGTCCAAGCCGAGGGAGCTGACATTTCCCCTCGGCGTGTCTACCGGGTATCGCGGCTCTGGCGCTGTGAGTGGCCGGAGCCGCGATGTCGTCACTCCCGCGCATGCGCGCGTTAGACTTTTTTCCGGCAAGGTCCGGCGGCTGCTGGGCTTTCAGCCGAGAATCCCCTGTGAACATGCGCTGCTGCAGTCAGCGGCTCATTGCGAGGGCAATATCTCCTAAACCGTACAGGTTTAGGAGATATTTTTTTTACCTACAGGTAAGCCTTATTATAGGCTTACCTGTAGGTAAAAGTTTAAAAAATAGGTATACAACCACTTTAATGACATCCCAGTCTTAGTCTGTAGGGTTCAATATTGAGTTGGCCCACCCTTTGCAGCTATAACAGCTTCAACTCTTCTAGGAAGGCTGTCCACAAGGTTTAGGAGTGTCTATGGCAGGGGTCTCAAACTGGCGGCCCTCCAGCTGTTGCGAAACTACAAGTCCCATGAGGCATTGCAAGGCTGACAGTTACAAGCATGACTCCCACAAGCAGAGGCATGATGGGACTTGTAGTTTGGCAACAGCTGGAGGGCCGCCAGTTTGAGACCCCTGGTCTATGGAAATGTTTGACCATTCTTCCAGAAGCACATTTGGACGAGAAGGCTTGGCTCGCCGTCTACGCTCTAATCATCCCAAAGGGGTTCTATTGGGTTGAGGTCAGGACTCTGTGCAGGCCAGTCAAGTTCCTCCAATTTCTTTATGGACCTTGCTTTGTGCACCGGTGTGCAGTCATGTTAGAGCAGGAAGGAGCCATCCCCAAACTGTTCCCCCAAATTGGGAACATGAAATGTCTTGGTATGCTGACGCCTTAAGAGTTCCCTTCACTTGAACTAAGGGGCCAAGCCCAACCCCTAAAAAACAACCCCACACCATAATCCCCCCTCCACAAAATGATTTGGGCCAGTGCACAAAGCAAGGTCCATAAAGACATGGATGAGTGAGGTTGGGTTGAAGTAACTTGACTCGCCTGCACAGAGTCTTGACCTCAAACTGGTCTTCTCGTCCAACAGTGCCTGACCTCACAAATGCACTTCTGGAAGAATGGTCAAACATTCCCATAGACACACCCCTAAACCTTGTGGACGGCCTTCCCAGAAGAGTTGAAGCTGTTATAGCTGCAAAGGGTGGGCCAACTCAATATTGAACCCTACGGACTAAGACTGGGATGCCGATAAAGTTAATTTGTGTGTAATGATGGGCGTCCCAATACTTTTGGCAGTATAGTGTATGAGGAGCATGATGTCATGTGCCTCGTCTCACGCATATGCCACACAACATTACACTTATCTTTTAGCGAGAAAAAAAAACGGTTTTAATTTCCTAAGATCGCGTGTGACCTCGTGGTTAAGAAACAAATTCTCCTTGGAAGGCATTGGTGACACAACCTTCCCAGAGGGCATCTCTAAAGCTGTGCGACTGTGAAAACTCACATCCAATTCGTACCTAGCCTAAGGTCTTATATCACAAATGCCTAAGAAGAACCAGGAACACTTTTTAGGTTAGTAAGAGCCGAAATATTTTTTTTTTTAAAGAAATTACTTCTAGATGATTTCATGTCATTCACGTAGAGCCGCATGCTAATGTGCATTTTTTGAGAAAACGGGGTAAAGGTCCACTAAAATGGGAGAATAGTTTTTTTTGCTTTCTGATTCTAGCGAGGTTATAATAAGTCGTGTGTGGTGTCACTGCGGACATAAATTTGTGTACGCCTAGTAGAACATATTGGCAGAAGTCCCTGTCTGGGCCAGAGTGTCAGCATATGAATTGTCCCCCATCTCCCTGGCTGTGTCACATCAGACACTTGTGATTTGCCTCTGTAACATGTAATTCTGCTGATTAGCCCTGTAGTGTCTCTTCTCCGTGACCTGGGGGAATATGTCACACTGATTGAGACAGCCCTCTGACAGATACCAAGTATTATATACATATTATTTCAATATTTATGTCATTTCACCCCATTCAATTAACGCTTTCTAAAATGCAGTGGCTGATGGACACTCAGGCCCCACACTGACATCGACTCCGGCATAATTATACCAGTCTCTGGGGCCAAATTAGGACAGAAACCTTTATATTGTAGAATATTTCAGTTCTATGTCACCCCCTGATAACTAAGACATACTCTGAATATTTTAAATCCAGCTATTGGCATACAGTATCTTCCACTTCTGCATTTAAAGTGGACATTTTCGCTATTTTTAAAAGTCTGAAATAATAATTTGACACGTCACAATAAACAGTATTATTTTTCAGAAAAGCTCCAACTTTTATTAGTTTTCATGAACACTGCTGCTGGTAAGGCAGGCCATACATGGGTCGAATTTTCGAAAGAATTTTCTTTTGAAAATCTTATCTAAGAATTTTCGTTTGTATTTCGCACCATTAGTGGGCTGCAGCAACAGCCGATTTTCGTGCGGCCATCGAATTTGAGTAAATTTTTTTGAAAAACTGAGTGATTTTCTAATCAATGATGGGAGAATGTAAATCGAACAAGCAATGCGCATTCCCGGAAAATTCCCGGAAAGAAAAGAAGATTCCCAGCCACAAAAATTCTTTTCTGTAGCAACATGAGGTGAAATTGAAGGCTTGGTTGGTCGAATCTCCAAATCAATGGTGGCATCATCGGATCACAAAACGCACACATTTTCTGATTTTCAAAAGAAAAGGTCTTTCAAAATTCGACCATGTATGGCCAGCCTAAATGGACGTTTAGGAGCAGTTGGGCATTTTTTTTCAGCTGTTCCTGAACTCTCCTCTATGTTATCTTATCAATACATGTACACAGGGTCGTTTATAGTCGTTTCTCAGAAGTTGAGTTTAGAAGCTTTTTTTGGAAAGCAAAAAAAAAAATGCTTTCAGGACGGATGTTCAGAGGCATTTGAAATGCCAAACGCCTGTAAGAGCTTGTAAATGCGGTAACTCCCGTTTAGCCGCGTTTCGTTCATAGGCGTTTTTCATTTCTAACTGGCCGCCGCTGGGCCAGGTACAAAGCGCTTCGCCTAAAGGCTTCACTGCCGGTATCCCTTGCCATGAATGGCGGCAGCACCTGAGGGCCGATCCGAAAATCGACTGGGGGTGCCGACTAGACTTGTGCACAACGGAAAACTTTGTTTAGATTCGTTTCGTTGTCATTCGTAAAATGCATAATTTCGTTCTGTTATATTCGTTATGTTACGTTAATTAGTTTTCCGATAACTCGTTATTTTTGTAGAGTGTCGATATTCGTTATACTGAATTTCGAATCATGTCGAATTCATTTGTTATATCCACTATAATTTCTTTCGTATTTATTTCATGATAATGATTCGTAGTTTTGAAAGTCGTTTGTTTATTGAATTAACACACACAATGACAATATCTCTTCTCCTCTGCTCAAATACAATACAACACCCTTCTCACTCAGTTCTCAGGAATGCACTCTGTCAGTAATCCAACCTCCAGGACAAAATTAATCAGTTGATTGAACTGTAAGATATACTTTGAGTTGACCTTTTGTTTCATTATATCTTTAACAAACTACTGAATCATGTCAAATTCATTCGTTATATTCGTTATAATTTCTTTCATATTAGTTGAAATTCGATATTTATATTGATTCGTGGTAATGATTCGTAGTTTGGAAAGTCGTTTGTTTATTGAATCTATTAACACACACAAAATGACAATATCTCTTCTCCTCTGCTCAAATACAATACAACACCCTCCTCGCTCAGTTCTCAGGAATGCACTTTGCCAGTAATCCAACCTCCAGCACAAAATTAATCAGCTGATTGGACTGTAAGATTTACTTTGAGTTGACCTTTTGTTTCATTAGATCTTTAGAACGAATTACAGAATCATGTTGAATTCATTCGTTATATTCGTTATAATTTCTTTCGTATTAGTTAAAATTCATTATTTTTTTTATTCGGATGCATCCAAATGTCCGAAAGATGCAAAATTTGGCCGAATTTCAATTCATTACTAAACGAATTGCACATGTCTAGTGCCGACATTGCGGGATCCCTGGACAGGTAAGTGTCCTAATATTACAAGTCAGCAGTTACAGTATTTTTAGCTGCGCTGACTTTTAATTTTTTTAGTGGTGGGGCAAAACTCCTTTTTAAGCAATACAGCCAAACCCGTTACAGCAGAGCTTTACAGCAGGCATATAACAGTCTCTCTCTCTCTATTGTGGAAGACGCACTAGGTGGCTTACTGTACCCAGCAGAATCTGAAGAAGAAGGAGGCTGTAGAGCTATAGAAGTTGCAGAAGTTCGCACAGTTTGACCAGGCTTGATGCTCCTACACTGGAACCTCCTCCTATGCTAGACACACTGTCCCTCACAAAGCAGGGTCCTGTCCTTAACCTAATCACGCACAAAATGTGCGCCAAATACAGCGAGCCAACGCGTTTTATAAGCACTGCCCTCAGTAAAGATGGCCACAGAGGTCATCCAGAGTTGCAGCGTCCAATCAGACAGCTGCTTCCCTGATGACACGTATGGAGGTTTCAGAGGAACAAAGTTCCTCCTATCCTCCATTCTGTTCTGTAATACAGTGCCACCTATAGACTGGAGGAAAAACTGCACCTGTCTACAAGCAGTTGAAGGGTTAGGACAAACCTTTCACCACAGACGATGGGTGCTTACAATGGTCAGCTTTTAATTATTTCCAAAAGGGAAAGAGAACAGTTGCTGTAACTTCTTATAAAGTGTTAGCTGGAGTTCAGCTTCAGTTTGTTAGTGAAGTCCATCTAAATTTGCTAGTCTTACACTACCCTCTCCCCACAGTGACAATGCTGCTATCCAAAGGTGTCTGCCTTACTACTTCAGTAAAGTTCAACAGAAACCAGCCGACATTCAGCCAGTGTGTGCAGCAGCCTGTCCGTCAGAAGCTGGTCTAATGATTGCTTTTGACGAAGGAGTATGCTGGAAAACCAGCATCCAATCAGCGCCGGCAGCCATTGGCTGATCAGTATGTTCTGGCGGGGGGGAGTCCCCCTATCAGAATACAATAGTACAGCGGGGGTGATCTTTGCACTAACATCACTTAGTATGGTGACCTCTCAGTTTTTTTTCATTCAGCCCACTGGATTGCATGAAAAAACTTCCCATGTGTACTTAGCATAATAATGCAGACACCCAACACAGGAAGTGTATTACTGGCCGGATCACCAATAAATGGAACTAAAAAAGGAAAAGGATCCACCATATCTAATGATTGGTTGATTTAAAGCAGAACATACAGTATATACAGGGCCACAGTGATTACAGTATACAGTATATTTAGTGTAGTTTTTAGAATGAGGAAGGGTTGTAAACTCCAGCTCTTATTGCTTTCTGGGTCCCCATTGAGAAGTTTTTTCCTGCATTTCCTCTACTGGTGGCTCCAATTAATTGGACAAGGAGTGGAGAAAAATGTACCTATAAAAGGGGAAAGAGAGGTGGTTAACCCCTTTCTACAAAAATCATTTTGCGTCCAGGGGCGATCATCTGTCCCTAACCACAGCTAATTACCCCATAAGTGATTACATGTGAACAGGCTTACTTGCAACAGGAGTTGGCATACAGCTGTAACAAGGAAGCCCATTCGAAGCATGACAGAGGCTGTGTCTGTCTGCATGTAATAACTATCAGGTCTCTCTGCTTCTCTATGCAATGCAGACAGATCATGGCTGCTAAGAGGGGCCAGCAGGGTGCTGTATGTGGCTTCCTGAAAACATCACAGCTCCCTGCCTCAGTACTCCTCTCCAGAGCCCTTAGCCCTGATGCAAGCAGTGGGCTTGCTATTGGGACAGGTCATGCAAATATTAGAATGCTATGATCATACCTCCCAACATTTTGAGATGGGAATGAGGGACACCTACTAGAAAATGTATGTAGGCATAGGACACGCCCCCTGCCACAACCCTTTAAAGGAGACTTAACTGAAAAAAAAAGGTTAATTAAATCCTCAAGGGCTTTTTTTTTACCACTACTATTACTTTATATTGGGTTTTAAAATTTACAAATGCAGCAATTTGAAATTTGGGTGAAAGGTTTAGCACTGGGAAACACTTTTTGAAAGATAAAACGTACATTGTATATACATCTATAGAGATCAGATCAAAATGAAGGACAAATGAGGAGGAAAGAGGGACAGAGGGACATTGCTCCAAATCAGGGACAGTCCCTCCAAATCAGGAACAGTTGGGAGCTATGCATGATATGTGGATGTTGATCTGGAGGAATGGGCGTTCCTACGCATGCTGCTTTGCATGCAGTCCACCCAAGGTAACACCCATCTGGGATGCCGAGCCTCTATGAGTGAAAGACGGAAATCTAATGAATGAAAGGGGAAGGCTATGAACAGTCAGGCTGAGAAGGAAAAAGAAAGAAGATGCAAGAAGTCCTCTAGCGAGAAAATGAGGTGAGATCTATCTCTTGCTGCAGCTTCTAACACACATTGTGAGAAGCTCACAGTGTGCAGTGAAATTACAGTTTGTAATGTCAGTACAGGAGAGGAGCCTTTACACCTGTGTGCTTTGATGAAGGCTTCTTAGCCGAAACGCGTCAGCGTAGCCTGTACCTGTGTACCCATGTAACCAAATAAAGGACTTTTATTCAAGAGCATTCGAGTCGCCATCCATTTTCTGATTCAAGTACTGCATTTTGGGGCCTGAACGTCCTGGTTAGAGCACCGGTCACAGTTCATAGATCATCATATTGGCAGTGAAGCTGGGGTATCATTTTGCTTCTCTTGAGCCTGTACACCTGTGCAAGACCGGAGGGAAGGCTGGAGGTTAGATTTAAAACTAAATACTAAATTAAAAAGCTTTGTCTGGAGTTCCACTGTAGTTCCATAGTAGCTATCAAAAAATGAAGTATTGCATAGGTTTTATTGGCTCCATCAGGTGTGGACCCTGCTGGATAATTTTTCCATCAGACTTGATTATCCTCTTGGCAGGACATGTTGCTCTCTCTGTAGCAGAATTCACAAGATTATCTTATGCTTAATCAGAGAAAGATAGCAATATATTGACGATACTCCAACCCATCAGATTTACATCCTGCTGGTCGATCCTTATGTGGTGTGAACCTTCCCTCCTGTACACAGTCAAATATTTTTACAGAGACATTTGCATGATACAGTTGCTGTTTGCGTTCTTTAATCAGTCCCCCGCCTGCAAGCTACACTTAGCCTGTTTATTTCATACTGTTCTTTTTTTCACATCGGGGGTCCTGATTAAATCTTGCCAGGTAAGCGCTGATCACATCACCATGGAGACTCGTAACCCTGGTGAACGACATAAGGTAAAACTCGCACCCCCCCCCTCCCAATTCTGTATCTGGACAGCGCAAAGCTGCAGTACAGGCCATGAACCCAGCTGTTCGCCCACCACCCGCTTCCATTGATACCCTCCATGTCTAACCCATCCCCTCCCCTGAAATGCCAGCATGGCTCTAATGAAAAACAGCAGCTGCTCTTCTCGCTTTCAATTTACTCAATACATTAGCTTCATGCAAATCATATTTTATATCCAGCTGCGTGCCGTGCTCACTGGGAGAAGGCCCAGTCTGGGGCCTGCTAGAGAATTTTTAAGCCATAATCCTCGGGCCAGCTCAGCTCAAGATGCTGCATTTTCTCAGAAATGGAAAACGGATGAGGGATAGCGGGTCCTGGGTGGAACTTTATTATTGGGTATTTTGGGGCTGAAACACTCGGAACAAATGCAAATCAGCAGCCCGGCAACCACAATTCTCAGCAGCACCATGCAAACACTCGGGCGTTGCGCTCTCCGAGGTCTGTGAACCGTGAACGGAGCATTTGATTTATGTTTAATCAAACACACACACCTGTGCTTAAAACAGATGTAGGAGAACACGGTGTACTTTGAATAATGCAGAATTAACATTCAGACAGTTATTGGACATTTTCACAGAAGCAGCATTGTCAGAACACTGCCAAGGTGCAGTGAAGGTGCTCCAGACTTCAAATTATTGATCCCTATCATATTGTTAAAGTTAAACTCCAGACAGATATAAAAAGGCACACATTAATGCAGCTCTCTATTCATTAATATATATATTTTTTTAACGCAAGCAGTACAAACGCCTGAACACTGCCAGTGTTCTAGGAAAACAGCCAATCCATCAAAATCTGCAATTACTGCTGCTGGAGAGTCACCGGAAGTGACATAATTGGAGATTTTGATGAGCTGGCTCTTTTGACAGACCACCGGCCATAGACGGAGCAATTTTCTTTCCCGCAACCAAAGAACATCACTCAATTCCCCCATCAACACAGTCAGAGACATTTTGTTTTCCCCACGGGAGAGGGGTAGGGGGGCGGGGGGTGCCGTCCCTGCCAGTAGAACACAGTGATTATTGCTAGGGTCTGTAATACCCGCTAGCAATGATCTAATGTAAAATCCGACAGGCTGGTTATACCCAAGTTCATTGATCGATCAACTTGGGTACATTCAGCCTTCCCATACATAGTTGGAATCTTGGCGAGTCCCTGCAGAACCAGCTGAGATTTGAACTGTCTATGGCCGGCTTAAGGTGTTTTTGATTACTATAAGAGGGTCAAGGGCCACAGTGATTAGAGAGATCCATTGCAAAACAAACTGTGACTGCTCTTACAGGGTAAAAGATCTATCTGGCTGGTCCTTGACTTCCAGCATATATCAGGCTGCTTTATTTGGCTGCTCTTAAAGGGCCTACAAAAAAAATCCAATTCACTAGCAGCCTTATTAGGGCAGAATTAAAGACAAAACTTATTTTTATTTTTTATAGTGTAAAAGATAGTTATAACCCTATATTTTTTTTTCTTTGCCATCTGTGTCTCATTGAGGAGGAGATGTGCCTTCACTTGCTGTCCCATAGCTGAAACAGGAAGATATAGGAAAACTCTCTTCAAAATTACAGAATCCCCTGGGTGTCACCAGGGTCACCAGAAATAGTTTCCCCTCTGGAACATTTCATTTCTATTCCTGTTCTGGTGACAACCCAAAATTTGAGATTTTCTTTCACTCTTGGCGCTAACGTTAAACAGGACAAATAAAGAGGGTGATTCTCCCTAGCAGGGACACTGACAGGAAATCCAAAGCATCATCTAACCACCTCTTCCCTCCCTATAGACCTGAGCGTCTGATCCCAGATTGCACACCCACTCCCTTCCACTCAGTCACCCCCCCGACCACTAGGAGCGTCCGCGTTCTGATTGTTTATAGGGAGCACGGCGCCCAGGAGAGGTCACAGCCGGGCATTGCTGTCAGTCTATTCTGGGTCCAACCTGGCCCCCTGAGTCACCTCATTGCCCAAGGTATGGGGAAGGGATTTACAAAAGGAATATGCCATCTTGTACCATGATTTGGGACAAGAGGATTGCCTATTGACCCTTTGGCCTTTTTGGAATGATCTCCTTTGTTTCCTGTATGCTGAATAACGTGGTCAACACTCCCTGGTAAGAACACATCCATTAATTGGTGGTGGTTTTCACAAGGTGGAGGACTTTGTTGGTGATTGCAAGGTTCAAGACACCTGCGCATTTATTTCATTCCAGTGTCACGTCAGTGACTTGTGGATTCACAGATCTTTCTTTGATATTCATTTTTCATATTATTCTTTCATTTTTTGTTTTAGCACAACACATTTTTTCAAGTAATAAAAACCTGACAGTTGTTCTAATCCCTCTCCACCCTATCCAAAACTCAAAAAAGCTTTGCCTTTAGTTGTACTTTAATATGAATTTAAATAAAAGTATGTATCTCATCAGCACTCGGTATAAAAATGTTTTTAAAAAAATCATGAACAAAATCTTTGCCATGTGTGCAAATGCCATATAAATCTTTGCAAACACAGCAAAACTGTGCGAATATCCCAAAATCTTTGCAAATATATACATGTGCAAAACATAAATTGCTTAGTGTGAAAAACTCCAAAGTTTTTTCATCTCTGAAAATCAGCAAATGTGCCAAATTGTTACCTTAAGTGGTACTAAATGCTAGGCATTTTTTACCCTAATGCATTGTTGTATTAAGGTTAAAAAAGCCCCAGTCTTTCGTTGCCCCTTTGACTCCACGCACTTACCTGAAGTACATAATCAAGGTTGCAGACTCTTGGACCATCTGCTCTGCTTCTCCAATCTTCCAGGTTGCAGAGGAGGGTACTGAGGCAGTGGATCGATAGGCTCCTGCTGCTGTCAGTTAAATCACTGAGAGGAGGAGGGTGCGGGGGTGTGGCCCACCGGGAGCTGTGTGTCTATGGATGCACACAACTTGGCAAAGAGAACAGGCAGGAGAGAGCAGGTACAAGCTAATGGAGACACCCATAAACAGGCAGGGGGAGCAACTTCTGTACCAGCCATAAAAAAACAGGGAAAGGGACAGATTTAACAAAGATCATTCATCCAAGGTATGTGTGGATCTCCTCTAGTGAGAAATAAAAATAGGAGTTTAATATCACTTCGATGCAGTGTATCTGTGTGCCTTTTAAAGCTACATTCTTTTCTCCTTCAGTTGATGCAAACTTTCACCTCCCCAGGTACAACCCCAATAAAACATAACTCAACAAATAGTAAGTAGTTGACCAATTAAATCAATAATTTTCACTGTTCATCCATTCTGGAATTCCTACACACAAAAGCTCAGAGAACATACGAGGAAAGGCAAAATCATAGCACAGTATCCTTTATTAATCAAAACTGCAAAAAGTAGGTGAACATTTACAAAACATAAAGACTAAACTGCTCAAACAACTATAAGAGGAGCACACACAGACTGCTCCAGAGCTTTCCCTGTCAGGTGCCTCCTCTGTATGTAATTACATCACTAAGCATAGACTCGACCAAACGCATTTCATTACCTGGATGTCAGCACCTGGACTTACAGCATCAGCTTTATGAATGATACTTACCAGTCCTGGTTATCTCACTTACAATGGTGTAGAGGGGGTCCTCCCTTGGTGGGCTTGGCACTAATGCTTTTTCCTAATAGGGCCCTGGGTAGTCACCAAATCTGTTTATCATTGTCTGCTTTTGAAAATGTACTTTCAGCACAGATACACTATTTGGGAAAACCAACTGTGGCCTCTTAAAGAAACTATCAGGGACCATGAATCAGACCGAGACAGAAGTATAGTTAAATCACACTTGATTAATAATAATAATAATAATAATAAGGTAAACAGAGTAAGCGTAGTTAAAACAAGCCAGAGTTCAGTAACCGGATTGGGTAGTCAGCCAAGCAAATGTCAGAGAGCCAGAGATAAACGTAGTAGAGCAGCAAGCAGTATCAGGAGCCAGAAGAAACGTCAGCCGAGCAAGTCTTCAACAGGAACGCAGGAGAAAGTTTCTGAGATGCTGACAAAGGTGAAGGCAGAGATCAAGTGACGACTTTAAGTAGCCAGGACTGACGAGCAGAATCAACAACAGCTGGGTAACTGTGGAGAGAGATGGGAGCTGGCAATTAGCCAACAGCTGAGCGGCAAGCTCAGAGAAGGAAGGGCTGAGCCCAGCCCTGACAGAAACATGGCACAGCACAAAATCATATGATAAGTGACTACAGTCCTGCACAGTAACATGTGTAGAACTCTGCAGAGTACATTGTAGGGAAAGGTTACTGTAAATTGAAAGTACTCTCTGACTATTGCATAGTTGCACTGAGCAGTTATCCAAACTAATGAAGCACTGACACAGGCACATCCACCACAAAGTTCAGATTTTGCATTCTGTTCCTTGGTGCCGATGCCAATTTGCAGACTTTCCTGACAATGAAAAGTCATATTAGTCAGGTCTGGATAATGAAGTCTTGTCTGGTGTGATGGTTGGGGGCTGAACATATCACCCCTCTAGGTGCCCATTATGGGTGAGCAGCGATGCCCAATCTTGCTCAAAGCGAAACCTGTTCATTATATCATCTTAGCTAATTATGGTGATTTCTCTCTCACTCGTACGTTGCCTCCTCCTTCCCGTCTGGTGCCGAGTCCCAACTGATGCACAAGCCAACGGTCTCCTAATTACAACAAGGAACCTGTGGAATCTCTCTTCTGTAAAACGTATTAATTATCTGGAATGAGAAGAAACTACCGTACTTCTCCTACTGGGGCTATTGCCACTATTTAAGGAGGAATTACACCATCTAATATAGTTTTCAAACAACACAAAAATGCTGAAACTACCACTTTGTAATGTGTGTATTTTAAACTCAATGGTACTGTTAGGGGCTATAAGTTCCGATTCATCAAGCCGCAGGAGCATTTAAGGTGAACAAAAACCATGCAAATGTGGCCTTTCCGTTGTTTTTATTATTGTATGTCATTTAGCATGCCATAGCCCTTTAACTGTGTATTAAGAATGCAAATTCATGAGTAAACATAAATCCAGTGTAGATGACCAATAAATGGCTGAAATAGGGCACAGAGCAACCACAACCAATTCATTGTTTTATAAAAGAATCAGTGTCCCCAATCTGCTGTTTTCAAAGCAATAACCAATAGGATCTGATTGTTATGAACCTGGAAATGATCGGAGCTGAGCACTTCCAGGTTCATTGATCTCCATCTTGACGCTGGCTGTGGATGTGTTGGCCTCAAGAGAATACAGGTGAGCCTCAGGCACATGGGATTAGGAGTTATTGAGGGTAATTGGCACTTGTTCTCTTAGTCAGAACAAGTGCCAATTACCCTCAATAACTCCTAAACCCCTGTGCCCGAGGCTCACCTGTATTCTCTTGAGGCGAAGATATCCACAGCCAGTGTCAGGATGGACATCAATGAACCTGGAAGTGCTCAGCTCCGATCATTTCCAGGTTCATAACAATCAGATCCTATTGGTTATCGCTTTGAAAACAGCAGATTGGGGACACTGATTCTTTTCTAAAACAATGAATTAGTTGTGGTTGCCCTGTCCCTATTTCAGCCATTTATTGGTCATTTACACTGGATTTATGTTTACTCATGAATTTGCATTCTTAATACCCTATTTCATCCACACTGTTGTGGTAACATGTGTTTTACCATGCATCATGGTGATGTATGATATGTTGGTTGCATTGTGGTGCCAATAATTTAGAATGGCATGGTTAGCTGTGCATTACATTGCCGAAAATGCTGCCTGTGTGTCTTTTAGTGTATTAAGGTATACTGCCAGCCCATGGGCTGCCTTAACACAGGAAATGTGCTGCATCAACAGGGGTACGTCAATAATGCCATCCCCTATGCTATATATTAGACAAAGAAGCTGTGCATGAACATTGTTTAACGACCATTACATTTTCCATTTTTGTATTTTTTAATATGTTGTTTTTACTGTCATCTCCTAAAATAATAATTCTGTTGTTATTTAGCCATAACCTTACATTAGCCTTCAATCTATGCTAGTGGCAGCTCATCAGTATTTTCCCAGCACCATATATGTGACATGTGTCAGTCCGATGGCACGCGTATTGCTGATTACAGGGGAATCTGTCAGTCGCTTATCACAGGCTTCTGTCAGCTGATGCGTTTCTCCCTCTGCTTTCTGCAATCCCATTGGATGATAATCCCCCTGCGCATAAATAAATATTTGTCACTCTGCCGTCTCAGGCCTGGGCTTAAAATCCATCATAAATATTTTTTTAAGTGTTTCCCAGATAAATTCCCATGACTTATTTTATTCAGGCTTTTCCCTTATAATGCATTTTTATTCCAGAGATAGAGAATTTAATCCCATCCTTCTGTCTACTTAATGCATCACATTGCCATTATTTGTGTGTTTCTGATGAGAAATCCATTATCTGTCAATTATTTAGTTCTAGCTGATGAAATCCTCAAGTCAGTAATAGCGTGGGCACATGCCCATGGGTCCATGGTTAGCATGCATTAGCTGTTATAGTACGGTGCTAGCAAATGAATTGACTCTTGTATGGTAACCGTTTAGATAGAATGTTGTTCTGTGTGGAGTTGTCAGCTTCTCCTGGAAAACAGAGGGGACACACTGCAATGTATCTAGGATGCCAGTGTGAATAAAAGTAATGATTTTGTATCAGTGTGTTAAAAATGGCTTGTCTAGGGACCACATGGTCATCTGTTTAAGGTACAAGGTGACTGCAGGACAATGAGGTCATTTACAATGCAATGTGTTTTTAAAAAAAAGATTATCCTTTTTTTTTTTACTTTTATCATATATTTAAGGAGCAGCTCCCACCAGCAATTTAAAGTCTAGTTTCACGCTATTTTTTTAGTATACCTTGAAAAAGCCAGTAATGTTCTCTAAACGTCGGGACTGTCTCTCAGCCATGACCATGTACCCCAGAATGTCACTTGTATAAGTATTACAAAGTTGCCAGTACCCAGTGTTCTTGCAGCATAACAACAGTGGCATGATTGCTTTCTGCAGGACTCATTGCACAGCCTTTGTGATTTGACATCTAAGGCCCCTTTCACACGGGACGGATCCGTGTTGATCCGACCCGTGAACATCTGCTGCTCAGCGTGGATCGCTCTGTTTTTCCCAGCTGAGCCGGCGGATGGCAGGGACCGCCCTGTCAGATCTCCGCTCTCCCCTATGGGGGATCGGATGAACACGGACCGCCTGTCCGTGTTCATCCGATCCGCTCTGCAGACGGATAGAAAAATAGGATTTTCCTCCATCTGCAGAATCGGACGAGAGCGGGGACGGATGATATCGGCTGACATCCGTTATCCCATAGGGATGCATGTATGTCCGTATTTCATCCGAAAACGGATGGATGAAATATGGACATACGGTCCGCACGTGTGAAAGGGGCCTAAGTCTAGCGTTTTCTTCAACACCACTGCTGCCTGACTGCTTTATGTTAGAGATCATGCAAAAGGCTGCAAGAAGGTTATACTGAATGCTGCTGCACACACCTGCCCATAGAAAGCAGTCACATGCATAAAACCCATGCACACTTGTTGGAATACAGAATTGTATTTTGTGCAACAACTACTGTACATCAGTATTCAGTAGAGATATATTCTTCAACCAGTAAATGGCAGTGTTTATTAGTTTGTAACTGCATCTACGGTAAACTCTATGTCGTTTCTCTGTAATAAAGTTCCTGTTTCCTGTCTGCAGTTAAGCAGCAAAGCCCATGTGGACTGTGCACTGTCTGTCTGTTTTGTAGGGCTGTGTGCATAATTTCTCACAACACTCATGGACATACAGATACAGACATTCTGTGTCCAGGGGTTATACATCTATTTGAAGTTTTATGCAGCTACTGGTGTATGCCTGCGTACAGCTGCATTCTATAATTACTTTCCATGGGCGGCTGTAAACCGCAGCTGGGGCTCCTGGGAATGAACTTACACTGTTTCTGTACAACCTTTTGTGCTGTATGTCCCCCTTGTGGCTGTATGCGTCAAGCCTTTTTCTGCAAATACAGAACTAAGCTTACCTTGCCTTAGTGGAAGGAGGAGTGATTCGGAGAAGGTATTAGTGGTGGAGCTGATGAGACCCGGGAGCATGTCCCACCGCTCGAAGTGCTCCAACAGGGGACCAGGGCGAATCTTTGTCAACACTCCAGCCTCACTTTGGAACTGGAGGCTTTAGGCTAAAACCATGAGAATGTGATTTGAAGTTTATGCTGGAATAATAAATTGACATATCTGTACTTATAGGCAATATTGCCTAGGTAGCCCTTTATAATATATGAAGGGTTCAATATAACTGAATAGTGCTTTTACAAATATGAAGGAAAGAGGAAATATTTGTATGGATTTGGGAATTTTTTATTTTTTTTGTAAAAATCTGTCTGGTACTGACTGAATAACATGTAATCACTGTTTTGTTTTATTGCATGCTGTGATGTAGTGATTGTTAAAGGTGTAACAGAGTAAATTCTATAATGATTTTCAGCTCTTTCACACTGACGCGTTTTAGCCCCTAGCGCTAGAAATAGCACCTGTAAAGCACCTGAAAACTGCCTCCCATGCCGCCCCAATGTAATAGCCTTAGTGCTTTCACACTGGGGCAGTGTGCTTGCGGTACGTTAGAAAAAGTCCTGCAGGTAGCATCTTTGGGGCAGTGTGGGAGCACTGTATACAGCGCTCCCAAAACGCCCCTGCCCAATGAAATGAATGAGCAGCACTTCCGAAGCGCCTGAAAAATGATTTGGAAGCGCCGCAACACGGGCGTTTTCAACCCCATCTTCGGCCGCTAGTGGGGGTTAAACCGAAAAGCGCCGCTTAAACAACGGTAAAGCGCCGCTAAAACGAGCGGCCCCAGTGTAAAAGGGGTCTAAATTCTAACAATACACTTTCTCACTTACAGCAAATATTAAAGGGTAACTCCACTTTCGTGGGGAAAAAAAATAGCAAACAAAGAAAAAATAATATAGCGCATATGATTGTGACACTAATCATTTTGTAATTGAATATTATTAAAAAATACCTTTCCTTTTCAACCTGCAGCCAATGTAAATTTTTGAGAATACATTGCAATATGGCTACCTGGAGTTTTCTGTACACAGAATGTGTACAGACCACTCCCCAGAAACATCATTTCCTGCTTGTGTGATTGACTCACCAATTTTCCCAGAAGTCTGCTTAAGATACAAGTCAGATTTCAGACATCCCCTGCAACAAAAATGTCATTTTTTGAGAGATACTTTTAATAGGAACCCGTCTAAAGGGATGCAGCCCAGCAGATTTCCTCATTAGTGCCCCTTAGCTGCACACCTGACAGTTAATTATGAAACTACTCCCATTAGATCCACTCAGAACAGAGGCACAGAGAAATACACAGGGATTTCTTCAGAATACCAAAAGGTAGGAATCTGCAACAAAGTTTGATATAATGCTAGCAATGTACATTGATCAATGTTTTTTTTTCTCAACAAAAGTGGAGTTATGCTTTAATTGGAGTTTATGCCGTTTTCCTAGAAGTTGCAAAGGATACAAAGTAATATATATATATATATATATATATATATATATATATATATATATATATATATATATATATATATATATTAGCTTTGGATAAAATAGCAGAGTTATTTTGTTTGTTTGCATCTGTGACCCCAATAAGGATATTTCCACTCACTTTCTTGCTCCGTGACACCTGGGCAAGCAAGAGTAGTTGTCGCCAGGGAAGAAAGTCATAGAGCAGCAGACGGGTTAATTAGTACTTCCACCTAGCAGCACTAAGGTCACTGTTTCAAATTCCAACTATAGCACCCTTTACCTTGGGTTTGCATTTTCTCCCTGTGCATGCGTGGGTTTCCTCCCACACTCCCAGGATGCGCTGGTAGGTTAATTGGCTCCTGTCTAAATTTGCCCTTGTATGTATATATGTATATATATGAATGTGAGTTAGGGACCTTAATTTGTAACTTCTTGAGGGCAGAGACTGATGTAAATGTACAATAGATGTGTAAAGTGCGGTATAAATTGATGGTGCTATATAAGTACCTGTAATAAATAAAGTTTTAAATAATCTAAGGAACCATTCCCCTGTTCCATGTGTTTTATAATACTGGTACTTTTTTTTTTTTTTTTTTTTGTGCATAAACAAACGTTACAGCGCGCAGTTTTTTCTTTTCTTTTTTTTTTTAGGGTATAAGCGCATTGGGGTGCCATTCAAAAATTGAGGAGCTGCACATATACCATGTGCTATTGTGTAATGTTTAAGCGCATATTGTATGTAAAGGTACACTGTATTACAAAGAGTATTGGGACGCCCGCTTTTACACACAAACTATTATGGCATCCCAGTCTTAGTCCGTAGGGTTCAATACTGAGTTGGCCCACCCTTTACAGCTATAACAGCTTCAACTCTTCTGGGAAGGCTGTCCACAAGGTTTAGGAGTGTGTCTATGGGAATGTTTGACCATTCTTCCAGAAGCACATTTGTAAGGTCAGGCACTGATGTGGACGAGAAGGCCTGGCTCGCAGTCTACGCTCTAATTCATCCCAAAGGTGTTCTTTTGGGTTCAGGTCCCGCCCATCCATGTCTTTATGGACCTTGCTTTGTGCACTGGTGCGCAATCATGTTGTAACAGGAAGGGGCCATCCCCAAACTGTTCCCACAAAGTTGGGAGCAGGGAATTGTCCAACATGTCTTGGTATGCTGACACCTTAGGAGTTCCCTTTACTGGAACTAAGGGGCCAAGCCCAACCCCTGAAAAACAACCCCACACCATAATCCCCCCTCCACCAAATGATTTGAGACAGTGCACAAAGCAAGGTCCATAAAGACATGGATGAGCGAGTTTGGGGTGGAGGAACTTGATTTGCCTGCAGAGAGTCTTGACCTCAACCCGATAGAACTCTTTTGCGGTGAATTTGAGCAGAGACTGCGAGCCAGACCTTCTCCTCCCATAGACATGCTCCTAAACCTTGTGGACAGCCTTCCCAGAAGAGTGGAAGCTGTTATAGCTGCAAAGGATGGGCCAACTCAATATTGAACTCTACGGACTGAGACTGTGATGCAATTAAAGTTCATGTGTGTGTAAAGGCAGGCGTCCCAATACTTTTGGTAATGTAGTGTATGAATGGGCCCAAAATCAGACTCTTTATCAGACAATTGTACTATCACACCAATACTTAACTGAATTGTCATGACCATATTTCATGTGTGATGCATAAAATCACTTGCAGACAGATTTAGGGGGTTTCCAAAGTGCATCTGAGTGGAGCTACATCTGATGTGATTCAGCAAGGTGTGGCTTCTCTTTCTGTTGTCCTCAATTTTGGGGATGGGGATTTGGAGCTCCTGAGTTTACAGTTCTTAAGAGCATAATAGGCCCGTGGGCAATACAGTGCACTGGAGCCCTGTCTAGACAATCCTGTACGATTGCTCATTAAATGCAGCCTCACTGTGCCCACCATTGAAGCCTCACTGTGCCCACCATTGAAGCCTCACTGTGCCCACCATTGAAGCCTCACTGTGCCCACCATTGAAGCCTCACTGTGCCCACCATTGAAGCCTCACTGTGCCCACTATTGAAGCCTCACTGTGCCCACTATTGAAGCCTCACTGTGCCCACTATTGAAGCCTCACTGTGCCCACCATTGAAGCCTCACTGTGCCCGTGAATGCAGCCTCACTGTGCCCATGAATGCAGCCTCACTGTGCCCATGAATGCATCCTCACTGTGCCCACAATTGCATCCTCACTGTGCCCACCATTGCATCCTCACTGTGCCCGTGAATGCAGCCTCACTGTGCCTGCCATTGCAGCATCACTGTGCCCGTGAATGCAGCCTCACTGTGCCCACCATTGCAGCCTCACTGTGCCCACCATTGCAGCCTCACTGTGCCCGTGAATGCAGCCTCACTGTGCCCACCATTACAGCCTCACTGTGCCTGTGAATGCAGCCTCACTGTGCCCACCATTGCAGCTTTACTGTGCCCACCATTGCACCCTCACTGTGCCCACCATTACAGCCTCACTGTGCCCATTAATGCAGTCTCACTGTGCCCACAATTGCACCCTCACTGAGCCTATGAATGCAGCATCACTGTGCCAATTAATACAGACTCACCATCGCCTTGCAACACACACACACAGCGGGCATCTCCTCCTGTGTATCACGAAGCTGGCTGGGTCTGTGTTCGGCGGCCGTGCTGTAACAAGGTCCCGCCCCCCTAGACCGGCTTGTGTGATAGGCAGAACACTGATTCAATCTACTTTTACACAAGCTGGTCTAGGGGGGTGGGACCTTGTTACAGCACGCCCATGGAACACAGACCCAGCCAGCTCCATGATACACAGGAGGAGGAGAGGGGGAAAGAGTGGAGCGCTGCAGCCCCAACTCAAAGTGGCCCCAGGGTAGGCGGCCTACCGGGAAATTTCCCGTAAACCAGTCTGGCCCTGGCTGGGGTCGCTGGGCAGGTGGGGCCCCCAGGCAAGTGGGGCCCCTGGGCAACTGCAAAGCGTGCCCATGCGAAAAGATGGCCCTGCAAACATATTCTGCAACCCTGTGCAGGGAGCAGACATAAAAAGAGAAGCATGGGAAATGGAGGGTGTAAAGAAGAGCGGCAGAGGAAGACAGTTCACAAGTGCTGAGATGAAAAAGTAACTTTGTGTAATTCTGAGTCTTGGGAGTTTTTTGTTACAGTCTAGTGGCAAAGCTGTGCTTTAGAAGAGATGTGGGAGAAGAGAATTAGAGAGCGATGTTATTCTAACATATTGTACTTTTTCTTTCCATGGTTGATTTTGGTTTGTAAGTGACAGGAAACACAGGCCACAATGGAAAGCTCAGAAGTCTTAAGCATTGTTCCTCATACTCCAATGCCACATGTCATAAACAAAAGGAGCACAATAAATGGAAGTCTGTGAAGTAATAAAACCTCTTTTTAATGAAAAACAATGAATTTATTCTGGAGAACAAAAAGCACCTCACACAAAGAATAATTTCACGTAGGAACACAATTTAACTACCGCTGTCAGTATTAGGTGTAGAAGATGTCATCAAAATGAATAGAAAGTGTTAGTTTGAAGAAACTAAAGCCACTAAGACAACAACTCACCTTGACATTCTGTCTCGGATTTGGTGGAATGCAGAGGTGTGCTGAAAATAATACACCAGCAACAAATGTGTGGGGAGAATTAGTTGTTTACCTACCTATAATGTACAGAGTAATGACCCTTGCCAGTTTTGTTTTTTTTTTGTGCCCCTTTTGTGGAGATTTCCTTTTCCTTGTCTCAGAGACAGAACAGGAAGTACGTCAAACTCACTCCAAAGTAAGTAGATATACCCTATTAGGTTGTTGTCACTGGTAAACATGTCACCGTTCAGCTCTGGTGGCAAAGAACTGTTGAATTTCCATTCCCTTTCTGTACCAGTGACATTAATCATTAGAACAAATAGTGAGAGTGAATGTCCCTAGCACGCATATAGGCAGCAACAAAACCTGACATAGGGTTCTAACCTTTCTACATTCTGTATATGGCTATAAAAACATGTTGTTGGCTTACATAAGCTACATCACTTTAATCATGGAAACTGAGACAGCTAAATGTGTGATGAAAAATGTGACATCAAATTTGTATTTGTATTTGTGTGACTCATGGCAAAGTGAGTCTGAATCTGGGTCAGGGTTTACTGCAGATCAGGCTGGATGACTCATACAGGCAGGTCTTCTCTTGTACCTTCCTCTGGGTCTGGAAGTTTGGAGAAACTTCTAGAGGTTCGTGGGCAGAGGCCAGGAGGGGTGATCTGCATACTTGAGGGAACTTGACCAATCTCCGGGCAGACCGTCCTGGCAGGTAATTTGAATCAGCCCTTAAATATGGATAAGTCATGCCAGCAGGGGAGTCAGTGGAAGATGGAGTGTTGATGAGACTGTCGGTGGCCTTGGAGGGGGGCCCCTGTGTCTTGGAGGGGGCTCTGCCTTGGGCTGGAGCTCAGGCTTGCGTAAAAGGATACTGACAGCAGTGTGAAGTAGCAGCAGGGAGCAAGGAGGACAGTGTGAGTTACCCGGGGACCCAGGGATTTACAAGGGTAGAGACTTCCACGTGTAGCAAGCCTTTCTGGAGTACAGTGTTGTGCTTAATCCTTCCTGTCCCTTGCCCTGGGAGACCTTCAGAGCAGCCGAGTGGGTTGGTGGAGAAGAAGCCAGGTAGGCTGGTAGTCCTGCAGACAGTAGAGCTGGGATCAGTGCCTACAGTGGAGTGGGAGATACTCCGGTATGCTGCTTAATACACAAAGTGCTACCTTCTAAGGGACTGAGAGTTCCTAGTCCTTAAGAGGCTTTTGCATTTCATCTTCAGAGATTACCAGTGTCCAGGAAGGAGGACAGTTCAAGATCTTGTATATAGGGAGGACATTGTCCCTGGTTATTGTTTTAGTCAAGCTGAGCATCCCATAATTCCTATTCCCCATCCAAGTTATTACTCCTAAATAAAACAAAACAACAAAAACAAAGCTCAAAAACTGTCCCTTGTGTCTGGATGAGAGTGGAAAATGCTTGTCACCTGGCTGTGCAGGAGTAGGAAAACCAGTCCTCTGCAGCCCCTGCAGGGGGAGTGCTACAGTAGTGTAATTGTTGCAGGTGGCCTTTCCCCAGATGTTTCCAGGGGTTTGTTGAGCAATTAGCGATTTCTGACCCTCCAGTAAGTAACATCAATGATCTTTTTAGCTATATGTAAGGGGGTATTGTTCCTACTGATCACCAATGTAATGGGCATTCTTCACACTGGCCACTAATGTAGGGATAGCAAACCAATATTCCCAAGTGCTCAGCAATAGATTGGAGATAAGCAAAAACAAAAAGTGCTAGTAAAACATAAGAAACAATAATAAATAAAAATTGAGAAAAAGGCAGTAAGTACGGGCACAATAAATAGAGATCTTCCAACAAGTTTAGAACATTTATTCATAAAAAGCCAAGGCAGTTCCAGTGACTAAACAGTAAACAGCTGAGCCTGACACTCCTGGCGAGCAGGCGTCTGGCAGTTCCTCTCAACATCGGAGCATCTCTCCCCTCCAATTTAAGGCTGCCTGACGTACATTGACCCTACCCATGGCCAGGGCTAAAGGTGCTTTGCTATGACACTGGATCCTCTTAGCTACTGCGGCTCTGCACCCTATCTTTGTGAGTGAGCTTTTATTAGATATATTTTTGTATAAATGATTTGAATTACTAAGCCTCAATGCGCTGCTTTTTGCTTTTGTTTTTACACCAATGTAAGGGGCATTGTTCCCACTGACAACAAACATAAAGGGCATACATCCTGCTGATGATAAATATAAGAGGCATTCTTTTGACTGGTCACCAGTGTAAGAGCATTCTTCCCAGTGGCATTCCCAATGGAAATGTAAGGAGCATTCTTCTCACTGACAACCAATGTAAGAGGACATTCTTCCTGATCACCAATGTAAAGAGCATTCTTCCCACTGGCCACCAATGTAAGGAGGCATGTCACAGACCAACAGTTTAGGGAACAATTTACCACTCATCACCAAAGTGAGGGTACTCTGCAATCTTTTGTATCTTTTCTGGCCATTGTTATTATTCTTTTCATTTGATCTTTTTTACAGAAAATTATTTTGTCATATAGAACAGCCCCGTGTGTCAAATATGCCAAGTATGTCATGTTACGTATGTTTTTATTTTTTGTCTATATAATAACTTACTATTCACACACATGTACTGTGAGCATTGGATACAGGAATTATTACCAAGAGTTCCCTGAAACCTGAAAATTATTTCAAGAATTCCTCTGTGCTATAAAGTTAAAGAAAAGCTGGTCTCTGGAAACCTGAAGAATAGATTGCTGTTCAATTAGGCAACCTTATGATAAAAGACCAATGGAGAGTAATGCCCTGTACACACTATCGCACATTCCGACAACAAAATCCATCTGATTTTTTTCCGATTGATGTTGGCTCAAACTTGTCTTGCATACACACGGTCACACAAAGTTGGTTGGAAATTCCGAACGTCAAGAACGCGGTGAGGTACAACACATTACGACGAGCTGAAGTTCAAAAGCCAGTGCTGCTCTTCTGCTTGATTCTGAGCATGCGTGGCACTTTGTGTGTCGGAATTGTCAACACACGATCGGAATTTACGCGAACGGATTTTGTTGTGGGAAAATTTTAGAGCCTGCTCTCAAACTTTGTGTGTCAGAAATTCCGATGGAAAAAGTCAGATGGAGCCTACACACGGTCGGAATTTCCGACAACAAGCTCCGATCGCACATTTTCCGTCGGAAAGTCCGATCGTGTGTACAGGGCATGAGAATGTACTCTTGGATACTGGCTAATTTAATTTTTGCTTAATAATAGTGACTGCACAATAGTAAAATTTAAAGTTTGGTAATGGAGCTTTTAACAACATTTCCTGATGACTATTAATGTTGAAGAATGAGAATGATGTTTGATAGCAGTCCATGTTGAAGAATGAGAATGCCGCTCGATAGTCTCCATGGAAGAATGAGGCAGCTGTTTGGCACAAGAGTGTGCTAACGAATGGGAATGCCGCTTGACTCTAGTACTGGTGTAAGAATAATGGCCCGTACACACGGTCGGATTTTCCGATGGAAAATGTACGATCGGAGCGTGTTGTCGGAAATTCCGACCGTGTGTGGGCTCCATCGGACATTTTCCATCGGATTTTCCGACACACAAAGTTGGAGAGCAGGAGATAAAATTTTCCGACAACAAAACCCGTTGTCGGAAATTCCGACCGTGTGTGGGCTCCATCGGACATTTTCCATCGGATTTTCCGACACACAAAGTTGGAGAGCAGGAGATAAAATTTTCCGACAACAAAATCCGTTGTCGGAAATTCCGATCGTGTGTACACAAATCCGATGGACAAAGTGCCACGCATGCTCAGAATAAATAAAGAGATGAAAGCTATTGGCCACTGCCCCGTTTGTAGTCCCGACGTACATGTTTTACGTCACCGCGTTTAGAACGATCGGATTTTCCGACAACTTTGTGTGACCGTGTGTATGCAAGACAAGTTTGAGCCAACATCCGTTCGAAAAAATCCTAGGATTTTGTTGTCGGAATGTCCGAACAAAGTCCGACCGTGTGTACGCCCTATAAGACCATTGTGTCATAGTAGTAACACTACCCAGTGAAGGATGAGACTGCTGTTCAATAACATTGACTGCTCAAGAATTAGACTGCTGATTAGTTAAAGAGTGAGGCTGCTATTTAGTAGCACTATCTGTAAAAGACTGAGACAAAAAATTTCAATGGAGATATTTGCTGCTTGCCAATTACACACTATGACCTAATATGCGGAAGACCCCATCCATCCATTGTGATTGTGTGTTTGTTCATGTGCACCAGTTGATTGATAACTCTGTCTCTCAGCTCCCATTTTTCCTACCCGCTGTTCATTCTAGCGCTATTCCCACGTGCTGCTGCTAGCTGACCCATTTGTCATTGTATTTTAATTCACCTTTACCTAACCAGCGGATAATCTCTTTCTCTGTCCTTGCTCAATTCCGCGTGAGCAACCCTCTGGGCAGGAATGAGGCAGAGTGTGCAGCTTCATTGTATTTTCCTGAAAAATAATACATCTCATATTCAGAGAGCTGAGTAGGTTCTGCAAACATCGCTTTTTATTGCTTCACCTTTTCTTGTATTTCATTCCGATACCATCATTAACAAAAAAGTGCAATTTTCAAGTAGAATTCCACACAATCAACAAAACCATTGTAGTATTTCTTGCCTACAGTCCATGATTTAACACTTTCATTTTTGTTAAGTCTGATGTCATGAACACTTTACCTTGAAGCTGGCAGCAGTGAAAACTAAGATAGTCCTAGCAGTACCATAAGGTGGTGTGTGAGCATTTCGTTAAAATATATGTAGGGGTCTCCCCAACTTCCAAGGGCCTGATGGTGACCCCCAGAGCCAGGGAGAACTGTCAGTTCTCCTCAGGGTGCAGGTTACTAGGCATAGTGGGTGTGGTGCAAGGTGAAAAGATTTGGGTGCCAGTCACTTTTAAAAAAATAAACAAAGAGAGAGTTTTTTATTTCTCTTAACAGGAACTTTGGAGAGAGAGGGTTTAGGGTACAGGACACCCTTAGGCAAATGCAATAGCAATTAAGGCAAACTCCGCAGATGAAAAAAGAACTAGGCAGACAGCAATACAGAACGGGGGCCTTTAGGCCCCTTTTACACAAGGCGGACTCTGTTTCTACGGAGCCCGCCTCGGTCCACCGGCTCAGCGGGAGATCAGTCCGTTGATCTCTGCTGAGCCGGCGGATGCCAGGTCCCTCTCTGCTCACTGAGCGGGGAGGGGCTTGTCAGGTGCCGCTGCCGCCTATGGAAGGATCAGAAGAAAATGGACAGCATGTCCGTTTTCATCAGATCTCACCCGATCCGATCCGCCAGCGACTGACCTGGACGTAGGGCCATCCGTCTGCTTTTAGCGGATCGGACGGGGTCGGATGTCAGTGGACATGTCTCCGCTGACATCCGTCGCTCCATAGACTAACATGGAGCGCCTGTTCAGATCCTTCGTCAAAACTGACAGGCAGACCTGAACGGTCCGATGGTGTGAAAGGGGCCTTAAGCTGAATGCAGCAATCTGTATCTTGTAGCAACCGCTGTCTCCTATAGCAACTACTTCTCTCACAGTATCCTACTGTAGATCTTCCAGTTTAACTAGCGTCTGCTCTAGTACTCCTTCAGAACTTAATCCTTTTCAAATTTGGCTCTGTTAACAGGAGTGGTCGTCCCTTTGTGGCAACTGCTTCTCCTTTACCTCTGACAACAATCAGGCTCCCCTCAGGCCGAGCCTCTAACACACGCAGTTCCACCCCAAGCTCCGGGCTTAACCTTGGCTGCTCCTCCTTTGCGTTACCCTGAACTACTGGATAGGCCTTAAGTGTACCTAGCAGTCAGCATGTCTCCTGGATAGGCCTCAGGCTTCAGGCCTAGCAACCAGGAGCTCCTCAACACACACCCACCCAGGCCGCAGCCTCAGTTGGGAAGAACCCTGATCACCTGACTCCTCCCAAATAGCCTATCCCAGCATACACAGCATGCTGATTGTTTGAGACAACCTAGTTACCTATTACTTGAATTTATGGTAATCCATCATTCTAATGCCAAAAGCAACAGTGCCACCTATTGACAAAAGATAGAGAGACTACCCCAAACTCAGACTTTAGGACAGGAATCAGTGGATCAACCTACCAATTAGCCAGGCTAGTTACCACCTAGCATAACTAGATTTATTATCAGCCCTGTTTAGGACCAGGGTGCTACATATACATCAGGTCAAAAAATATATTCAATACTTCTCTGCATGCACATATTCCTATGGTTTAGATGTTTAAAAATACATGAAAATACCTGCTGATCCTGTTAGAAATCTAATGAGTGTAACTTCCTGTAGTAAGTTGACAATTCTGCCTCTGCTGAAGTAAAATCTCCTCTACTGGACTATAGAACTCTTCCTGGATGTTGTGGAGATGGGGGGGTTCTGTTGTCCAGCAGAAGAGAACCCACAATGCATTGTCAGCTAAAACATAGGAAGTTAGGAGGTCAGTGGATGTCTGGCAGATTTACAGGTATTTTTTTGTACTTGCAGCATTTTTTTAAGGGACAAAACATAAGGAAATGTGCATGTACTACAGCGAGGATTTAAAAAGAGAGTATAAAAAAAAAAAAAAAAAAGATGCAGCGCTAATTGTATATATAGACCCTGGAATGTTATCTGGGGATGTGAACCAAACTATGAAGAGCTTAGGTGAAAGTGCCAAGTTCATATGCAGTCAGTACTTATATGAACTGAAAATAAAACATTAAATATTGAAAAGAAATTCAAAATATGTGTGCGGTGCTAATTGCATAAATATTCAAGGAGTAATCCTAAGGCCCCTTTCACACTGGGGCGGTAGGGGGCGTCGGCGGTAAAACAGCGCTATTTTTAGCGCTGTTTTACCGCAGTATTCGGCCACTAGCGGTGCGGTTTTAACCCCCCGCTGACGGCCGAAAAAGGGTTAAAACCACTCATATAGCGCGGCTATAGCCGCGGTATTACCGCGGTATAGCCGCGCTGTCCCATTGATTTCAATGGGCAGGAGCGGTTTAGGAGCGGTGAATACACCGCTCCTTCACCGCTCCAAAGATGCGGCTTGCAGGAGATTTATTCTTCTCCTGACAGCGCACCGCTTCAGTGTGAAAGCCCTCGGGCTTTCACACTGAACAAACAGCGGAGGCTGTTTAGGGGCGGTTTGCAGGCGCTATTTTTAGCGCAATAACGCCTGCAAACTGCCCCAGTGTGAAAGGGGCCTAATGGTATGCAGGTAGGTTTATGCCCCAGTTGAAGTACTTTCGTACGAAACATGTCGGGTACATAGCCTGCTCTAAACTTAGCATACCACGCTTTTTTATTTGTTCTGTGATCACTTTTTGTATCCATCAAACAAGCGATGGTTGTACTTTTTTTTATTTACATACATTTTTTAATATTGGATTGATCTGCACTATGTGGAGGCCTTCTATTTTCCATATGATCTAGACTGATCCTCTGAAGTACTACATATACCAGGAACATCATCATTGAGGCTCGAGTGTTTGTTACTTCTGGCCTGAGTTATGCAGATACACGCCAGTCCATTTGAAGGAGTCCGAGTTGGAGAGCGAGTTCTTGAACATCATCCATGCTTGTTTGATTCACCGCTGTTGGCGTGTGTGGGTCCACAGCTTTGGGTAAGAGTACCCACCCCTTTTCCCTGGTCTTAAAGGCACGTTCCCGGGTGTCGTGTGCGAACATCACCCTGTGTTTTTTATCCAGTTTCGTTGCTGTTTCCCAATGCAATTTTTCATCTCAGTATCATGTTTAAGGGATTGAACATGATATGATGAACTTTATTTTCATCTGAGTGACTTTTATATTACTATTTTGGACTAAGTTCTTTATATAGAGGTTATCATCTATGAGATAGTTTGTGGCCATCATAGGTCTATATATTTTGATTATCTCATTAGGTTTCACTGCCTACATACTGTTAGGATTACTCCTTGAATATATATGCAATTAGCACCGCACACATGGTTGTGTCACTATTTTGAATGTTTTTTTTTCAATATTTATTGTTTTATTTTCAGTTCACTCACTGACTGGATATGCACTTGGCACTTTTACTTAAGCTCTTTATAGTGTGGTTCACATCCCGGATAACATTCCAGGGTTTATACATACATTTAGCGCTGCATATTTTCAGTTTTTTTTTATTTTTTATATTTTATAGCAATTAGTCTTATTTCTGATGTCGGCAGCTGTTTGCTATTAGTAGTGCAAATTTCCCCTTTTTATATTTAAAAAAAGAGAGTGCCAAATAAAACAGTCCAAAAAATGTTTTCTCAGTATTGGTTGCTAGCGGGGGTAGGGGGGCATCCAAAACCCCCCTAAAAAGTTTTATGTTTGCAAAAACTTTAGCTGTGCTGAACTATTTCTGATAGCATAGCTAAAATCTACACCATCCACGGCCAAGCTTCCTCCCTGGGTTGAAGTTGAAGCACCACGCCACCACTAAGAGGTCCAGATACAACTTTATTCCATTAAAAATCAGGGGTACAGATCAAGAAATAGCCAACACGTTTCGGGGGTCTGAGAGCCCCCTTCATCAGGTCTTGACTGGCAATCAAGTGAACAAACCAGTAGTGAACTGGACCTACAATGGTATTTTTTCAAGTGTGAGTTGAAAGCACAGGCCTAATCAACAGCTTGTTTGGCAGCTTCCTCCCTGTAACATGCACATCTATAGGATGGCCAAAGATGTGTTCTTTTACTTTTGCAATCAGCAGGAAGCTGATCTGTCAGCCCCCCGCTGGTTGTTGTGAATAGCCATAAATAAAAACAGCAGCTGCAGCTACAGAGATGTACTGATGATGTACCGTACATCTATTTTCAAAAAAATTAAAAAAAATATTTCAACAATACTAATAAAGAATTTTGGGTCAGTAATGACTGCTGTTTATTAATACCTAATGTAATGAATGTGACTTAGTATTTCCTTTAAATGTAATTGGTAAACACAAGGACTCAAAAATGGCACAAATTGTTATTTATTTGCTGTGGAGCTTGTAGCCATAATCCGTGAACAGCAAACTCCTAAAAATGAAATAATCTTTTATGTCCCTTGCATCGCTAAGGCTTCATGTACACGGGATGTTTTTACAACCTCTCCTGAACGATTTAGCTTGACAGATAGTAACCCACGTTTAAAACTTCCACGTTTTACATGCTGCGTTTGGCGGCGTTTTGCCGTGTTTGCGTTTAGAAGCGTCTAAAAAAAATATAATTTTCTTATTTATTTTTTTTAAAAATGGGCAAAAACGAAAAAATGCCTATAAACGAAACGCTGCAGCCGGGTTTAGCCTCGTTTAGAAGCGTTTGGCATCTGAAACATCGGAAACTTCGGCGTCTGAACTCATTTCTTTGCCTTCAACAAAAAGGCCTATAAACGCAACTGCCTAAAAACGACAGTAAACGAACCTGTGTACATGTACACATAGGATAACATTGAATGAGTTCAGGGGCAGTTGAAAAAAGTGTCCAACTGCCTCTGAACGTTCGTTTAGCAGCAGCAGTGTACATGGAGCCTAAGGCCTCATGCACACAAGACGCTGGTGCAAACTCTGCTGAGCACATGTTTTTAAAAGCTGAAACCGGCGTTTAGAAACGCCTGTTTTGCCGCGTTTAGCCGCGTTTTACCGCGTTTGCGTCTAGAAGCGTCTGCAGAGCAGAGAATGACATTTTGCGACCCAACTTTGGGGCCCCGTATCTCGGGGCCACTTGGTGCTAGGAACCCCAAATTTGAAATGCTAACACAGTTGGAGCTAGGAACACCAAATTTGGATATGTTATATTGTTAGTCCAACTGTGTTAGCACACAAAATCTGGGGTTCCTAGCACCAAGTGGCCCCAAGATAAGGGGCCCCAAATTCGGGTCGCAAAATGTCAAGAACTTTTCTGCAGCAGAGAATGACATTTTCCGACCTGACTTTGGGGCCCCATATCTCGGGGCCACTTGGTGCTAGGAACCCCAAAATTGGATATGTTGTAGTGCTAGGTCCACTGTCGTTGCACGGGGCCCCAAAGTCGGGCTGTAAAAACACTTATAAACGCGGCTAAACGTGGTACCGGCGTTTAGCCACGTTTGGCGTCTGAAACGTGGAAAACTTTTGAACCCTTTTTTTGCTTCTGGAAAAACGAGGTTAAACGCAACTGCCTAAAAACGCAAAAAAACGAGACTGTGTACATGGACATGGATAACATTGAATGGGTTCAGGGGCAGTTGAAAAAAGTGTCCAACTGCCTCTGAACACGAGTTTAACAGCGTCTCGTGTGCATGAGGCCTAATTGTTATTCCAGAGCATAGGACAACACTACATTTTATTGCGCATGGGTGGGAGTTCTTTAGACTCAGAGAGGGGACGGTGCTAAAACCAGGCAAATCACTGGCCATCCTCTCACAGGCTAAGAAACAGGGAAAATTATTGACAGCTGCATGGATTAAGTGAGTGGGGCTGGTTGACGGACAGGACGAGTGCCAGACTGGGAACATTAGGGCCACTCATTAAGTAGATGTCCTCTGAGTCCGTTTTAAATGCAAAGTGTTCATGTCTGACTGTGTTCATTTAGCTTTTTCACATAAGAAGCTCCCAGGAGAGTCCGTGGAATCCGTTAGAACAAGTATAAGCTTTCTGCGCTCTGATAAATATCTTCCTCTGTACCTTGGAGCTCATCACACGTAACATCAGCCTTCTGATTACCTCTGCAGCTGGGAAAAAATTAAGTATTTTGTGGCCAGAGGCTAATTTGATTTAATGCCATAGCGTTGTGAATCTCCTCTGCCAATCGAAGAGTCTGTGCAGCGGAAGATGAGAGCTTTGGGAGAGCCACGCCGTTTTTTTTTTTTTTTTTGTGTGTGGATCACCGGAATTTATCTTAACGATTGACGAAGCCTTAATGAGTAGAGTTTAGCTTTCAGCACATGACAAACCCCGGGCGAGAGACACTAGGCCGTAGTGATTAAAACGGTGGCTGGCAGGAGTAGGCACTTGATGAATGCTTTCTCTATTGCCGGCAGCATCTCTATCACTCGCCTGTACCAGGGACATCTATCTTACTCCACAGAGAGCCCAGCTAATGCCGGCTGCAAGATCCTCCCCCCCCCCCCCCCCCCAAGTGCTTTTTACCGTGAACCTCTGAGAAGGGGCTGTCACCACTCTCCAATCAATAGTGGACAGATATAACCCAGTTTCTAGCTGCCGCTTTGTGTTAGAGAGCGAGGTTGGCTGATATTATGCCGAACATCAATAATCCTCTTCACCTTATTTTGGCTTCTGCGTCAGGCAGTAATTCCTCGCGATGTTGCGGTCTCTTCTGGAAGTCGAGGGGGTCTATGCTAATTGTATTAAGTCCGGTATGATTCCGCAGCAATACTTTGGCGCAGAAAGAATTAGGATTCTGTGGATGCTAATAAGTTTGTCTGCAGAGAGTGTCTCTCAATGGGATGCAGCAAGTTTAATATAATTTGGGAAAGAAAGTAGAGACGCTGAATTTATAATCTCTTCGTTTTTGGTGAGAGAAGTTGGGAGTCGGAGGGGGGGGGGGGGGGGGGGGCGCTTGCAGCTGGGTACAAAATGCAAAAGTTTTACTATTTAACTTTGCAAAGTAGATTTTATATTCAGGAAATAAATACGATTAGAGAATAAGTGCATTGTTGTGATAAAAATAAACGGTTATTTTGCTCTTCATGCTTACAGGCCCCATCATAATATTTGTTCAATACATAACATCTGCAAAGTGCCTGGAACCATGTACCAGTGGAAATGTGCTAATAGAGGAGACAAGAAATGTTTTTTGGGATCCACTAACTTCTCTTAAAGGGGTAGTAAAGTCAGGCTAAAAAAAAAATGCTGACAGGAACGTTTTTTAAAACAGGAGAGACCCTACATAAATGTCCCCACCCCAGCCTGTTAGCGGGTAATGTGATCTGCTGCAAATGCGCAGCTCAGACCACATTTACAGCCTGCTCTGTGTGCACATACGTGGGCGTGATGTCACCTTGGCCTGGCCATTCAAACGACCATAGATATGAAACCCAGAAGCCTACACGGGGCCTATATTTTCAATTATGAACATGACTTTACTACCACTTTACACAGTGGGGGTTATTTACTAAAGGCAAATCCACTTTGCACTACAAGTGCAAACTACAAGTGCAAAATGCACTTGAAATTGTACTGAAAGTGCATTTGGAAGTGCAGTCGCTGTAAATCTGAGGGGTAGAGCTCAAATGAGGGGAAGCTCTGCTGATTTTATCATCCAATCATGTGCAAGCTAAAATGCTGTTTTTTATTTTCCTTGCATGGCCCCCTCAGATTTACAGCCACTGCAGTTCCAAGTCCACTTTCAGTGCAATTTCAAGTGCACTTTGCACTTGTAGTGCAAAGTGGATTTGCCTTTAGTAAATAACCCCCAGTATTTCAACAGCCTCCCTCTTGATGTGCACGATCCTTGCTTCTTTCTGTGTTAAACTATCACAGGGAAAATGCCCTTCTAAATAGATACGCACAGGGGTTGATTTACAAAAAAACAGACTATGCACTTTGTAAAGTGCATTTGCCCTCTGCGAGAGCAGTTGCTCCAGAGCTTAGTAAATGAGGTGACGCTTCACTTTGCAAAGAGTACCCAATCACGTGCAAAGAAAAATAAAAAAAAAACAGCATTTTTGCTTGCACATGATTGAATGATATAAGTCAGCAGAGCTTCCGCTCATTTACTAAGCTCTGGAGCAACTGCTATTGCAGAGTGCAACTGCACTTGGCAAAGTGCACAGTCTTTTTGCCTTTATTAAATCAACCCCACTGTGTCTGTAGACTGAATCAGGAAATTACAAGTTTCTTATATAGAGATCCTACCATTAACAACACCTGCAGCTGATGCAGACTGTCAATGCTAAGACCCTGCCTCATAATTACAGCAGCATTGTTGGTCTACCATACATGCTCCTTCAGTTGTCTCAGGTCTGCAGCAAATAAAGCGATCAGGAGCTGGGTCCCCAGACAGACTTCCAGGAAATGGGGGCAGTTGGACTATCTTGGTACAGTAAGACAAGAAAATTCAAACCTGTAACAGATATATAAAAATAATAATACAAAAGTTTGATACAAAAATAATGATCAGTTACAGGTTAAAAGCATAGTAGCAATCCATGTATATCACCAAAATAATGAACCCCAGATGAGGAGGATCACAGTGGGACAATTGATCACGGATAACGTCTCGACTAGTTTCGCAGACTATTGCCGCTTCATCAGGAGGGTATCTGTAATTTGATTAACAGATAATCAAGAACACTTTAATTACCCAAAGGCATAGACAGTAAAAAAAACTTTTTATAAAACATGTCAATTGGATAGTATTTATGTAGATTAAAGGGGAAGAGCTAGGCTGGGTCTGCAGGAGTTGTATGTGCAGAAGTGGCTTCTGCTCTCATATCCCTTTGTCCCATATGCAATGTTTAGTCATTTTTGGACAAGTGCTGGTATCTGGAAATATCATTTGTGCTCCAGATTGCATGATAATAGCATTTTTTTGGGGGGGAATTTCTATAAAAAATGTTACAAACATGTTATTTACAAGACAGATAAACTGCAGTTATTGAAAGATATGGCTTAAAGCACTAAACAAGGGATGATGGAACTGACATATGAGGCCTGATGCACACAGGCAGTTTGTCCCGTCGGTGTCAAATCCCAGTGGTTTTAGGTGCCCAGAAGGCACAGGGGCAGCATCCAGCCGCACTGCAAGCAACCTGTGAAAATCTATGGCAGGCTGAAATATGCGGCAGCTGCATGCTGTACCAAGCGGAACAATAGAGGGAACTTGACTTGGTGATAAATGTGGAGAGACCCTTGATGGCGGTTGAAAGCTCCAAATATAGGGAAAAGCACAAAGTGAACTATTTTATAGTAGAACCATTATCTGGGTGAGCAGTGAGTGTGGACACAATGTGGTGATCACAAATAAAGGAATGAGCACTTGCACTGTCAGCACAGATCAATTACAATTTCAGACTTTATTTGTAAGAAAATACACATGGATTCACAAATGATGCAATAGGTTTATTTGATCTAAGAATTAAGCTCTAAGTAACAGAGTTGGAGTTTTTTTTTCTAATTCCATTAAATGTGCACTTGTGGAGGGAAGGCTGCTGGCAGCGGGACTGGACACTGCACCTGTGCCTCCTGGCTTCCTGCAAATGGCAGGATGATGGGCCAAATTGCCCATGTGAATGAAGCCTAAAAGCTTAGAAAGAAATAAAAAAGAGTTATTGTACATTGTACCATTTTTTTCTTTTAACATTTAAAGTACTAGCTAAGGAGTCATATGATTCATGCATCAGCACAGCATTCTGCAGCGGAACTAATTAACAATATTCTAATTTTTATAAATCCAATAGTTTTTGCACTTTACCATGATTACACTTCCCATCAGTGCTGCCTATGGGACTGAAAGATGTCAATAGCATGGTGAAGTTCCAGAAGATACAAAGAGGACTACATCTCCCAGAATTCTTAATGATCACTTCCTGCAGTGGGGTGTCTTTGTGGGAGTGGCTTAAGGGGGATCAGGAAGGACTGGGCGAAGATTGATGTGTACACTCAGTAGGGGAAGGCATCACTTGGCAGGATGATGTCATCACGTAACACTGTGGTCCAAGCTGACGCAGCGCATGCAACTGGTGGCAAGAGGGATTCAGGAGAGTGATGGGAGGGTAGCCACCACTTTAAAGAATCTTAAGGAAAATAGCAGGCATAGATCCCCATACAATCAGCGTCCTAAAATAATTTTTATAATTAAAAGAAAGTATACATTCTGTCTGGTGCTGCTGCATAATTTTTCTTTTCTCTGAGCCTATAGTTCTACTTTAATTAAAAAAGAAAAGTACTCTAAGCAAACTGTTAGTAGTTCTAAGAGGCACCTATCAGCGAGTGAATCTCATAATATCTCTGCAGCTTGTGTATCTCTTGCATGTAAACACAGGAAATTAATTAAATTACCTCTCCTACATAAGGAATGGCTGTTTTATTAAGACAGCCGTTCACTAGCTGCAAGTCATTTTTGTCAAGGTGCTTGTAATTGAATTATAATTATGCTGCGATAAGGAAAGTTAGGGTAGTCTGCTGGTTGCTTATTAGGGGTCTCAGTGCCTGGGGGACTGGCAATGCCACCAATCCACAAGGATTCGCTCAAGGACTCTCTCAGGAGGTAATGGGCCTTTTATTCTGCATCTGTCTATCTGGCTGCTCTTTTTGTCTTGTATACAGCCATGTCTGTTTTCTGAAGGAACACAGTGGGAATTAGTTGAAAAAATGAAATTCTCGTCTATCCTATTATATATTTTACTTTGTTCTGCTCCTAGAACCCATACTCAGCCCCCAGCAGTCATTTCCTTACTACTGAATCCCTTTTACACCTTTTTGTTTCTCCACCTTTGCTGTTGCTCCCACAAGCTGAACACTTCCCCTCATCGCCAACCTGAGACTCCACAAACTAGGCTGCTGGTCTCAGATGAGTGAAAAGAGATATCTAGAAAAAGAATTAAACAAATGCCACTCTCAGTTCTATACAAATAATGTTTACTTAACTCTTTACTACATTTATACTGTTCATTTACAGTATATCGTGTAAAGCAATTGTAAGGTATGCATGTTTTCTCCAAATATTCATATCCCATGTCCAATGGGGGTTATCCTCTACAACTCATAACCTTTATAAGTAGGACATTATGCTTCAATATGACTTTGGTTGTACTATTTTGAACCCAATTTATAACATGCCAAAAGTCCTTGTCCTATTCTCTTTGTAACTTAGATCTTTAGCTTCAAAAACTCTTTCTTCATGGGAAAAAGAATGCAATCCTGTAGTAGTGTAAGGTTTTCTGAAATTCATATTGCAGTAGAGCAGCAATTTTAGCTAAGGAACCCCACTGAGGCTCAGCCAGGCGCTTAGGTACCCGCTATGTATTTATATATAGATGATTAGAAATCCCACTGTTTCAATGTCAACTGATTTTTTTTTTATGGACTTCAGAATTCTACACAAATAGACCTGATGAACTTGCCTTTATACTGTAAAATGTTGGCAAAGACAAAATATACTCCACTAACTTCACTAGAATGTAAATGCTCGCATGGCTTTTGAACTGGTTCTTTTGGATCATTTTAGTAGTTTGCAAAAATTGCTCCAAAGTCCACTTTCCACATTCAGGTACCCATCTCTCTTGTTCCTGAAACTTCCCAGACAAATGTTTGCAGTGGGGAAGCCCTCCAACATCTGGGCTCTCAGGAAGGAAGGCCCTGGGGCCAGCTTTTCAGAGCATGTAAAAAATAATGATGTGAATAGTTCCACTCAAGACAATGAATCACACACAGTTTGGAGAGGCAAAAACATTTGGGATGCAAAAATGAGAAGAAAGCACCAAATAGATATTTTGGGGTTATTTTCACCTATGTTGACGTGTGCCAATAATAAGCAAATAAATTATCCAGAGCAGTTTAAGGAAAAAAAGCAATTTGTTATTTCCTGAAAATGATAAAATATCAATTTGAAATGTTTTGAAAACATAGTCCTTAGTGAAGGTTTTAAAGAAGGCATGTCATAGTGTTCTATGGGCTGCATGGGCCGCCTTGCTCCTTCTCTGTGGCCCTCATCAGTTTGAGGGTAAAAACAGGGTTGCCACCCTGGGACTGGACTACAAAACCCTCTTCTTATCTCTGTAGCATAGGAGGAAAGGGTTCTGTAGATCACATAGGTAAACTGGGCAGGGCTGATAACAATGCTCAAGATATGAACAGGAAGTTAGATGCTTACAGGTTTTCTGGCAGGATTAGATTTTTTCTTTTGCACTTATTAAACAGATATAGCAAAATACTTCAAATTGGATATTTAACAGACCAAAAGGAAGCAAATACAAGATGTTCATTGTTACGGAGTATGCAAATTTTAACAACACTTGCCTCCTTGGCATTTATTGCTGTCTGTGCCTTCATTTGAAGGATTTCCCCTTAGCTGTCATGACAAAAAGATAGGAAGCGAGGGAACATCCCTTTAACAGTGACTGTGCAATAAAATCCCCTTATTGCTCTATGAACAAGCTTTGGATGTAACTCCAGAGTTCCTGACCTTTCAGTTCTACATCAAATCACTGTCCAAATCTTGCCACCTTCTTGACACCACTGAGCCACTCACTCCCTTGTTATCTCTCATCTTGACTATTGCAACTCTCTCCTTTTTGGTCTACCAATACATAGACTATCCCTCTATCATGAATGCTGCTGCCAGACTCTCACTTTTTCAATGGCTCCATGTCTACTACCCCATTCTACTTATCCCTCCAATGGCTTATCGCCCCCTCCAACTCATACTCCAAAAAACAGACAACATACAAAGACATTCATAACTCTGTCCCCAGCTACATCACCAGCCTCATCTCAAAATAATGCCCAGGCCAAACTTTTTTGCTTCTCCAAAGATCTCCTGCTCTTTAGCTCCCTTGTCACTTCCTCCCATGTTCACCCTCAGGATTTCTCCAGAGCCTTTCCCATCCTCTAGAACTTCCTACCCCAATCAGCCCAGCTATCTCCTACTACTTTAGGTGATCCTTTAACTCATCTTTGCAGGGAAGCCTATCCCATCTACATACTGAACTTTTACATCAGCTAATTATTATTTCCTTTTCTATTTCCTGCCATTCCCTTGTAGATCACAAGCTCTCAGGAGCAGGGCCCTCCTTGTCCTGAGTTGTATTGTAACTGTACTTTTTTATTGTAAAGCTCTGTGCAAATTTTGGCGTTATATAAATCTTATGTAGTAATAATATAAAAGTTGATCTGTTCTTAGTTTATGCAACACGCATATCTGTTTTATCTATTAATGACAGTAAAAATGGCTTGTCCCAAGTTTTTGTAAGAGTGAGGTCGGTTGCCAGAGGCTTACTGCTTTGCAGCAATCTCTGTCACCGGTGCCATTAGACTCAGTGTTGCCAGGGCAGCCACGGTTTCACCCGCCATTGTAGCAGTTGTAGGCCCTCTGGGTGTCGGAGGCATTTCCACAGAGGGCAGAAGTTCATCGCAAACACTTTACGATCAGCAGTTGAGAAGACATAAGGCTGTTTGTAAAGACAGCAGCTATTTTAGTCTATCCATCATGGTTTTTATTGAAGCCCTTAAAATCTATTGGCATGCATGTTTTTTTTTTACTGCCGAGACAAGCAGGGCGGCCAGCGGCTGGGACCAGGGGAACTAAGCAGCGCTCAATCAATGCTATCGATTCCACAAAATAAGCCATCCACATATTTTTCAGGACGACTAATTTGCAAGTGTAGTTATTATCTTGGCGAAGGGATGATCGGTTGTGGCTTCCATCCTGCCCTTGTGACACAGTGCAGAGTGAGACTATTAGAATTTCACTTTTTTTTAACAAACTTCAGGTAAATACAATAAAATAACTACATAAAGTAAAAAAAAATACCAACATCTGATTTTTTTTTTTTAAGTGGTTAGAAGACTGCTGTAAAACTTGCAGTCTATGACAATGAATGAAGCATCCTTTATCAACATTGTGCTTATCAGCGACACCAGCTAGCAAATGCACACAATGTGGTAGCATCCAGTACTTTAACCTTCCCCAATCATAGTCTTCTTTAAAATCTTATGGCACCAGTACAAATTAAAATCTGAAATCTAGGTAACATGACTGTTTCTATTGTGATTATCGAAATGCTGGATGTAACCTAGAAAAATGAGAATTTTCCTTTTCCCCAAAATTGGTGAAATGCACTGTAATCAATAAAAACTGTGAAATTAAGTATCTGTAAACTCAAGTACAAAAAGGTAATATATTGCAGCTTACCAGTCCTTATGCTGCGTACACAGGAGTGGACTTTTCAGCATCAAAGGTCCGTCTTCCCGACGGACTTTCGACGGAGTTACTACGGACTTTCGAAGGAACAGACTTGCCCACACACGAACGGACTAAAGTACGTTTGAAAGTCCGTTGGTTTGAACGTGATGACGTACGAAGGGCTAGAATAAGGAAGTTCATAGCCAGTAGACAATAGCTGCCCTTGCGTCCTATTTTGTCCGTCGGACTAGCATACAGACGAACTGATTTTTCGACCACGCTCAAGTCCGCTAGAAAGATTTGAAACATGTTCCAAATCTAAAGTCCGTCTGATTTTCAACAGAAAAAGTCAGCTGAAGGTCCGATGAAGCCCACACATGGTCGGATTGTCTGACGGATTCGTTCCATCGGACCAGTCCGGTGGAAAAGTCCGCCCGTGTGTACGCGGCTTTAGATTTACTGGCTGCTTTAGTTTTCATTTTAAGAATACATTTTCTGCGAATACATAAAAATACCTGTTGATCCCATCAGCAAACCAGTGGCCTTGTAATTTCATCTGCACTGAACACGAGGCTTAACCACTTCAGCCCCAGAAGGATTTGCCCCCTTAATGACCAGGGCATTTTTGCGATACGGCACTGCGTCGCTTTAACTGACAATTGCGCGGTTGTGCGATGTTGTACCCAAACAAAATGTATGTCCTTTTCCCTCACAAATAGAGCTTTCTTTTGGTGGTATTTGACCATCTTCTGCTGTTTTTATTTTTTGCGCTATAAACAATAAAATATCGACAATTTTGAAAAAAACACAATGTTTTGTACTTTTTGCTATAATACATATCCAAAAAAAAAAAAAACGAATTTCTTTATCAGTTTAGGTCGATATGTATTCTTCTACATATTTTTGGTAAAAAAATTGCAATAAGCGTATATTGATTGGTTTGCGCAAAAGTTATAGCGTCTACAAAATAGGGGATAGATTTAGGGCATTTTTATTATTATTATTTTTTTTACTAGTAATGGCGGCGATCTGCGATTTTTATCAGGACTGCGACATTGCGGCGGACAGATCGAACACTTTTTTGGGACCATTGACATATATACAGCGATCAGAGCTAAAAATAGCCACAGATTACTGTATAAATATCACTTAAGGGCCTGCCTGATTGCATACAAATTGAACCTCTTAAGGTATGACCTCATATTATATGGTTTTGGTAAATCTGAAGACAAATATCTGCAGGAAATCCAATAGTGTGTATGGGGCTTAAGGGAGGGTTATAACCCCCTGTCAGATTTTTTTTTTCTCTGTGTCCCATTCCAGAGATTTCCCTTCATTTCCTGTCCCATAGCCAAACAGGAAGTGAGAGGAAGTCAAAAATTAAGGCAATATCTTGGAGCTCCCCCGGTCACCAGAACTAGTGTCCCCATTAGAAGATTTCCCTGCTATTACTTTTCTGGGGATAACCTAAAATTTGGGATTTTCTTTTACTTTCACTTATAATGGTACACAGGAGAAATAGAGAGGGTGAATATCTCTAACAGGGGCGCAGACAGCAATAAAAACTGACAAGCATTATAATCCCTCTGTATTTTACCAAAAAAAAAAAAAAATGCCTTTAGTTATACTTTAGGGTGGTTTTGGTGAAGCAATGGGCTTTGACTGTTTTCCGAGAATTCCAGAACCTGGACCTCTTCTTGTGAATAAAAAAACAACCCCTTGTTATTTATTTATTTTCCACAAAAAGGAAAAAGTGTGAAGTCAAAGAAGGATTGTAAAGGATAGTTCACAAATAACAATCTAATACATACACAAAAGGGTAAAAAAAACAAAACTAAAAAGAATCTAAGGGCCCAATCACATTCTTAAAGTGGGGTTCCACCCAAAAAACAAAAATACCTGTAAAAATTCTTAAAAAAAAACAAACAAAAAAAACATTTGGATATTTTTTTTTTCACTTACCTCTAAATGCCTGTTGCTAGGTGGTCCCTCGTAGTCTGCTTGTTCCTTTGCCTGGGCTGGTGACATCACTTCCCCCCAGGCACAGGAAGGGCTCCGCTCTGCTCCCTCCCTCCTGTCAATCATCTGGGACCCATTACAGGTCCGAAGTGACTGAGCGGCCAATCACGGCGCGCGGCGCCGCTCGCGCATGCGCAGTGGGTGCCAGGCTGTGAAGCCACAGCCCGGCGCCCACAGTTGAAATGCCGGCGCCGACGAGCGGAGGGGGGGGGACGAGCGGGGCTTCGATCCCCCGCATTGCTGGACCCAGGGACAGGTAAGTGTCCAATTAAAAGTCAGCAGCTGCAGTATTTGTAGCTGCTGACTTTTAAAATTTTTTTTTTTTTTGACAGCCCCCCTGGGTGGAACTCCTCTTTAAGTTGTGTGTTTAGCTAATAGACTTCCAATGCACCACAATGCAGCCAAAATTGGACATGCAGCATTTTGCTGACACATGATGTGTGCTGCAGCATTAGTACATACCTCCCAACTTTTTGAGATGGGAATGAGGGACACCTATCAGCAAAAGTATGCAGGCATAGGACACACCCCTTGCCACACCCCCTTAAAGGAGAATTGTACAAAAAAAAACAAGATTGGTTGAGCCCACAAGTGCTTTTTTTACCACTACTGTTCCTTTATATTGGCTTTTGGAATTTAAAAAAATGCAGCAATTTAGAAATCAGATAAAAGGTTTAGCGCTGGAAAACACTTTTTGATAGATAAAAAGTGCATTTTATATATAACTATATAGATCAGACCAAAATGAGGGACAGAGGGACATTGCTCCAAATCAGGGACAGTCCCTCAAAATCAGGGACAGTTGGGAGCTATGTTAGTGTGTTGCATTAGTGCATTGAGGTACCATTCAAAATGAACGGCAATGCACTGCACAGCAATAACTGTGCTAATTTTGCATAAGCAGCTCGCTGGGTAAAATTGAGAATTTTGGTGAACTCACTTTTGTTTAAAATCAATTTTTATGGGAATTATTTCACTTATCCCTAATTGTTGCTGGATCTACAAATAATGAAAGAAGTGTGAGGGTATGTGATCCTCAGGGCTATGTCACACTAACGATGTTGCTGCTGGTGGGAATTTGCCAACTTTAAGATTGCTATACAGGGCTTAACAGGTACAGTGCTCTCCTACTTCCACATAGCTAACAACTGTCCCTGATTTGGAGCAATGTCCCTCCTTCCCTCATTCCTCCTCGCTTGTCCCTCATTCCGGTCTAATCTATATAGATGTATATAAAATGCACGTTTTATCTATCAAAAAGGGTTTTCCAGTGTTAAACTTTTCACCTGATTTCTAAATTGCTCCATTTGTAAATTCCAAAAGCCAATATAAAAAGAGCACTTGTGGGTTTAACCAATCTTGTTTTTTGTACAATTCCCCTTTAAGGGAGCGTGGCAAGGGGTGTGTCCTATGCCTGCATACTTTTGCTGACATGTGTCCCTCATTCCCATCTCAAAAAGTTGGGAGGTATGCTTCCATATGTCAATCCCTCAATGACAACATTCATTCTTTACCATTTCCATCAGTTCTCCAGCTGAAAAGAGAGGGGCACAAGGAAGTAGGTGAGCATAAACATGAAAAGTAATGGTTTATGATGATACCTCTGGTGTTTATATGAAGGCTGTGATATGCACCCTTGTATGAGCTGACCATGTATTATAAAGTCCCTCATCACCTCGGTGCCACATCGCTTTGCAGCCTGGCCTAAAAGAAACCAATTTTCATGGTTTCAAAACAGCTTGAATACTTTTTATGTTGTGTGAGATTAAAGATGAAATTCCAGGTGCAAAATCATCTTCTTAGTTCTGCCTCCAATTTGCTGATTCTGAGCCGCACAGCTCCACTCTCGCAAGCCTTTCATTTTAAGTGGCTTTACCATGTTGCTGAAATAACTTTAAAAAAGGTAATAAGCACGGTGTGAATAATTTAATGCCTCTGATTTAAAGCAAACCTGTCACTGGCTCACAATTCTTAAAACTGCCACAAGAAGATAAAAGCAAGCGCCTCTTGGTGTCTCCGTGATTATTACACTGTAACAGGATCATGGAATCTTGCCAGTTAAAGTAGATTTAAACCCTAAATGGATGGTATTTAGTTTGATCGGTGCGCTTTGTACCATAAACAATCACCTTTTTAAAAAAATATATATATAATCATTGTTTTCCCTTTTTTTTAATTCTTTGCTATAGCTCAGCAATGCTGATCTCTTGTGGTCTCTTTGCAGCCATTCCCTGTTTACATGCACTTTAGCAATTGATGTATAAAGGGCAGGTTTCCTGATGGTGACAACACTAAGCCTTGCCTGTGTAATGTGTGTTGATATGGCCACTTGTAGCCTCCATTGGAAGCCCATGTGACAAAGTGGCAATACAGGAGCACAGCTGGTGGACAGGGACAGAACGTTGTCTCCTTATAACAGGAAGTAGTTAAACAAGGCAGGATCACAACAATCTTTTCAATAAAAGCTGCAGATTTAAAATAGTTGAAAAAGACATTAGAATGTTACAGTTTATATGAGATTTTAGTGATTAGGTTTACATATAAGTTAAGGTACTGAGTCTTCTTTTGAAGGCTGTTCATCTGCGTTCGGAAAGCCAGTGTGATCCCTATTCTCAAAACCACCCTCTCTCAGGACCTACTGCAGCCTGACCCACACTAAAGCATGAAAGGAAGGTTGTACAGATGTACCGCCACCCTACAGGAGCGCCCTGTTAAGTCAGGTCCTCTGCTCCTGTTTCAACCCTATTTGAGGCCTTAAAGCGGAGTTCCGCCGAAAAAGTAAAAATTTAAAGTCAGCAGCTACAAAAAGTGTAGATGCTGACTTTTAATAATCGGACACTCGCCTGTCCCACGGTCCAGCGATGTGGGCATACGAAGCCCCGTTCCTCTCCCCCTCCACGGCACCGGCATTCCTACTGTGGGCGCCCAGCTGTGGCTTCACAGCCAGGCACGCACTGCACATTTCAGGGAGGGAGGTGGAGAGGTGAACTTCCTTCCTGTGCCGCAGAGCCCTGGGAGGAAGTGGGAGCTGGATGCATCTAAAAAGAGGGTATCCAGCCCCCCCAAAAAAATTACATGCCAAACATGGCATATCAGGGAGTCACCATCACTTAAAGTGGAAGTTCCATTTTTCTGGTGGAACTCCGCTTTAACCTTACTGACACCACCAGCTATACCTTATCAACCAATGTAGATTTATGCCTTCTATGCACTTTAAGGGCACACAAAAATTAGACTTTCAACTCTATGGTAAGTAGCAAAGTGTATTGACAAGTTAAGGTCAATCAAGATAAAGCATAACAATGGAGAACACAACCAGGTACACAATGTATACAGGGTTCCTTACAGCAATTTCAAATCCCAGCATGCACTGTAAACCCAACAGCATAAACTATAGCTTAATATTCTGCCAGCTAAGTTGGGGCCCTTGAAGATGTTGCCTTGTGTGAACAGGATGTGTCTATTGTGTAAATAGTTATAGTCCTGCACCTAGCAGGATGGGCTGGAAGATAGTAGGAATCATTAAGACACTATTGCAATAAGTCAGATAATGAAGCAGAAAGGAGAGGCCAGTTTGGGCCCAGTCCAGCAGAATATCAGAGTGTTTGGGCAATTGTGTGTACCAAATATGAAGCACAAATTCCTTGAAAGAAGGACAGTATAATTAATGTCAGTATCCAGAATAACTGTGGATCCAAAATTCTCTCACCGTTCTCTCTTCTCAGCATCTGGCCGAGACATTGGAAGGGCCCCTCTTTAATGTCCTTCAGCTGTCTGGCAGGAAAGAAGGAACAGACTGTAACAGTAGGATGCCTCACTCATTCCTGCAGCAGGCCTGGTCAGTGAGTGATCTGGATCACTAGGTATTGTGGCACAGGCGGAATCCCACAGCAGTGAGTTCACAGTTCAGGTTATCAACAGAGCAACCGACAGTGCAGAACTTCTTCAGTCTGTGAAGAAATCCAGTGGCTCGTAGTGAAATATCGGCCCACCGGCTATTCCTCAGCAGCTCTCCTCTCTGGTTGCCAGCAATCTCCAACTACCCTGCTCTTTTCCCAGGCTTTCCATTTATACCCCACCGGTTTGCTCCTTCTGCTCCCAGATACTTTTGGATCTAGTAGTTCTCTCATCCAGCAATAATAATGGCTCCACTTACTGTCCAAACTACATTTCCCAGCGTTCTAGGTTCAAACTCACTAACAAATATATCCATTATAGCCATCTTGTGGAAGAAAGAGAGACCTGCATAATTCAGTAACATTAGCTCTGGTTACACAGAATTATGTGATGAGAGGCTGTGAATTGTAAAAAGCCTAATTAATGTTGATTACCAAAAATGCAGTTGTAAAACGAGCTGAGCTGACTGTGAGGTTTTAGCACATTTGCAGAGTTTCCCGGATACGTCTCATTATTTTTACCTGCCAGACATGGCTATAAAGGTATCATCTTGGTCTGCCCTAAGGGACTATACATCTAGTAAGGTTGGTATTCCTGACTGATAGTTGTGCTACACATTGCTTGTACTTTGCTGTCGCTTGTGACTTAGCAGAATGTGTAACAGTAAACGGACTCCTGTATCTGAGATTGGCATCACAGTCTGGCAAACTAGTTGTGCCTAGCAGGGACAGAGATGGAGGATGAGGAATGTGTGTGTACACTTCTCAGGGGTTGGAGGGAAAATCCTCATACATCATAGAAAAATAACAAAAGAAGGTGCAATATCAGCAGCTCGGAGGGGGTGGAGGAGAGATAGATGTGTATCTGGAAGCAGAGGAGAGGAGAGATGAATAATGTCAGCAATAGTGGAAATAGCTGGAGAATGAGAGACAGTCACAGCCTGTCCAGTGATAGATGGAATTTGAGACACCATGTGCGGAGAAGAATCCGAGGTGGATGAGGGGCAACATGAGCAGTCTAAAACAATGCATACGGTACAGGGGGGAGGAGAGTCTAGATGTAATCCGGGAGTTGATACAGAGCACCAATTAAACATTGGGTCTATTTATGAAAGACCCGAAATTTATATTTTTCCATTTGTATCATAATCCATTTGCCAATAATCAATTGCCAGCTTGCTGCATTGAGGGTAGCATAGTCCTCAAGAAAGAGAGATATACTGGTGAAACAACAGATCGTACGGTACAGGGGGGAGGAGAGTCTAGATGTAATCTGGGAGTTGATACAGAGCACCAATTAAACATTGGGTCTATTTATGAAAGACCCGAAATTTATATTTTTCCCTTTGTATCATAGTCCATTTGCCAATAATCAATTGCCAGCTTGCTGCATTGAGGGTAGCATAGTCCTCAAGAAAGAGAGATATACTGGTGAAACAACAGATCATTGGTGGTCAATGGCTATGTGCACCAAATGCCTTTGCAAACCTAAATATTACCTATATATTGCCTAAAAGTAGCAATGACGTTATCACTGTGATGTACATTGCCTGTGCAGAGAGCAGAGTCATAGGTGCACATAAGCAAAAGACCTATGCAAAAGAATAGATGCTGAGAGACTGAAGGACATACATTGGATACAGAGAGCCTAGGAGTTAACCCATATAGGATGAGTGCTGAGAGGTTAACGTGCATGTCTGGGGACCATGCACATATGGGTAGGACATATGCACAGAGGAATGGGCGCTGAGGGATTAATGCACCTAAGTTGACGGTGGGCATAAGAAATTATTTCTTACAGTTGGGACAGTTCAAAGAGGGGTTAAGGCAGACACACTGAATATTAAGCACTGATGGGTTGGTGCACATGTTATTGAAGCATATCTTTTACCCCTCAGTGACCTGTGTGTAACACAAGTAAGCTTGGCAACTAAGGGACTTCAAGGTTAACACTTGTAAGCTTGAAGGATTGGGTTGTCTTCTGTGGTGACTAATCACTTGTGCACATGCCCTACCCCCTTAGGAGCAACTGAGTATTTTGGGTTCTTGGGTTCCCTGTCTGTTTGGAGCTTGATCTGGAAGCATAGCCCCTTTTGACACCACCATAAAACCTTGACCAGGAGAACCCCTTGGCTTTGAAACACAAAATAATCACACAGTTTTAGGTGAACAAATACTCTGATTGTATTGAGATCAGGGTATAAGAAGTGCAAGTACAAAAGAAATAACAGTAGACGTTGACAAAATTTAACACTCTGAAAGGCTTAGCCAAACGATCATGCAAAGTACCAATATAAACAAACCCAAATGTCCTGCAGGACCTGAGTTTAAATGTTAATTCCAGCACTGAGATATTTTTCCTAAAGTAAACCAAAATAGGCTTTCAAGGAATTGAGCTCACTCACTTCTGGATTCTCAATGAATGGGAACAGGGCTTAACTCTACAAAATTTGCAAATATTAATATCCCCTTTGATATCACTTCAAAATGTAGGAGCAACTTCTTATGTTCTCTTGATGGGGCCCTAGTTGGTGCACGTCAAGGTTGAGGTCATTTTATGTAGGAACAAGATTTCCTGAGGATGGTACAGCAACAAGAAAAGTTCCCCTTGGCCTACTGGTGAGAAACTGGGGAAGATCCTTTTAACACTGAAGATGAATGCAGAATGGCTAAAGTTGGAAAAGGGACGGAAGTAGACTTCAGCAGAATTGAACCCCTGTAGGTGGCGGTGAACTAGTCTAAAGAAACAAGTTCCTATACAGATAGAAGAGGCTTGATATATCTGTCTGCAGGGAAACATGCTGTAGCAAGAGTCCTGCAATTTCAGAGCTCTGCCCCCCCCCCCAAAAAAAAAGTATGCCGCCACTGCTCCCCCCCCTAAATTCTGTGCTCTCCGCCTTCCCTCAAGCTCCTCTCCCTCATGACTGTATTTAAGTAGGCTTTATAGTGGCCTCATCTATTTCTTCATCTAACCAGATTACAAATGACCTCTTAGATAGAAAATTGTCGCAGAGTGTGGCTGGACTGTAGCTGTACGATCAAGAGTTCCTGGTTAGCAACACAGCATGGTTTGGCCCACATGATATACATCATTCAGATTAAACACGTAGCTTATTTAGTAAGGCAAAATTAATACAATGCAATATAAAAAACAAAGTAGCCCAAGTCACACAGCTGGATATAGTGAAGTAAAATGTGATAGCCATTGTTTGTTGCACTGGGCTTTATACAATGTCTAATGTATCTTGGGAATGATCCCACTATTAACTGTGAGTTTGCTGCAGTTGGTAGATGTAGAAGGTGGAATAATACTGCGCAAAGATATAAACCAAGTATGACAGCTGCTACACTAAATGTGACAAATTTTAATACAAGGGGTGTGGAAAAATGTAGCGCTTAACAAAATATGTGCACAAATAATAAGTGCAATGCAGTGAAGAAAATACGTATAAAGTCCAACATATACAAGGGTGTGACTATGAGTCTCTGGCCCCAAATCCTAACTAGGAAATGGGAAGACAAACAAGTAGAAGTCTTCAAACAATAAAGTGAAAATCTTCTTGGCATGCAGGAAATAATGTGAAACATCCACAATGGTGAATCCGGTAAATGAAATAAATGGGTACTCTTACCAGAGCAGGTGGACACTGATGTCAGCGACACCGAATCATAAAGGCTTAAAGATTGAATCCGTGGCTCTCTCCGATGGGGGTAGAGGTCCAGGGTCTTCTACGAATAGCTCCAAAGGATCTCGGTGAACTCGACCCGACCAGGAAGCGGACATCTCGGAAGAAACCTCAACAGCAACTCTCATCCAAAAAAACGGTGTATAAAAAAGAAGAGAGGGAGGGGCTCCAATAGTGCGGATCAAAAAGGTAGGTTTATTAAAACCACAATGACAAATAAAAAGTGATCACAATGAATATAAAGCAATGTGGGGAGCAGTAATCGTAGACTGACGCGTTTCGTCCAAATAAGACATCTACAGGGGCTTATAACAGCTCCCCCACATGCACATATATATATAAGTATCTATCAAATATATCCAATCAACCCCAATCAATTAGACATACAAAAACTGTGGCTTGCTATTGGTGGAAGAATGGTCAGCTGTTCCTGCCTAACTAAGCCTCAATTCAGTTGACCAATCAAATAAGAAAGTGATGAACTGACAACCAATAACAAAACTGATACCTGAAATGTGTAGAAAGTGAAAATGGCTCATGAATGGTGTGTACACCTTCAAAAAGCCCACGAAAATAACTTCCCCTTCGTATAACTGAAAGTGGGAGTGTTCTACTCTTATCATAGCCAATAGGAGTCATCGAGAACTCGGTGTGTCAGCGGTGTAATACTACGTGATTGACACGCAAAAACCGCCGCACCCGGAACTCATGACTTCGTGTACACTGAAAGAGCCCATAACTAAGCCCACGTGGGCCGCACTACCAATCAGGTGCCGCGGATACGTCTTGGTGTCAGCAATGCTGTATCAGGCCAACAAAGACATGACGCATCCAAGGCGCCAATGGAACGTCGGCACCAAGAACATGACACGTGACCACACCGGCGTCCGCTACGCCACCAACCATGTCAGGCAGTCAACGCAACAGCGGGACACGTGACAACGAACGATCGATGACGTGAGTAGGCGTATGGGCGGTACAATGTCACGTCTTGACGGAGAGAGCAGGGCCACCCACCGACATAACTAGTAAGGCAAAGTAGATGACACAAGTGGTACAGGGACACCAATGGAGCCAATGGAACCCAAGGGAGAAATATGTGAAACCAGAAGTGTCTAAACTATACCTGAAATGTCAAAACCCAAAGAGAAAATAAAAAATGATTAACAATAAAAATGAAAACAGAAATAAAAAATTATTAAATGGAAGACAACATGCAAGGTCAACATGGCGACCAGTAAACATATTGGCCCCATATAAAATGGGTATTGTCCCATGTGGGAGGGCGGCCGGCCCCGGCTAAAGCAGAGGCCGCCATCCCAAAAAGAGATAATAAAGTCAAAATAGGAAAGGTCAAAAAACAAAAGGTCAAAAAATATAAGAATCAAGCCTTATTAATGAACGAGTGGATATCCCACTCTACGTTCATACCATGAGGGGAGAAGGATTGCAACTCATGTATCCAAAAAGTTTCAAGTCTTGAAACTCCATGCAGACAGGACTCACCTCTCCAATTAGGGACAAATTTGTCAATAATCAAAAATTGAGTCCCAGTGGGATCTCGGTTATGGTGTCTCAAATAATGTTTGGGGACACTATGATCGGTTTTACTGGCTCTAATGTTGGTCAAGTGCTCATTAACACAAATGGAGAAAGTTCTAATAGTACGCCCAATGTACTGTTTTTTACAGGGACAAGGCAATAGATAGACTATGAATTTGGTGGCACAAGTGGTAAAGTGCTTCATAGGGTATATCCGCTGTGTAACAAAGGATTAGAATGTCTCAGTTTTACGTCTGCCATTGGTATTAATAAGACATATATTACACTTCCTGCAGGGGAAATAACCTTTACACTGTTGGAAAAGGGAAATGGTCTTGGGGGGATCTATAACATTGGGAGCTATATGTCCCTGAACCTGGCCCCCCTAAAAATTAATCCCTGCTTGGTCTGGGATGGCTGAACCAAGAAATCTGTCATTTTGGAGGACTCCCCAGTGCTTCCTAATGATATTCCGGATTTGTCTAGATTGAACTGAATATGTGGTGAAAAAAGACCACTTAGATTTATCTATGGCAACCTTAGGGCGTGTCTCCAACAGCGACTGCCTATCAATGGAAGAAATCCGTTGTATCTCTACATCCAATTCAGTGGGTTCATAGCCTTTCTCTAGGAACCTAGTTCTCAAGATTTGAGACTGGGCCAAAAAATCTTTTATCCGAGTACAGTTCCGTCGCAGTCTCAAAAACTGACTGCGTGGAACTGATTTAAGCCACTGAACATGAACACTGAACCGTACCGCTTGTGTCATCTACTTTGCCTTACTAGTTATGTCGGTGGGCGGCCCTGCTCTCTCCGTCAAGATGTGACATTGTGCTGCCCATATGCCTCCTCACGTCATCGATTGTTGTCATGTGTCCCACTGTTGCGTTATCTGCCTGACATGGTTGGTGGCGTAGCGGACGCCGGCGTGGTCACATGTCATGTTCTTGGTGCTGACGTTCCATTGGCGCCTCGGACGCAAGCCACAGTTTTTGTATGTCTAATTGATTGGGGTTGATTGAATATATTTCATAATACTTATATATATATGTGCAACGTGGGGGAGCTGTTATAAGCCCCTGTAGATGTCTTATTTGGATGAAACGTGTCTACGCTTACTGCTCCCCACATTGCTTTTTATTCATTGTGATCACTTTTTATTTGTCATTGTGGTTTTAATAAACCTACCTTTTTGATCCACACTATTGGAGCCCCTCCCTCTCTTCTTTCTTTTACACCGTTTTTTTGGATGAGAGTTGCTGTTGAGGTTTCTTCCGAGATGTCCGCTTCCTGGTCGGGTCGAGTTCACTGAGATCCTTTGGAGCTATCCGTAGAAGACCCTGGACCTCTACCCCCAGCGGAGAGAGCCACGGATTAGTTCTTTAAGCCTTTATGATTCAGTGTTGCTGACATCCGGGTCCACCTGCTCTGGTAAGAGTACCCATTTGTTTCATTTTCCGGATTCACCATTGTGGATGTTTCACATTATTTCCTGCGCGCCAAGAAGATTTTCACTTTATTGTTTGAGGACTTCTACTTGTTTGTCTTCCCATTTCCTAGTTAGGATTTGGGGCCAGAGACTCATAGTCACACCCTTGTATATGTTGGACTTTATACGTATTTTCTTCACTGCATTGCACTTATTATTTGTGCACATATTTTGTTAAGTGCTACATTTTTCCACACCCCTGGTAGATGTAGAAGAGTAGGGCATAGAATTGCATCATGTGATCTTGCAGTTGCTGCTGACTTACCATTCATTTAACTTGCACAGTGAGCATGTGAAATTTTAGGCCTCATTCACATGGGGCATATCAATGTCTATACCTTTGCGAGGGCTGTCTTTGCCCGCATGGGATGCACAAGTGTTTTATGCATTTTCGTTCAGGCAGTCCCATTCATGTCAGTTGGGATGCGGGGGTTGCATGGATGAAAGCGCTGGTCCCAATGTCACATCGGTGCATGTCCTGGAACACACAGTCTGCATTTGGGGACACAAACCCGGCCGTTGTCAAATTCGGACCAGCAGCCATGTCTGTGCAGCTGCTGTGTCCCAATTTACATGAATGAGACTGCCTGCGCACAGATGCGTGGAACACCTGTGCACCTTGTGCGGGCAAAGACGACCCTCGTACGGGTGTACATATTGATATGCCCTGTGTGAATGAGGCCCAAGGGGATGAAATGAGGAAAACGGCAATAAACTGCAGTAACATATGGTAATCCAACAGCGCACGATAACTGAAATCTCATAATGATTGACTCATGCAGAATCGCTATAAAACATTACTAATAAATCTCAATTTGGGGTTTCCACTGAGCCCTGCCTCTCCCTTTTGTGTTGTCAGTGATTTTGCCTAGGCTAAGATGATATCACCAGTCTGCTTCATTTGTGAACACAATCAGGATTTGCACAAGCACCAGGATTTGTGTCATCTCTGAGATGGCATCTCGGTCCAAGAAGTGCATAATGACCCGGGTTGATAGCAGAATAAAGATGACTCTGTCCTTCTGGAAAAAAAAGGCAGATGAAGGCATTGTCAAGAATACCGTGATCTCTGTAGAAGTGTTACACTGACACATTTCTTAGAACACATGTACTTCTCATGTAATATGTATGTAATGCTAGGGCACACCAATGACTGGCGGCCGCACACCAAGGACTGACGGCCGCACACCAGTGACTGGCGATCGCAAATCAAGGACTGGTGACCATCGCACATCAAGGACTCGCGGCCGCACACCAAGGACTGGCTTTACAGCAATAGGAAACGTTTGAGTGGCAGGCAACATCTGTCATAACTACTTTAATACAAGTTTTTCATTCATGAGCAGGGGTGACTCTTTAAATAGATCTATGTGACTAAGCAGACCCTTCTTTAATATATGAAAGTGGATTTCAGGTGTTCAGTGAATTTTTTCCACCTTCGTGAATAGTAGAGTTAATAATCGGCATAGCATGTTGCCTGCCCCCCCCCCCAACCTCTTCCAGGAGTTTAATCTCAATAAATAAAAGTTTGTGGCGCGACCTGTGGGGAGGAAAATGAGATGACCAAATAAGCTGCTCCCGGAGGCCTCCATCAGGGAGTTTATCCTGAAAAAAAAAATACGTTTATAACAAGACTATATTGAAATCCATTATTCATTTTTGCCTTTAGGGGCCCCTGGGATAAGTGCGGCCCCTGCCCCATTGAAATCCCACCTCATTTTTTAATCTCTGCATTAATCACAGAGGAGTAGCCCCTCCCATCCTCCTTCCGCCTGATTACAGATTGCGGTGGGCTTACCGTGAGCTCTGAGTATAAACTTTCCCATACACACAGTGACATGAATTATGCATTGCACTGACGTGCTGTCACAATTCATTGATTTATTTTTCTATTTTCCACTGTTAGCGCTTCCCCCAGCCCCTTCCACACTCCAAACAAATTCTCCAGCACATAATAATGCCTAACCTCAAAGGTACAGGAAGGTAGCGCTGTGTGGCGTACTCCTGCTACATAGCGGAAGACTTGCAGTGAGGGTCTTCAGTGTATGGGGTAAAGTGATGAAAATCCTTGTCCAATGAATCTTTAATATACTTTAGATTGTAAGTTCCGTGCGGGTAGGGACTGTAGTGAATGTGCAATATGTAAAGCGCTGTATATATTGTCGGCAATATATAAATGCCTGTATTAAATAAATAACATATTTACCCCAATAAACCTTAGCTGCACCTAAAATTGGAAAAACTGGTAAGGCTAAATCAATGACCGGGTTATTATTAAGCAAGGAGGATAGGCTACGCCAGTGTTTTTAAAGCTATTAAAGCGGTAGTAAACCGCACAATTATTTTTTTTTAAACCCTGCAAGGTAAAGGCATAATGTGCTAGTATGCATCACATACTAGCACATTTTGAAATACTTATCTTAGAACAAAGCCCTCCTGTGGCATGCTGTCAACGCTGAGAGAGCTTTCATCTTCACCCAGTCTTCCTTCCGGGCTTGCATGCTCCGGCCGTCTGACTGCATTGTGATGACGTCCCTCCTGTGCATGTGCGCAGGAGTCACGGACTGCGCCACGGGGCAGCATACCCATGCTGTCCCTTCAGAGACATCACCGGCTACATGCAGTGTGAATATCTCCTAAACTATGCAAGTTTAGGAGATCTTCATGGTACTTCCAGGTAAGCCTTATTATAGGCTTAACTATAGGTACAAGCGCAGAAATAGACTTTACTTCCACTTTAGGTTATGACATATAGAGGCATTTAGTGTGGTCCCAAAAGCACCAAAGCTCCACACATGATATTCAGTATACTGTATGTAAATCTACAGAGGACTGCAGATAACCTAGAGGAGTGGTTCTCAAGCTCAGCCCTCAAGTACCCCCAACAGGCCATGTTTGCAGGTTTTCCTTTATTTTGTACAGGTGCTTTAAATCAGAGTCAATGGCTTGGTGTTTTGGATAGCTAATTTATCTAAGAGAAATGGCCAAAACATGGCCTGTTGGGGGTACTTGAGGACTGAGGTTGAGAACCACTGACCTAGAGGAAAGGGTTAGAGACTGCAGACATGCTACAGATGTTGTTGGAGAATGGAAACCTGCTCCAGGAGACAATCTGAGACTGGGAATATTACGTGAGACTGATAGATCATTGGCATTACTATTACTACATTCCCATTGCTGGGGGTCTCAAAGGCCACGTAGTAAGTACTAAAGGGCCACATGTGGGCCCTCAGGCTGCAGGTTTGGCATCATGGGTCTACACAATCTAGCTCCATGTGTGCAACAGTAGGCAATTATGGGAAGAATTGTGGACACAGCAGCAATTATAATTCTGTGGTTTAGATAGAATATTCGGGAGACTACACAGCCCCAGCTCCAAGTATTTAATAACAAGAGGTTGCAGGAATTAATTAAGGCATGTACACCATGTTGAGCCAGAGGTTTTATCCTTCTTTGAGGCATTCATGATTGTGACTATTGCCTTGTGCTAGTATGCATCGCATAATGGTAGTCTTGTGTAGCATGTCCCTATTCTGCGCCTCCTGCAGTGTGTCCTCAGTCTCCAGCCATTCCTGCAGTATGCCTGTAGTCTCTGGCAGTCTCCTCTAGCATGGTTCAAAGGGTGTGCGGGAGATATTCTGACACTTCAGTTCAATATCATACATTTTTGTTATTTGTTAAAGGAGTTCTAATGTCATAGCATAGACTTCCGTTTTTTAACACCAGCGTTGTAAAGCAGTACAAACAATTATTTTTGACAATACAATATAAGCTTACATGAAAAATCTCCTTTTATGTTATCAGTGCTGCATAACTGCTGGCCATCTCTTTCCACAACTTTCTGGATTCCCTTCATGCCTTGAAGCTTGTCCTCTGCGCATTTCATTTTTTTTTTCGATTTCTAAGGACCACATATCCCATGGTACCTTTTTGTCTGCAAGCAGTGTTGATGTGGAGGGTTTCCTATACTTCTGTGTAGTTCAAAAGACAAGTTCTGTGAAATCTGAGACATGGCCCTGCATCTTCTCAGAACATTGTGTCACACAAAGAAGTAAATGTGTGGGGATTATTCAAAAAGTAGGTTTTCAATCTTCAAGATCATTTAGTTCATAGGCATAGGTTTGATATATTTAAAATTCAATGTGGAAATAAATTTTACATTTTGACCACAGGTACACTTTCAATGGATAGACAGCTCTATACCTCCCAACTTTCTGAAATTGGAAAATGGGACACCTATATGCAAAAAGTATGCAGGTAAAGGACACACCCATGTTGTATAGTGAATTATTACACAAAAAGCGATTGCTTAGATCTACAAGTGCTTTTTTTATACCACTTTTCCTTTTATACTGGCCCTTGAAATTAACAAGTGCAAAAATTTAGAGGTTGGATGAAAAGGTTTGGTACAATATAACATGTTTGACAGGTAAATAGTACTTTTTGTCTAGAGGTCTATACATCAGACCAAAAAGAGAGACAATTGAAGAGGAATAACAGAACAGAGGGACTGTGTTCTAAAAGAGGACCAGTCCTTCCAAATCAGGGGCAGCTGTAAACCAGGGGACCTCAAAAAGTGCCTTGAGTGGAGAGATTAGAAGAGCAATGTGAGTGCCTAAATAATGGTCATATCAAGAAAAATGTATGTATTCTTAATTGGGATAAAACAAGATAAAACAGTTAACATTTTTCAGAGGTTAGAGGCTGTTCCCGGGGCTTTAAAGTATCTTTTGTAATTCCGATCATGAAGCAATACATTTTTCTGGACTTGACAACCATTGGTCTGGCTCTCTCATTGCTCAGCTAACCTCTGAATCTCCAGCAGCATGGCCATGGACTCTGAACACCTACTGTAGTATGTTTTCTAAAGTATTATATACAGTGCTGTGAAAAAGTATTTTCCCCCTTCCTCATTTTTAATTTTTTTTTGCATATTTCTCACACTTAAATGATTCCGATCATCAAACAAATTTTGAATATTACACAAAGCTAACCCAAGTAAATCCAAGATGCAGTTTTTAAATTTATTATTTCGTTTATTAAGGGAAAAAAGCTGTTCAAACCTGCCTGGCCCTATGTGAACACGTAATTGCCCCCTCCCATGCTGAATCATGAATGAACTGTGATTAACCACAATTTTTTGGAAAGCTGAGGTAAATTTCACTTACCATACCTAGGTCTGATTACTGCCAGACCTGTTGAATCAAGAAATCACATAAATAGAAGCTGTCTGACATAGTGAAGCACGCTAACGGATCACAAAAAGCCACACATCATGGCACAATCTAAAAAAAATCAAGAACAGATTAGAAACAAACATGTATCGGTCTGGGAAGGGTTTCAAAGCCATTTCTAATGCCCCGTACACACGATCGGACTTTCCGTCAACAAAACTGGAATTTTGGAAGGTTGTTGGCTCCAACTTGTCTTGCATACACACGGTCACACAAATGTTGGCCAACAATTACGAGGGAACGTGGTGACGTACAAGACGTATGACAAGCCGAGAAAAAGGAAGTTCAATAGCCAGTGCGGCTCCTTCTGCTCGATTCCGAGCATGCGTGAACTTTTGTGCATCGGACTTGTGTACACACAATCGGAAATTCTGACAACAAAGTTTTGTTGACGGAAAATTTGAGAACCTGCTAGGCAACATTTGTTGGCGGAAAGTCCGCCAACAAATGTTCGATGGAGCATACACACAATCGGACTTTCAGCCAATAAGCTCACATCCAACATTTGTTGTCAGAAAATCCGATTGTGTGTATGGGGCATAAGGCTTTGGAACTCCAGTGTGAACCACGGGGAGAACCATAATCCACAAATGGAGATAACATGAAACAGTGGTGAAACTTCTAAGGAGTGGCCGGCCTACAAAAATTACTCCAAGAGCATGACAACGACTCATCCAGGAGGTCATAAAAGTACCCAGAACAACATCTAAAGAACTGCAGGCCTCATTTGCTTCAGGTAAGATCAGTGTTCATGATTCAACAATAAGAAAGAGACTGGGCAAAAATTGTATCCATTTGAGAGTTCCGAGACCAAAGCCACTGCTGACCAAAAAGAACACAAAGGCTCATCTCACATTTAGCAAAAACATCTTGATTATGCCCAAGACTTTTAGGCAAATATTCTGTGAACTGATGAGACAAAAATTTAACTTTTTGGAAAGTGTGCGTCCCGTTACATCTGGCATAAAACTAATAAACCATTTCATAACAAGAACATCATACCAACAGTCAGACATGGTGGTGGTAGCGTGATGGTCTGGGGCTGCTTTGCAGCTTCAGGAGCGGGACAACTTACCATAATTGATGGAACTGTGAATTCTGAGCTCTACCAGAAAATTCTAAAGGAGAATGTCCGGCCATCAGTTTGTGACTTCAAGCTCAAGTGCACTTGGGTTATGCAGCAGGACAATGATCCAAAACACAACAGCAAGTCCACCTCCAAATGGTTCAAACAAAGTAAAATGTAAGTTTTGGAGTGACCTAGACAAAGCCCACACTTAAATCCAATTGAGATGCTGTATCATGACCTTACACAGGCTGTTCAAGCTGGAAAACCCTCCAATGTGGCTGACTTAAAACAATTCTGCAAAGAAGAGTGGGCCCAAATTGCTCCACAGCAATATGAAAGACTCATTGCCAATTATCGCAAACACTTGCTTGCAATTGTTACCGCCAAGGGTGGCACAACCAGTTATTAGGTTTAGGGGGCAATTACTTTTTCACATAAAGCCAGGCAGGTTTGGACAGCTTTTTTGCCTTAATAAATGAAACCATCATTTAAAAACTGCATTTTTTATTTACTCGCGTTATCTTTGTGTAATAATAAAATTAGTTTGATGATCTGAGTCTTTTAAGTGTGACAAATATGGAAAAAAATCAAAAAGGGGGCAAATACTTTTTCACATCATTGTATACCTAATATTATATGTGGCCCTTTGGTGATGTCAGGGGCCACAATTTAGGCCTCATATAGCAAGTAAATTGACTACCACTGCTGTTTGTATATGAATCCTTCTCATTCTGTCAGTGTGCGAGGCACTTGCTGTAAAACAACAGCAAAATTTTTAATGTTTTATTAGGCAATCTATTCCCTAATAATAACTAAATCTTCCTTTATACACAGTAAATAAAAAGTACGTCGTTGTATTTGCTGAGCACATTGCAGGAAGATAACTCTGAACATTTCAAAAGCTTTTAGGTAAATCTAGCAAAATAACGGCGATCGAAATTGTGCTTTTCTGCCAAAAATGTACTTTCTTGCATGCACCGTGGTCTGTTAATTAAGAAAGTTCCCTGGCCTTGTCACTTTGTGTCTTCTTTCTTGACGGTGATTTGCTGCAGTGACCTGGCCTGCTCGCCGCCTTTTTTGCTGGACCGCCACGTGCGGCAGACACGTCAGGAACAGGGTCTGCATTAATGCTTTGGCGTTCGTCTGCCAGTAGCCTATACCTGCCGCCTCTCTGCGACGTGTCTGAAGGAGACACATTCTTATTCCTCCTTATTTATGAAGCTGTGATTGATTATTTAGTTCTTTCTGTCACTTTCAAAGCAGACAGCGCTGGATGAAATCTGGAAAAGTACATCTGAGCTACAGCAATAACTTCTGCTTCTAATGGCCATATATTCATACAATAGATAATAATATAAATATATACTACAGTATGTATAACCACTTAAAGGGAAACTAATCTTTCCAAAGTTTTTGTATACAAGTACTGTATATGTGCATGTAAACAGCTTAAAGCAAAACTCCAGGCAAACCGCTAAATATTAAGAGAAAGTATAAAATATTATTATTATAAAGGATTTGTATAGCTATAAGAAGGAAAAAAACAGTACTAGCTACGATCAATAAAATAACACTATTCCTCAAACACATATATAAAAAAAGTGAATCAAACTGACCCAATCAATAAACATACGTGTACTATCCCTACTGAAATTGATTCAATCCCCACATTAAATATATCACTAAATAAAATATGTGCAATAAATCTCAAACAAAAAGGGCAAGCCAATGAATTAATCAAATACATGCAATAAATAATGGATAAAAACATGCAATCCAAAATATCTAATAAATATATAAAACAATATAATCAGTAAATAAATCGTCAATGTTCAAATATAATCTCTTCTTATGTCATAGAATCTTCTTAGTGCAAGCTCCAAGTGAAACAAACTCCACACTTGACCCCACACTAATCAAACTAAGTGACTCACAAGAGATATAGAAACTCTCATCTATGGGTCAAACATCGCTCAGTTATTCCACCAGAGAAGAATCCCTTCTTATGCCCCGTACACATGGTCGGATTTTCCAAAGGAAAATGTTTGATGGGAGCTTGTTGTCGGAAATTCCAACCGTGTGTAGGCTTCATCGGACATTTGCCATCGGATTTTCCGACACACAAAATTTGAGATCTAGATCTCAAATTTTCCGACAACAAAATCCGTTCTCGTAAATTCCAATCGTGTGTACACAATTCCGACGTACAAAGTTCCACGCATGCTCGGAGTCAAGCAGAAGAGCCGCACTGGCTATTAAACTTCATCTTTCTCGGCTCGTCGTACGTGTTGTACGTCACCGCGTTCTTGACATTCGGAATTTCCGACAAGATTTGCGTGACCGTGTGTATGCAAGACAAGTTTGAGCCAACATCCGTTGGACAAAAAAACATGGATTTTGTTGTCGGAAAATCCTATCGTGTGTACAGGGCATAGGAGGACTTTTCAGCGCAATCCTAGGCTCACCACATTCAAATGAAAGAAAGAAAGAACAGAAAGAAATCCACTCAAATTTAATAAGTGTCATTCCTAGCAGACACAGAACCGCAGGATGATGTTAGACAAGCCCCAACCTACACGGTTCATTGTGATGGTGTCTTAAGGGACAGGACATATGCTCTTTTTTAGACTCACATTTTTAAAGTTTTTTTTTTTTTTTTTACATTTCTTTCCATCTGTCATCTTAACATGGAGAATACCTAAACAGGGTAAGATTTTTTATTATTATTATAATACAGGATTTATATAGTGCCAACAGTTTAAAAATACAGGAACAACAGTACAATTTAAAAGAAGAGGGTTAGGAGGGCCTTGCTCCTTAGAGCGTACAATCTAACAGAATATGCATACTTACATTGATCTAAGCTGGACCAATATAACTAAGTAAAAAAACATGCGTGAAGAGAAGAACAGATAATACACAGATGAAAAACATATTTTGGAGCTGTTTTACTTGTTGAAGAATTTGTTATTCCTTCTATCCAGTCCAGCAGGGCAGGAGACCTGATTATTCTTCGCACTAATAGAGTAAGGCAGGCCACACACGGTTCAAATCCTGCTGAACCAGCTGAGATTCAAACTGTGTATGGGCAAGCTGAATGTACCATGTTGATCGATAAATCAACTTGGGTACAACCAGGATGCCGGATTTTCCCTGCCAATAGCAATAATCACTGTCTACTCCCAGTTGGGATGGCTTAACCCCACTCCTCCTCCCCCCAGGAGGAGACAATGGCCCGGCAGGAGGGATTTCCGCATCAACACTGTCTGTGTTGAAGGGGGAATCGAGCAAATTTCTTTCGGAAAGAAATTTGCTTTGTGTATGGCCAGCCCAATGCTCACAGGTTTTGTTCCTACTCCAGCCTGTAACTGGACAATAAAAGTAAAACCAGCTAAGTGATGAGCTTATCTCTCTGTCACTCTGCTCTAACCTTGTTGGGATTGTGTCTCACTGCCCATCTTTGCACTTCCAGGATTCCTGGGACCTCCAGGTCCACCACAACTTCTGTCAAGAATTCCAGGTATACTGCCAGTCCTTTCAATGCTGCTCACAGAATCCCTCTCAAGACTTCTAGTACCTTTGCCAGAACTTTCTAAAGCACTTGCAGAATTTCTGCCAGTACTTTGAAATGTGCTCTCAGAAGGCTTGCCAAGACACTAGACATGGCCTCTGACCCAGAGGGGTATTTGAGCATCATCCCAGGAATTGGCTGGTGTTATGTCTTCTCACCAGCTACCCCTTGTTATAATAATTACCTGTGAGATTGCCTGACTGTTGCTGAACTGGATTGTCCTGACTACTCTCTTGTTTGCTGCCTGTCTTAACCCCTGCCTGGACTCAACTTCTCTCATGCTGCCTACCTTGACCCCTGCCTGGACCTGACTTGCTGATGCCCTAGTATACAGTGTCCACACCATACCCTTCTTGTTCCCACTTAACCCATGCACCAAAACCCCTCTTGACCATCAGGGGCTCTGGTGAAGACCGTTTGGTTCTTAGACCCTGCGCCTCAGTTGGGCCTGTGTCATCTGCCAAGGTGGTGTATAGTCATACCACTGCTTCTATCAGCATTGCCCCTTGTTAGTGCATGAGCACAGCAGCCCCACTGATTGGCTTCTTGTGCTGCTTCTCCTTCTCTAGTCTAACCTCTGCTGTACATGGATTGCAAGAAGCTGATACCAGGTCAGATTCAGGTACTTACACTGCTTGCATTAAAAAGAAAATACATTTACTCATGTATTAATTAATACAGAGTCGCACAATGTATCTTTTACATCTGCCTAGAGTTCAGCTATAATATAAGTCCAAGAGATCAGCCATATAAGTCTGTTACATATGCAAGCCTAATCCTGCACCATCATGATGCCCAGTACAAAGTTTGGGTTTAGTTTGTGACATTTACGAAAACTAGAGTGTAACTGAGAATCTTGGTTCCCATGTCCCATCCCACCATGTGTTTTCATGTTCTCCTTAGGTGTGTGTGGGTTTCCTTCTGGTGGAAGCCTTTTTTTATGACTGTGGTGGGACATTAAAATGTAAGCTTTCATGTAAAGAGAATAATATGACTGGTTTAGTGTTCTCCATACAGTTTACTGGAAAATGTCAGAGTTCTAAAAACATACTGTACAAGAGTAGTGTGTGACTGACTGTGGTGGGACATTAGATTGTAATCTCCTCTGGTGCAGACACTGATGTGACTGTCTCAGTGTTCTCTGTACAAAACTGTGGAATATGTCAGAGCTATATAAATGTAAAATAATAATAGTGTGTGACTGTGGTGGGACAATAAAGTGTAAGCTCCTCTGGTGAAGTGACTGGAGTGAATAGTTCAGTATTCTCTGTACAGCATTGCAGAATATGTCAGAGCTGTACCTGTATAATAATAACAGTATGAGTGTGGTTGGGACATTAGATTGTAAGCTCCTCTGGTCAGGGTGGATTTGATTTAAATCAAGTCAATTTAAATCACGTTTTATTTCCCTAGTAAAAAGGCTTAATTTAAATTAACTTGATTTAAATCATAATTTTTAAAGAGCAACTGTCATCTCTGTCCTGCAGTGGCTCCTCCTCTGACCCGCTGTTGACTCAGCGACACTCCCATTCACTTTAATGGGACGGCTGGTGATACGGCAGTGACAAAACAAGGTGAGGGATGTGGCGGGAGCAGCAGGTGAGTGGATGCCCGCTAACAGGTGCTACCAGGTGCTCTTTAAATGTAAGGAATGTTAACTTATTCTTGCTGGTAGTTAGAATCTTTAAAATTTGCAAACAAAATGAAGGTTTCCTATTTAGAATAAGCTGTCAGGTTAGTAAAACAGCGATATCAGAACCGATTCAATCATACAGTTTGTAGTGTACATAGATTTGCAAAACAATGGGATACAGGAATATTCCTGGACTTTGTTTTATCTCATGGTTACTGTAAAATTGTGTGAATGCATCAATGCAGTGCATGTTATCTCAGCTTGCAGAGCTTGGATTCATGGAATGAGTTTACCAAAAATGTAAATATTGCAGAATATACAGCCTCGTGCTACATTACTAAGCTTTATTTCATGCTGAATAAACTAAATTATTAATGTATCTTAAATAGAAAACTATCTTTAGATAGATTTTTACTCCAAAAGCATTTTATTAAAATAAATTTGATAAAAATCAAAACAATACGATTTTAAATCCCAAAAATCTGATTTAAATATAAAAAATCTGATTTTTTTTAATTTATTTTTTTTTAAATCATTGATTTTTATCCACCTTGCCTCTGGTGCAGACACTGATGTGACTGACTCATTCTCTGTACAAAACTGTGGAATATGTCAGAGCTATATACATGTATAGTAATAATAGTGTGTGACTGTGGTGGGACATTAGAGTGTAAGCTCCTCTGGTGCAGCGAGTGGAGTGAATAGCTCAGTGTTCTCTGTACAGCACTGCAGAGTATGTACCTGTATAATAGAATAGAATATGAACATGTATAATAATAATAATATGAGTGTGGTTGGAATATTAGAGTGTAAGCTCCTCTGGAGCAGAGGCTGATGTCGCTCTGTACAGCACTGTATAATATTTTAGGGGTATATACTTTATATATTACCGTGCTTAACCAGAACACTCTTACAGATTTCTACTTTACAAGTATATTATAGCTACCACAGTTTACTAAACAACATGCTTATGCATAAGTGCGAGAAGTGTATATTATATAAAATTCAATGAGAAGAGGACACATTTACAAGAAAATTGCAACTTGTGAACTTTTTTTTACACTTTTAGGTTTCAAAGTTGAAGTATGTAAAGTGATTTCCAGAAACATTGGTTTTCAGATGAAATCGATTTTCTGCCAACAGTGTGTGAATTGAAAGTTTACAGACAGATGGGACAGAGAGGAATTTGCATGTGATCGGAATTCCGCCAGAAGTGGGGAGGAATGGATGTGATATATTGCCTGGTCAGGCTCTTCTGAAAGGGACTTGTCACCTACTGGGCGATAAATATGTATCATACAGTCTATACAGAGATGACAGGAATCACAGAGAGGGAAATTGCACTGTGGGGGACAACTCTAATCTGCCATGTTTATTCTTGACAGATTTATCGACTATTAGATCCTCCTCTGAGCCATCTATCATTCTACCAAAACCTGATGCATGTATTGGATGCCAGAATCCTGGACAGTGTCCATGAATCGACCCGAACATACTAGTATCAGATATATTTTTTCATGCTATACACAGCATGCTAAATAATGTGTAATTGTATTTGTTACAGAGATTTACCCCTTTCTATATAGATATATGATGATGATATAGCACAGTGTCCCCCCCGGTGAATGCCTTCATCTGCTTTCTTCTCCAGAAGCACAACACCATTTTTTGTTCAAGCATCACCCAGGACCACCATCTAATTCCTTCATTGAGATGCCCGCTCAGAGATGACACGATTATGGAAAAACCTGATACCTGTGCGGTTCTTTCCTGTGTTCACAAATGTCTGCTATAGAGAGGGCCGGTGCTACCACTAGGCAAACTAGGCAGCCACCTAGGGCGCACTGCTGCCTAGGGTGCCCGGCCACTGGTGTTCCAACTCTCTTCTCTCTGCAGCAAGAAACTAAGTCTCAGCATCAACGGGCAGCCACCGCTCCGTTCGCACATACTGTCAGAAGCAGAGCGGCGGCAGAGGACTGTGTCTGTGTCCCGACTCCCAAATGAATGGAAGCAAGCAAACATTCATTGATGGGCGCTGGTGTGCTGCATTTGATGGGCACTGGTGAGGCTGTATTTGATGGGCGCTGGTGAGGCTGCATTTATGGGCGCTGGTGGGCTGCATTGATGGGCGCTGGTAGGCTGCATTGATGGGCGCTGGTGAGGCTGCATTTGATGGGCGCTGGTGAGGCTGCATTTGATGGGCGCTGGTGAGGCTGCATTTGATGGGCGCTGGTGAGGCTGCATTTGATGGGCGCTGGTAGACTGCATTGATAGGTGTTGGTGAGACTGCATTTGATGGGCGCTGGTGAGGCTGCATTTGATGGGTGCTGGTGGGCTGCGTTTGATGGGCGCTTCATTAAAAAGTGGGATATACATGGGCAGGGCAAAGGGGGTGGAGTTGGGGGTGGAGCCAGGGGGGCAGCAAAATGCGGTTTAGTCTAGGGTGTCAAAAATCCTTGCACCAGCTCTGGACACAGATCAGCCCTGCTTCAGCCCCATACCTTGTGCCGTGCAATGTTAGGCCTCATTCACACTGGATCTCTTTGGTTCAGCTTTTCTAAACACAGGAGAAGTTATCTATGAAGTAGAAACAACTTTTATTCTATAATTTCTCCCTACTGTTAGATATTCCTGCTTTAAAGCAGATTTAGCTGTGTTTAGAGATTGTAAATAGATCCTGGATGCACAGAATCCCACTTTCTCCAAATGCAGCTAAATTGACATTTAAATGTAGGTAAATCAGCATTGTGAATTGCAGCACTGAAACTTCATTACATGCATTTACATACGTATAGAAATGTTCTCTGAACACATAAAAACACAGATTTGACAGTGTGAATGAGGCCATACAAGGCTGCAGTCCAATCACTGAGGAAGAGGGGACTGAGGAAATGCTTTCTCCTGCCTGCAGCAGACTGATAACATCATCTCAGCCTGGGCAAATTCACTGAACTTGAGCTCAAGGATGGCTTTTTGTTGATAAAAGGTTAAACTTTTTTTGAAAATGATACGGTTGCTGTATACTGTGGCATGCCAAAAATGTATCCACTCAGAGCTGTAAACGTACTAGCAGGTCCACTTTAACACTGAAAATTATCAGGCAAACTCTACTACAACCAACTCCGCTTTTCATCCCTAAAAATATTATATGGACCAAAGAAACTACCATCAACAGTTTTATCAGTTTCCTGGTTGGCTGGCTGATTACTTGTTGTTGAGTTCAAAAACTGCTTATAAGTATTTGAAAAATTACTGTTTGTAGCCATCATTATAGAAAGGCTGAAGTTCTTATTTACTAAGAAAAGTGCTGCTCTAGACTTCCTTCAGTTTTGTATTCCACGAAGGCCTAGGCACGTAGTCATGTGATCTCTATAAATAGGAGGATTGGCCAATCTGATCTCTGATCCCTCCCTTCAGCAGAGTTCTGCTGACCAAATGCCTTCAGCTCTAATGAAGCAGCATTTCTGCAAAATATGGTATGGCGATCTCCCCCCGCTGTGCCTTTGTGTGGTTTTCCAGCATGTCCTTTCAACAAAAGCCAGTTGTTGGTTTCAGTTTGAAAGACAGCTGTGCACACTGACTGAATGTCAGCCGGCTTTTCTTGGACCGGCTGATATGCAGCCCGTGTGTATCCAGCCTTAGCTAAGTATTTAAAAATAGGTCCCCTATCCCCTCTACAACCCCTACTTATATACAACCCCCATCTTACCTTAAATATATCTCATATGCAGGTCATCCTTTATCATACTGTGTGGGATACATGGAGGCCATAGTTCTGGGATGCTTACAGTATTTCACAAAAGTGAGTACACCCCTCATATTTTTGTAAATATTTTATTATATCTTTTCATGTGACAATACTGAAGAAATTAGACTTTGCTACAATGTAAAGCAGTGAGTGTACAGCTTCTATAACAGTGTAAATTTGCTGTCCCCTCAAAATAACTCAACACACTGCCATTATTGTCTAAACCGCTGGCAACAAAAGTGAGTACACCCCTGTAGAAAGTGAACATGTCCAAATTGGGACCAATTAGCCATCTTCCCTCCCCGGTGTCATGTGACTCATTTAGTGTTACAAGGTCTCAGGTGTGAATGGGGAACAGGTGTTTTAAATTTGGTGTTATCGCTCTCACTCTCTCATACGGGTCACTGGAAGTTCAACATGGCACCTCATGGCAAAGGACTCTATGAGGATCTGAAAAAAAGAATTGTTGCTCTACTTAAAGATGACCTAGGCTATAAGAAGATTGCCAAGACCCTGAAACTGAGCTGCAGCACGGTGTGCCAGACCATACAGTGGCAGGTTCCTCTCAGAACAGGCCTCGCCATGTTCAACCAAAGTTGTTGAGTGCACATGCTCAGCGTCATATCCAGAGGTTGTCTTTGGGAAATAGACGTATGAGTGCTGCCAGCATTGCTGCAGAGGTTGAAGGGGTGGTGGGGTCAGCCTGTCAGTGTTCAGACCATATGCCGCACACTGCATCAAATGGTCTGCATGGCTGCTATCCCAGAAGGAAGCCACTTCTAAAGATGATGCACAAGAAAGCCCATAAACAGTTTGCTGAAGACAAGCAGACTAAGGCCATGGATTACTGGAACCATGTCCTGTGATCTGATGAGACCAAGATAAACTTATTTGGTTCAGATGGTGTCAAGCATATGTGGCGGCAACCAGGTGAGGAGTACAAAGACAAGTGTGTCTTGCCTATAGTCAAGCATGGTGTTGAGAGTGTGATGGTCTGGAGCTGCATGAGTGCTGCTGGCACTGGGGAGCTACAGTTCATTGAGGGAACCATGAATGCCAACATGTACTGTGACATACTGAAGCAGAGCATGATACCCTCCCTTCGGAGACTGGGCCGCAGGGCAGTATTCCAACATGATAACGACCCCAAACACACCTCAAAGACGACCACTGCCTTGCTAAAGAAGGTGAGGGTAAAGGTGATGGACTGGCCAAGCATGTCTCCAGACCTAAACCCTATTGAGCATCTGTGGGACATCAAACGGAAGGCGGAGGAGCTCAAGATCTCTAATATCCACCAGCTCTGTGATGCCATCATGGAGGAGTGGATGAGGACTCCAGTGTTAACCTGTGAAGCTCTGGTGAACTCAGTACTGGAAAATAATGGTGGCCACACAAAATATTGACACTTTGGGTCCAATTTGGACATTTTCACTTAGGGGTGTACTCACTTTTGTTGCCAGCGGTTTAGACATTAATGGCCGTGTGTTGAGTTATTTTGAAGGGACAGCAAATTTACACTGTTATACAAGCTGTATACTCACTACTTTACATTGTAGCAAAGTGTCATTTCTTCAGTGTTGTCACAGGAAAAGATATAATAAAATATTTACAAAAACGTGAGGGGTGTACTAACTTTTGTGAGATACTGTACATATATTTCCATTTTTTTCCTGTTATGTCTTATAATGTTTACTTCAGGTTCATGTCTTTCATTTCTCAATTAATATGACTGCTTGACCCGTCCCGCCTGGCCTAGTTTTGGCTGACTTTGCACTTTTTTGTATTTTTCATACAAAATCGCATACACACATAGGGGCAGCTCATTCATTTCAGTGGGTTGCCCTACGTGCAACAAATGTGCCAAAGTAGGGTGTGACAAAACAGTGAACGTTTTGGGTTTTTTTTTTTGCATTTTTTTGCAAAGATGTTTTAAACTTGTTTTTTTTTTGTACAGGAATACATTTCAAACATAAGACACCATACTTACTTTACCCTAATCCAGGTGCAAATCTGTTATTTTAAGCTGAAGAAACGATTTTAGTCGATGTAAAGTCATTCTTTTGTGATTTATCTGAAGTGTATAAATAGGTCCCTTAGTCTTAAAAAAAAAAAAAAAAAAAGACTTTCAGAGAATTTATCAGAACAATTCTCTGTAGTAAATGATCGAAAGTTTGCAGTTCCCACATAATTCAGGGAAAATAAACGATCAGATATTTTTTTTTGCTAATATTGGCTGTATAAATGCAAATTGTAGTCCTGAGGGGGAAGGCAAGCGATATTAAGTTTATGTATAACCTTAATAACAGCACTGTAACTAGCTGACTCCATAGATTTAAAGGTGCAATCCAGGATGCGTTATTAAAAAGAACAATTTCTTTTATTGATGTTTCTTTTTTACAAGCTAGTGGTGCTACATAGTGAGGTGCTTTCATTATTTTCTTGCATTATGGCTGCTCAGATATACATTCCTGTTTGTGTGCAGAAAACAACATAATTCCCCTAAACCGCTATGCACTTGCAGTTCTTTAATTAAATGCCTATTAAGTAATTTGTAATATAATTTTAATAAAATGCCTTACAATATCTTTACATGTTTAATTACCCATCTGCCCTTGAGGGCCAAAAACAGCCTGCAAGTTCCTCTGTTCTAGATCAGCCATAATGGCAATGAAAGAATAAAATCTTTCCTCAGAAATTCAGTGGAAATTTCCCATTGCACACTTTTTATTTTCCGTCTGCTGGTCCTAGTGGACCTAAGCAGGCCAACCCAGACTTTCCTCAGCTGGACATGAATTTCAGGAGCCTTTTGGGGGTTTTCATGAGGTTTTCAGGCTACCTTGGAGCTATAACCCCTCCAGACTTTATTTGCAGGTGGTCTGAACATGGTGAGCTACTATGGCATACCTCCCAACTTTTTGAGATGGGAATGAGGGACACCTATTAGCAAAAGTATGTAGGCATAGGATACACCTCCTATCACGTCCCCTTAAAGGAGAGTTTTTTATTTATGCAACTATATAGATCAGCCTGGAAAGAGGGACTTTGTCCTAAATCAGGGACTGTCCCTCAAACTCAGGGACAGTTGGGAGCTATGCTATGGTAAGCCTCTTTTCAATACTCTAACCACCCTCTCAGTTTAAAACGGTAAAAGGTCTTTTCTGATAAAGCAAAAGGACTTCTCTGATGTGCTAGTTGTCTGCAACGTTCCTCATTCTGTATCAGAGCACATGTGCAGTAATCCCGATGAGAAACATCATTTTCATCCTCCTCTTGCACCTGCAACCTTATTTTTGGTAATTTCACATTATGACCATAGGAGGTGATGGGGTATCAAATGATATATGAGTCTTTCTCCACAAACTCAACTAACATTTTCTTTCCTTGGGGCAGTACAGGGTCTGAAAACCTAAGCCTGGCTGTTGGTTAGTGGCCGGCATATGCCTTTTTGGGCCTGTAGCTGCAATTGGTAACTTACAGGCCACTATTGGAGGCCATACCCCAACTGGATGTACTATATAAGCAAATCAACCATAACCTGATAAACTTGATGTAGGCCTAACCAGCATGATGGTAGCTTTAGCCCCAGCTGTACCTGGGTAGGATTTCCAGGTAGCTTTTGCTGGCTGACTGTGCAACAGAAAGTGCCCAATGACTGGTCAGTATTATAGCATTATCACTTTGTTAAAGGCTACTCTTGAATAATGCAGTCCACAACTCATTTAAACCTAACTGTAGCCATTGTTTTTAGTTAAATTTTTAATTTAGTTAGGCTTTAATCTCTATGAACTCACTGAGGAGATTTCCCCCATTCCCTGCCCCTGTGACACCTGTGCAAGAAATAAAGGGCATGTTATCAGCAGGGCAGCAATAAAAACACTGATATAACTTCCAATGCTTTTCCAGAGTAATATTTGTCTGTGCCCCTATCAGAGGGTTCCCATCTCATCTGTCCCGCACATTAGGCCAGTGTTATTCAACTCCAGACCTCAAGGGGCTTCAGCAGGTCATGTTTTCAGGATTTCCCTGAGATGAAACGGCTGTGGTAATTACTAAGGCAGTGAAACTGATCAAATCACCTGTGCAAAATAATGTAAACCCCGAAAAATGACCTGTTGGGGCGCCTTGAGGACTGGAGGCCTTAGGCAACCATACAGAACAGCAGGGACGGAGAATCGCCAACAGCTTAAACCAGTGGTTCTCAACTCCAGTCCTTAGGACCCACCAACAGACCAGATTTTAGGTATTACCTTGGGGAGATGCACACTAGAATACTGCAATCGCTGAGCAGCAAATGATGTCACCTGTGATGTATTTCAGTTATCTTGCAAACCTGGCCTGTTAGTGGGCCCTGAGGACCGGAGTTGAGAACCACTGGCTTAAACTGTCCCTATATTTGTGTTCTAACATTCTTATTTTGTTGCTTTGCCCTTCTTGCACTGTAACAACTTTTCGTGTCTGATGCTAAAATTATAACAGCGCACCCATTTTTTAATAGTAAGAGATTAAAAAAAAAAAAAAAACAGATCACAAAGCTCTGTAATTAAATGCTACATCATTTTATATTTTACTAGAATGCAGTAGAAAAAAATCTGAGATATTAAACTGTAAAATAAAAGCTGTTTCTGCTCCAATGGCTAAATACAAAGAATGCAAAATGTTCACAGTTAGGAAAAAATTATTGATTGAAATGCAATTTCTGCTCAGTGTGTGTGTGATTGCCTCTACGTCTTTGCCTGTCCACTTCCCATAGCTTTTATTTAACATGTTTTTGTACATAGGGATAAAAAAGCCCATTATTTGCCAAAGTGCCTGGGTAGTATGCAGATATTACAAGTAATTCTGAGCAAACCCAGTTAAGTGAACAACTTGATGATAGCTGTCCAGTTAAAGGAAACATGCAGTGAATGATTATGAGCTCAGATATTGCCGATCTGAAAACTTCTTCTGGGTCAGTGACTTATATTGAGGTGAGGTGGAGGACAGCTGAACTCTTTGGTTAGTCAATTTCATACTGTAGGTGAAGCAGATGACAGCAATCTATTCCACAAAGAGTAATTACATCCGTTTTTGTATTGTGAAACAAGAACAAAGCACCATTGTGAGGGGGGTATTAGTAGATGAGTATATAAGTTGTATTCCGCGCTTAGGTTTCAATAGGCTGTTGCCTCCCCTGGGGTGCTTTAATTAAAGCTCCAATATTAGAAGTTGTGTGTATGCCGGGGTAAGTGGTGCTGCCTGTCACCTGAAGAGTGATCCTCTCCAATAAATCACTCCTCCCGGTGAGTATGCAATGGATATTAGTCACTGTAGGCAGCGTTTACCATCACCTGAAGGGCGACTCCCTACAGTGAATCACTCCTCCCAGGTGAGTATGCTATGGATGGCTAGTGCCTGTTTCTGTCACCTGAAGGGTGATTACCCAATATTTTTAAAATGATGTTGAAAATTGACTCCTGACCTGACAGGGGGAGGTGGGGGGAGAGAGAACACAGGGGACACAGGAACTTTAAAAAAATATATTTTATTGTTTTATTCCAGGATTTTTAGAACACTCGTAGAGAGGGGTAAATGACACAGCAGAAGCACTGTGCTTTAAAGGAACAGGATTTTTTGGGGGCTTACAACTACTTTAAGATTGTCATTGTACATACCGTATATAAATAAGATATCCCCTGAAAATAAGCCCTGGTGTGTTTTTTGTAGACAAAATTAATATAAGACCCGGTGCTGTTTGTAACTTTAAACTCCAACACCTGATCCTAAAATAATTCTGCAAAGGGTGATGCTAATCTCATCAGATCATCTGGAACAGACAATATTCATTCCTGACAGTACATCCTAAACATAATACTTATGCAAATTCATATATGATTGATTGATAATAAATTGATTATAGTTTGAAAAATGTAAATAAGCCAAAGTCCAGTAAAAAAATATCAAAAAGAAAATATAAAAAATAAATAAAAATCAACAATAAAGTATAAATACACCGATGTGCAGAAAATCAAGTGACTTCCATGCTCCCCTTCAGTTCCCCACTCACCAGATTCAAGCACCCCTGCAGGGGTAAGACGCATGTGCTGGGTATGCTGACTATATCCAGAACAGGCACCTCCACCTTGGCTCGGCAGACACTGGGGTATCCTAGTCCCTGAAGCCCCTCCTGGGGTGGATCTCTTTCACTGTAGTAATCGCTTCTTCTGTATCAAAAACCACAGGGTATCCTCATAAAAAAAGAAAAAAAGACGGGCACTCATAGTGTAAATCCGGATGGTTTGTTTATTAAAAAAATATATTAGAAAGTTAAAAGCAAAACAATATCAAAACTTGACTAAGACAAGTGTAAAGCTAGCGTGCCATGGTTGCAAACCATGAGCTCCAGACCAGCGCGCGTTTCGCGGGCCGGAACTCTGCAACCGGAAGTGAAGTGAGTGCGTACCAAGCTCCGCCTTACGCGTTTCGTCATAGGACATCTTTGTGCACCTCACGTCTATCATAGTGAACGGGTCCACCTTCCACGGGTGGATTTGGAAATACGGGAGATCACATATTCACAAGCTTGAATTGTGTGACACATAACGCCCCTGGGTCTAATTATACTATATACACCCCCCATGAATCCCGGAGGGGAGTTTATCCGGCCAACTCAATTAGGTTGGCTAAGCCCCATTGGAGCCTAATTATTTACAAGCCATGCCCCTCCAGTGGCCAAGCATGTAATTACTCCCTGCAAACTCGCTCTCTATTACAATTCAGATATTACCCGGTATAATTGGAAACACACAAAGTAATACAAATTATTTTGTTTAACTCAGAATTATTTTCTAAAATTAGATATACAGTATTTAGAGGAAACAATGTATCATTGGGTGGTGAGAATATTAATCTTTGTATAATAATTGTATATGCCCCAATCGTATTCTTGCAGGATGTTAAACCGTATGTGTACCCCAGTACACATATTGAACCGTATTTTATTCCAGTTGGATAGCCTTCCATATTTTCCAACTACCCTATTTTGTTCAACGTATATTCCTAAACTTCAAATCTTCATTATTAGGGTATGGTCTGTAATATTAAGGGTCATCCCTAACACAGCTGTTTGATTTCTGTGTGGGTTGGTCACCCCTACCCCAGCTTGTTGTTATGGCTTTAGAACCACTTTAAACACTTTTCTTCAAATCAAAATAGTATTTCCCTGATGAAGGGGGTACCTCAAAACAGAAACATGTTTGCTTATTCGTGAATATTTTTTCATCAAATAAATTTACTTGGACTTTAAACAATCAATCTAGTATTGTCTTTTCCTCACAACTCATTAATAGATCAGAGGGCAGGGTGGCCTTAAACCATAGTTTTATCATGTCCAATAGCATTTGCTTTCAACTGAGCACAGACATGTATCTCAGCTGTTCTCTGTTTCTGCTGCCGTTGCATTATTTTTCATTGATTCGCCCATGAGAAAATTTTAGGGCTATCATTGATGTTTGTTTTATCTCAGTGAATTCGGGATTGGGTACGCAGGGTCTTGATTGCTTTTGTTTACGGAAAGCCTGAGACTGACGGTTTTGCATCTTTCCTCCACTGTAATGACAATCGACGATAATTATGCAAACAGAGGTGAAAAATTCAACAGCATTTTGTACATAACAAATCACAGGGAGAGTGGCAAAGAATAGATCTTCTTCCACTTAATAGCTGCACACATAAAATGAGCAAAACTGATTAAAAAATCACTTTGCTTTGGCACCTCAATCTCGCAATGTTTTAGCATTTTGAGATAACAAGATAATGTAACCGCAATATTCATCAATTCACAAACAAATGAGAAAATGCAGCAAGAGATCTGTTTTTGACATTGTGAAGATAAAAGAGCAATTTGAGCTGGGAGGGAAAATGTATTAATTGTTTGTAATGTTGGAGGATTCCTGCCCCATTCTCTCTGCTCAACGGAGTTGATACATTGAAACAAAAGGCCAATCTCTGTAATTCAATAATACTTACGCCACCAAGTGGCAGGTTATCAGATGGCAACAACATCAAATTGGCCGCAGCCCAATCACATCATTCACTGTCCCGCCTGTCTAGAAATTTATGGACAGGCTGAGTTAAGGGCCATTTTTACTACTCCAGTTTGTCTGCGTGTTGGAAATAAACCAAACCCTTCAGAAACATGGCACAGGCACGGAGAAAAGTCTTTAGCGCTGCGATGTTACAGTTTCTATCTGTAGGTGACTCATTAACAAAAATGCAGCTCGCAGCTTTTTGTGTCCAGTGTTCAGAAAAAACATACTTCATCACTTTCAATATTCTAGCATGCAAAATGCATACAGAAAAGAAGCAAAGTACATGCATGCCACTAGCAAAACATGTACAAAACACAAGCATTTTCAAAAAGCAACAGTAGAAATGGAAGCCACTGGTCTGAAAAAAAATGTTTTTATTTGTATTGGAGTATCAGCGAATTTACAGCGTTTGGATCATATGGTACATTTTTTGCCAAATTAACTAATTACATTTTAGCTGATCCCAAAAATTTAGATTTGTATGTTGGACAGTGCTCTGCATTGTAATGCCAGCCTGACTTCGGTCACATGTTAAAGTGGAACTCCAGTTTCAAAGTAAATCAGCCCTCAGAAAGAGAACACCCATTTACCCAGAAAATGCAATAAAACACATGATCTTTTGTCTTTTGCCATTTCATAATTCTAAAACCCATCAGCTGGAAGGAGAAGCTTCAGTATACAATGTGTGTAACATGTAAGGGTATACCCAAAATTCATTTCCCGGCAATCTTGTAGTTCTCCTGACTTGGGTTTCCCGGGTTGAGAGCACTAAAAGAGTGTAGGACGCTGACCCACAGTCATCTATGCACCACCAAGTCCTGGTAGAACCACAGTCCCTGGCAGGCCTTACCATGACATATGATGTCACCAAAACCAACAGTCCCAGCATCATGTTGCTGAGGTGTAAGCTGTTTTGTTTAGAGGAATGTTAGGCAGTTCCAGTGGGAGTTTACAGTAGATATTACAACAAAATTGGGTATATTTTGAAAATGTATACTTCTATTGCCACACTTTAGATTTGAACCCCTGCATAATAGAACAGATTCTCTATAACATGTCTATAGCCCGTCAAAAACAAAGTCCCTCTATCCCTCTTTCCCCCTCATTTGTCCCTCATGTTGGTCTGATCTATATAGTTGTATATAAAATGCACTTTTTATCTATCAAAAAGTATTTCCCAGTGCTAAACATTTCATCCAAATTCTAACTTGCTTCATTTGTAAATTTCAAAATCTAGTAAAAAAAGGAATAGTAGTGGTAAATAAAAAAGCAATTGTGAGTTTAACTAATGTTTTTTTTTTAATTTTAATTCTCTTTTAAGGGGGTGTGTCCTATGCCTATATACTTTTGCTAATGTGTCCCTCATTCCCATCTCAAAAAGTTGGGAGGTATGCAGATTTGGGGCAGGGACAATTTTACCTAACTACCTTAAGGGGTTAAAGAGGAACTGCAGTCTGCTCACATAATTTGTAATAAAAACATTTTTGCCATTCTGAAGCATCTCTCCAACTACTTTGCATATTATTTTATATATACTGTGATTCTGTATTTGCAAAATATGCTGCAGAAATCTCCTTCCACTGAGTCTGGCTGCAACCATTTTAACTGTGGGCAGCTGAAGCTGCTGTCTGTTCACTTCCTGGATTTACACAGACACACACCTCCAGCCCTGCAGCTCTCATTGGCCCTCTTATGACTCATCCCCCTCCCTTCCTGGCAAACTCTCATGAGAGTGAGAGAGAGAGAGAGTTGTGCGTGATTTCATAAGCCTAGGCTTTTTACTACAGGAAGTGGGCTGTATAAGGTATTTACTGGAAAAAAAAAACATGTTTTACTATCCAAAGTTAAAACAACAAATCTTAAGAAGATTTAATAGATGGAAAGTTGAAAAAATGACTCAAGATCCACTTTAATCTTTGTATTTAGTGGTTTATCGATAGTTCAGCTCTAATAAAACAAGCAAATGCTGAACACACGGGATATTTTTCTCCCGCAAACTGAATGTTATTTATAATTCATGCTTCTTTTTTTATTAATACAGAAAGTAATTCACAAAAAGTTGTTCTTTTTCAGTAAAGCACATAAACTAAAATAGTATAGAAAAACCTTGCCCTAAATATAGGTAAGACTGCCGCACTTTTACTACTCCTTGAATATGGAGGAGTAATAGTAGCCTATTAAGGACAAAGCACATAAACTGCCAAGTTCTCAGTTGGCAAAAGCCCTTACAAATATTCCCCTGCAGTCTTTTTACTTTTGTGTATTTGTCAGTGCTTTAAAAATAATCTCTAACATAAGAGTAGGAATTACAAATCAAGGCGAAAATTGCCAGAAAGGGCAAGGAAGAATCTTTTCACTTGGGCTCTGTTCAGGAGTAGAATTTATATGTTTGCCTTCCAGTAAAATAGCAGATATACAGTATGTTTGTGCCCCTGCTGCATTCTGTATTTGGGCCTGTAGATGGCAGGTGGGAGAGGCACAACAGGCACAAAGAGAAGAGAGGCCAGTAGGTGTATACAGCCATGGCTGGGTTTCCCTTTTAATCCCTGTGCTATGGGTAGAATATGCATTCAGTTTCTTCATAAATGTATGATACTGTTTATTTCTATCATTCTGGGCATATTTCATTAACCGCTTCACGACCAGCCGCCGTCAATATACTGTAGCAAGGTGGCTTGTTCCTGAAAATCGCCGTAGCTGTACATCGGCGCAGGAACTCGCTTTTGTGGCGTGCACGCGCTCCCATTGGCCAGCGAGGGAGCCAATCAGCGGGTCCGGCAGACTCGATGTCCCCCGCAGTGACAGAGTGGGGATCTGCCTATGTAAACAAGGCAGATCTCCGTTTTGACAGAGAAGATCACACAGATCCTGTCTTTCTGCTATGCAGGAAGACGGATCTGTGTGTTTCCCCCAGTGACACAGTCCCCCATACAGTTAGAACACACAGGGAGGGAACAAATTTAACCCCTTGATCGCCCCTGATGGTAACCCCATCCCTGCCAGTGTCATTAGTACAATAGCAATGCATATTTTTTAGCACTGATCACTGTAATAATGTCACTGGTTCCCAAAAAAAGTGTCAAAAATGTCAGTTAGGTGTCCGATCTGTCCGCCTCAATGTCGCAGTCCCGCTAAAAATCTCTGATCGCCACCATTACTAGTAAAAAATTATAAAAATGCCATAACTCTATCCCCTATTTTATAGACTTAATAACTTTTGCGCAAACCAATCAATATACGCTTATTGCGATTTTTTTTTTTTTTTACCAAAAATATGTTGCAGAATACATATTGGCCTAAACTGATGAACAAATATTTTTTTTATATTTTTTTTTTTTAACTGTTTTATAGCAGAAAGTAAAAAGATTTTTTTTTTTTTTTCAAAATTGACGCTCTTTTTTTTGTTTAGCGCAAAAAATAAAAAACGCAGAGGTGATCAAATACCACCAAAAGAAAGCTCTATTTGTGGGGAAAAAATGACATCAATTTTGTTTGGGTACAGCGTCGCACGTCTGCACAATTGTCAGTTAAAGCGCTGCAGTGCCGTATCGCAAAAAATGGCCTGGTCAGGAAGGGGGTAAATCCTTCCGCGGCTGAAGTGGTTAAATGACCTCTAATCTCCCAAAATAGGATTGTGGGTAGGAGTAGAATACTTCTGTTTTCAGTCTAGATGCTCCTGGTTGTGACTATTTTGTACGATCGCCTATATAATGCAAAATATTAAAATTGCTTGAGGAACGCTCCTAAAGAAAACTGCGCTATGACAAAAACACGCGACAATCTGATTGTAAACCGAGCCGTGTATCCTCCGCATCTGAGGCAGCAGCACAGCGGGGCTAATGTGGCCGCTCTAATGTTTGTTTGTATAAATCAGAATACAATTATTAAACATAAATAATGTACCAGCAAGGTGAAATCTATTTACATACAAAATTGGAGTTTTATGACATTCAGCATAGTTCCTGGGAAGCAGATGGTTGGCTTCACGTGTCAAGGAAATCGCTAGCTGCGTTATTAATTGAAGTCCCATATATAACTGCTATACAAGCAACTTGCAAGCTCCTGTTACTGAAAAACTGCCTTTCTGTGTCAGTTATGAATTTCTAAAACAGCCAAAAATATTCAGTTTGCTTCTTTTCAACCATGTGAACAGTAAGCCTGTAGAAAGTTATTGCAGAATCCTTACCCCCCCCCCCCCCCTGCAACCCACTAGCTCCCCCCGAAGTCTGCACAGGGGTCAGAGTACAAGCTGCAGAAGTTGTTTTGTGTTTTGTTTACGTCTATGTACATGGCCGAAGGAACAAAGTGTTTCTCATAGCAACACAAAAGCTGTCTGTGCGATTGAAGTAAAGGCAGAACAAGACTGACATTTAACCTCTGCCTGGAATTGTCTTGCAGCGCTCATTTCCAGTAGAATAATGTCTAGATTTCGCTAAGCAGAAGAAGTGCGCTAGAACTCTGACACCAGATAAAGACAGGAGCATCATGTTTAACTATTGTGCTGTCTATGACCACCTAAAATGTGAATCATGAAGGCAGTGTGGGGACAAACTCACCTAGAGCTCAGGGCGAACATGCCAAACTGCGCCCCCCCCCCCAAGATGTATGAGCATTATGTGTCAGAAAAGATTCCCCCCCCCCAAAAAAAAAACAAAACACTAAGCAGTATTTCCTATGCTTACCCCCTAAGCATAAATCTCCCCCTCCTTCCAGTACAAATCCACCCCCTGCTGAAATCTGCCCTCTCAGCACAAATCTTTACCCTCCCCCCCCCCTTCCCCAGAAGAGAAAAAAAATAAATCTTCCAACCCTAAAATTTTCCCTCTTAGTATACATCTTCTCCTCCCCCCACCCATGTCAATCTCCCCCCTCCAAGTACAAATGGCCCTCAAATCCCCTCTCCTAGCACAAACTTCTCCCTCCCGCCCCCCCCCTCCCAACAAAAATCCCCCTAAATCACCACTCTTAGCATTCCCCCTCCCACATTTCCCCTCCTAGAACAATACTTACCCTCTGCCGCCCCCCTAATATTCCCCCTACCAGCAGTCCCCCCCCCCCCCAGTCTCCTTGTGGCACCCTCCCACAGTGCCCAGGGCAGCTGCCCCTCCTGCCCACCCCTTGTCCTGGCCCTGCATGGAGGTTAAATTATTAGCACACCTTTTAGTGCTGAGATCCTGGTTTATGCCCCACCAAGTCCTTGCATTGGGCATGTATCTTCCCTCTGAGTCTATGTGGACTTCCTCCTGGGTCTTCATGTTTCCTCTCGCAATCGAAAATCATACTGTATAGTAACTGATCGTGTATGCTTTATATGTGACTGTTTTGAGACATGGTCAGCTTAAAAGATATAGGGGGCCTCAACTGCAGCCCCTGGCATCCCCAGGGGGGCCCACATATTGTTCCCTATATGTAGTACTACAGAGGATTTTCAGAGACCGTTGATACACTTTTGGAGATGGTTAGAGGCTGGTACTATGTTGCAGGTATAGTTGAAGGTTGGAAATATGCTGCAGAAGAGTGTTAGAGACTTGGGATATGTTATATGAGACTGCTAGAGATTACTTCCATTACAACCCCTTACAAATCAATGCTCCCACTACTGGCTGTTGGAGAATAAAGTCAGCCAATAATTACTAAAGGGCCAATAAGTACTAAAGGTTGGGCACCAAGGCATTGGTGTGTAAGTTCCTCTGGTTACAGGGTGATATAAATAGTTTAGTATAAAAAAGGCTGTGAAAAGTTCTTCCATTATAGCTTAATGGAAATAAAGATTAATTTTTAATCAGTTAAAGTTTCTTTTTTGTTGTAGTTACACATTGAGTAGTATTTATTCTCAGCTCAAGTGAGATTGTCTCTATTTTTACTTCCACCTCCTGAACTTTTCTCTCTCTGTAAATAGATTTTCCTTCCCCCGCATTCTGATTTGATTTTAGTCAGTATTAGGCCCCTTTCACACGATCGGACCGTTCAGATCCGCCTGTCAGTTTTGACGGCGGACCTGAACGGGCGATCCATGTTAGCCTATGGACCGTCGGATGTCAGCGGAGACATGTCCGCTGACATCCGACCCCGTCCGATCCGCTAAAAGCAGACGTATGGGCTCTACGTCCAGATCCGTCGCTGGCGGATCGGATCGGGTGAGATCTGACGAAAACGGACACGCTGTCCGTTTTCATCTGATCCCTCCATAGGCGGCAGCGGCGCCTGACAAGCCCCTCCCCGCTCAGTGAGCAGAGAGGGACCTGTCATCCGCCGGCTCAGCGGAGATCAACGGAATGATCTCCCGCTGAGCCGGCGGACAGAGGCGGGCTCCGTAGAAACGGAGCCCGCCTCGTGTGAAAGGGGCCTAAGGCAACTTGGGTATTGGTTAAGTCAGGGTGGATACATTTTTTTTTTTTTATCTATGTAAAGTTATAGAAAAAAGAGGTACTTGGGACTTTCAGTGAGGCCCGCCATGTCAAAAATGAAAACAATATCAATAAATAAAATTACAGTACATGATTTGTTGTTGCAAAAATTCATACCAGATTCATAAGAAAAACATTGTATCAAACATATAGGTAGTCACATGACTTTCACTAAAATATGCTGCTCATAGCATGCAATACAATATGAAGAAAATATACTTAAGAGGATAAAAATATATAATCAATCCAGGTATCTTTGGACATCTAGTGGCACTCAACGGTTTCTTGGCATTTCAGCCGTTCATCAGGAGTGTAATGATGTAATATACTAGAAAGAGAAATACATATTGGTTGGTAAAGATGCAATCTAATGAAAGGAGATTAAAGGAATATATATATTCCAACAAGATGGAAAAAATGGATAACTTACTGCATGGCCTCAAAGCTGGGTCCAATGTCTACACAGTGGGGATACCGGGGAAAATATCTCCCCCCGGGGTTGAGACGGGGAGACCCCCCCCCCCCCCCCCACAGACCGAGGAGAACACCCAGGAGATGACAAGGTGGTCATAGCATGATCCAGTGTGATAAGTGTGCACATAACGTGCATGATATCCTATGGGGAATATGTGATAACTATTAAATGGGTTAGTGAGGATAAGGAAATGTGAGGATATCTCTAAGTGTTCCCGCAAGGGGACTACATGAAAAAGTGAATGTTAAATTAAACCCAAATAAAAAACATACCAAAGGGTGAAGGCAAGACTCCTAGTGAATTTGAATGTGGGAATGAACTAACCCCAATGTTAGTCTGTAAATAATGTGTATCAGCTGGCTCAAATCTGCATGTGCTTCCATGTGATTGAATCAAGCAAATGAACCACCAGCCATCCCAGCTTGCTTTATGCACCCCGTCCTGGATTTTGAATTTTTTTTATTGGTATTGTCTTCATTTTTGACATGGCAGGCCTCACTCAAAGTCCCAAGTACCTCTTTTTTCTATAAACTAATATAGGGATGGAGGCACGCCATGTGTGTCGTGTGTGTGTCAGGTCACATCCAATTCACTGTTCTACCTAAAGTTAGTTTTCTATTTAAGATACAATAATAATTGAGCTTATTCAGCATGAATTGGAGTTTAGTTATATAGCATGAGGCTGTATATTCTGCAATATTTACATTTGTGGTCAACTCATTCAATGAATACAACCTCTGCAAACTGAGATAACATGCACTGCATTGATGCATTCACACAATTTCATAGTAACCATGAGATAAAACAAAGTCCAGGAATATTCCTTTATCCCATTGTTTTTCAAATCTATTTACACTACAAACTGTATGATTGTTTGAAGAGAAATGCATCTGTACCAGGCTCTAAGTGTGAGGAGGAAAGGCAAGCAGTAAAAATGAAAGTGAAACCTTCTAAGCAGCTTATAAATCCTGTGATCTTTCTGCACATAGCTTGAAGTGCTCTATTCCTCCCTTGAGAAGCAAAATGGCAGCAGGCTGTAAAAGAGACCCAGTTTGGGAATATTTACTAACCTGGCAGCTTATTATTTGAAATAGGAAACCTTCAATTTGTTTGCAAATATTAAAGATTCTAACTACCAGCAAGAATAAGACCTTACATTTAAAGAGCACCCGTTATTTCAGATCCTTCATGGCAGCGCTTGTTAGCGGGCATCCACTCGCCTACTGCCACCACGTCCCTCACCTTGTGTCACTACCGTATCATCAGCCATCCCATTAAAGTGAATGGGACTGTCGGTGAGTCAACAGCGGGTCAGAGGAGGAGTCGCTGCGGGACAGGGATGTCAGTTGCACTTTAAACATTATGATTTAAATCGAGTTGATTTAAATCAAGCCTTTTTACTAGTGATTTAAATCATGATTTAAATCGTGATTAAAATCGATTATTCCATTTGAAAACCATTTTTTAAATAGCCAATTTTCGATATTTCTCTGAACTTTCACTTTCCAACACTTTTTTTCTTTATTTGTATGACTTTTAGATTAGTCACGTTTTTCTGATGATGCCGTGTCTAATTCTCCAAGACCCATGCTATATTTAGAAGGGATTATTTATCAGAGCACATAAATGCTAAATCAACAAACAAGATTTGGTGAGCTTTAATGAGTTGCGTTCTAATTTTCTAAATCCATAGTGGTCACATATCACAGGAAAGGCTTGAAACCTTTTCCATCCAGATGAACAAATCTTTTCTCTCTTCCAGAATGTGTCTAATTAATGGATTACCTAGTTTTGCCACTCAAAAGAACCACTGCAGCATTAATCATTGTAACCCAATTTTTCTGCTAATGAGGATTATTTAATAAACCTTGGATCTTGTGGCGGTGCTGGGGGCTTTGGGAGACTGGGGATGTGTGCTTTTACAAAACAACAAGTAAAGTTATTCCTTGGGAGGGATGAAAGGGTCATAGGCAGGAGGACTGTGCGAGAACCCACTGCAACCAAGTCCAATAAACCAAAAGCTGATTTGCTATGAAATACTCGTTGACATGGGATGATCGTATCAAGAAAGGATTGTATGTTTCTGGGTATCCTGCAGCCACTGCAACACACCAAGGCAACCGTCAGGGCTCTATAAATGTACAACAATAACTGTGATAGTAAATTAAAGTGTACATTTTTGTTTATTAAAAATCTTACAAACATAATAAAAACATATATACAAAAAGCTTACATCAGCATAGCAAAAACATAAAGAAAACTAAATATACCAACCTAAACACAGCCATAACCTCCACCTAAACACCCCCCTCAGGCTAAGAAAACATTACACATGTAACCCATGCATGAAGCAATCTTATATAAAAATCTAGGGGACGTGAAAGGACAGAAAGAAAGCCGTACACCCAGACACTGACAAACAGCAGCTATGGAGACCTGACTCCTCCACACCTTTGTCTAGGCCCCCGGCCGCCACCCGTCCTTCTCAAGACCCCGAATCTTCCCAACCTCACCCAGAATGTCGTGCACCACCACCTTGACAGGAAGGACTTTTTTCCGAATGGAAACCTGACGCCGTGCATTCCATGTGAAGAAACGGACTACCAAGCTAACTAGAAAAAGTGTTTCAAAATCAAAATCCTGATGTGTCTCAAAAGCCCCATATGACCACTCGGCATGACTCAAGTGGGAAAGGAAAGAGATGCCCAGAGCCCCACCCACCCGCTTGTAGACTTCTATATTGAAGGGGCACTAAAGCAAGAAGTGGTCCATTGTCTCCTCCACCCCACCATATTCCACTCTTGGACAACCACGCTTCTCTGCAGAGCGATGCTTCAGGTTGCCCTTTACATAGAGTCTGCCATGGAACGAGCGCCAGGCAAAATCCTGAAACTTTAAAGGGATTCTCTCTAGATTGAGCAAACGCAGACCCTCCCTCATAACAGGGCCTGGGCAATCCCTCAAGGCCAGTGGCTCGCTAAAGGCAGATTCAACAACCCTCCTCTCCAAGTCCTTCCTAGGAAGAGACTTAATTTCCTCTGCCATCACTCGCCACTGCCGAAGCATTTTCAGGTATGGGGCAACATAAGCCTGGAGCTCCTCATGTTGGCCCCTCAGGCTTTTCACTGGCCCACCATTCTCCCAGCTTCGCAGAAAAGTCCTAAACCAGGACTGAAAAATACCAACCCACCCTGGCGGTTCCTCTGCCAGCATGTTAACAAAATGATGTTTCAAAAACATCAGAGAAAAAAAATCACCGGGTTGACCATGCCTAGGTCACCCATCCGTCTTTGATGGTAGGTTACAGGCCTCTTAACGAGATTCAGTTTGTTCCCCCATAACAGTTGGAAGAAACGGCTGTAGATTCTCGCATAGAGAGACACTGGCAAAACACAGACAAAGCTGACGTACAGAAATACCAGGATCAGCTAAGTTTTAATCAGATCAATCCTTTCCTTGTAAGAGAGTTTCCAATCCTTCCAGGTGGCAACTTTGGCATCGGCATCTTGTAGCTTGCTATCCCAATTTGCAAGGCCATAATTGCTGGGACCAAATTTGATGCTTAAAACTTTAATTTCCTGTCAGGGCTCTGGGAAGACATTTGGAAACTCGAAGCTGTCGCCTTCCTCCCCCATCCAAAAAACTTCACTTTTATCCTGATTGATCTTTGAGCCAGATGCCTCAGCATACTGCTCCATCACTGAGACCACGTCCTCCGCCTCCTCTGTCCCAGAGATGAAAACAGACATGTCATCAGCATAGGCCACAACCCTCAGAGGAGGCTCACCACGAATGCCCAAAGGCACTCCGCACAACGGTCTGCTCTACAACCTCTGGATGAAGGGATTGATTGCGAATGCGTATAGCAGAGGACTCAAAGGACACCCCTGACGCACACCTGAGCCTACCTCAAAGGGCCATCCGATCCAACCATTCATAAGTATGAAGCTTTCAGCCCCTCTGTACAAGGTCTTCAGCCAATTGATAAAGCAGCCATAGGTACTCATGATTGACCTGATCAAAAGCTTTAGCCTGATCCAAGTACTTTCTCCAGCCCGCAGCCCGCAGCCCTTCACCGCTCCAAGGCCTCCCGGACAGCTAACACCGCTGAAAAAGTGCTTCTACCCTGAACTGAACAGTGCTGATGGCTGAAAAGTAAATCGCCCGCTACAGACGATAAACATCAGAAAATTATTTTTGCCAATATCTTCCTATCAACATTAAGAAGGCTAATGGGCCGCCAATTCTCAATTCTAAAAGAATCCTTACCCTTTGACAGAAGAATCACCGCAGATTGTCGCATGGAGGGAGAGAGCGAACCCTCTCTCAGACAGCCATTAAAAACCTCCACCAAATATGGGGCCAGAGTATTCTTAAAGTGCTTCTAAAACTCGGCTGTCAATCCATCTGGCCCAGGCGACTTCTTAATGGAAAGCTTATCAATAGCCTTAACCACCTCATCTGCTGTGATGTCCTCTGTCAAACTTGCAAGAGAACTGCCACTTCCCAGTCCTGGTATAGAATCCAGAAAACTTAATATGCCTGCCCGATCAAGGTCCCTACTGCTCAGGAGGTCAGCATAATATGACCTGGCGGTTTCCAGGATCCCCGACTTGGACTTCGTCAAGGAACCTGTACTCTCAACCAGGCCTACAACTGACTTAACTGCTCTACCTTGTTTGCAATTCTGGTAAGGGTCGGGCGAGTGATATTTCCCATAATCCCTTTCCAGAATCAGTGAGGCATGCCTGTCATATTGACATTCTCTGAGCAAGAGTTTAACCTCAGATCATCCCTGGATCTCCATTATCTGACACAAGCCTATCAAGCTTCTTCCGTAGACGCTGGTAGGTGACGTACTTATCAAGCTGTTTATTTCTTCCTATGGTCTTAAAAAACCAACAATCCTTCGTTTTGTAAGCTCCCACCACTCTGACCTACTGCTGCAAAAGTCCATGATTGATACCTGTGCCTAAAAAAAATCCTCAAAGGATTGTCTCACCTTCACATCGTCCAGGAGTGCCAAATTTAGCTTGCAGGTACCCTTCCCCCTAGGTGGTGTATTGGGGCTATTCAGAGTCACAGACAAAATACAGTGATCGGAAAACTCCGCCGCCTGACACACTGGTGCTGAGAAGGCAGAGTTCCCCTTTAAAAAAAAAACTATTCTACTCTACTCTATTCTACTCTGACTACTACCTCGCTGAAAAGTGAATCCCAAATCATCTGGGCAGCAATGAATGTGCACATCAACCAGAACTGCCTCTCTAGCTTATTTGTTCAAGAAAAAGCCTGGCTCCAGTACATTTCCTGTCGTTAGTGACGGTGTTGAAATCACCACCGAAGACAACTTGCCGGGCTGTAAAAAGAAAAGGCTTGATCTTCATGAAGAGGCATTTCCTGTCCTACTTTGTCTGGGGCCCATAGATGTTGATCAGGCACAGGTCCTGCCCCTACATGGAGACCTCTAAGACCATGCATCTCCCCATTTCTACCTCAATAATCCGCCGACAGGTTACCATGCCGGAAAAAGTAGACAACCAGGTCTCTTGCAAAAAGAAAATATCAGCATCAAACCTGCTGAGCAAAAATAAGGCCCTATTACGAGCACTTACTGATTTTATGCTGGCGACATTAATGGTCGCCACCTTCAGTGGAGTGGGAACCGCCATCAGGATGATTGAGGTATATGTTTCTTAGCCTGCTTACCCCCATCCCTACCTGCAGACCCTACACGCTTCAATATCCCTTGTGATTCCTCCTCCATAGACTCATCACCAGAAGAACTTCCACCCTCCACCTCAGAAAACACCTCAAAAGCATTTGCCAACTCCACCCTCCTAGGTCAGGAGCTTTGATATCCTTCCTCTTTCTCCGCCTCTTACCATTTTCCTTTTAGCCTCCAACCATTCCATATCCTCATTCGACAATCCCGACAGCAGAACCCTCTCCCCTCGTTCCCCAGGACATCCTCAGACAAAACCCCCACATTAACCCCATCTTCCACATCTTTCACCCTGACTTCCACATCATTCACCTTGCATTCTGCACCAGTTACTTTCATTCCCTTCCCCTTCCCACCTCCCCCTCCACCATCATCCAATCCATCACTCACTCCACCCCTCTGTGTCTGCTGACCTTGAACCGCTGCACTTCTGCCATGCCAACGAAGAGGTTTTGGCACAACCATACACGCTGGTCCAGCACCCTCCACTACACTAGGAGAAACAATAGGTGCAGACACAGACTTGACAACCACACTTTCTGACACTGACTGGGAGACCACAGACTGGGGGGACACTGACACCACAGATGACCTCACAGACACAGATTCTGACGGGACGGAGACACTAGGAACCCCCTGGTACAACCTTTGCCAACCCAGACTCTTTTCTATCTAGACGGAAGAATTCCTCCCAATATCTCAGGCTTATTGTGCAAAGCCTCAGGGCACTGGCTATAAGGGTAACCGACCTTATCACACAAGTTACATTTAATGATGTTACAGTCCCTTGCCAGATGCGCCAGTTGCTGAAACAAAGACCACTCTGTTCTGAACAGTTAGAGGAGAAATGTCCTTTGACTCCACATTTATGGCACACCTTAGGTTGACCAGGGTAGAAGACAGTAATCCTATCTCTACCAATAAAGGCCTGACCCTCAACCAGACCCATAAATCCTCGGGTGGTATAGACTCATTCCTAGTCAGGATAGTTACATTCTTAATCAAGGGCTGTCGCGAGAGCCCCTTCCAGGCTGGCTTATATACATGCTCAAACCACTCCCAAAACAGATCCAGTGATTCTGGACGCACAAATGACAAATCATATTCAAAGGAACCAGTCAGACTGATAAGAGCATAAATATGCTCTGCCTTAAATCCCATGGCTAGGATCTTATCCATAACCACCCTCCTGATAGGTGGAATACCTCCTCCTTCCCACCTGAGCTGTACCACATTCCTGCGTTTAATGGAAGGTGCGTTAGGTGAAAGTAGCACAACTGGCTCCCTTCCACCACCAGCAGCATGACTTTGTCCGGACACAGCCTTAGCATAATTCCTAATTGGGACAGATGACACATTAACTGGTTGCATAGGAATATTAAGTGGCAGCGTAGGAACCTCTGAAATCTGGTTTGGTAAATTACCCACCACTTGATCCTCCCTCCTCCCCTCCAGCACAACAGTCCCACTCACCATAGTCCCAGAAGTACCACAGATACCAGCAGTCCCGTCATCAAGTAAAGTCTTCTGTTTAGAAAAAAACACCAGCTGTTTCAGCGTTCATACGGCCCTGCTCTGCAGTTTCAATGTTCTGCACTGTTAGTGTCTATGTGGGACTCCTCGCAGCCAGCTCCTCCTGCATTCCCTGCTGATTTCAAGGATCTGTTGGCAGGTGTAATCTCGAGAGAGTCCTCCACACATTAAGAGAGATTTTTAGCGAGCTTTCCATTATCATGATCCTCATCTGATGAGTCGGTGCCGCTCAAGGGAGATTCCATTTCTGTAATGCCTGCAGCAATCCCCCATTTTCCTCAACCTCCTCCTGAGATGACCCAGGCTGCTGGGGAGGGAGGGGGGCAGATACTGACTCAGGCATGACAGAGTCAGTATCCACATGACAGATCCTGAGACAGGGGTAGTACTGGGGCCACCATGTGAAGCCACTTCCTTACCCCTCATTCATACTGTCACCGTTGCTCTGGTATCCACCATCTGGCTGGTACTGGCACAGGCACTTTCCTTCATCTGTTGGAATCTCTCCTCATTCTCACACTTTTCTCTGAACACACCGCTGCTCTCCTTCAGAGAGGCAACCAACTTGTCCTGCTTTTTCAATGACTCCTCCAGAGACTTTAGCCTTGGGGACTTTAGATTTGGAGACTTCCCTCTTACTGTTTCCAGACTTACTGTGCAGGTATTTCTTTTTTCTGAGCTCTTCTTTCATTACAGCAAGCTTCTATTCCTCTTTAGCAATGCGCCAAAGTCTGTTCACCACTCTATCCTGGAGGACTGGTAAGGATTCCTCTTGCATAGGGACAGGCCCAGGATCCATTGCAGCTTGAGCACATGGAGTAGGCCTCATTGCCTCTGGAGAGCCTCCAGCTTCATCTCCCCTTACCTACTGCATGGGGTCTGGGTGAGAAGCCTGTAGGACAGACCCAGGCTTGACGTTTCCTCTAGCTGAGACCAAAGTAGAGTGAGCCAACAGCACCTTGCGAAACAGCACCACCTGGTAGAGAAGCTCCTCTAGTACAGAGACTGATGTGATTGGCTTGGTGTTCTCTGTACAGCACTGCAACGTATCTCAGAGCTATATAAACATAACAGTGTGTGACTGAGGTGGGGACATTAGAGTGTAAGCTCCTCTGGTGCAAAGACTATGTGAATGGTTCAGTGTTCTTTGTACAGTGTTGCAGAATACAGTATGTCAGAGATATATACTGTAAAAGTATAATAATAATGTGTGACTGTGGTGGGGACATTATAATGTACTCTTCTCTTGTCCAGAGACTGATGTGATAGGTTTGGTGTTCTCTGTACAGTACTGCAGAATATATCAGAGCTATATACAGTAAATGTAAAATAATTGTGTGTGACATAAGAGCGTAAGCTCTCCTAGTTGAAAAACTAATGTAAATGGTTCAGTGTTCATTGTACAGCACTGCGGAATAGGTCAGAGCTATATTATTGCATAATAATAGTGTGTGACTGTGGTGGGACATTAGATAGTTAGGCTACTCTCACACTGAGGTGCTTTTATATCGCTAAAAATAGCACCTGAAAAGCGCCTCTCCTGTCACTCAGGCTTTCACACTGGAGCGGTGTGCTAGCAGGACATCAAAAGTCCTGCAAGCAGCAACTTTCAGTCGCTTTAGGAGCGGTGTATACATTGCTCCTAAAGCGCCCCTGCCCATTGAAATCAATGGACAGCGACGCTTTGCGGGCACTTTTGACATGCTCGGTTGTGATGTCAGGGAACACTGTGACATGCTCTGATTTAAGGGGCACTGTGCCATGCTCTGATGTCAGGAAGCACAACTGTGCCATGCTCTGATGTCAGGAAGCACAACTGTGCCATTCTCTGTCAGGGGGCACAACTGTGCCATGCTCTGATGTAAGAGGCACTGTGCCATGCTCTGATGTAAGAGGCACTACTGTGCCATGCTCTGATGTAAGGGGCATTGTGTCATGCTCCGATGTCAGGGGGCACTACTGTGCCATGCTCCGATGTCAGGGGGCACTACTGTGCCATGCTCCGATGTCAGGGGGCACTACTGTGCCATGCTCTGATGTCAGGGAGCACTACTGTGCCATGCTCTGATGTCAGGGGGCACTACTGTGCCATGCTCTGATGTCAGGGGGCACTACTGTGCCATGCTCCGATATCAGGGGGCACTGTACCACGCTCTGATGTGATGTAAGAGGCACTGTGCAATGCTCTGATGTGATGTCAGGGAACACTGTGCCATGCTCTGATGTAAGGGGTCACTGTGCCATGCTCTAAAGTCAGGGGGCACTACTGTGCCATGCTCTGATGTCAGGGGGCACTGTGCCATGCTCTGATGTCAGGGGGCACTGTACCACGCTCTGATGTGATGTAAGGGGCACTGTGCAATGCTCTGATGTGATGTCAGGGGGCACTGTACCATGTTCTGATGTAAGGGGGCACTGTGCAATTCTCTGATGTCAGGGGCCACTACTGTGCCATGCTCTGATGTCAGGGCACTACTGTGCCATTCTGATGTAAGGGGCACTGTGCTATGCTCTGATGTCAGCAAGCACAACTGTGCCATGCTCTGATGTCAGGGGGCACTACTGTGCCATGGTCTGATGTCGGGGCACTACTGTGCCATGCTCTGATATCAGGGGGCACTGTGCCATGCTCTGATGTTAGGGGAGCACTGTGCCATGCTCTGATGTCAGGGGGCACTGTGCCATGCTCTGATGTAAGGGGGCACTACTGTGCCCCTCTGCGGGCAATCTGGTACTAACTGACACTGGCTGACAGGGTCACGAACTGACACTGATGTCACTAGTGATACTAATACAGTGATAATACTGTATTACTATACTATATAATAGTATAGTAATATATAGTATAGTATACTATATCTCCATAGAGATAGATAGATAGATAGATAGATAGATAGATAGATAGATAGATAGATAGATAGATAGATAGATAGATAGATAGATAGATAGATAGATAGATAGATAGATAGATAGATCTATATATATAAAATCACATGTGTCTGAGCTTCTGTTTGGGGTGCACACCCTAATGCAATAGGCTGCGCACACCTATGATCTCTCTATATTGTATAAAGCAAAGGTTTCCACCATCCCCTCATCTTTGTATACACGTGTCATTTGTGTCTGTATAATGTGCAAAAGGTGAATGGACTTAAATGTGTCTTTTGACCTTTTCTATTTTGTCATGAAAACATAACGATCGAAGTATACTCGTACATTGTATAAACCATAAATTCTTTTCATCAAAAACCCAATCATGAAACTACAAAGCACTAAATGTCTCTGAAAAGATCACATCTAAGTGTATTATTAATTTCAGGAGAGGTGGACTTCGAAAGCGAGAAGCCAACATCGCTAAAACATTTTTTACACTAATAATATGTTAGTACCGAAGTATATTACATTATTAAATACAATTAGTAATGAATCTGGATTGTTTAGATCTGAAAACACAATAAAATATGTGTTGCAACATTTTATGGTCAAATAAAATTTGATTGAAAATTTTTAACATTAGCAATTCCATAGCTTGAATTGTTTTCACGTCAAAGCCTTGAAATTTGAATTTCTAATCTGTTATTATAGCTGTCATAATATTCTAATTAATTGAAAGGCTTGCTGAATAAATTGGCTGTTTTCCCTTACACACGAGGGGGATTTTTATAGTTAGCTGCTGGTACCAGATGTCTTACCTTCTCTAGGGGCAATTTACTGTAAAGCCACTGGAAAAAAATGGAAGTGTTTGTGTTGCCTCTAGCAACCATTCAGATGGCAGTTGTTTAGTGTACAAACTAACCTAGCTTTGCAGAGATATTTTTGGGGTGTAAAAAGACAGGTTCTGACAACTTAGCTTAGACTGTAGCTTCCCATGAATGTATTTCAATAAATAGTTCAAGCAGAGTCCTTGTACAATGCCAGCACATTTTTGGGGTTCCATAGTGACCCCCATTAAGTAGGGCTTGATAAATTGATGAACTATCAAAAGAAGCAGCTTTTAGGCATCTGCAACAAATGGTGACTAAAGCAGTCTAGTCTCTATCCCTTACTTCATGTAAGAGACTGAAGGCATTGCTACTTTCCTGGCTTCAATTTTCTTCCTCTGAGTGTACACTCTTATGCCCCGTACACACGATCGCACATTCCGACAACAAAATCCTAGGATTTTTTCAGACGGATGTTGGCTCAAACTTGTCTTGCATACACACGGTCACACAAAGTTGGTCGGAAATTCCGAACGTCAAGAACGCGGTGACGTACAACACGTACAACGAGCCGGAGAAAAATGAAGTTCAATACCCAGTGCGGCTCTTTTGCTTGATTCCGAGCATGCGCGGCAGTTTGTGCATCGGAACTGTGTACACGCGATCAGAATTTACGACAACGGATTTTGTTGTCGGAAAATTTGAGAACCAGCTCTCAAATTTTGTGATGGAAATTCCAATGGAAAATGTCCAATGGAGCCTACACGGGGTCGGAATTTCCGACGAGGCTCCCATCGAACATTTTCCGTCGGAAAATCCGATCGTGTGTACGAGGCTTTAGGCTCCATTCACACGAATGCGTTTTTTTTTTCATGCTTTTTTACATGCTTTTTGCAGTAACGCAGGACATTATTATAACTGGATACTAACATTTATAGGTAAAGTTGATCCAGGGAATATCCGATTGCCTCTCGGATCATCAGGAAGGAATTTTTTCCCCTGCTGTAGAAAATTGGATCATGCTTTGTTGGGGTTTTTCGCCTTCTTCTGGATCAACTGTGGGTATAGGATTGTGTAAATGGGATTGTATTTTTTTTATTATTTTTTGGTGAACTAGATGGACTTGTGTCTTTTTCAACCTGACTAACTATGTAACTATGTAAAATGGGTTCCCATGGAACACGTTCACATCAATGTATTTTTGTGCCTCTGTGCTTTTGGAAAGGGTCAGGGACTTTTATTCCGCAGCATGCAGTCTTTTGCATGTAATAGACTTCAATGGACCTGCATCCAAAATGCAAGTACTGGGATTTTACCGCGATTTGCGGTTTGCTATTTTTGGTTTTTTTTTTTTTGCTTTACATCCACTGTATACAGCTGGTTGAAATCACAAAAAAACGGTGTGGGCCCCCAAAACCATACCAAACCCTCCGGTGGTTGTGGAGGTCTGCGTGCGGGAGGGATTATCAGAATCCGGAAGCCCCTTTAACAAGGGGGCCCCCAGATCCTGGTCCCGCCTATATGAATGAGTATGGAGTACATTCTACCCCTACCCATTCACCAAAAAAAGTAGTGTAGTGTGACAAAAGACAAGAGACAGTTTTTGACAAGTCCTTTATTAAAAATGTCATCTTCTTTCCCCGCTTCTTCCTTTGTCTTCTTTTTCCACCCGCTTCTTCCTCCGGCCTTCTCCTTCCCCGCTTCTTCTTCCAGTCTTCTCCTTCCCCCTCTTCTTCCTCCAGTCTTCTTCTTTCTCCTGTCTTCTTTGTCCGGTCTTCTTCTTCCTCCGCTGCCGCTCCCACTGAAAATGAAAAAAAGACCCTCCTCCGACGCTGCATCCCGCTGATGTCGGACATTTGTTATATAACTATGGGGCGTTGCTATCGGATGTCGTCATCCGGAGACCCCGCCCCTTGTGACTTAATGGACCCATTATGCCCTGTGTGGTGACATCACAAGGGGACAGGGTCTCGGAATGACGTCACCTACCCCATAGTTAGCAGACCGATCGCCGGGGAGCCACGACGGAGGAGGGTCATTTTTCTTTATTTGCAGCGGGTCGGCAGCGGGAGCGGCGGCAGAGAAAGAAGAAGACCGATCAAAGAAGACAGTAGAAAGAAGACGACCAGAGAAAGAAGAAGACCGGAGAAAGAAGCAGGGGAAGAAGAAGACCGGAGGGAGAAGTGGTGTAAGAAGAAGACCTTTTAATAAAGGAGTTGTCAAAAACGGTCTCTTGTCTTTTGTCACACTACACTACTTTTTTCTGGTGAATGGGTAGGGGTACAGTGTAGGATATTGGGGCCCCCTTGTTAACCACTTCAATACCACGGGCGTCATATGACGTCCTGGGCTTTGAGCAGGTATATCTGAATGATGCCTGTAGTTACAGACATCATTCAGATATTGCCGGTTTCAGCCGGCGAATCTCTACACCATAGGAATGATCATAGCGGGCGTTCCGCCGCTTGATAGTTCCTATGGGAGGTGAGAGGGGACGTCCCCCCCCCCTCCCGCCGCCCTCCGGTGCTTGCTCCGACTCACCGTTACAAGGCGGAGAGTGGATCCGCCGGCGCCAGATGTAGATCATAGAGATTTCCGGCCGACCAGATGGTCCCCGGAGTCGGAGGTCGGGCGCGATGTTATGACGTCACGCCCGGCCTCTCCATTAAAAAAAACGGCGCCGCTTCGGCTGGGAAGCGGCGATCGTTTTAGTTTTTTTTTTATTTCAGGCTTCCCAGCCTAGTGGTGAGATATGGGGTCTTATTGACCCCATATCTCACTATTAAGAGCACCTGACATGTCATATTGCTATTACATGGGATGTTTAAATTCCTTGTAATAGGAATAAAAGTGATCAATTTTTTTTTTTCAAAAAAGTGTCAAAATAAAAAGTATAAAATATAATTAACAATAAAAAAAAAAAAAAAATTTTTAAAGCGCCGCTGTCCCCGTGTGCTCGCACGCAGAAGCGAACGCATACGTAAGTCCCGCCCACATATGAAAACGGTGTTCAAACCATACATGTGAGGTATCGCCGTGAACGTTGGAGAGAGAGCAATAATTTTGGCCCTAGACCTTCTCTGTAACTCAAAACATGTAACCAGTAAAAAAATTTCAAGCGTCGCCTATGGGGATTTTTAAGTACCGAACATTGGCGCCATTCCACGAGCGTGTGCAATTTTGGAGCGTGACATGTTAGGTATCTATTTACTCGGCGTAACTTCATCTTTCACAAAATGCAAAAACATTGGGCTAACTTTACTGTTTTGGTTTTTTTTTAAACGCAAAACAGTTTTTTTCCCCAAAAAAACGCGTTCGAAAAATTCCTGCGCAAATACTGTGTGAGATAAAAAGTTGCAACAACCGCCATTGTATTCTCTAGGGTACTTGCTAAAAAAACATATATAATGTTTGGGGGTTCTATGTAATTTTCTAGCAAAAAAATGATGATTTTAACATGTAGGAGTAAAGTGTCAGAATTGGCCCGGTATTGAAGTGGTTAAAGGGGGTTTCCAGGTTCTGCTAAGCCCCCCGCCTGCAGATCCTCCACAACCACCAGCCAGGGTTGTGGGGCCCCCCTGCCCCAAAGCACCCCACCCATGTTGAGGGCATGGTATGGTTCAGGAGGGGGGCACTTGCTTGTCCCCTCCCTTTCCTGACCTGCCGGACTGCATGCTCGCATAAGAGTCTGGTACGGATTTTGGGTGGGGGACCCCAACCCATTTTTTCTTTACATTTTGGCATGTGGTGTCCCCTCCAAATCCATAACAGACCCGAAGGGCCTTTTCACAATTTTTTTTTTTTTTTTTTTTGCTGGCAGTTTATTTTTTGTTTTTTTTACATTCAGCTGTCAGCGGGGAACCTCGCTCACAGCTGATGACTCATTGATTTTTAAGCACATGGTGGCCTGCTTCCAGACCCACTTCTTAGCAACCCACTATATACAGTAAATGTGAAAAAAAACACAAAAGTAAAACGCAAATCGCAACAAAATCGTGGTAAAAACATGGTTAAAAACCCACAGAAAGCACAGCAAAAAGCACAGCAAAAATGCTCAAAAGCAACATGCATATATGTGAATCGAGCTTTGTGAGTTACCAACACTGGAAATAACTTCACTTTAATATGCTGCCAGTGCACCACAGTGCACCTAAAACTGAACATAGCATTTTTCTCAACACACTGCAACCCAAAGATAATTCCAGTCTGTGTGTTGTGCTGCAACATTTAAAACATTTAAAATAAATGGTCATGCAAATAAAGCCTAGCCCATAAAAAAACACAAAATCATTGTGCCTATTACGGTATTTAAATCTCTGAGGGCTTGTTCAGAACATCGTGGTGCAGTAGTGCGTGATAAAATGCAGGATGCAATGAGTTTCCATTCATTCTGAATGGCGCCCAACACATCTCCATAACAGCTGCAGTACAATGTTGGGGTGCAAAAAAAAACAAAAAAAAAACAGAAGAGGAACATATTGGGGGCCAATTCAAGATGAAAATCTGCAGTAACAATGTGAGCTGTAAAGCATAATTTGATGTGGCACTTGGTGTTATCACAATGCAAGTAGGTTTGAATGGGCATTCTCTAGAGCTCTAGATATATTCCAGAATGGCTGGAGCAAGACTCCATCCAAACACCATACAGGCTCATGAAATATCTTTACCAGGCAGCTACAGAATTTCTTTTTAAAAGAGGGACTTTAGTAAGTTCAATATTGATGTGACACATCTTCTTTTTGTTTTCCCAACAGTTCCCCCTGATGATCCGGTAATCATTGGTGGTCCGATAATAAGCCTACGTGCCGGAGACCCGCTGAATTTAAGCTGTCATGCAGACAACGCCAAACCAGCAGCGACCATAATCTGGATGAAGGACAGCGATGTGCTGAACGGGGCCACATACTCCAAGGTCAGCATTTTCACAAGCTGTGTGCTGAAGTTTTGCTGCTGCTGAGAGGGCCGCTGTGGGCAGCACATCAGCGCAGGGGTAGGGGGGAGCTGCCGCTGCTCTCATTATCCTCATCTTTGTTATATCTTCATTATCCAAAAATTTAGGGGAAGTGATTTTCTCAGGGGTAAAGCTCTGCAATTCAAGGCAGCTTTATATGATCAGGAGAAGCATATCTGAACATTTTGTTCTGTCAGACTGTGTACGGATTTAGATCTTGTTCTTTTTGGATTAAACTGAACCTGTCTCTAGAGTATAACCTAACATTAAAATCAACATCAGTTGGTATAATGTGCCGGTAGATACCTCCAACATGTCAAAATTATGCTTCAATATACCTCTTAGCAAAAAATTTAATCAAAACCAAAACTCACACTACCCTAAATGCCCCATTGAGGGTTGCCATTACAAATCATGGGGCTACCTGACAGGGCCCTGTACAGTCTACCAGACAGGCACTGTCCCCCCCCTCTGCCCCCATAGGTCAGTTGATCACAGGGATCAGCTAAGAGTGAAAGTGTTGAGCTGTTGAACTATTAAATGAACTTACCTTTCTGCACTCAACACAGTAGGAAGAGTTGCCAGGAACATTCCATACAGAGAAAGGATAATCTAGAATATGAATGCTTCATCACATCCCAAGCTCTTTCCTCACTCAGCTCTCAGCCCTTGGTTGTGGCCAGTGGGGATAGGAATAGTCCTGGGCCCAGCGTCAGTAAAAATAAGCATGGCCTCAGGCTTGGTGGTTAGCAGGAGGAGGAGTAGTGCCCTGTCATTGGTATTAGTGTAAGGAATATACAAGAGTTGCGCTACATCATTTTTTGTTATTTATTTAGTATAGTAAGTTTAGAATCACTTATGGGTGTTGGCCAGCAACTTTTCTAGCAGCAGTTTTTGCACATATCTTTGCTGTGGTTCATACATTATTGGATTGCGCAGGTTGATTATTGGTACACTGTGTAAGGAATATCACCCCATCGCTGGTATCAGTGGAAGAAACAGTGCCCCATAGTTGGTGTCAGTGGGAGAAATAGTGTCCCGTCGTTGGTGTCAGTGGGAGGAATAGTGTCACATCGTTGGTGTCAGTGGGAGGAATAGTGCCCCATAGTTGGTGTCAGTGGGAGAAATAGTGTCCCGTCGTTGGTGTCAGTGGGAGAAATAGTGTCCCGTCGTTGGTGTCAGTGGGAGGAATAGTGTCCCGTCGTTGGTGTCAGTGGGAGGAATAGTGTCACATTGTTGGTGTCAGTAGGAGAAATAGTGCCTCATCGTTTGTGTCAGTGGGAGGAATAGTGCCCCATCATTAACAATTGTGGGAGGAATAATGCCCTATCATCAGTGTCTGTGGCAGGAATTATGCCCCAAGGGCCAGTGGACAACCAGTGTTGTCAGTGGAAGAAACGGGGCCCCAGTGTTAGTGTCAGTGGGAGGAATAGTGCCCCAAGGGCCAGATAAAGGCTAGCAAAGCGCCGCATCCGGTTATCTGGGCGGAGTTTGGAGACCACTGCCCTAAGACAAGGTTCGGGCAAGTAAAAATTATTATTTTAGTAACCTGTTTATTTGTTTCTGTTGTATTTTTCATACCACATAAAAACAAATGCACATACCTACATATAATAAAGGAAACAAAGCCGTATCTGGGCCAAATGTAACGTAAACTGGGTGAAAGATAACATACAAACTGACACAGTGTACTAAATACAGAAACTGTACTGCTTTGTAGGGGATGACTCCAACCCAAATGTTTCTTTTCTGGAGAGGTGTATACCCACTGTTAGCACCACTAAATCTCTCTTGTAGTTGTTTCCACAGACTGTTTTCTGTTATACAAGAACCAAATCAAGGTTATCACAGTAGCATGATTAAGGTTATAGGGAAGAGATAACAAAATTATTTCTGTCTGGGACAATTTGATTTGCTGTCTGTAGTCAATTAAGAACCACCATATTTCAGGCATTACAAAAGACCCCATTATCAGGACTTTTTGCAGAAAAAGTTATGATCTGGATGGGGATGGATGTGTTTCATGGGAAACATTTTGTGTTATTTCAAAGTCAAGCCAATGACTGGAAGCACACTTTTGAATTTACACTGCATTTGCAATTTTTCTGTTAATCACGTCCATCACTATCCAGATCGTACCTGCATTATAAGTACTAAAGAAGGGAATCTTTTAAATCTCCTGGAACGCATTTATCTTTTTTTTTCTTTAATTCAATGAAAACAACAAATAATTTAATCTGTAAATAAATAAATTCTCTGGCACTCTCTTTGGCTTTACCATAATTTATTTTATTTTTTTTGTTGTTGTCTGAATTTACATTGGTGAGATTTTTAACTTGACTTCCTGTTCTAGTGACACAGCAGGAACATAAGCTAAAGTGCGGATAAATTGTGGCTTTGACATACATCACTAGGACAGATGTCCCCGCTGGGAGATTTTCCCTCACCTGCTGTTCTTGTGACAGCTGTCAGCAGTTGAATTTCTTCTCACTTTCTGCCCTTTTATGTCTCACTTTCTGACAACTCATCAGCGATACAGAAAGCAATAAGAAATTGATAGATGTTCTAATCCTCCCCTATTCTGTTTTAAACTATAATAAAAAATAAAAATGTACCTTGTACAGTACTAAGTTTCTATTTAATATGAACCTGCCAGATCCTAAACATTGGGGTTTATTTACTAAAGGCAAATCCACTTTGCACTGCAAGTGCACTTGGAAGTGCAGTCACTGTAGATCCGAGAGGGACATGCAAGGAAAATAAAAAACAGCATATTTGCTTCCCCTCATTTCAGATCTTCCCCACGGATTTAAAGCGCCTGCACTTCCAAGTGCACTTGCAGTGCACTTGTAGTGCAGAGTGGATTTGCCTTTAGTAAATCAATCCCATTGTCTAAACTAACAGTAGTGTTGAAATACAACAACTTGTGGTCCCAGAAAGAACCCCTGTTAGTCTTCAAGTCAATTAAAGATGAACTCCAGGTACAAACACTTTTATTTAACTATATGCTTAGTAACCACAATGGATATAAATTTACTTTGTGTTCACCAAAGGATAGATACTACCTTGTAAAAGTAGCAGTGATACCATCTCTGTGCAGTACATAGCCTGTGCAAAGAGCAGAGCTGTGGGAGAGGCCCAGTATCACCACCCACTACAGGCTGCCTACAGAAAATGACAGGAGGGGGTGAAGTCAAGACCAGTCACCCTGCACAAAAAGAGGGAGCAGCAGTGACTGATCTATATTACAGCCTTAATGCAGGGAATGCATTAAGGTAAAAGAAAAAAATTGTGACCTGAGAACCACTTTGCCAGCTCTGCAAGTGTTTTTTTGCTGGCTGCAGAGTAGGGTGCAAAGGGCTAAAACAGGCAGCTTTGAACACTACAGTTGGAGGTCTCTGGACCATGGGGAGAGGTGGATCATCCAAATCCAAGAATTCTTTAAATCTCAGATGTTGCTTAAATAGTTCAGACATCTGCTAGTTATAAAATCTGGAGTAAACCTTGGCTACAGTAATGCCGCGTACACACGGTCGGACTTTTCGTCTACAAAAGTCCGACGGACGCCGACGGACCAAATACGGCGGACAATCTGATCGTGTGTGGGCTTCCCCGGACTTTCAGTGGACTTTTCCAGCCGCAAATCTTACGGACTTTAGATTTGAAACATGCTTCAAATCTATACGTCGTAACTCCGCCGGACCCAGAAATCCGCTCATCTGTATGCTAGTCCGACGGACAAAAACCCACGCTAGGGCAGCTATTGGCTACTGGCTATCAACTTCCTTATTTTAGTCCGGTGTACGTCATCACGTACGAACCCGTCGGACTTTTGTGTGATCGTATGTAGGCAAGTCCGTTCATTAGAAAGTCCGCCGCAAGTCCGCCAAAAGTCTGTCGAAAGTCCATCGAAAGTCTGTCGGACGGGCTGTCGGACTTTTGTAGCCGAAAAGTCCGACCGTGTGTATGCGGCATAAGACTGGTATTACGAATTACAATAAGAATGGTTGACTACAGTTTGTAGCACAGTTTAAAGTCACAGTCACTGCCTACTGGCATATTGTTTTTGGCACAGTCAGTTTAAGCTTAATGCAAAGTGCTCTTCACTGCAGAATATTTTTGCACTTTCTAGTCATAGAAGTCCTCTGTCTCACATGCTCCTTTCCAGCAACCAAACAGTAATCTTAGTGGGGAAAGCAAACCCTAAATGCCTTGTTTTACAGCTGCTTCATTTCTGGCTTTTACAACCTCTATTTTGTCACTCAAGTGGCTGTAGATTTTGCAATAATATTTCCTTCTCTGTATTTGCTCCCAGCAAGCTGATTCCATAATCCCTGCGGCCAGAGCAAACAGGTAATTAAAAATGCCTGCTTAAAATGCAGGCCAAAGCTGTGCCTGTTCCTTCCTGGAACGCTCTGTGGCTCACTGCGCTCTATGGTGGCGCCATTGAACCAAGAGAATGAGAGGAAATTGAAAGCTTTTGCATGCATTTAGCATATCATTACGTTTCTCACATATCTATTGTGCCTGAAAAAATGCCACAATAGGAGAAAAGAAACGAATTCAGTTCCTCTGGAGAGGAAAAAGTAGCATTCATAGGAATATTTCAATAACCCAGATTTAAATATTCAGCCCTTTCATGGTTTTCTGTGTAGGCTTGCCACAATAGCATGGTATAATTTAGAGGAGAACATGACAGCGATGATGCAGAGGATTAGGAAGCTGCGGGGTTGCAGAGGGCTACAAGTATAACATAGACACTGTTACAGGTTATAAAGAACACACGGGACAAGTCAGCAGAAACAATGTCACCTCAAGGTGAAGAATGAAGAGGTTTTGGTGATCAGATTACCGGAGCTGTGACAGGGTGAGAGGTCTGCTGGGAACACAATCCACACAGCGGGTTCCTTGCCAATATTCTCTATCTTCTACTTCTTCAAGGATGCAGGTGTCGAGGAAAATTAGAAGCTTTTTTGTAAATCTCTGTACTATGAGCAAGATGCTAGGGTGCCCAGATTGCATTCGCTTTCATGTCTTAGTACCGACTTTTAATGAAACATGCACGGTTTCTTATGTTATAGTCGGGAAGGAAGACACGCTCGGCTCTGTATGTAACTTCTTTTATATTTCAGAACTTCTCTGAAGACTGTGGGGCCCAATTAAATATCCCATCAAAGTAATTGCTTCTATTGACCCCACTTCATTGTATTTTGCTGCTAATTTTTTCTCTGATTTATAAGAGTTTGAAGTGGAAACTCCAGCCTCAAACTATAGGCAAATCTAAAAGATCAACATTTAATCCAGGAATCCAGGCATTCTTTAAAACAAAAATATTGAATGGATATAAAAAATAGCTAGGTTGAGTACTGGAGTCTAAAATACAAGCATTATTGAAAAGGAAAAAGTATCTCTGTATTCCAAAAATAATGAAAACGTACAGTAAATGCCATGTGTGAAGGTGCTTTCAATTTTCCAGGACATGGTATAGCTAGTAATGATTAGTCACATTCAGCTAGACTTATTTTGTAATGTTAAAGAAGTTTGTTTTACTGCTCTTCTAAGCGGCTTCCTCAGTTAAAATGTGTCTTAGGAACATACCTGGGCATTTACATGGACAACTTAATTTAACCATAGTGTCATGAAATTGGTCAGGATAGAAGTTTTTTCAATAAATTGTTGGGAGGTGTGCAAGACTGAAAAACTGTTTACATTAGAACAGGAGGTGTTTCCACTGCTCCTGTCACTATTAACATCTGCCTTGACACAATGGCACCATGGTCATCAAGGGTCTCCAAACTACGGCCCTCCAGTTGTTCAGGAACTACAATTCCCATCATGCCTAGTCATATTTGTGAATGTCAGAGTTTTACAATGCCTCATGGGACGTGTAGTTCCGCAACAGCTAATGGGCCGTAGTTTGGAGATCCCTGGATAAGGTGTATGAGTTTCCTGTGTGCACATAAATACTGGGGTATGTCCCAAAACTCATTTGAACTGAGGAAACTACTTGGATAAGCAAAGAAATATCATCTTTACAGAATACGTTCAGCTGAATGAAACTACTACTAGTCATATGTGAGAGGGTTTTTAAGCACATCCTATGTACTATATGGACAAAGCTTTTTAGACATCTGATCATCACACCTACAATATGGCCAAAAGCATGTGGGCCACCTTTCAATGACTGAGTTCAGTGTTTCCAGTGTTAATACTGTTAATGCAATTGTTAATGCGATAGCATACAAAGATACTTTAGCCCAGTGGTGCCCAAACTGCGGCCTTTATCTGGCCCTTTTTGGGCACTATTGCAACTGACACCAACAATAGAGCACCATTCCCTTTACTAACACCAAGGATGAGGCACTATTCTTCTCATTGATATTAGAAATGGGGCATTATTCCTCCTATTAAAACCAATGATGGGGCTCTATTCCTCCAACTGATACCAACGATTGGGCACTGATGCTAATTCCAGTAGCCACAGTGTGGCCCCTCTATAGCGTCAAGGATAGTAAACTGGCCCTGTGTTTAGAAAGTTTGGAGACCCCTGCTTTGGACAATTGTTCACTTCCAAACTTTTAATAGTTTTGGGAAGGACCTTTCTATTTCATGATGACTGTCCCTCTGTGCAAGTGCAGTTCTACTCATTTTCCCCAGAACTTGGTGAATGTGGTAAAACTTCACTTTGTAAAGAACATCCCGTTGGGTTCAAGGAAAAATTATTATCTTGCACATAATTATGGAAATTAGCAGAGCTTTACCACATTCACTAAGCAAAGTCTATTTGCCTTTAGTAAATAAACCCCAATTGGATTGGTAAATATTAGGCCTCATGCACACTTGGCTCTTCTGAATGCTTTTCTCCTGACAGGAGAAAAGCAGTGTTAGAAATGTGCCAAAAAAGACCTTTAATGTTTGTAACATTTCGTCTTGCTAACTCCCTGGTCATTTTGTGGTCACTGGGTCAGTGGCACAGAGATCCGTCAATAATCCTTGTTCCCCTCCAGTTATACCCCCATCTTCTTCTTCCCTCTCCCCTCCCCTTCTTCTCTCCAACCCAACCCCCCCCCCCCACCCCCATTTTTCACCTCATTTCTTATTAGTGCTATTTATGCCTACATATGTCTTAGTAGACGATTGTTCCTGGGACAAGCGTCCCCATCCACAGTCATTTTGGCTTTGCAATTCATAGTACTTCTTAATTTATCTGTACTTTGATATTGTAATCTTTTATTTGATCTCCATGATACCTCTCTGTTTGGTCCATGTATGCTTGACATATGTTCAATTGTATTTCTAGAAAAAAAAATATGAATGTAAAAAGTGCTTGGGTGTTTATTTATTTCATTGGGCAGAATGCTCATTTGTTCTGGCCATTGGAAAAAATAAATGCTTAAGTGCTAAACGCATCTAGCAGTTAGGCGCAAGTAGACGCGTTCACACACGTCTAAAGAGGAAGTAAACCCTGATGGGTTTACTTCCTCTTTGTTTCCCTGCAAAGGTAAAGCATAATGGGCTACTATGCTTCACATAGTAGCCCATTATGTGTCACTTACCTGACACAGGAGCCTGCGATGTCACCGTTGTCCCCTCTGCTACGGAGCGTCCATCTTCTTTCCGGGTATCGCGGCTCCGGCGCTGTGGTTGGCCGGAGCCGCGATTACGTCACTCCCGCTCATGCGCACGGGAGCCACCACTAACGGCATACTGACGTTAGCGGCATGCTCAGTGCACCTACGTGCATGCGCCGTAGACAGCGGTGCCTGTCTTTTTGCAAATATCTCCTAAACTATGTAGGTTTAGGAGATATTTCTTGGACCTACAGGTAAGCCTTAATCTAGGCTTACCTGTAGGTCAAAGTGGTCTGTAAGGGTTTACAACCACTTTAAGTGTGTCAGGCTTTTTACTGGCCAAATGATCCTCTCCTGAACACAATTTTGGTGCTTTCAGATGTCCTAATCACCCCTGCCTCTAAACGCCTCTAGAAACCTATGTGTGCATAGACACATAGACTAACATAGAGGGCAGAAAAAACATCAAACGCCTGTATAATGGGTGTTTGACACGTGCAATATAATATGCATTATATCACCTCTTTTTCTAATCTCTGTTTGTATCTTTTAACGTTTGTATCTTTTAACGTTGCAGAAAACTCTCACAGTAACCAGTTTATGATGTTTTTTTGTGACCCATTGAGGAAGAGCTCATAGTTCACCATATTTTCTTGTAATAAGCAGTGTTACTGGTAGCTGGAAGTGTCCTTAATATCCGGTGCTAATGATGGAGTGTCTATTGTTGGATGCTTATTGCCCCACAATATTACACTCATAATTTCTCCTATCTGCCTATAAAAGTATTGTATTAAGAAATATATTGGAGACAGATTAGTGTGTTGTCACTAGAGAGGGCCGTACAGGGGACATTATAGAACAGATTTACAGTGTAATTATATTGAATAGATTCAAGGCTGTATTTAGAAACTGCACTGCCACAGGTCCATGTGAATGATCGCATTTTTCTATACAAGTTCCACCTCTTTTTCCCAAATGGAGAAGGAAGAATGACAAAAAAAGCTCTAACCCTTGTCGATTCTACTGTCCAAGGCCTCCTGGCCTTTATGGACCATACAGCCCGAAACAGAATAATGAATAACTAGCGTGCCATGTCCTGGAAAAAAGTGTTGCTGCGCAAGCAAGGCATTTTAGCTCTACCGATTTCAGGCACCAGGCTGCCTAAGAAAGTTGCTTAAGATCTAACTAAAGCCATTTTTGTTGTTGCTTTACATGCAGTAAGGACTGGTTAAAACTCATATCAGTTTTTTACCTTTCATGTTTTCCCTTCACTTCCTGTCCTGAAGGCATCCAAGCAGTGACAATAGACACCACACCAATTTTTGCATAATTACCAAATGTGTTGCATGGCATTAGCACTTATATAATGCTCCAAAATGTCTTTGCATGCTGTAGCTTTAAAGTGATTGTAAAGGTAAATAAAAAAACAAAAAAACAAACAAAAAAAAAACATCTCTATACTTACCTGGTCTGTCCAATGGCCGCAAACCTCCTCTTTACAGGTCCCTCACCAGTGCTCCTGGCCCCTTCCCTCTGTCCAGTGCCCCCATAGGAAGCCGCTTCCCATGGGGGCACTCGTGCTTGCTCACACCCAAGCCCCGCTGCTGCATTCATTGACAGACAGCGGGACTCAGCCCCGCCCCCGCTCCCTCATCACTGGTTTTGATTCACAGCACTGGGAGCCAATGGCTCCCGTTGCCCCAGCAAAGCCAATGAGACGCGAGGAAGTGAGGAGAGAGAAAAGCTGCAGACTTGCACAGTGCTGGATTGAATGAGAGCTCAGATAAGTAAAAGGGGGGTAAGGAGGGATGCTGACACCTACAATTTTTACCTTAATGCAAAGAATGCATTAAGGTAAAAAATGATAAGACTTTACAACCACTTTAAAGCTGAACTCTAGATATGATCGTTATAGAATAATTACATTGATTCAGCTTGAAGCAATGAAAGTATAGATACTGTATCTCATACCTGAGGGGTTGCTGGAGAACCTAACAATCCCTGCAGTACTATTACAACAAAAGTCAAGATCTTCTGGGTCCTGTTCTGGGCAGCATCTGCTCTGCACACTTGCCACAGACGATTATGCCTCGTTTCCACCTAGCGGATCGGTTTGAGTCGGATCGGTTTGGACGGCCTAGAATGGTCCGGCCTATTCAGGCGAGCGTTTCCACTGCAAGTCGGACCGACAGGGGCCATACGTGGGTTTAGAAAACATGCTGTCATGACGTCACACGTCCACCAATAAGTGTAATGTATCGTAGCTCCGCCCTAACCGAACCGTTCCATTTTCTATGGCCCCACATCTGAAGCAGGACCCTGAATGGAACGGTTCGGTTGTATGGGCCGCTTTCATAATGGAAACACCCAAAATAGCGTACCGTACCGAACCGATCCGCTCAGTGGAAACGAGGCATTACTTGCTCGGTACTGCAGCCATTCACAGAATGCCTTGTATTTTTTCAGTAAATACAAGGTGTTCTCTGATTGGGCAAGGTGGAGATGAGGAGTCGTGATGTCACGATCTCCTCTTCATCCAATCAGAGAACACCTAATATTCTTCTGTCATTCTGTAAACGTCAGTAGTGGTGAGCACTTGGCACAGGAACTTCAACGGTAATTGTCAGCTTCCACAGTGACTCCTCGGGTATGAGATATGCATAATATAAGTATGCAAAAAAGATCATACCTGAAGTTCAGCTTTAGCAGTACGCTTCACCTGAGCTTCATCATTCGTCTTCAGAATGGGATGTCCAACAAGCTTATATAAGTGTGGTGGTCACATAGGCATGCGCAGGGGGTGTGCCAGGTGTGCCTGGGCACACCCTAACCACTACATGCAGTGCTGATTCCCCCTACTGCCTGGGCTTCCCCAGGTTGGCCTGGCAGTGCGGCTGGCTTCCCTCCTCTCCTCTCCCCCCCAGCTGCTGTGGGGGATGTTTCAGGATGGAGAGTTGGGGAAAGGGGCTAGTAAATATGTCACTTACCAGAGCCATTCTTTTCTAAATTAACACAGTAAACGCACTCACTCACTGTGTTCATTCATAACTGAAGCATAGTAAACTGTGTTTACTACGCTTCAGTTTGTGAATCAGCAGGAAGCAGCTCACCACAGAGCACTTCCTATTAATTTACTGTGCCGTGCAACTGAGGCTGTGTGTATTTGAGCTTTGGGGTGCACACCCTAATGCAACAGGCTGCACACACCTATGGGTGGTCAGATGAGCACAAATTGTTGGTCATATAGTGTATCTTACTGGTTAAATGGTTAATCAGTTAAGGGCTTTTTGGCAATAAAAATGGCATCCCATGCTGAAAAGATAGATTTGTAATCTTAATAGTTTTAACTGCACTGTGAATTATTGATGAATCTATTATCGTAATGATACTTTAGGCCGCCGGGAGAAGGGACCGGGGAACAACAAAACCCTGATATTTTCTTATCATCTGATCAAAGTACTGACAACGCAGACATCAGTGCATCCTTTCTGCCTAATGAGCATGTTCCTGAACAAAGTAGCACTGAGCGGAAGCACCACCTCGGAGCTGGCCCAGAGATATTATTGCTGATGTATATGGAAATATCTGTCTGATATTCTAGTCAGAGTTCAGGGTTTTCTGAAGCTCAGAATTTTAGAGAAAAGAGAACCATAAGATGCAAAGGAAAACTTTAGACAAAAAATATAACGTATCACATTTTTTTTGCAAGGCATTCTGTAAAATAATGTTATTAAATATTAAATTTCCATTTTAATCTGCAGCCTGCTTGGGATTTCTATAACTAACGGAAAATGTAAATGTCTCTTCCTTGCAAGCATGGTCTAAATATTCAGTCTGTAGACAGGAAGATTTTCCAGAATTCTCACTACTACCCTTATAACTGGAACATTACCCTTCAGGGGTTCACAGCTTATAGGTAGCCTGTTGCTGCGGGTGTAGCATTCCCAGTGCATCTGTAGGTTTACTGCACTGGGACTCTTGAGTTATTTTGAGGGGACAGCAAATTTACACTGTTATACAAGCTGTACACTCACCACTTTATATTGTAGCATCGTGTCATTTCTTCAGTGTTGTCACATGAAAAGATAGAATAACATATTTACAGAGAGAGAGAGAGAGAGAGAGAGAGAGAGAGAGAGAGAGAGAGAGAGAGAGAGAGAGAGAGAGAGAGAGAGAGAGAGAGAGAGAGAGAGAGAGAGAGAGAGAGAGAGAGAGAAAATCCTGTCAATTAAGCAGCTAAACACTCTAGGCCAAAATATCAGGTCCCAGTAATAGAACATATAAAAACATTAGTGCAGCACTAAGCAAATCAATAAAAAAAATAAAAGTTCATAGGAAGCAGGACAATATAGATCCCAGACACTGTCGAGATGTGCCTCTAAGTTTATCCAGTCATTGAATCCGTGCAAAAGCCTCCACCACAGACAATGCTGGCCGCTCACCTCACTGTGTGGACCCCTGATTAAACAGACAGGTCAAACACACATTCCCATACAGGGTAATAATAAGGACCGATGATGCCTGAAAAGGATCTCCTGATGGCTGTATGCCAGAGTCAGCTGGAACGATAAACTCACGTGCCAACAACGGCTGTATATTGATCCAGAATTTAAAACATAACGAATATGCAAAAAATTTTAAAACAATATAGTGCTCTCTGCTGTAGAAGATTTATTCCAATAAGAGATACACTTACAAATCTGGCACTGGAAACCCATGATGTGAAGAGACATTTCACTCTTACTCTGGACACAGGAGGTGTATAATAGACAGGTGTTGTACGTGCTTTTGTAACTGCTGAAGTAGTTCCTCCTCTTTTTGGGACATAACACGTACGGGAAGGAGCTACATCATATCACCCGCGGTCATCCTCGCTGATTTTACTTGTATTGAATGTTCATTCACCCAGTACTGGGTCAAAGTGCCAGATTTGTAAGTGTATCTCTTTTATTGGAATACAGCAGAGAGCACTATATTGTTTTACATTTTTTTGCATGTTCTTTGTGTTTCTAGTTCTGGATCATTTCAATATACAGCCGTTGTTGGCACGTGTTTATCCTTCCAGCTGACTCTGGCATACAGCCATCAGGAGATCCTTTTCAGGTATCATCGGTCCTTATTATTACCCTGTATGGGAATGTGTGACCTGCCTGTTTAATCAGGGGTCCACACAGTGAGGTGAGCGGCCAATATTGTCTGTGGTGGAGGCTTTGGCACGGATACAATCACTGGATAAACTTAGAGGCACATCTCGACACTGTCTGGGCTCTATATTGTCCTGCTTCCTATGAACTTTTATCTTTTTTATACATTTTCTTAGAGCGGCACTAATGATTTTATTTATATATATATACACACACACTATATTACCAAAAGTATTGGGACACCTCCAACGTTTAAGAGTGTGTGTCTATGGGAATGTTTGACCATGCTTCCAGAGGCGTCAACATATCAAGACATTTTGGAAAATGTCATGCTCCAACTTTATGGGAACAGTTTGGGGATGGCCCCTCCCTGTTTCAACATGACTGAGCACCAGTACACAAAGCAAGGTCCATAAAGACATAGATGAGCGAGTTTGGGGTGGAGGAACTTGACTGGCCTGGACAGAGTCCTGGCCTCAACCCGACAGAACACCTTTGGGATGAATTAGAGAGGAGACTGCGAGCCAGGCCTTCACATCCAACATCGGTGTCTGACCTCACAAATGTGCTTCTGGAAGAATGGTCAAACATTCCCATAGACACACTCCTAAACCTTGTGGACAGCCTTCCCAGAAGAGTTGAAGCTGTTATAGCTGCAAAGGGTGGGCCAACTCAATATTGAACCCTATGGACAAAAACTGAATTGCCCATGTGCGTGTAAAGGCAGGCGTCCCAATACATTTGGTAATAGAGAGGGAAGCACCTACTAAATGTAGCATAAGGACTCAATAAAAATACAAAGTTGGCAACTCACATTGTTTAGAAGGCAAACAGGCTCATCAATAAAAAAAACAGCTATTCTGTGTGCGATGTCTCTGTCACTCCCTGTTCTGGCTGGCTCTGTGTATCCAGACAGATGGTGAAAAGATTGCGCCTCAAACATCTGTGTTCTGGGAACCATGTTGGAACGCATGCTGGTATAAGTGACATCACGACAGCAGGATGTAATTGCCTACGCGTTTTGGAACATATACAGTGCTTTCCAAAGCCAATGTGTTCCTGCGAGGCACCATTCCCAGCCATCCTCTGGGTATAACTGCACTCCTGGAACCACAAGACCTCTTTTGTTCTTCCTTTCTTTAGCCTTCTATTCTTCCTGGCCAGTAAACATGGCATTTCTGGAGGCAGACACGTACCAGTAGGCTTGGTTCATAGGAATGGGGACTGCTTTAGGTGACACTACACAAAACTATATTCCTTGACCACTCATATAGAGGCAACCATTACAGTACATTGGTTTGATACAATTGGTTGATTTGTGTGATGCATAAGATACATTGTCCGGTACATAATACATTCCACATTTTCCAAAAACGTGTAGTAAAATAGTGCAGTCTTCAAAAACCTCACAATGCCTGTTAGAAAATACCTTGGGGTGTTTGCTTTCCAAAATGTGGTCATTTTGTGGGTGTTTTCACTGTCCTGGTGCTCCAGGACCTCTAAAAATGTGATAGGTAGTCAGGAAATTAGATGCATAATTTATGCCCCTTGAAAGCCTGAAGGTGCTCCTTGGATTGTACCCCGCTCTGTGGCTAGGCTGTGAAAAAGTCCCACATGTGTGGTATCCCCATACTCTGGAGGAGTAGTAGAATGTGTTTTTGGGGTGTAATTTTAAGCATGCATATGCTATGTATTAGAAATATCTTATTAACTAACAACTTGTATTAAAAAAACTATTTTCGTTTTATTTCCTGCATTTTCCAAAACCTTGTGGCAAAAATGGCATTTTCAAAAGACTCATTATGCCTCTTAGAAAATACCTTGGAGTGTTTGGTTTGCAAAATGTGGTCATTTTGTACGATAGGTGGTCAGAAAATTAGATGTGTAATCTTATGCTCCTTGAAAACCCTTTCAAAGCCTATGCATCTAGGATTTGAAAAGTCTCACACATGTGACCTGGGGAGGCATAACAGAACGTGTTTTGGGGTGTTTTTAAGTATGTTTATAATTATAAATATTCCTACACTGTGTGTGAGACTTTAACCACTTGCCGACCGCTGCATGCCGATATACGAATGGCAGCGGTGGGCAAATGGGCGTACCTGTATGTCCCCTTTAATTGATGGAGCTAGCGGGCGCGCACATGCCCGCCGTGTACAGCGTGACCGTGCTCGCGGGTCCCGCTGACTCGATGTCCGCCGGTGTCCCGCGATCGTGTAAACAAGGCATTTCCCCGTTCTACCTAGTGACATGACAGGGATTTACTGCTCCCTGTCATCAGGAGCAGTGATCGCTGTATGTCAGTGGTAGCCCATCCCCTCCCCCCAGTTAGAATCACTCCCTAGGACACACTTGACCCCTTGATCGCCCCCTAGTGTTTAATCCCTTCCCTGCCAGTGTCATTTACACAGTAATCAGTGCATTTTTATAGCACTGATCGCTGTATAAATGACAATGGTTCCAAAATAGTGTCAAAAGTGTACAATGCATCCACCATAATGTCGCAGTCACGATAAAAGTCACAGATCGCCACCATTACTAATAAAAAAATAATAATAATAAAAATGCCATAAAACTATCCCCTATTTTGAAGATGCTAAAACTTTTGCACAAACCAATAAATATACGCTTATTGTGATTTTTCTTTTTACCAAAAATATGTAGAAGAATACATATCGGCCTAAACTGAGGAAAAAATGTGTTTTTTTTATATATTTTTGGGGGATATTTATTATAGCAAAAAGTAAAAAATATTGCTTTTTTAAAAAAATGGACGCTCTTTTTTTGTTTATAGCGCAAAAAATAAAAACCGCAGAGGTGATCAATTACCACCAAAAGAAAGCTCTATTTGTGGGAAAGAAAGGACGTCAATTTTGTTTTGGTGTAACGTCACATGGTCGCACAATTGTCAGTTAAAGTAACGCAGTGCCGAATCACAAAAAGTGCTCTGGTCAGGAAAGGGGTAAAATCTCCTGGGGCTGAAGCGGTTAATTGTTAAAATGACAATTTTGTAAAAAAAATAATAATTTTGTTTAACTTTTAATTTTCAAAAAAAAATGTGACAAAAATTACAATGTCAAAAACTCACCATGCCTCTTACTAAATACACTGGACTGTTTACTTCCAAAAAGGGGTTATTTTTACATATATGTATACTATATATACCATAGTTTGTAGACTTTATAACTTTCACACAGACTAAATAATATATAGTGATTTGGGTTATTTTTACCAAAGAAATGTAGCAGAATACATTTTGGCCTAAATTTACGAAGAAAAATTATTTATTTGCAAAATTTTATAACAGAAACTTGTTTTTTTTTTAAAGATTTGGTATTTTTAATCTGTATAGCAGAAAAAAAACCCAGAGATGATTAATTACCACCAAAAGAAAGCTCTGTCTCAAAAAATTGTAAAAATGTCATTTGGGTGTTTCTTGTTAAAAAAATAAATAAAATAAAAATGAATTTGGGTACAGTGTTGCATGACTAATTGTCATTCAAAGTGTGATACTGAATGCTAAAATTGGCCTGGGAAGCGAGAGGGTGAAAGTTTCTGGTATTGAGGTGATTGAAGATGAATGAAATCATAAATATATCCTTTATACCCCAAGACCAACTTCATATCTAGAGTTTCTGGTTTATAAATATATGTATCCATACCGAATGCCGTTATTTTGGACTTGCTACCTCATGTTTAGCAAGATAAAAAACTCATCTCTTGGTAGTGAAATAGTAGGTAGGGTCAAAGAACTCAAGGACAGTTGGACAACACCGATAAAGGTTTTTTTGGAATGTGAAAAGAACATTCCTTGAACTGAGCCATAATCATGCTGAGGGATGTACTTTGCTCCTATCTCCTCTGCCAGGACAACAGCATGTCTAAGATGATGTCTCCTTTGCGCCAACTTCCCAGGCATCTTCCAAGCCTCTGATGGCACATGGTCTTTCATGTATTTTTGGACAAAATTTCCAAGCTTTGAAGGCCCTGCCAGGCTGGGTCTCCAAGAGATGCCATGACTGAGTGATTCTATAGGATGTTCTTTGCTCAGCTGGCATTTGGCTTCTTATGTGGCACCATATGGGCTTGTACTATCCCTTTTTCTTTGTCAGCAGCAGAAGATAAGCCTATTGCAAAGGACGGGACTAAAGATGTAGCCGTCAGAAATAATCATTTAAGACTGTTTTACAGTGAATCTTCTTAGTGTCTCCATGGTCTTAAATAGCTTAACATCTAAATGCTGAAATTGGTATTCGTTTCACAAAAAAAAAACAGTCGGATAAATTACCTTAATGTCACAGCTGCACGGGGAGAAGATTTTGCTTTGTAGGAAAGAAAAATATAAATGCCTAGACAAAAATGATCTTCTAATGTTTGCATTAGAGAAAAATGTAGGCCACAGTAAGGTTAACTATCTGACCAAAATTATAACGTACAAATAGGTTTCATCCATTTTCTGTGCGCGATTGAAAAAAAATAGCTGCTGAAAGCTTTCAGTAGTGGTTGATTTGCTGCCGGGCGATTGTTCCATCAGACCATTGACTAGTATAAAAGGACCCAGTTGATTCCCAAAGCAAGCACAACATTTCTTACTAGCAAGGTGGACACTGTTAAAGTATTTGCAGCCAAAACTTTAAACTTTGCTTAGTTTTGAATAGTGTAGAGAATATTTATTTTTTTAGCTGCCTATATCCCCCTTGGCAAAAAGCACTAAAGAAGTGCCTTTTGTAACTTGGAAGTGACAGTAACTCGGAAGCTTAGACAACCTCACTCTGCCCTCCCAGCAGTGACATGGCAGCCCATCAGCTGTCTACTCTTCAATGTAAAACACAGAGCAGGAACTGTAAGCAGGATTGCTAAGTGAAAGTCTTATGCCGCGTACACACGATCGGACTTTACGGCAGACTTTGCCCGGCGGACGGGATTTCGTCAGACAATTCGATCGTGTGTGGGCTCCAGCGGACTTTGTTTTCTCAAAAGTTGGACGGACTTAGATTTGAAACATGTTTTAAATCAATCCGTCGAACTCGAGTCCAGTCGAAAAGTCCGCCGTCTGTATGCTAGTTCGATGGACAAAAAGCCACGCTAGGGCAGCTATTGGCTACTGGCTATGAACTTCCTTGTTTTAGTCCGGTCGTAGGTCATCACGTACGAATTCGACGGACTTTGGTGGATTGTGTGTAGGCAAGTCCGTTCATTCATAAAGTCCGTCGAAAAGTCCGCCGGGCAAAGTCTGCCGTAAAGTCTGCTCGTGTGTACGCAGCATAACAGTTCACACCACATGCAGTCCGATGTGTTTTTTTTTCTGCATCAAAAATGTATGGAAATTAGATTATATGGTTTCCAATGGGATAGTTCACACCAGTGCAGTCAGTTCCAGGGCATTACATATCCAGAAAAAGAACATGCTGCATTTTTTCTGCACTGGACTGTACTGGAATCCAGTAAAACACATCAAATATGCACCAGAATCCAGTGGTGCACATTAAAACATCAAAAATGCACAAGAACGAACTAAAAATGCGCATGCAGAAATGTATCCGGAAGGGATCTGGTGTGAACCAGCCCTTATGGGGCATAAAGCAGGGAATGTGACTTTTTACCAAACGTTCTCTGGTGGTGACTCATTCACTGTACAAAAAATCACCAGGAAAATTCACCTGCAGTGAACGTTTAGTAAATGTCAGATATACTGCTTTACAAATACACTATATTGTCAAAAGTATTGGGACACCTGCCTTTACATGAACTTTAACGGCATCCCAGTCTTAATCCGTAGGGTTCAATATTGAGTTGGCCCACCCTTTGTAGCTTTAACAGCTTCAACTCTTCTGGAAAGGCTGTCCACAAGGTTTAGGAGTGTGTCTATGGGAATGTTTGACCATTCTTCCAGAAGCGCATTTGTGAGGTTCAGGCACTGATGTGGATGAGAAGGACTGTCTCACAATCTCCGCTCTAATTCATGCCAAAGGTGTTCTATCGGGTTGAGGTCAGGACTCTGTGCAGGCCAGTCAAGTTCCTCCACCCCAAACTGGCTCATCCACGTTTTTATGGACCTTGCTTTGTGCACTGGTGCGCAGTCATGTTGAAACAGGAAACTGTTCCCACAAAGTTGGGGGCATTAAATTATCCAATTGGTATGCTGACACCTTAAGAGTTCCCTTCACTGGAACTAAAGGACCAAGCCCAACCCCCGAAGAACAACCCCACACCATAATCCCACTTCCACCAAATTATTTTTACCAGTGCACAAAGCAGGGTCCATAAACACATTGATGAGCGAGTTTGGGGTGGAGGAACTAACTGGTCTACACTGGTCTGACCTCAACCCGATAGAACACCTTTGGGATGAATTAGAGCGGAGACTGAGAGCCAGGCCTTCTCATCCAATATCAGTGCCTGACCTCACAAATGTGCTTCTGGAAGAATGGTCAAACATTCCCATAGACACTCCTAAACCTTGTGGACAGCCTTCCCAGAAGAGTTGAAGCTGTTATAGCTGCAAAGGGTGGGCCTACTCAGTATTGAACTCCACAGACTAAGACTGGGATGCCAATAAATTTCAGGTGCGTGTAGAGGCATGTGTCTCAATACTTTTGACAATATGGTGTATGCGCCTTACAAATAATGCTGCCTACACACGACTGGTTTAGCCGTCGTAATAAACTCCGACGGTTCCTCCGACAGAACTCCGACGGAATTCCATTCAAGCAGTCTTGCCTACACACGGTCAACCCAAAGTCCGGCCGTCTAGAACATGGTGCAACACTTACGACGGGACTAGAAAAAAGAAGTTCAATAGCCAGTAGCCAATAGCTTCCGTCTCGTACTTACTTCAGAGCATGCGTTTTTTTTGATCAGTCGGACCAGCATACAGACGAGCGGTTTTCCCGGTAGGAATTGGGTCCATCGGAAAGATTTAGAACATGTTCCATTTCTAGGTCCGTCAGATTTTTCGGAAAAAAAAAAAAGTCAGATGAGGACTACACACGATCGGTATATACGATGAAAAGCTTCTGTCGGACTTTTTCTGTCGGACATTCCGCTCGTGTGTACGCGGCATTAGTGTTTCTGATGTGAACTTTCAGGCTGAATTGCCCCACAAAGCCTACGGCTACAGAGATCAGTAAGGGCTTGTTTTAAAGCTCGTTTACTGCTTGAAAATATTTGACTGTCCGAAGCCTGGTCACTTTTTTTTTTTAGTGTTTATCTTGTGTTCTCTAAGCCCTACACAAAAGAGTTCACAGCTTCCATACTGTAAATTCACCAGGACTAGCAAGCCAGAAAACAGCTGTATGCAAGTTGGATAAACTGGTCCAGCACTTTGTGACGGATCTGAGCCGACAGTTCTGTTCACACAGTTGCCATAGGAGCAGAGAGAGATGAGTTGTGAAGGTTTGTGTAGGTCTACTCAACATCCTAAAAATACAAACACATAAATTGTTTTTTGAATTTGTGATGGAAGTGATACTTTGTTAATCATTTCTGATTTAGGCAGTTTTAAAAAATAATTTTAGTTGAAGGATTTTGGTCCCCCTTTGCCCCCTGGCATCTGTTATGTATTCTCAGTTTTTTCAACAATGTTTTAGACTCATTCTTGGTTGGGTTTTTTTTTCACGTGCAATAGTAAGCATAGAAACTAAACTGCTGTTGCGTGTTTATATGCAATTCTGCCTATGCTGCATGAAGCACTGAAGTCATCAGGACCAAACTTCAGCTACTGCGCTCAGCCAGCTGACTGATATCAATGCTGATCCGGCAAAATGACTGACACTGGTTAAAAATGAGTGAGGTACAATGTGTTCATAAAAGTGGACAAGCAACAGATATAAAAAGCTTAATGGAATTAAAGCAAATCTAAACCCAAATACAAAACTGTAATCTATCACAGTTTACTAGTCCTGACCTGTGGTGGCTGCATTCGTTTTCTTTTTTTCAGGCTTTTCCCATTTATTTTTACTAGGTGATCCTGCCAGCAACACACTTCTTATTCTAGGATAACAACACTCAATTACTGTATTGTATCTATGGAGCAGCAGTATTGTTACCCTAGGACAGGGGTCCCCAAACTGCAGCCCTTTGCTTGCCTTTATCAGGCCCTTGGGGGACTATTTTCTTACTGACACCAATGATGGGGCACTATTCTTCCTACTGAAACCAATAATGGGGACTGTTCCTCCCACTGGCACCAATGATGGGGCACTATTCTTCCCACTGAAACCAATAATGGGGCACTGTTCCTCCCACTTGTTCCTCCCACTGGCACCAATGATGGGGCACTGTTCTTCCCACTGAAACCAATAATGGGGCACTGTTCCTCCCACTGAAACCAATGATGGGGCACTATTCTTCCCACTGAGACCAATGATGGGGCACTATTCTTCCCACTGAGACCAATGATGGGGCACTATTCCTCCCACTGACACCAACAATGGGGAACTTTTCCTGTTATTGACACTGATAAGGGACACTATTCCTTCCACTTTACCAATAATGAAGTGCTATTCTTCCCACTCACACAAATGTTGGGGCACTATTTTTCCCACTGACACCAATGATGGGGCACTATTCCTTCCACTGACACCAATGATGGGGCACTGTTCCTCCCACTGACACCAATGATGGGGCACTATTCTTCCCACTGACAGCAATAATGGGGCACTGTTCCTCCCACTGACACCAATGATGGGGCACTATTCTTCCCATGGAAACCAATAATGGGGCACTGTTCCTCCCACTGACACCAATAATGAGGAACTTTTCCTGTTACTGACACTTATAAGGTGACACTCTTCCTTCCACTGACACCAACAATGAGGTACTATTCTTCCCACTGACCCCAATGATGGGGCACTATTCTTCCCACTGAAACCAATAATGGGGCACTGTTCCTCCCACTGACACCAATGATGGGGCACTATTCTTCCCACTGACACCAATGATGGGGCACTGTACCTCCCATTGACACCAACAATGGGGAACTTTTCCTGTTACTGACACTTATAAGGTGACACTCTTCCTTCCACTGACACCAACAATGAGGTACTATTCTTCCCACTGACCCCAATGATGGGGCACTATTCTTCCCACTGAAACCAATAATGGGGCACTGTTCCTCCCACTGACACCAATGATGGGGCACTATTCTTCCCACTGACACCAATGATGGGGCACTGTACCTCCCATTGACACCAACAATGGGGAACTTTTCCTGTTACTGACACTGATAAGGGGACACTATTCCTTCCACTGACACCAACAATGAGGCACTATTCTTCCCACTGACACAAATTTTGGGGCACTAATTATCCCACTGACACCAAAAATTGGGCACCATTCCTCCCACAGACACCAATGATAGGGCACCATTCCTCCCACAAAAACCAAAGATGGGGCACCATTCCTCCGACTGACACCAGCAATGGGGCACTACTCCTCCTTCTAATACCAAAGATAGCATTGTTTTCTCCCACTGACGAAAGGACATTGTCTACTCCCAAAAGTCCTCCCCCCTGAAGTCTGAAGGGAGGTAAACTGTCCCTTTGTATAGAAAGTTTGGAGAGCCCTGCCCTAGGACAAGATTACAGAACAACGCTCCCTCTCTAAGCCTGGGTTTTACACTGACAGTGGGATTGAAATCGTGCAAGTTCAGCTGAATTCGCACAATTTAATTCCTGCATGTCAGTCTCGACTTCAGAGGCGATTTAAGAGACATCTGTGTGAGTTCCTGTACAGATTTCTATACAAATCGCACCCTGAAGTCGTCAAAAGTCGTACAGAAACTACTTTTGGGAATCGGTGCGGCACTGATTCGGACGGTGCCATTGCCAGCAATTGCCGCCCAATTGGCATGCGATTTGACATGTCATGTGAACCTAGGCCTAATCTTCATTAAATAGAAGGGGGAGGGGTTCTGTAGTTCTCAGACAAAGAATGTAACTGATAAATGTGCAGCATAGTCAGAGAGCACAGGAAGTTTTCGGTTCACAAGATTTCTCTCAGAATCCACAGATATCTTTGTACACTTATTGAGCCAATATATGAATACACTTTGATATGTTTAATAGATCAAAAGAGAGCAAATAAGAGGAGCTCATTGTTGGGGTTTCCGTACACTTTGTGTGCGATTTCTGTGTACACAGATCTATACATAGCTGATCTTACATAGAAACCACACTCTGATTAAACAAACTTCATTATCACAGGCAACTAAAGTCACTGAGGGGTTAAACTAAAGAGCATTATTTACGTCGGGATTAAAAAGATTAAATTGCCTTCATCTTCAGTTTAATTAATTATTCCTCCATCAAGGGCATCTCAAGGTCAATTTCTTTAGGATTTTAATTAGTGTGCTTGTCTCGAGTGTGTGGTAAAAGTTCACTAGTAATTATTGTGTTTTTCTCCTCTTGTTTTCATTAATCGTTGTTGTTTAAGAGAGGCTTGTATTTTCTCTAATTAATGTCTGAAACGCTTGGTAATGTGTGAATCTAGTAAGCAGCCTTTTTGCCCCAGTCCCCGGGGTTCCCTGATCTGTTGGTTGGATGAGAATTTAAAGGAAAGAAACTTAGCGGATTTTATTGGGGGGTGTGGAAGATGTCAATGCAGAATTTCCAACGTGAACATTCACGTGTCTTTCTCTGCCGGTGGCCTTTCATGTCATGTTCACAGATCTGCCTATAAGGAAGATCAGTCTATGTATGTGCTGCTTTTCTATCAGATGTTCCAAACAACCAAATCCCATCAGAATGGAGACAAAACATATACAGACGTCTGAGGGTAATTCTCTTACTTTTCCTTATACGCAGTGGCACTGATTTAGTAAAACTGGAGAGTGCAAAATCTAATTTACCTGACAATTGCGCGGTCGTGCGAAGTTGTACCCAAATAAAATTTACATCCTTTTTTTCCCCACAAATAGAGCTTTCTTTTGGTGGTACTTGATCACCTCTGCGATTTTTTTTATTTTATTTTTTGCACTATGAATAAAAAAAAAAGTGTGTCAATTTTGAAAAAAAAAAGCAATATTTTTTAGTTTTTGCTATAATAGATATCCCCCAAAAAATATAAAAAAACAAAATTCTTCCTCAGTTTAGGCCGATATGTATGCTTCTACATATTTTTGGTAAAAAAAAAATCGCAATAAGCGTATATTGATTGTTTTGCGCAAAAGTTTTAGCATCTACAAAATAGGGGATAGATTTATGGCATTTTTATTATAACTTTTTTTTTTTTTACTAGTAATGGCGGCGATCCGCAATTTTTATTGGGACTGCGACATTGTGGCAGACAGATCGGACACTTTAGACACTTTATTTATTTCAGGTACTTATGTAGCGCCGTCAATTTATGCAGCGCTTTACATATACATTGTACATTCACATCAGTCCCTACCCTCAAGGAGCTTAAACCTAAGGTCCCTAACTCACATTCATACATACTAGGGACAATTTAGACAGAAGCCAATTAATCTACCAGCATGTCTTTGGAGTGTGGGAGGAAACCGGAGTACCCAGAGGAAACCCACGCAGGTACAGGGAGAACATGCAAACTCCAGGCAGGTAGTGTCGTGTTTGGGATTCGAACCAGCAACCCTTCTTGACACTTTTTTCAGACCATTGACAGCGATCAGAGCCAAAAATAGCCCCTGATTACTGTATAAATGTCACGGGAAGGGGTTAACACTAGGGGGCGATCAAAGGGTTAAATGTGTGTCCTAGGAAGTGATTCTAACTGGGGGATGGGACTGCCTGAAGGAGGAGACCGATCGCTGTTCATACTTAGTATGAACAACAGATGTGTCTCCTCACCCCTGACAGAACGGAGATATGTCTGTTTACATTGACAGATCTCCATTTTGTGTCTCTCAGGAGCGATCGCTGGTGCCCGGCGAATATCGCGGCTGCCGGGCACATGCATCATCTCCAGCGTCACGCAGCGGGCGCACACTCGCCCCCTAGTGGTCTTAAAAGCGGCCGACGTATACCTACGGCAATTTTCCCAGGTGAGCCAACCTGCCGCAGTATAACTGCGGCGGCTGGTTGTCTAGTGTTTAAAGCGGCGTTTCAGTCATTTTTTTCAACTTTCCATTAGAGCTGCACGATTAATTGTTAAGAATAGAGATCGCAATTTTTTTTTCCCCCTCGCAATCTTAAAGCGGAATTCTGCTTAAAAGAAAAAAAAATTAAAAGTCAGCAGCTACAAATACTGCAGCTGCTGACTTTTAATAATCGGACACTTACCTGTCCCAGGGTCCAGTGATGAGGGGAAACAAAGTCCCGCTCGTTTCCCCCTCCTCTCTGCGGCACCGGCATTGTCAATGTGGGCGCCTGGCTGTGGCTTCACAGTAGAGCACGCACTGCGCATGCACTAGCAGCGCTGTGACTGGCCAGGCAATCATCTGTGTCCCAGATAATTTTCGAGAGGGAGGGGGAGAGGTGAAACTTGCTACATGCCAATGTAATTGTATTTTTTGGGGCCGGTGGGGGGGGGGGGGAACCCTAATTTCAGATGGGAAAATCTGTCCACAGGACAACTATTAGTCATGCACTCCACAAATCTGGCCTTTATGGAAGAGTGGCATAAAAAAGCCATTGTTGAAACAAAGCCATATGAAGTCATGTTTGCAATTTGCGAGAAGCCATCTGAGAGACAAAGCAAATGTGGAAGAAGGTGCTCTGGTCAGATGAGACCAAAATTTAACTTTTTAGCCCAAAAACAAAACGCTACGTGTGGTGGAAAACTAACACTGCACATCACCCTGAACACACCATCCCCACCGTGAAACATGGTGGTGGCAGCATCATGTTGTGGGGATGCTTTTCTTCAGCAGGGACAGGGAAGCTGGTCAGAGTTGATGGAAAGATGGATGGAGCCAAATACAGGACAATCTTAGAAGAAAACCTTAGAGTCTGCAAAAGACTTGGGATAGAAGTTCACCTTCCAGCAGGACAACGACCCTAAACATACAGCCAGAGCTACAATAGAAGGGTTTAGATCAAAGCATATTCATGTGTTAGAGTGGTCCAGACTTAAATCCAATTGAGAATCTGTGGCAAGACTTGAAAATTGCTGTTCACAGACACTCTACATCCAATCTGACAGAGCTTGAGCTATTTTGCAAAGAAGAATGGGCAAAAATGTCCCTCTCTAGATGTGCAAAGCTGGTAGAGACATCCCCAAAAAGACTTGTAGCTGTAATTTCAGTAAAGGGGGTTCTACAAAGTATTGACTAGGGGGGGGGGGGGGGGCTTGTTTTTGGATGTAACGTGACAAAATGTGGAAAATTTCAAGGAGTATGAATACTTTTTCAAGGCACTGTATATTAACATTCTGGCTACTAGATACGAGGAGAAATGGCCACCCACAGAAAGGATGTTTATAGACCAGTGGTGTTCATGAGGAATAGGAGGCCTCAGTTATGGCCACTGACATCACTATGGGGATTTTCAGTATATACAAAATGGATGTGCTACCAGAGTGGTTGAAGACTGGAGACATGCTGCAGGAAACAATCAGAGACTGGGAACAATGTTACCTGAGATTTCTAGAGATCGCTGGCAGTATATCCAACAAGACAGTGATCCACTCCCAGTAATGACTACTATGGACCAAGGGCCACATACCACTTATCAAAGGGCTGCATGTGTCCACATAGAAGTGGCAAAAGGTCTCATTCTACCATAGAATTTCTCATATCACTGGTGTTTTCAGATGAGTCAGATGATTCCCTCCGGAAATAGGCACAAGACTTGGAATCTCACACACGTTCACATTATATTAGATGCATTCCTCCCTCCAGAAAGAAGTTTTACATTTATACAGCAGGTGAATGCACGCTGGAAGGCCACAGGTAATGTCACCAGGGCCGCTGATAAGGCAGTACAGCCACCCCTCCTGTACTGGACCCGGCCCCATCAGTTCCAAAGAGGGGCCCAGGCACCTACTGAGCAGGAGGGCCGGCTCTACTGTCTTATTGCAGACACCGATACTCTTCTGCCTCCCCCTGCAGCACTGCCAGCTTCTCTTCCTCTCCCTACAGCTGCACTGCAAGGGGATGTCAGGGCTGGGCTCAGCCCTTCCTTCTCTGAGCTGGCTGCTCAGCTGTCGGATAATTGTCAGCTCCTATCTCTCCACAGTTACTCAGCTGTTGATGATATCCTGCTCGTCAGTCCTGCCTACTTAAGCCATCCAGCCCAGAGGATCTCTGCCTTCGCTTTAGTCAACATCACAGAGATGCTCTCCTGCATTCCTGTTAAAAGACTTGCTTGGCTGACATCCCTTCTGGCTCCAGATCCTTCTTGCTGTTTTACTACGCTTATCTCTGGCTCTCTGACGTTTGGCTTGTCTGACTATCCGTTCCGGTTCCTGAACTCTGGCTATGTTTTGACTACATTTGTTCTATTTACATTTATTATTAAACAAGTGTGATTTAACTGTACTTGTCTGTACTTGTCTCGGTCTGATTTCATGGTTTCTGACAGGGAATTGGTTCTAGCACATGCACCCCTTCCATCTGCTGTCTGGGCTCCCCTGTGCGCCCCTTTCCTCCACAGCGTTTCTGACTTCCCTCCTCTCCTAGTGGCAGCTGCAGCGGGCATGAAAGGGGATGTAATTTACTGACCCCTTCCTTTCCTGAATGAACAAGTGAGTGATCGATACCAATCACTCCTGTGTCCATTCTTCACTGAAGCAAAGTAATCTGTGTTTACTATGCTTCACTCTGTGAATGAGCAGGAAGCTTTAAAACTCTTCCTACTGTATTCATTCATCTGTGCAGCTGAGGCTGTAGAGAAAAGGACTGATGACTCTATATCCTCAGTCACTTTCGGTCAGGAAGGGGGGGGGGCCTGTCAGGTGGGCTGAATGGGGCCCTGTGATTTCTAAGCGAAACCCTGACTGTCACCATTGCTCAAATCTCTGGAAACAACAAGCAGGGGCATGCTGCACATAGTCACTGCCATTTTTGAATAAGCATGCTGTTTGTAGCCAGTGTTTTATATGATACTGTAAATACAGGATTTGACCATATCACTGATTGTTACATTTATATTGTATGCATTCTCCCATCAATACCCTCTTCTGGTTTAATGCAGGCTAATCAGCTCAGCCTGGGTTCAGTAATGGGTATCAGTGTCCTCCAATTAGAGCACTAAGTGGCCACATGAAAGGGCATTTAGCATTTTCTACACCAGACCAATTTACATATAGTTACTGCTTGTTAAGACGTTGCTATATTTAGGTGGCGGCCGGCTTTTCTCAGGCTCCTGAGGACACTCTGGCTGCATTAGGCTTCGGCGTGAAGAATCCAGTGTGATTCCTTGGCCTTGCAGTTAAAGAATGAATTAGCATTATATATGCTAGGTATGTTATAACATTTATGTATGTAGTCAATATTCAGTATGAGACATGGGAAATGGGAAGGGGCGTGGAGGGTTAAGATATCTACATACAGTATATCATTTGATCTGCCAGTATTTTCTTTCTTATTAAAAAAAAAAATCCAGCTTCCTCAGAATGATTGCAGCCTTGAACAACGGACATATACGATGGAATCTGCATAGTATGAGAGTGTGGGCTTTTTTCCAAAGTTATTTGAGTCCCTTAGTATTAGAAATTATCTTTAATCGCTTCAACAACGGACACTTTTACTCCCCTCCTACCCAGGCCAATTTTCAGCTTTCAGCGCTGTCGCACTTTGAGTGCCAATCAATCAGTCACTCTGTACCCCAATGACATTTTTACCATTTGAGATAGATAGAGCTTTCTTTTGCCACTGGGTTTTTAATTTTTTTGCTATATGAATGAAAAAATATCGATATACCCAACACCATCTGGCCAGAGGAAGGAGCTGCATCACGAGTGGTGTCACGTCCGCTTCCCTGCTGCACCAGAAAGTCTTTGGTAATCCAGCTGAGGATGCCTTGTGGGTATTCCCTGCGCTTGCTATCTTAACACAGTGGAAAGCACGAGACCCGACGCCCTAAGAGCAGTGGATGTTTAATGAGCACTTTACTACTGTCTTCTTGTGTGTTGCCCTTATAGCACAATAGATGTTGTGCCTGGGCACACCCTATTTACCCTGTGCGGTACTGATTCCCCTGCTTTCTGCCCCATCTCCCCACTGCAGTGCTGCCAGCTTCCCTCCTCTCCTTTCCCTCCGGCTGCTGCAGGGAATGTTTCAAGGTGGAGAGCAAAGGAAGGGGCTGCTAAATATTTTATTTACCGGCCCCTTCCTTTTCTTAATGAGCACAGTGAGTGATCGCTCCTGTGTTCACTCTTAACTGAAGCATAGTAAACTATGCCACTCAGCACAGAGCATTTCCCATTCCTTCACTGTCCAGTGCAGCTGAGGCTGCAGAGAAAGGGACTGGGTAAGCTCTGTCCTCAGTCCCTTTCTCAAAAGGGAGAGAGCTCAGTGTTTAGACCCTTGAAATTTTACCATAGCCCCTCAACGAGGCTCCTAAAAATTGTAAACAAATAATAAAAAATAATATTATAAAAAATAATTTAAAAAACAAAATTGTAAAAAATTATAAAAAAACAAACAAAAAAAAACCCAAAAAATGATGGACACAGTCCACTGCCCTACTGACACCGTCCACTGCTCTGTTGATATACACACATATGTGTTTTTGCTCTGGGATGCATGCCCTAATGCAATAGGCTGCGCACACCAATGTCAGGGACACTGATTGGTGACAGTATTTCTTTTCTTACCTTTTTCTTACATACTTTTACCAGAGCAGTACATTGTTACCATATTGACACTGTACTGCTCTGGAAAGGTGATCAGGATTTTTTTTCACTATAATTGCTTATTACAGTGATGAACACTGTATAAGAAATCACTTTTACTTTGTGAATGGCATCCATTCATGTGCCATTGTGTGCTATGGTAATAGCTGTGATTGGCCACAGCTATCACATGATACAGGTCTGCTGTGATTATCTCTGTACCATGTAATCACTGTGACCAATCAGAGAGATTACATTAGTACACACTGAATGTCTATGAATAAAAGCCATTAAGTACAACTGACATGTAATCGCTGTGACTGCTCACAGCGATCACATGGTACTAGGGCCGGCCCAGTGCATCGATCTGTGTTCACCGCCAGACACAGTGGGTCACAGTGGGCCCCAGGGGTGCACATCAAGTGCGCAACTAGTAGAACATCCGGGATAACAGTCCCCCACCCGTATTTTTTAATTAGGCCGGGCGGAAGGTGGTTCAAGTAGAATTCCAGCTAAAGCCTAACTAGCCTTTAAAAGATTCCCTTCCCCTCCTAACACCTATACTAACTAGCCTGTGTAAAAAAAGATGCATATACTTACCTATTTTCAGCCTGCTCTGGTCCACTCACTTGATCCAGCTCGCCTGTGTCAGCCAGTAGCAGCTGCAGGGGAGAGGAGGGACCGCCGACAACGGCTGCACCACAGAACCTATAGGGATTGTCATCATTCCTAGCTTTCTCAGCTATTGTTAAGCGCTCTCTTGAGTCCCCTACAGCCACCGTTGTCTGACGCAGGGCATCATGTAACCGGACCAGAGTGGGCTGTAAAAAGGCAAGGATATACATCTTTTTTTACACAGATTAGTTAGCATAGGCATTATGAGGGGGCAAGGAGCATTTTAAGTCTAGTTAGGGCTTTATCTGGAATTCTACTTTAAGTTCAATTGCATTTCAGTGTAAATTACTTAAAGAGGAGCTCCAGTCATTTTTTATAAAATTAGAAGTCAGCAGCTGCAAAAACTGTAGCTGCTGACTTTTAAATAACAGCCACTCATTTGTACTACGATCCATCGCTGTGCTCATTTAAGACCTTTTCTCCACCTGTGTGGTCCCCAGTGCCAGCATCTTAACTCTGGGCACCCAGCTGTGACAGCTTTCAGGTTCACAGCTGGGTGCCCACTGCACATGCATGAGCCACGCATTGTGAATGGTCCCGCAGTCTTCTGGGACTTGTGATGTTTCCCAGAAGACTGTGGAGAGGGAGAGGAGAACTCACCTAGGCAATCCGAGTGGAAGTGGGAGCAGGTACCTGTTAAATACCCTTAGCTGAGAAGTGGTGTGAAGATTAATAGGATCGATATTTGGTCAGACAAGATAAATGATCTAAGGCATATATGTCAAACACAAGGCCCACGGGCTGAATCCGGCCTCCAAGGCCTTTTCCTGTGGCACTCACTACCAGTTTTGTAGCCAGAATGTGGCGGAACTATTCCACCACCTCCCGGCTCTCACCCTCCACTCCTGCGGCAGGGACAGATCTCTAGAGAGAGAGAGAGAACGATCTCCCTGCAGAGCGAGGCAGAGCTGCCTACACAGGGAGGTACTTGAGCCAATCCAGGAAGGAGGGATGTGAGGAAGATTTGGGGGTTGCACACAGCACACTTCTGAACCTTGCACTCTGTATGTAGCACAGTCCTGAACCCTGCACTCTGTATGTATCGCACCCCTGAACCCTGCACTCTGTACGTAGCGCACCCCTGAACCCTGCACTCTGTACATAGCGCACCGCTGAATCCTGCACTCTGTACATAGCCCACTGCTGAACCCTGCACTCTGTACGTAGCGCACTGCTGAACCCTGCACTCTGTACATAGCACACCCCTGAACCCTGCACTCCGTACGTAGAGCACCCCTGAAACCTGCACTCTGTGCGTAGCGCACCGCTGAACCCTGCACTCTGTACATAGCGCACCCCTGAACCCTGCACTCTGTACTTAGCGCACCCCTGAAACCTGCACTCTGTGCGTAACGCACGCCTGAATCCTGCATTTTGTACGTAGCGCACCCCTGAACCCCGCACTCTGTACGTAGTGCACCCCTGAACCCTGCACTCTGTATGTAGCGCACCCCTGAACCCTGCACTCTGTACATAGAGCACCTCTGAACCCTGCACTCTGTACGTAGCGCACCCCTGAAACCTGCGCTCTGTGCATAGCGCACCCCTGAAAGCTGCACTCTGTGCGTAACGCACGCCAGAACCCTGCATTCTGTACGCAACACACCTCTAAACCCTGGACTCTATACGTAGCGCACCCCTAAACCCTGCATTTTGTACGTAGCGCACCCCTGAACCCTGCATTCTGTACATAGCACACCCCAGGTGCAACCGCCCCTTTGAGGGCCGGCCCACAATGAATTTCAGTTTGACATCCTTGATCTATAAGGCATCCATGTGAGTAGATCAGTGATGAACCCAGTGACACATCATAACACTATTCACTTAAGAGGTATATATGATAGTAAGAATTATTAGGGGAAAAAAGAATAAAGGAGAGGAGGAAACAAGTATTGGTGCATTATTTTACTGATTCATAGACATTGCTGCAGTAGGCCTCATCATGAAAGTCTTTTGAATGTTATCTTAAAAATAAGAGGATCAGTGGGTAGACTGACCATGTTCTCTATTGCGATTTGAATGCACAATAGTTAGGATCAAGTTCAGTGTTACTTTAATGCAGAGGAATGGTATAATGGCATGTACCCTCAATGGACATCTGGAACTGGTTTTTACATTACAGGTGTTCTGTACTGAGAGATGGCGTTATTACAGAAGAGCCATAGACAGTGCTTAGATGTCAGAATCATATACAGATTGCTATACACAGGAACTTGTTCAGTCAGCAGCTGCCACTCTCTACTGCCAGGCGGTCTGAGCCTGCAATCATGGCAAAAGACGCTGCAGGTGCAGACACCTCCGTGGGGCACTTTCAATGTGCAATCAGCCAAAATTGGCATCCTGGAGAGAAGCCTCTCATCAATCAGCTGGAGAGCCATAGAAAAGGCATCATAGTGTATGGGAATGATCTATCCTGTAACCTTCTATGCGCTGGATGAATGAAAGTTCCAAATCTCTCTTTTCTTTTCTAACCTAAAGGCAGATTCCGATTGGTCATTACAGAGGACACACACTGAAAGACTTCAGTAAGCGCGATTGCAATATCGTGCTGTCTGAATATTCCCATCTATACTAGGGCAAGTATACCTTCTATGGACACCGGAACTTATGAATAAAAGCTAGTTCAAAGTGGAAATCCTGAATTCCTTTATGCATGTGGACTTTGATCATTTTAAGGATGAGAGGCTTTGAATTTTTTTCTGCAATTTTACAAACTTCAAAAACTTCCCGATTTCAACCCTTTCTGGCCTGACAACACGTGATTAGACTCAGAAAACAATGCCCAGAGCATGCTTTGAATGGTTTGCTATTAAAATTGAAAGGCTGGCACCACAAAAAATGTGTTTATTCAATGTACCCAAAAAAACTGCCCAAAATATATATCTGTGCATGTGAACACTTAACAATCCACAGATGTATTTATTTATGCAAATCAAAACAATTTTTTTTTTCAGCCACATCTTTTTGAGAAATGGTACACTGTGGACATGTTATGTGCCAGGTGGCTGGCTTCAATACTTTCAGAGTTAAGCCTCGTACACACAATCGGACTTTCAGACAGGAAATGTGTGATGACAGGCTGTTGGTGGAAAATCCGACCGTGTATGCTCCATCAAACAATTGTTGTCGGATTTTCCACAGACAAATGTTGGATCGCAGGTTTTAAAATTTTCCGCAGACAAATGTACAAACACGCATGCTCAGAAGCAAGGATGAGCCAGAAGCGGTCGGTCTTGTAAACTAGCGTTCATAATGGAGAATGAAATCTGAAATGCAGCGCACAATTCTCTTCTTCTTTAATGGGATAATAATGAAGCTGCTTTGCTGGTGATACTGATGGAGTTATTGCAAACAGATTTTCAAAGGCTTTTTGTCTATTGATATCCAGAACAATATTATTATGCTTTTTTTTTTTATTTGGGCAAGTTACAACAACACCATTATCCCATAGTTTTTAAGATCAAAGATACAACTATGTTGGTGTCCCTTGTCAATTTTACATTGTATTTTTTTTTAAATGTAACTGCCTACTCCCAAACTGTCATTTGAAGTAAAACACATAGCCGAGTATTATTCTTCACAATTTTTTTATTGTGCATTAAAAAAAACAAAACAAATAAAATTAGACATGCTATCTGCTAATAGAGCTTAACCAAAAAGTGCATTCTATGCATCCAAAAATATAGAAAATATACCAAATCAAATCATTATTCAACCAAAAAAACAATAACAAAACAATAACTCCAAGGCCAATAATACATAACAAGTTATCTCCTCCGATTCCGCAATCTGGCTGGTTGGCAAACGGCCATTCAGAAACGAACTGAAAAGCGTGAAATGAAAAGCGTGAAATGAAAAGTGCGAAATTAAAAGCGAGTAATGAAAAGCACGAATCAACACCCACCAAACTTCTACTAACACGAAATTAGCAGAAGGAGCCCAAAGAGTGGCACTAAAGAGCTGAAGAACAACGTAGTACATCACTACATTCGTATTTGTTGGCCAACAATTCCTTGCCGTTTGTACGCAAGACAAGTTTGAGCCAATGCCCTTCGGACAAAAGTCCACGGTTTTGTTGGCCAACAATCCAATCGTGTGTACGAGGCTTTACTTACTCAAAAAATCACACAAATCAGGAGTTGCCACTTTATTGGCTGTATGCTAGTTCCAAGCCACAGACAGACAGTCAACTAGCCTGTGTGACCATAATGTAGAGAGTGTGAGCTACACTATATGGTCTAAAGTTTGTGGATATCCTTCCATATAATTGACTTTAGGTATTTCCAGCAAAGGATACTGGTAATGCTAGAGCATACAAAGTCATTTTAGACAACTGCTCACTCCCAGCTTTGTGCTAACAGTTTGGGAAAGGCCCCTTTATATTCTAGCATAGGCTAAGTCTATAAAAACTTGGTTTGACCAGTTTGGAGTGGAGGATAAGAGTGGTCTGCACAAGCCCTGACCTCAACCCTACTGAACATCTCTGGGATGAATTGGAATGCCAATGGTGAGCCAGGTCTTCTCATCCAACATCAGTACCTGGACCTCACAAATGGGAACAAATTCCCACACACAAACTCCAAAATCTTGTGGAAAGCCTTCCTGGAGGAGGAGGTTATTAAAGCAACAGGGTTTAGTGGTGGGAGTAATGGCCATGATTTTGGAATAGTGGGCCCACAAACCTGGTTATACAGTGTACTTTATGGGCAAGGGACCGTTGTGACAGGTTCAGTGTTTTCTGCAAAAGCAAAAAAGTGTAAGCTATACATTACAAAAACAAAAAAAAGAAAACTATAACTAGAACACAATAAACAATGAAAACTATATATATAAAAAAAGACAAATACAAAAAAGGTAAGAAGTGACAACATCTAATCACACAAAGATATGTTGGAAATTCAAAGTTTTGTTTTTTTTTGCACTGGAAGGTGAAGTACTGACAACAAAAACATTATATATGTTTTAGGCTAGGTTCACACTACAAATCACCTATAAAATCGCACAGGTATGCGCACCGCATTTCTGTGCAATTCACATGTGATTCAGTGTGGTGTGGTTTGAGCCCAGCCATTTTGAATTGTCTCAAATCACACCGCATCACAAGAAAGTAGTGCATGCACTAATTTTGGACATGCACTGCAACTAGATACTTTTGCACCATGCAATTCGGTGCAGGCAAACTCACTGCATTCGGGGTGTCCTTAACATTGCACTGAGACCCGCTGCAGATCGCAAGGGCAGCGCATTTTGAATGCGGTGCAAGAAAGTCCCACGGATCTTGGGTTTTTCTGCACCGCGTTCTAGTGTGACCCGGGGCTTAGAGTATGCATTACAAAGATAAGAAGGTGACAGTGTCACATTTAATTGGGTGTATTTTTATTGTTCACAAGAACAATACATATCTGTTTCTAATTAAGCACCTCAGATGCCATCTATGTGTCATGTGTGCTTGTATCACGTTGTAGATCTCGTTCTAGAAACACTCAATACAAGGCACATGAATTACTCTTTATTAGGCCATAAAATTCTCCCTTCTCTCATTTGTTATTTTTAATCACTGAAATAACATTTGATATCCCATCTCCATGGCGACCTTAGTGTAACAGTTGATGGAGGTAAACAGCCTCCTTCCGGAGAAGTAGGGGCTTGGCGATCTGAAGAGGTTTTAAGATAATTTGCTGGAAATATTGCGCTCCTCAGAGGAAACGGATACATTCCAGATCTGAGTTGACAACAGTGAAGAGTATGTGCCATACTGGCACTTAAATATTACTAAATTTGCACACAAGTACTATTAAAAATATATCTAAATTCCAATGTACACATATAATGATTATAATCAATCCTCTTTTTTTATGTTTGCATTTCTTTTTACTGTTTGCTTTTGTATTCAAAGGATGCCAGATAGAAAAGAGAGAGGAAGAAAGATACAGCGTGAGAGAATAAACAGAGTAAGCTAGAGCAAGAACAATAAAAAATGCTAGAGGTTAAGGCAAACCTGCGCTCAAAAAAAATAATCATTCTAATGGCTCCTTGGAGAAATATCGAAAACCCTTTTACACTATCTGGAACACTGAGAAAAGGATTTGGGCATTACCTTTTCTACAGAAGCACAAGCCAAAATATTCACTGTGTCCTTTTGATCTTTCATAAGTAGTAAATAGCCCAAATCTGGATATAAGATAGGTACACATTGGTACCGTACTCCTGTGGTGCCAAATTCCATGTATCCTACCCTTCCAGCAGCATTCTGGAGATGTGAACAAGTTCACTGAGATATGCTACATGTTTTTTTGGTCCTGCCCAGTTCTAGATAAATTTTGGATATGAGTACATGAGATTTTCCAAAAATTTACAGAAAGAACAATTCCTAAGTCATCTGAGTTTTTTTTTTCTACATCATAACTCAATTTCCGGTAACAATTTCTAAAAAATCTGTATTGCGCTGGTAAATACTGCACACTGGCACTGTGGAAAACATCCACACCGTCAACAATTCAACAATAGCTCAAATGGGTGGAAGACTATAGATTAATGGAGAGCCCTACCGGCTCCTTGGAAAACAATCTCAATCGTTTAGCAGTGCGAAGATACTCCAGGTTTCTGTGATCCGTGAATATCATGATGGGATGCTGAGCACCTTCAAGGAGGTACCGCCATTCCTCCAGGGCAGTTTTAATAGCCAAGAGCTCTCGATCTCCCACATCATAATTCCTTTCAGACGGACTCATCTTCCGCGAGGAGAAGGCCACAGGATGGAGTAACGACTTAGAACCCCGACGTTGGGATAAGACTGCCCCTGTGGCAACTTCAGAGGCGTCAACCTCTAAGATGTAAGGGAGGGCCGGATCAGGATGTTGCAGGATAGGTGCGGAGGTAAAGAGGGATTTGAGCTTATCAAAAGCTGATTGGGCTTCTGAAGACCACAGGAACCGAGTATGTAAACGGGTAACTTGGGTGATTGGTGAGATGATGGAGGAAAAGTTCTTTATAAACCTCCTTTAAAAGTTTGCAAACCCCACAAATCTTTGTACTCCCTTTTTATCCGATGGAGTTGGCCAGTCCAAGATTGCCTGTACCTTTTGCGGGTCCATGGCAACACCACCAGTTGAGATAATTAGCCCCAGGAATTGTATTGACTCCTTTTCGAAATCACACTTCTCTGCTTTTACATAGAGTTTGTGCTTGCGTAGAGTGTGCAGAACTGTCCTTACATGTGTACGATGGAGCTCCAGGGTGGTTGAAAATATCAGGATATCATCCAGGTAGATGATGACGAAGTTATCCAGAAATTCTCGAAAGATATCGTTTACGAAATGTTGGAATGTGGCCGGGGCGTTGCACAATCCAAATGGCATCACTAAGTACTCGAAATGTCCAAAGCGAGTTCTAAATGCTGTCTTCCATTCGTCACCCTCTCGGATGCGAACGAGATTGTAGGCTCCTCGAAGGTCAAGCTTAGTAAATATTCGGGCAGTACGGAGTCTCTGGAAAAGTTCCGGAACTAGAGGAAGAGGGTAACGGTTTTTTATAGTGATTTTATTGAGCTCCCTGTAATCCACACATGGTCTTAGGGATTTGTCCCTTTTTTCGACAAAAAAGATTCTGGCTCCAGCAGGAGAAGAGGAGAAACGGATGAAGCCTTTCTCCAGGTTTTCATCAATGTATTGTCGCAATGTTCCTAGTTCCATCTCCGAGAGGGGGAATATGCGACCGAATGGGATTTCAGCTCCTGGGAGTAATTCAATTGGACAATCGTATGACCGGTGTGGTGGCAGGACATCAGCCTTTTTCTTGTCAAAGACATCTGCAAACTCCTGGTAGGCCGGTGGAATACTCTGGTTGTTGACAGGTACAGGTTGAACTGACAGGCAACTGGCTACATTACTGGTTTCAGGGGCAGGACAGTGCTGTAGGCAATAAGGTGAAGTGAATGAAATTTCTTTCCTGATCCAGTTGATCTGGGGGTTGTGGGCTTGGAGTCATGGGGTACCCAAGATGACGGGGAACATAGGTGAGCTTAGAATGTCGAAACGTATGAATTCCTGATGACCATCAGGAGTAGTAACCAAAAGAGGAGCGGTCTCTTGTGTCACAGGACCGGAACTAGGTAGGGTGCCATCAGCCAGGAGAACTTCCAATCTACGGTTCTTGGGAAGTAGGGCCAGACCGAGCTTTAGTGCTAAGTCCAAGTCCAAGAAAACATCCACACCGTCAACAATTCAACAATAGCTCAAATGGGTGGAAGACTATAGATTAATGGAGAGCCCTACCGGCTCCTTGGAAAACACGTACTCAAAATGTCTAACTACATGGTTTTAGTGCATAGAATATTCTTCTTCAGACGTGTTAAAAAAGTTGCTCACTGGCTAAACAGGTATATCCCATTACAATTTTTTTTTTATGTTCTTGATTATATCTTTTTTTTTATATAAAAACATAGTTTGCATAAATCAAAGTGGCTGCTTAAGGGACAACAGGGGTATACTTCACCACCTAGTGCACCTTACACTCCCATTTTGTTTCCCTTCCACTCTCTTTGCCATCCCTTAGTTCCCATTACAGGTCACTTTTATTAATTACATGGATTCCTTGGTCCTTACCCCCTACGCCGATGTAACTCTTATCTATCAACCTTGAGAAGCATTCTACATTGTCATTAATTATTAGGTTATGACATGCCTTTATTATATAGCCTGTTCATGGTATTATGCAGAAAGTTGAGCTATGCACCATGGGGGCCTGTCAGAGTCCTGGATGTGAGGCCGAATTGCTGAGGGGGCGCCCCTTGCGGCTAAGTGCAGCGTAACCCTGGGAGTGAGACAGGGAGTACGATGCCCAAAGGTGCACGGGTTGCCAGAGCGCTGTTGCTGAGTAGCAGATAGCAGGGAGCTGCTGGGGTGCGCTGGTAAGGTTGAAGGGCAACCATGCAAGGAGGGATCCCAGGTATGGAGCCGTGGAGCAACTGGGAGCAGAGTCAGAGCCAGGCCAATGGTCATTCAGCACAGGAATCAGTCCAAGGTGAGGTACAGCAGGATAATCAGAAACAGAGAAGGTAGCCGAGCCGGGGGTCAAACACAGGAGGACGATCAAGGTACAGATGCGGAGCCGAAGAACAGTCAGGTCCAAGCCGGGGTCAATGCAGGCGGAATACTGGAGCAATCAGGCAAGCCGAGTAGTAACAGGAAGCAGATATCACAACAGGAACAAGGAACACAGGAACAAGGAACACAGGAAGCTGATGATAATCCAGCAACCAGCATGCACCAGCAGCAGACTTAAATAGGCAGAAGGGCGCCACCATGAGGAATACTGGCAGAATTACCCGTCCTACGTTTATCACCCTGACAGTGCCCCCCTAGGGGCAGCCTCCGGATGCCCAATCTGGCCCATTTTTCAGGGTATCGGGATTGAAACCTCTGCAACAGTCTAGGGGCATGAATGTTATCTGCTGGTTCCCAAGAATTATCTTCTACAGAGTAACCTTTCCATTTAACAAGAAATTGAACAGTCCTACCTCTCCGACGGCAGTCCAGAATGGCTTCTACTTCGTATTCTGTTTCATTGTCCACCAAGATTGGAGGGGGCGGAGCTTCTTCTGTCCCTGGAAAAGGACTGGAGACAACAGATTTTAATAAAGAAACATGGAATACTGGGTGGATTTTATAGGAACTTGGTAGAGACAATTCAAATGCCACTGGGTTAATTTCCTTCTTAATTGTGAATGGACCGATAAACCTTGGTCCTAACTTCCGGGAGGGGTAAGGAAGCTTAAGATTTGTTGAGGAAAGCCACACTCTATCTCCAACCTTAAAGACGGGATCTCTCCTCCCCTTGTCATAATGTTTTTTATAATTCTCTTGGGCCTTCTGCATAGTTGCCTGGAGAGTTAGGTAATTAGCCTGAATGGCATTTATCCTGTCCTGGACTGCGGGGACTGAGGTCTCTGGTATAACATTAGGCAAGAATGAGGGATGGAAACCGTAGTTGGCCCAGAAAGGTGACTGATTGGTGGAAGCATGGATTGAGTTGTTGTATGCAAACTCCGCACACGGGAGTAGCAAGGACCAGTCGTCCTGGGAGAAGGAGCAGAAGCAACGTAAGTACTGTTCTAAAGTTTGATTAGTTCTTTCAGTTTGGCCGTTGCTTTGAGGATGGTAAGCTGAAGATAGGCACACTTTAATGGAAAGCATTTTGCAGAGCTCCTTCCAGAACTTAGAGGTGAATTGCACCCCTCTGTCGGACACAATGTTGCTCGGTAGGCCGTGAAGTCTGACTATCTCCTTTATGAAGATCTTCGCTGTGTCAGCAGCAGATGGTGTACCCATCATGGGCAAGAAATGCGCCATCTTGGACAGGCGGTCAACGGCTACCAAGATGGTTGTAAATTTCTCCGAGGGTGGTAACTCTACTATGAAATCCATAGATATTTCTTTCCATGGTTGCTCCGGCACAGGCAATGGACGTAGTAGACCCCAAGATCTGACGTTAGACCCCTTGTTACGTTGACAAATGGTGCAGGAACTGACATATTCCCTGCAGTCAGGCTTCAAAGTGGGCCACCAAAAAGATCGTTGAACAAGCTCCAAAGTCTTTCGAACCCCGAAGTGACCAGCAAGTTGGTGGTCATGTAAAGTCTTTAGGACCTGGACTCTGGCTTGCTGCGGAACAAAAATTTTGTTCTGATACCAAAGAAAACCTTCCTAGTTTCTTAAAGACAGTGCTTCTGGTTCAGAGCATTGGGAAGAAGCTTGTTTCAGTGAGGAACTCAGGTCGGTTTGAATCATGAGGAAATTCTGTGGAGACAATATAGTGCTAGGAGTAATTTCTTCGGGAGTGTCAGGAAACATCCGGGACAAAGCATCGGCCTTCCCGTTCTTAGACCCCGGGCGGAAGGAGATATGAAAATTGAATCTGGCAAAAAACAAGGCCCATCGAGCTTGTCGGGGTCTCAATCGTTTAGCAGTGCGAAGATACTCCAGGTTTCTGTGATCCGTGAATATCATGATGGGATGCTGAGCACCTTCAAGGAGGTACCGCCATTCCTCCAGGGCAGTTTTAATAGCCAAGAGCTCTCGATCTCCCACATCATAATTCCTTTCAGACGGACTCATCTTCCGCGAGGAGAAGGCCACAGGATGGAGTAACGACTTAGAACCCCGACGTTGGGATAAGACTGCCCCTGTGGCAACTTCAGAGGCGTCAACCTCTAAGATGTAAGGGAGGGCCGGATCAGGATGTTGCAGGATAGGTGCGGAGGTAAAGAGGGATTTGAGCTTATCAAAAGCTGATTGGGCTTCTGAAGACCACAGGAACCGAGTATGTAAACGGGTAACTTGGGTGATTGGTGAGATGATGGAGGAAAAGTTCTTTATAAACCTCCTTTAAAAGTTTGCAAACCCCACAAATCTTTGTACTCCCTTTTTATCCGATGGAGTTGGCCAGTCCAAGATTGCCTGTACCTTTTGCGGGTCCATGGCAACACCACCAGTTGAGATAATTAGCCCCAGGAATTGTATTGACTCCTTTTCGAAATCACACTTCTCTGCTTTTACATAGAGTTTGTGCTTGCGTAGAGTGTGCAGAACTGTCCTTACATGTGTACGATGGAGCTCCAGGGTGGTTGAAAATATCAGGATATCATCCAGGTAGATGATGACGAAGTTATCCAGAAATTCTCGAAAGATATCGTTTACGAAATGTTGGAATGTGGCCGGGGCGTTGCACAATCCAAATGGCATCACTAAGTACTCGAAATGTCCAAAGCGAGTTCTAAATGCTGTCTTCCATTCGTCACCCTCTCGGATGCGAACGAGATTGTAGGCTCCTCGAAGGTCAAGCTTAGTAAATATTCGGGCAGTACGGAGTCTCTGGAAAAGTTCCGGAACTAGAGGAAGAGGGTAACGGTTTTTTATAGTGATTTTATTGAGCTCCCTGTAATCCACACATGGTCTTAGGGATTTGTCCCTTTTTTCGACAAAAAAGATTCTGGCTCCAGCAGGAGAAGAGGAGAAACGGATGAAGCCTTTCTCCAGGTTTTCATCAATGTATTGTCGCAATGTTCCTAGTTCCATCTCCGAGAGGGGGAATATGCGACCGAATGGGATTTCAGCTCCTGGGAGTAATTCAATTGGACAATCGTATGACCGGTGTGGTGGCAGGACATCAGCCTTTTTCTTGTCAAAGACATCTGCAAACTCCTGGTAGGCCGGTGGAATACTCTGGTTGTTGACAGGTACAGGTTGAACTGACAGGCAACTGGCTACATTACTGGTTTCAGGGGCAGGACAGTGCTGTAGGCAATAAGGTGAAGTGAATGAAATTTCTTTCCTGATCCAGTTGATCTGGGGGTTGTGGGCTTGGAGTCATGGGGTACCCAAGATGACGGGGAACATAGGTGAGCTTAGAATGTCGAAACGTATGAATTCCTGATGACCATCAGGAGTAGTAACCAAAAGAGGAGCGGTCTCTTGTGTCACAGGACCGGAACTAGGTAGGGTGCCATCAGCCAGGAGAACTTCCAATCTACGGTTCTTGGGAAGTAGGGCCAGACCGAGCTTTAGTGCTAAGTCCAAGTCCAAGAAACAACTGCATGCCCCGGAGTCGACTATGGCCTGAAGCTGAACCCCCTTGTCGGCCAACTGTAGCGTGATGGAAAGGATAAGGTGAGAAGTGGAAGTTCCAGACATCTAGAAGTACACTGGAGAGTTCTTGGGTACCTTGCTGGGTCTTATGGGGCAGTTGCTCAGGAAATGTCCCTTTCGGCCACAATATAGACAGAGATTGGCTTGACGCCGATGCTGTTTTTCCTCAGGAGTCAGTGCGGATCGCACCAAACCAACAGGCATAGCGTCGATCTCTGGTACCAGCACCTTGGGAGTCTGAGAACGTTCAGCCTGGCGCTCCCGAAGGCGTCTATCCAACTGGATGGATAGTTGAATGAGCCCCTCGAGGGTAGCAGGGATGCCGACCCTGGCCAACTCGTCCTTAAGGGATTCAGAAAGCCCCAGGCGAAACTGATATTTCAACGCAGCCTCATTCCAGTCTGTATCGGCAGACCACCGGCGGAAGTCCACAGTATAGTCTTCCACCGGGCGCCGTTTCTGTTGAAGAGAATGCAGAGCGGCCTCAGCGGTGGCTGTACGCTGGGGGTCTTCATACAATTGCGACAAGGCCGTAAAGAACGTTTCCACTGAACTAGTAGCTGGGTCCTTCTGTTCCCATAACCTGTGGGCCCATGCCTGGGGTTCATTGGTCAGCAGGGAGATAAGAAAGCCAACTTTGACAGTCTCAGTGGAAAAGGTAAGGGGTTGCAGAGCCAGATATAACAGGCAGGCATTCTTGAAGGATCTGAATTTCTGCCAGTCTCCAGAGAAACGTTCAGGGGTAGGTACCCGCGGTTCTGGGGGCAAAGTCAGTACTGAAGAGGCCGTAGCAGGGAGATTGGTGGAGGAAGAACCAGGATCCAAAAAAGCAGATGGTAGCATAAAATGTTGGAGTTTTCCTTCTAATTGAAGGTATCTTTCCTGAAGAACTTGGACCACTCGTGTAAGGGTAGCGGCCTGTTGGCATAAAGTCTCTATTGGGGACGCACCCCTGCCGGCCTCAGTCATGGCTGGATTATACTGTCAGAGTCCTGGATGTGAGGCCGAATTGCAGAGGGGGCGCCCCTTGCGGCTAAGTGCAGCGTAACCCTGGGAGTGAGACAGGGAGTACGATGCCCAAAGGTGCACGGGTTGCCAGAACGCTGTTGCTGAGTAGCAGATAGCAGGGAGCTGCTGGGGTGCGCTGGTAAGGTTGAAGGGCAACCGTGCAAGGAGGGATTCCAGGTATGGAGCCGTGGAGCAACTGGGAGCCGAGTCAGAGCCAGGCCAATGGTCATTCAGCACAGGAATCAGTCCAAGGTGAGGTACAGCAGGAAAATCAGGAACAGAGAAGGTAGCCGAGCCGGGGGTCAAACACAGAAGGACGATCAAGGTACAGATGCGGAGCCGAAGAATAGTCAGGTCCAAGCCGGGGTCAATGCAGGCGGAATACTGGAGCAGTCAGGCAAGCCAAGTAGTAACAGGAAGCAGATATCACAACAGGAACAAGGAACACAGGAACAAGGAACACAGGAAGCTGATGATGATCCAGCAACCAGCATGCACCAGCAGCAGGCTTAAATAGGCAGAAGGGCGCCACCATGAGGAATACTGGCAGAATTACCCGTCCTACGGTTATCACCCTGACAGGGCCCCTGGAGTTTCATGTTACCTGTTCGAAATTGATTATCATGTGTCCAAGCTCTCTGTCATCTACATCACAGGTGTCAAAGTGGTGGCCCTCCAGCTGTTGCGGAACTACAAGTCTCATGAGGCGTTGCAAGGCTGACAGTTACAAGCATGACTCTCACAGGCAGAGGCATGATGGGACTTGTAGTTCTGCAACAGCTGGAGGGCCGCCAGTTTGACACCCCTGGTCTACATCATTCTACATGAATGCACATCTATGTACTTCCTTGTTACACGCTAAACTGCTCAAGTCCAGTATTGGAATTGTCCAATGTGCCTCCTCTTTTCCCCCATCTTTTCCTCCTTTGTTTTTGTAATACAATAAAACTATAAACAAAGGAAAAAAACCATCTTAAATTATTTCGGTAAACAACACCAGTAAAATTTTCATATTTCCAAGGATGAAATTACACCGCTCCAGGTGAGATCACACCTACATCCTTCAATCACACCCCAGCTCGCCACCGTCACATACCAAGATAAGAGAAATCGGCTGCACACCACCGTGAACGTCGGCATTCAAGGGCACCCACACCCGCGGTGTTATACATTGTGCGCAGCTTTTCTGTACCCTATATATCATCTCCATTGACTGTACCTTCACAGTTCAGATGATTTTGAACAGTCTTATTGGACCTAATGGTTATTTTTTATCAGCCATTCCAGTCAATATTTCATATCAACTTACTGGGTGCCCTTACTTTTTTTCTGTTATTAAGATTTACACTGCCCTCTTTTTTGCCCCCTGCAGCCTCCTATTTGCGCTGTGAAGCCTTGAATTCACCCGGGGGGCTGTTACGCCCACCCCTTGTGACCCACTGAATTCAGGAAACTAATACAGGTATAACCAACTGTCCCTGAGGAAGCCAATGTTGGTGAAACATGTAGGATTACAAAACCTGTTTACAAGACCTGCCGCTACGTCACAAGCTGGGTTTTGTAATATTGCTGTATAGTTGGTCATGTATATTCCCCTTTTTTTGTATGATCACACCCTTGATGTGTATAATTATTGTATACTCTTTTAAATTGTTAATAAAACATTATAACTTTTAATCAATGTATTCCAATAATTGTTTGGCACCGCTATAATCCCCTTATTTCCCTCTACCAATAATGCTTTAGCTGTTAACGCGTTTCACACATATGTTAGTGCTTATTCATAACCTTTCTAACATATGTGTGAAACGCATTAACAGCTATAGCATCACTCTGTCTTTCATGTGCTGTTTTCACGGTGGTGTGCAGCCAATTTCACTTATGTTAAAATTTCCATATTGGTTTGGATAAAGCAGTGAAGAGTTAGCTTCTGCCTGTTTTCTTTTCGTCTCCACTTGGGGAATTTCTCCTCAGTAATAGGAAATCTCTATAACTTAGACAAAGACAAAAACACATTTTAGTAGGTTCCATTTCTGGTAGCACAGCACACCACGTGCTAGGTCGCAATCACACAGCTTTAAAAATGTTTTACTGATGGTATTACATGTGTTTCCTAATGCCGCGTACACACTACCGTTTTTTCCGTCAGAAAAAACTCTGACGGTTTTTTTGACGGAGTTCCGACGGAGTTCGGCTGAAACGGACTTGCCCACACACGATCACACCAAAGTCCGATCATTTAGAACGCAATGACGTATGACGGGACTAGAAAAAGAAAGTTCAATAGCCAGTAGACAATAGCTGCCCTTGCGCCGTTTTTGGTTCGTCAGAATAGCATACAGACGAACGGTTTTCCCGATAGGAATTGATTCCGTCTGAAAGATTTAAAACCTGTCCTATTTCTAGGTCCGTCAGAGTTTTCGAAAGTAAAAATCAGATGAAGCCCACAAACGATCGAAATATCTGATGGAATGATTCCGTCGGACCTTTTCTGCCAGAAAGTCCGGTCGTGTGTACGCGGCATAAAAGAAACCTTCCTGTGTAATTATCTGTAAAATATTTGCATGTAGATGCATTTAAATGCATAAAATCGTGTATGGGTACATCATTTTTTATGATCATTTATTTTTCCCCTTTGTTTAGACTTAATTTACACGCTTACAAATGCATATAACTGCATTTCTATGCATAAAGTGCATGTTCTTAGAAACAGATTTTTGGACTCTGAAAGCATCTCATGTTTACACAACTGTGTGACTGGCTCCTTTGAAACAATGCATCTGCATTGAGATCTGTAAATAAAAAAACACTTGTATATATGTTTTTTTTTATGAACATATGAATAGAGCCTTAGGCCTCATGCACAAAGGACATTTAAAAAACGCCAGCGCTGCTGCCAGGAAAAATCAGCACTAAAAACGCGATGTTGGCCGCGTTTTTGAATAGTGTTTATGGGCGTTTTTTTGGCGTTAGCATTTTTTGGCATTTGTTCAGTAAAAACAAACCCCATAAGTTTAACAATGCCAAACGCCGCGGAATGCTTGTTACAACGTTTAGCCGCGTTTAGCAGCATATTTTGGCGTTTTTCGTTTCTGCGGCTCAACAGCCTCTGCTCCTGGACACACAGGCTGTCGTTTTTTTCTACAGCCCCTAAACGCTTATGCCTCCAAATGCCTCTGACAGTTTATGTGTGCATGGACACATAGGCTAACATGGAGGGGTGTTTAGAGGCAGTTAAAAAAAACGTCAGGCGCCCCTAACAGCAGCTGTAAAAATGTGCTGTATGCATGAGGCCTTATGTCCCGTACACACGGTCGGACATTGATCGGACATTCCGACAACAAAATCCATGGATTTTTTCCGACGGATGTTGGCTCAAACTTGTCTTGCATACACACGGTCGCACAAAGTTGTCGGAAAATCCGATCGTTCTGAACGCGGTGACGTAAAACGCGTACGTCGGGACTATAAACGGGGCAGTAGCCAATAGCTTTCGTCTCTTAATTTATTTTGAGCATGCGTGGCACTTTGTGCGTTGGATTTGTTTACACACGATTGGAATTTCTGACAACGGATTTTGTTGTCGGAAAATTTTATAGCAAGCTCTCAAACTTTGTGTGTCGGAAATTCCTATGGAAAATGTGTGATGGAGCCTACACACGGTCGGAATTTCCGACAACAAGGTCCTATCACATATTTTCCATCGGAAAATCCTATCGTGTGTACGGGGCATTAGTGTGTTGATCTGCAGCACAAATCCATCAACTAAGTGCGTTCGGTTTCCATGCCGAACAAATACCAATGCATCAAATTATCACATGTAATGTGCATTGTAACATACACGTTACTGCATAGCTATTGTGTGAATGGGCCCATGATATTTTTATTGCTGTCTGTGGCTTCCTGCCCCTTCAACCACTGGACAACCACTCCATTTCTTGTATGGGTGTCAAAATGACTGGAAGTGGTGAGAAATCTCCATAATGGAGTCACAGACAGAAAGAAAAACCTGACAGTATTTTAAATCTCCCCTCTATCCATAAGTAAAAAAACAAATCACCAGGAGTTAGGCTTTGAATATTGTCAGTACATGATTGTTACTCAAGCATAAATCTGCTCTAAAGAGTACCAATTGTGTCTTCCTATACTTTCTCATGGGGGTGGGAGGTTCTTTGTTATGCAAATAATGACTTCAACCATGAAGACACCCCACAACTGTCAGGGAAACGGCCATCATTGTGATGGGCCAGTGGCAGAAGCAAAGGACCAAAGCACTCACTTTATTGGAGAAAGCAGAATTTGCAAAATAGACTTCCCCAGATTTTAGAGCTTCTGGGAACTTTAGAAGATAACAAAGTATAGAGAGACACATCTGGGAGCTTTCATTTAAAACCTGCTGACAATTTTGAAAGTTGCAAGTCACAACAAGTACACTTTAACATTTTAGTACAACTAAAGTTGATATTTCAATCACTGGATGCTTATTTCTGTCTAAAAGAAAGATCTCCGTACTCAAGTTCCCAAGTCTGTCCACCTGCTGCTCCCATTACCAGCCCTCTTTACATTCCCTGTTGAGTTTCTTTGTTTATTTACATTATAAGGAATGCAGCAGGAAGCATGGGACCCTGTGGCAAAGATGAGGCAGAATTGGAAACGCGTTTGAATAGATCTTACCATACTGAGGAACAGTAATTTAGATCAGTGGTGTTTTTCTATAACTTCTCTTAAAAGCATCTTCTCTGTTTTACAGACACACCAGCAGGATGGAAAGCGGGAAAGTATCAAAAGCACGCTTTTTGTCTCACCCACGGACATCGAGAACGGTCAGATCATCACGTGTCGTGCCACCAATAAGGCGATTCCAGGAGGAAAAGACACAACAGTCACCATAAACATCCAACGTAAGTCTTATTCTAAAAAAATGCTTGGAGGTTGCGATGCCCTCCATGCACACAGAAGAGTATATAATAACAATTCTACGCTGCCGTAATAAAAGGGGGGCAAGCAGCTAACACAACCAACAAAGCAAAACAGAGAAAAACACAATAAGTGTAGCGCTATTAAAATGAAAAAACGTCCGGTATGGAAAACGTTAAACCAACAGTTCCAAGTATAAATGGTGTGGAGGAGTCATCAGTATATACATGGGTAGAGAATCTTCAAAAAAACACTTCAAGCAAAGATGTATATCATCTGAGGTGAAAACAGACACACCACCACCAAATATAGAGAAGCTTACCGGATGGGGTGGACCCAAAGGGGCATACGCCGGATTGGGTCGGATAGGCTTAGGTGGTGAGTGGCTAAGGATGGCCCAGGAAGGCGATGGTGGTGGATGGACCTACGTGTTGCTGTATCTCTCAAGGCGATGCAGGAACCCAGAGGAGTGTGTGGGACGGACCACACATCATTATCTCCCAACTGCAATCAACATGTGGCCTGAAGCATGACCACACAGAAGAGGCACCCGCCTAAGCCACGTGCCCGAATATTATTATTATTATGAAAAGCAACAATGAATGAGAGACACAGACACATGGCTCTGATGGACGGGGTAGTATTGATACCACACAGAGGGGGTTATTTACGAAAGGCAAATCCACTTTGCACTGAAAGTGCACTTGGAAGTGCAGTCACTGTAAATCTGAGGGAAAGATCTGAAATGATCTTCGAAACTCTAAAACTCTTCTAGCCAAAGCAAACCTAACTAAAATCCTTATGAATATTGAATATATGTATATATATATATGTATATAGTAAGGGGTTAGCTCAATGGTGATTACCTTCCCTGGGAAAAAGGTAAAAGGTAATCCAGACGGCAGGTTTTCTTAAAATCTGACTTGTAGCCAGTTTTATTTAAAAGGTTGCATAAAAATCAAACAAAACAGAAAATAAATCCTAGTCATCCAGGCACTAACTAAACATTTTAGGTTCCTAACTCACAGGTGAAGGGCTTCTCCCTCCCCTCTAAAACAAAAATAATGCAAACCCTTTTCTTTCTCTCATAAAGCAAACTGAGCATCAGGGGCGTGCAGCGCGGCAATCGTTGTTGCGGCGTGTCAGTCTGACACACCGCAACTCCAATCTAGGTAAAGAGTCTGATGGAGACTCTTTATCACGTGATCAGCTGTGTCCAATCCAAGCTGATCACAATGTAAATAGGAAGAACCGTTTATTAGCTTTTCCTCACTCGTGTCTGACAGACGCGAGTAGAGGAGAGCTGATCGGCTGCTCTCCTGAGGGGGGGGGGTCTGCACTGATTATCAGCGCAGCCCCCCCCCGAGGATGCCCACACAGAACCACCAGGGATGCCACCAGGGATTGCCATCACTGATGACCACCAGGTATGCCACCCATGACTACCAGGGATGCCACACAGTGCACACAAAGAATGCCAAACCGTGCCCTCAAATGATGACAGTCAGTGCCCAACACTAATGCCTGCCAGTGCTTCCTTTACAGTGATGCTCATCAGTGCCACCTATCAGTGCCCATCTTTGCCCATCAGTGCCACCTATCAGTGCCCATCAGTGCCACACATTAGTGCCCATAAGTGACGCCTATCAGTGTCGCGTAATAGTGCCAATCAGTGCCACCTACCAATTCCCATCAGTGCCGCCTATCAGTGCCCATCAGTGCTGCATATTAGTGCCCATCATCAGTGCCACCTCATTGGTGCCACCTCATCGGTGTCGCCTTATCAGTGCCCGTCAGTGCAGCCTCATCAGTGCCCATCAGTGAAGGAGAAAACTTACTTATTTACAAAATGTTATAACAGAAACGAAGAAAAACTTATTTTTCAAAATTTTTGGTATTTTTTTATTTGTTTAGCAAAAAATAAAAACCCCAGAGGTAATCGAATACCACCAAAAGAAAGCTCTATTTGTGTGAACAAAAGGTTAAAAAAAAAAATTTGGGTACAGTGTTGCATGACCGCGCAATTGTCATTTAAAAGCGACAGCGCTGAAAGCTGAAAATTGGCTTGGGCAGGAAGGGGGGAAAATGCCCAGTATTGAAGTGGTAAAGGAAGTAGGATAGGCAAAGAGACCAAAATGGAGAGCTGCAGCATTTAAGTAAAATGCAGACATACTGGTGAAGAAAAAAGTGAAAATTCAAAAATCACTCACCCTTTAGGAATGTTTCTTTTTCCATTGAAAATTATGGATGGTACCAATATTAGGTTGGAGAACATTATCAGCAATATGTACATTGCAAAAAGACAACATTTGGTGAAGTCTTCTGCAAAATCAAATTATTTGGATTACTTTAACCATAGTTGACATTTTCATACAGACATTACCATCAGACATATTCCCTATGCATAAAAGGAGGACATAGCCATTCTGACCTTAGTAAATAGGCCTCAAAGGTCAGTAGTATCTCATACAGTATAGCTATCCTGGAAGTCTTGTCACTGTAAATCACCCTTTTGTCTCATATGTCACAAGTCCTTACAGATTCTTGATTAAGAATTTATAAATTGTTATCATGGAAGGCTATTAAGGAGAAATTAAATTGGGAAAGGAGCTGAGATTGGGCAGGCTGGTAATCGAGATATTCACTTTAATAGTTTGCCATCAAGCAGTAATAAGTGAAGCATGCAGAAACTGTCCATTTTCCATAAATTCCCCGAAACAACCCTGAACTGAGCGGCTGACAAGAACAACCACAGCCAAATCACAACATTCAAGGGTTAGGAGGTGGTATGGTGATAGTGCCATAAAGTTCGATGTGTGCTTACTCACGATTCAAGAGGAGCTATTACTTAATTTTCTCAATGGTTAGCTATATGTATTTTTTTTTAAATATTATTATTATTATTATACAGGATTGATATTGTGCCAACAGTTTGTGCAGTGCTTTACAATATGAGGGCAGACAGTACACTTACAATAGAAATCAATACAGGAGGGATCAGAGTGCACTGTATCTAAAAATGTATCTAAAGCCAAAGCTATTTTTTAGTGTTTGATAGGATAGGAATAGTTAAAACTCCGTTCACTCAGTTTTTCAGTAAATAAAAGCAAAATCAAATTAAAAAGCAAGTAAAAACAAGTAAAAACACACCTATTCAAAGTGAAGGTAAAGGCCCATACAGTACACACAATCGGACTTTTTGACAACAACGATCCGACGGACCTGTTTTATCGGACAATCCGACCGAGTGTATGCTCCATCGGACAATTGTTTTCGGTTTTTCAACAGACAAATGTTCGCTGTGCATGTTCTCAAACTTTCCGGCAACAAATGTCCAATGGAGGATAATCCGATCGTGTGTACACAAGTCCATAGGACTAAAGTCCAAAGTACAAACACGCATGCTAACCAATGCTAAAGATCAGACAACAATAGCAGAAGTTGCCCAAAGGGTGGCAGTAAAGAGCTGAAAAACCACGTGATTTGGTGAAAGTTGGCTGAAAATGTTCTGCCATGTGTATGCAGAACAAGTTCACGGCCAACAACCTTCGGGCCAGAATCCACGGAAAAGTTCAATGGAGGTCTGATCGTGTGTATGAGGCTTTATTCTTCACATAGACAGTTATCACTGGAGCAAGGGTTCTCATTGGAAGATTTTCCTTCTATTCTTGTTCTCGTTGCAACTCAAATCTTGTCATTTTAGGTCACCAGTAACAAATAGAGAGGATTGAATGTCCCCCATGTGGACACCACAGTAAAAAATTTGACAGTAGATCTGTTTCAATCTTTTTATTCAGTTTTCAAAATAACAGTAAAAACATTATAATGTAATACAAGAGAGTGCAAAATGGATCTGTCATTATAAACCGTAAACAAGAATTTATCAACAATGGCATATTTAAAGGATGAGGAGTTAGGACAGGAATCCATGGAAGTCCATCAATGAGTACCAGGAACTGTGCCAAAGTGGCCAACTATGATGAGACCTGTATTGAAAAACATGTTCAGTTATATTTCAAAAAGAGGCCAAGGAACCAATGGGTCTTACATCGGTCCAACATTGTATGTTTGGCGGAGGGGTCAAGCAGGACTACACCCGCCCACTCTACTAATTGACAGAGGTTCTAACCCCTAACACTCCATCCAAACCCTAAGGGAAAAAAGTTTGGACTTTAGCTATGTTTTAATTTTTTTTTTACAGTTAAGCTTCAGCTACTAAAATGGCATTTAAAGCTGTCTTTACTCTGGTGGTCATTTTAGAACATTCTTTCTTGATACCTGTGTTCAACATCGGTCTTCCTTCTAACCTCTCTTTAAGCTAATCCACCTTCTCCCCATGCGGCACAGGCAGGGGAGAAGTGTTGGTTGTGACTTTGCCAGGACTGAGGCTATAACATACGAGCTTACAAAAAAAAAATCAGTACATCATTGCAATAAATGCACATTTTCCCATGCTGTATCCCTGTAAAAATAAAAGAAGTGCATAGAAGTGAATAGAGACACGTTTGGGGTCTATTTGTAGAATATCTGTTGAACGAATGTCACACATATTTGTGCAGGTTTCAGGAATTTGGGGCATCATTTCTGTAATAGATTGATTCCTATAATTATCAGCTGCATATAGTGGCCAAAATGCATATTTTCTCACTGAGGTATTTCAGAAAACAATACCACATTTCGATTACGAGATGCGGCTAACAATCATAGGAATTAGACCTCGTTCACATGGGCATACATCCGTGCTAAGGGCAGTGTTTTCCTTTATGGGATGCACAGGTGTTGCATGCATCTGTGTGCAGGCGGCCCATTCATGTCTGTTGGGGACGCAGCTGCTGCACAGACACAGCCGCTGGTCCTAAATGCATATGCTGTCTGCACCACGCACCCACACGACTCTTAAATTGGGACCAGAGGCTGTGTCCGTGTAGCCGCTATATCACAATAAACTTGAATGGGGCTGCCTTATCCTTCTCATGGATATAATACACAGACTTTTAGTAAGGAAGTGATACAATTGTTTGGATAGATCAACTACAAGGAACCTAAATGAAGGAACATTGCAGAGAAAAGAACAGAATTACTTGGACTTAAATATGGAAAACACCTGACATATATGAGGATCAAAGTGTTGTGAATAACACCCGCAATTATTCTTACCCAATGAACAGGCTGTCATTCCATCTAAGCTTCATGTTCATTGTTACTATTTACAGAATTGATTTTTGTGTCCAAGTGAATAGAGGTAAGAGCGAGATACGCAGTATTCTGCTCCCTCAGAGAACAATAATTCAAGAGCTTAAACAGAATAACGTATCAAATCAGTGTTTTGATCTCAACATTAGAAGGACCAAAGTATTGATTATCGTACTTCTCTATATTTTTTAATATATTCTTTGTTTATTAATCTATTAATAAATGGACAGATTTTGCAATGAGGTGCCCAGATATTATCTGTTTAGTAAAGGAAGAAAAGAAACAAATGGGCAATTATACCAACCCTGAGCCATCCACATAAGTTTCATAAGAAGCTGGACTAGAAAATGAATGGAATATAGAAGTAAAGTTTATTTCTTTAGCTACATAGGCCAATACCAGGGCTAGACCGACCCAAAGACAGGAGAGTTACCCCAGGAGCTGTGGTGGAGAGGGTGCAGCTGGAGCAAGAGCCTCTCCTGCCATCTCCTCTGCTCTCCTGCCATCTCCTGTGCTTAACATGACCAATCTGTTAAAATACAGATCAACTATACTAACTGTTTAGGCTAGGAAATTGTCTCTCCCAGTGTAATTAACTGGACACTATGACTGCTGAGGTGCAATGGGCCTAGGTACAAATAAAATGTTACATAATGGGATAAAAAAACCCACCACCCTTGCCCTTTCACCCCATTAAATAAAACACTTACAACCATTAGGTTGGAAAGGGCAAGGCCACAGCTTTATTAAATGTGAACACATTTAACCAGTGCCAGTCACAGTCGTACTGTGAGCACTTAATTCCAAAAGGGGGGGGAGTAGGGCCTGTCCTTACCATAAGTGCTGGACAGACAGTCTACTTCCAATTTCCATCAAGGGCATAGCCCATTACAGCAACTTTAGATGCTGGCAAGGTCAAGAAACCGCAGCAAGCTGTGACATACCATAAAAGAGAAAAAAGGGGGCAGCTCTTCCATCCAATTCTTCAAAAAGACCCAGAAATCCCTGGGGGCACATGTTTTCCGAGCTCAGGCCCATTCCATCCCTCATGTTTCCACCAATCATTTGTGACCATCAACCACCTTGTCCGGCACCTGGCCATGCCCCCATCAGTCAAGGCTCTCTTTCCCTATTGGGTTCAAGATGCCTTCACTGTCCCTGTGACAGTTGACCCTGTACTTTATCAGAAGCTCATTAATATAAATTGGGGATTTTGCCAGCTCTACTTAGACCTGATAGTCTATGTCTAGCCAAAACTTTTTTTTAATAAAATCTGAGGCTCTGTTAGAGAGATTTACCCTCACTTCCTGCCACAGAGACAGCGGTTTCCCCACAGAGGAAGTCATGAAAAAAAATCTGTATCGGGGACACAGGCATAAAGTAAAATCTGGCAGGCATTCTAGGCTTCCATACTTTGATAAAGAACTGAAGGCACAAAGATATAACCCATGGTGTATGAATAGGCTGTCTGTACCTTGTACTGTACAATTAAGGTAACATTTTTATTTCTGTCTTGTTGCTGTTGAAGAGTTCCCCTTACTTCCTGCCAGGTAAAGCGTTATCAACACAACAGGAAGAGCAGGGAAATCTTTCTAATGGAGCCCCAAATAGTAGTAAAAACCTGTTAGGAATTTTAACTTTTCCCCAATCTATCCAAAAGGAAAAAAAAAATTGTAGCCTGACATACACTTTAAATCCGAGAGATTGAAGCCCAACTTCGGGAAACCTGGAAACATTCTCATGCAGTGGGTCTGTACCCTCACTGCAGGGGTAGAGGATTTTTAAATAATATTTAGTTACCTTATCCTCAAATGCTGCTAGACTGGCCCCACAGCATCTTCTTCCCTATGGTCCGGTTCTCTAAGGTCCGGACGTCATCAAGACCAATAAAAGATCAATAGCCCTGCATTGGATGTAATGATACCAGGGGACAGTCCCCCACTGACATGTGGGGAAGCTCCATCCTCCAGGCGAGCGGAAGATCGGGTAAGTAAAAGCACCTTTACTCTCCCCTAAACAAGCAATTAACCCTTGCAATGTGTGCACAGCCCCACTGCAAGGGATAATTTTCAAGTTACTTTAAAGCGGGGGTCCACCTATCTATCGTTTTTTTTTTTTTGAGTTCATTCACAAACTTTTCATCTCAGCATTACATACTCACATATTGTGTGTAATATGTCCGCCTGTGTCAGATTTCGTCGGAAAGAATAACTTATATTATTCACTGCAGGCGGTTTCCATCTTCATTGTGGGCATTTGAAGCCCACAAGCATTTATTTCCTGGATGTGGTGAATGCTGTGCTCCCAGCATTCACCGCTCGTTCCCGCACATGCTCAGTGGCATCCTGGGAAGCCTGAGACTATCTCCCAGGAGTCTGGGAGAGGCTAGAAACACACCTACTCCCACGGGAGGAGAACCAGGAAGTGCAAAGAAGAATAGAAAAATAAAAGGTAATTACGGCGATTTAAATTTTTTTAAACGGCATGTCAGCATCTAGGCAAGGAAGAGAATACATACAGATATTGTTCAAAATTTGGGTGGAACTCCGCTTTAAGTTGGTATTTAAGATGAGAAGGTACACCATGCCAATGGCTGAGAGTCCAAATCGTTTTAGCTCATCATAGTACAGTATCTCACAAAAGTAAGTACACACCTAACATTTTTGTAAATATTTTAATATATACAGTATTTTCATGTGACAATACTGAAGAAATGACACTTTGCTACAATGTAAAGTACTGAGTGTACAGCTTGTATAACAGTGTAAAGTTGCTGTCCTCTCAAAATACTCTCTTTTGTTGCCAGTGGTTTAGACATTAATGGCTGTGTGTTGCGTTATTTTGAGGGGACAGCAAATTTACACTGTTATACAAGCTGTACACTCACTACTTTTCATTGTAGCAAAGTGTCATTTCTTCAGTGATGCCACATGAAAAGATATAATAAAATATTTACAAAAATGTGAGGGGTGTACTCACTTTTGTGAGATACTGTATAAAAAAAAAATAAACCAACACATTTCAAGAGTCTTAAGAGACATCCTTTATCAGTTATGTTCTAACATGTTCTATTTAACAATCCTGTTGATGGCAAGTTTCCAAAAGTGACAGGATAGCTAGTCTGACATTGCACTAAGCTAAGAGAACAGTAATAGAGGGTACTTCTATTTAACATGGAGGGGAAAAAATACAGTCTATGAGTACTGAAAATCACAAACAGGAACAAGGGGCCTCATTTATCAAAGTGTCTGAACGACAAACTGACTGTGGTTGTACAGGAACTTGACTCTCCCTTTCATGTTGTCAATGTTAGGTTACAGAATGAAACTATGTATGGCACAGAAAGTCTGTGTTTCAGATGTTTGGAAAAATGAATTCCTCCCTTTTGTAAGAAGAGGTCGGATACCAGTCTGCTGCCTTTGAATAGTCCAAATAATTGTCTAAATTTTGCAGAACAATAGTATTAATAGTCGTGTTTCACTTATGAGTGAAGGTACAGGAAGTGCTGGGTATTAAGCAACATCTACTTTTTGGGACATACTAATTGGATGGATGAAAGAGGGAATAGCTATCAGAAGACTTTGAAATGAGATTGTGAATAAAGATCTTGCTTGCTCTGAATTGCTTGCACAGAAAAGCAATTAAAAATGCTATTAACGGCTGCAAACTGCATCTGGTACGGAAGAACACACGTTGGAAAATAATTAGAATTAACTCCATTTCTCCTGGGAAATACTGAGACCTCACACTGCGGTCTCCTTAAATTAGCTCCTATGAATGTGATTTTTAGTGATTTTGCTCATGTAAAGATTATGTCTAGTGTTAAATAACTTGCACTGTGAGATCAGAAATATAGCCATACCTGATACACAAGTAGCTGGCTTCATAATGAGAGGAAAATATCTCCCGGCAATGTAAAAAAAAATAGGTAACGGAGGCTAAGAGTAGCAGTGTCACAAACAGATGTCTCACTGACAACTGGTGGTATTACATCTGCGAACCTGCTTGCACAATCCCCATTGACCGTGAACAGCAACTGTGGCATTGGTGCAGTAAAGGCTTCTTTCTGGCAACTGGATCATGCAGATCGTTTTTGTTCATGTATCATTGGATTGTGCTCCTTAAAAACAACCACACTTTTTTTTCCAGCGTAGCCTGTATTTCTCTTGAGGCTACCTGTGGGGTTGTCTTTGTATCCCGAACAATTCCTCTGGCAGTTGTGGCTGCAATCTTTCTTGACCTTGGCTAAGGTAGGGTTAAGGTGACCCTGACCTTGGCTTAGTATCAGGAGTCCCCAAATTTTCCACTTCTTAATAAGTGCTTGAACAGTGCTTACTGGCAAATTTAAAGCTTTGGATATCTTTTTATATCCTTTTTCTTCCTTATAAACTCCCATTACCTTGTTATGCAGGCCTTTTGACAGTTCTTTTCTGCTCCCCATGGCTCAGTGTCTAGTCTGCTCAGTGCATTCACGTGAGAGCTAACAAACTCATTGACTATTTATACACAGACATTAATTGCAATCTAAAAAGCCACAGATGTGGGAAATTAACCTTTAATCGACATTTTAACCTGTGTGTCACCTTGTGTGTCTGTACCAAGGCCAAACATTCCAGGGTGTGTAAACTTTTGATCAGAGCCATTTGGGTGTTTTCTGTTATTATGATTTTTAAAAGTAGCCAAACAACTATGTGATAATAAATGGCTTCATATGATCACTATTCTTATATAAGAGTTTTTTTGGCATGGTCAGTCATAATTTCAATATGAATGATAAAATATCATGATTTCTCAAACTTTTGAGCACATCTGTAAGTCCTTATGGCAGCTAGTTATCAGCTTACTCGATCCGGCAGGTTCCTTCTTAGTCCATTGTAGATAGCGCATGGCAACACTCCCTTCGAGTGCAGGCAAGACCTAAATTCAAACAGCCAGCACTCAAAACCGATCCACTAGAAAAATGTACCGCTGTTCCTTTGGAATAAAAACATCTCCGCAAACGCGTTTAACCCGCTCCTGACCCTACTCCGCCCACCTTGGTGGACAGGGCCGTCTTTAAGGCAGGGCAAAAGGGGCAGCTGCCCTGGGCCCTGTCATTGTGGGGCCCAAAGCAGCTGCCTCATACTTGCCAACTTCCCCAGTTTAAATTCCCTTGTCCTTTGAAGTTTTAGTCCTATGCTGTGTCCCGAAATCTCAGTGTGAAGTGCTGCTACTAATGCTACCCGGCTCGGCCCTATTGTTGTGTACAGATGACTCACCTGTAGACCCTATGTTTACATGTAAATAACCATCATTCATATGTAAATAGCGGCAGCTTTTTTATGTAAATAACCGAGGCTGGCGGCATTGATATGTAAATAAAGGCAGCATTCATATGTATATCTTGCCCCTCTGCAGTGAGCAGATGATGTGCTGTAACCTCTAGCAACCAATCAGTGAGCAGTATTACTGTACAGTAATCTCTAGCAACCAATCAACAAGCAGAAATCATGTGCTGTAACCTCTAATGTGTGCTGTAACCTCTAGTAACCAGTCAGTAAGTGGTAATGATATGCTGTTACCTCTGGCAACCCATCACAATCACTGCCTGATCTGATACAGTAAACTGGTTTTAAGTCTAGCTGATATTTATTGTATGTCTCAGAGCAGGTGGAGAGCGAAATTGCATGGGGGGGGCCCCAAGAAAATTTTTGCCCAGGGTCCAATTAATATTAAAGGGGGCCCTGTTGGTGGAGGCGGTTGTTTTTTACAATTCAATAACAAAATTTCCTTGTGGATCTGTTTAGAATAATTGCTGTTTGAACTTAGGTCAATCCTTGGACAAATATATATAAAAAGCACGCACACAAAAGGTGTGTGTGTGTGGGGGGGGGGGCTACTTGCCTTTATCTTCCGTGTCTATTTTATGCTTTTCCTTAATGCCCACATGGATGTCTAGTAGGAAAATAGCAAGGCACGTGTCCCATTATGATTTAGTAAATTTAAAAGATTTTTTTGCATATCAATGTTTGTTTTAGAAAAGTCTCAAATAAATAAATCCAAAAATTCAATATGGGATGTAAAAAAAAAATATATATAGTATGGCAAATGCTGGTGAGCTTGAAAAACACAGTGACCTAAGTTCTCAGTATTTCCAAAGATAAATGTTTAAAACATGAAAATTAATATTAGGGGGAGTTGGTAACTATGAGAAAGATGGGTCAGATCAATCTGTATAGTGACAGTCCATCTGAATCTGATTTTTTGTCAGTGTTTGGTGGATGCTGGAGAGTCCAACTACCTAAATCCTTTCTATCATCTCTGATGGTGAAATCCCTGTGCTTGAGCTCCCAGATACGCACGCCTGCCAGAGCCTTGATATGGGTTCCATATTAACTCTTTTTAATACTACAAATTTATATTATAAAGAATACAATGTAAGGGACAAAAAAACCCCAAGGTGGGCTGAAGCACCACAAGTGGGTGGTTAAAGAGTCATAAATTATGACATCACATCCACTAGGAATTCAACAAGTCAGTGTGGTTGATTTACTAAAGGCAAATAGGTTGTGCTCTTTGCAAACTTCAGTTGCACTCATTTTCTCCAGAGCTTAGCAAACGTGGTGAAGCTCTGCTGATTTACATCATCCAGTCATGTGCAAGCAAATGCTGTTTTTCTTTTTCCACCTTATTGAGTATTCTTTACAAAGTGAAGCTTTACCACATTTACTAAGCTCTGGGGAAAATTTAGTGCAAAGTGCACAGTCCATTTGCCTTTAGTAAAATCAACCCCAGTGTGTGTCTCTGTTTAGCTAGAGTCCACCTATAACTGAAATATTCATTTTTGACAGACTTACAAATATGTAAAAATGCACTATTATTGAGACTGTTGTAAATCTTGGACCCTGAACCTACAGTATAAACTGATGTTCTGTACACTTACAGATCCACCGCTGGTCAATCTGACAGTGGATCCGCAGCCAGTCCTGGAGGATAACGTGGTGAAGTTTCACTGTGCAGCCAAGGCCAACCCGGCAGTTACCCAGTACCGGTAAGAGCAGTCTCCTCTTCTGATAAATATAGAGATTATGATGCAGTTACCAGACAGAACAGATCTAATGTTTTTTGATCCCCTTCAGGGAAATAATTTAATCCAACCCATGACACCTGTAACCACTGCCTATATAAACACCGCCTCACATGGGAAGGTTGTTGGAGTAGATCTAAATGCTATTTGGAGTAAATCTATTGTCTAAAGCAGTGTTTCTCAACTCCAGTCCTCAAGGCGCCCCAACAGGTCATGTTTTCAGGATTTCCCATAGATGAAACGGCTGTGGTAATTACTAAGGTGGTGAAACTAATCAAATCACCTATGCAAAATAATGGAAAGCCTTAAAACATGACCTGTTGGGACTCCTTCAGGACTGGAGTTGAGAAACACTGGTCTAAAGCACAGTGGGGGTTATTTATGAAAGGCAAATCCACTTTGCACTACAAGTGCACTTGGAAGTACAGTCGCTGTAAATCTGAGGGGTAGATCTGAAACGAGAGAAGCTCTGCTGATTTTGTCATCCAATCATGTGCGAGCTAAAATGCTCTTTTTAATTTTTCTTGCATGTCCCCCTCGGATTTACAGCGACTGCACTTCCAAGTGCACTTGCAGTGCAAAGTGGATTTTACTTTCGTAAATAACCCCTAGTGTATCATAAAAAAAAGTCCACTTTTTGCATACCAACCTGTTTTCACGTTTTCTCAGCCTCTTTCCTGTCTGGCGCTGCTGATTTCCTCCAGGCACTTCCTGTCTGCATGCACCAGGTCCAGTGTCAGCTGCACATTTTAACTCTGAACGGTCTTCCTGATAATGACGGAGATGAAAAAGCCAGCACAATGTGTGATGGCATGGCCACTTGTAGTCTGCACTAGGGCAGCATATGACAGGGGCACAATTGTGACAGAGGAACAGAGCGTTGACACCCTATAACAATCTGAACGACAACCTTCATAGTAGGTTCACCTGGGAATATTTTATGAATTCTACATTAAGTCACAAAATTTATACCCCAAGTGGAGGGTATGAAGTATGAGTGAACAGTGAGCATACTGCCCACAACAATGAGGTCGTTTAGTAGCTAGGAATTTTATTTTATTTATATAAGTTTACATACCCTGGCAGAATTTATGATTTCTTGGCCATTTTCAGAGAATATGAATGATAACACAAAAACTTTTCTTTCACTCATGGTTAGTGTTTGGCTGGTTTGGCTGAAGCCATTTATTTTTAATCAACTGTGATTACTCTTTTTAAATCATAATGACAACTGGAACTACCCAAATGACCCTGATCAAAAGTTTACATACCCCAGTTCTTAATATCGTGTATTGCCTCCTTTAACATCAATGACAGCTTGAAGTTTGTGGATGACAATAAAAAATATATAGTGCAGCGCTGAAAATACTAATCAATTAACATAAATGTCCATAGATGAAAAAACAAAGGGTGTCAACGGTGATGCAGGGTGCTTCATGCAAATCCAAAGTGCTCTTAAATCTGTGCTCCCCCCTCTTGCCAGTCAAACCGCTCACCTTGTTATAGGGACCCCTGAACTAACAGGAAGGTCTCATAAGCATTCACCACTTATTAGTGGTCAGGGTGGTATGTTGACTGGAAAGCTGGAAACCTCTTCCTTAATATGGCTTAAAAATTTTCATCCATATATGCATGAAATAAATAAAGAAAATACATAGTGCTCTCTGTATAACTAGAAAACTATTCCTTTTATTAAAAGACAGGTACTCACATATATAGCACTATGCCCAGTGCTAGGAAATAGTGCTATATATGTGAGTACCTGTCTTTTAATAAAAGGAATCGTTTTCTAGTTATACAGAGAGCACTATGTATTTTCTTTATTTATTTCATGCATATATGGATGAAAATTTTTAAGCCATATTAAGGAAGAGGTTTCCGGCTTTCCAGTCAAGATACCACCCTGACCACTAATAAGTGGTGAATGCTTATGAGACCTTCCTGTTAGTTCAGGGGTCCCTATAAGAAGGTGAGCGGTTTGACTGGCAAGAGGGGGGAGCACGGATTTAAGAGCACTTTGGATTTGCATGAAGCACCCTGCATCACCGTTGACACCCTTTGTATTTTCATCTATGGACATTTATGTTAATTGATTAGTATTTCCAGCGCTGCACTATATATTTTTTATTGTATTACGTGAAAGGACTTATATATTTGCCTTTAGTGTTCAGCAGCTTTGTTTTTTCTGATGGTTTTTGCGCTGACTGTTTGTCTTTGAGTATTTGTGGATGAGGCTCTTTATCTTCTCAGATGGTAAAGCTGCCCATTCCTATTGGCAAAAAGCCTCCAGTTCCTGTAAATTCTTGGGCTGTCTTGCATGAACTGCACGTTTGAGATCTCCCCAGAGTGGCTCAATGATATTGAGGTCAGGAGACTGAGATGGCCTCTCCAGAACCTTATTTTTTTAATCAAAATAAAGTTTATTGAGCATATTGAATAAGTGTACAGACAGGTGCAAAGTGCAACAGGCACTATATCAAAGGATATAAATTGACATGACCATATTGATACATAAAATGTGACATAGAAGGGGTCCAGATACCATGAGTTACTGGAGTGCATGGACACCATGGCTGAGTGTGCCTCAGTAGGGGGTCAAAGGCCAATTCCATGTTAGTGTTACATGGGTGCAGGAGAGCTCCAATATGGGAAAGCATACAGAAATTAGGAATAGTAGAATAAACATTGAGCATAAGTGATAGGACAGACACCGCTCTGTGGAAGGGTACTACTCCGCTTCATTGCAGGTAGAGGGGTCCTCCAGCCACCTGTCCATATTTTGTTATATTTGATTGGGCAACTTCTATGTGAGTATAACACTTTTTTGTAGGGGAGAGTGGCATTTACTGCTGTGATCCATTGTTGGATAGTAGGGGGTGAAGCCTTGATCCAGGACCTGGCTGTTTGCATTTTGGCCAGAAACAGGGATTCCTGCAAGAAAATAGTTAAATATTTCTCTTCTTCAGAGATAGGAATAAGGCCCAGTAGACATTGAGGAGGGTATAGGGACAGGGGCGAACCCATGAGATCAAGAAGGAACTTGACCACCTGTGACCAATAGTCTTTGAGGGAGGGGCAGGACCACAAGAGGTGATAAAAGGTTCCACTGGGGTCCCTGTATTTGGGGCAGGTAAGGCTATGGTCCGGCTAGTAAATAAGATAGAATCTGTGAAGTATATAGAGGTGGGTGAGGCGGTCTGACAGTTTGGGAGATACTATTTTACAGGAGGCTAGTACCTCACCCCAGTCCTCATCCTCCACAACACCCACGTCAGATTCCCACTTGGTTTTCAATAGGTATGCATGGTCAGTAGCTGCAGGTAGGGTGAGGTGGTTATAGAACGTGGAGGTTCATTTCTTAGGATCCTGATCCATAACCAGATCCACCAGGTATAAAGAGTCAAGGCTAGGGATAGAATCACAGAATTGTGAGTTGAGGACGTGTCAGAGTTGGAGGTAACGTAAAAACATGTGGTTGGGCAGATCAAAGCCGTCTTTGAGGGCTTGGAAAGATGTAATTGTGCCGTTAACTATGACCTGTGAAAGGAATATAACCCCCTGAGCAATCCACAGTTTGTAATCAGGGACAGTCTACAATTCAGGTAGTTGCGGGTTGTGGGGTATGAAGTTTAGGGTCCTTCGTGACATTCATGACCAGTTGCCAAATTTTACAATGGTGGAATAGCATACAACTCCTGTTATCTGAATGGGATAGTTCTCGGGTACCACAAAATAGAAATTGGAAGGGGTGGGCAATCTGAGTGGAGGAACAGACCAGGGTGGCATGCCCCTCCAGAACCTTTACCTTATTCTTCTGTAGCCAATGACAGGTCGACTTGGCCTTGTGTTTTGGATCATTGTCATGTTGGAATGTCCATGTACGTCCCATGTGCAGCTTCCTCGCTGATGAATGCAAATGTTCCTCCAGTATTTTTTTATAATGTACTGTATTCATCTTGCCATAAATTTTGACCAAATTTCCTGTGCCTTTGTAGCTCACACATCCCCAAAACATTAGCGATCCATCTCTGTGTTTCACAGTAGGAATGGTGTACCTTTCATCATAGGCCTTGTTGACTCCTCTCCAAATGTAGCATTTATGGTTGTGGCCAAAAAGCTAAATTTTGGTCTCATCACTCCAAATGACTTTGTGCCAGAAGGTTTGAGGCAGATCTCTATGCTGTTTGTTGTATTTTAAGCGGGATGCTTTGTGGCATTTGTGTAGTAATGGCTTTCTTCTGGCGACTAGACCATGCAGCCCATCTTTCTTCAAGTGCCTCCTTATTGTGCATCTTGCAAAAGCCACACCACGTTTTCAGAGAGTCCTGTATTTCATCTGAAGATATTTGTGGGTTTTTCTTTGCATCCCGAACAATTTTCCTGGCAGTTGTAGCTGAAATTTTAGTTGGTCGACCGTGGTTTGGTTTCAACAGAACCCCTCATTTTCCACTTCTTGATTAGAGTTTGAACACTGCTGATTGGCATTCTCAATTCCTTGGATATCTTTTTGTATCCCTTTCCGTTTTATACAGTTCAACTACCTTTTCCCGCAGATCCTTTGACAATTCTTTTGCTTTCCCCATGATTCAGAATCCAGAAACGTCAGTGCAGCACTGGATGGAAGCCATCCACTAACCATGAGTGAAAGAAAAGAGTTTTTGTGTTATCATTCATATTCTCTGAAAAATGGCAAAGAAATCATAAATTCTGCCAGGGTATGTAAACTTATGAGCACAACTGTGTGTGTGTGTGTGTATATATATATATATATATATATACATACAGTAAACACACAAGCATAAATGCTGTACATTTGTAAATTAATGATGAAAAGTTATTATCTGGTTGCATTTTAATACACTCCTCCATTGCTGCACAGTTTATTTCCTTCAAAGCCCCTAAGGCAAAAGAACAGCAGAAAAAAAAGCCTAATTTTAAAGGTAAAAATTGCAGAAATTCTTGCCGGTTCCATACTCCGCTCTGCATTGAATAGTACAATACAAGCTGTAATTAAGCCAGCAGAGCCTGCAAGTACTATATGAAATATGCAAGGCTTCTGTATTTCACCACCCAGCCCCCCCCCCCCCCCCCAATAAGAAGAAACAGTGTGTAAAAAAAATAAGAGTAATATTCAGAAGGAATGTACTGAATGCTTGTGAGGAGACCTGTGTGCTCCTTCGCTTACACATCGAACAATTATTTTCATATACGAACGTCGCACGTTTTTCATCTCCAAGATACAAAAATCCTTAAAATTGCAGCCACTTCATCCTAAAGAGCAAATGCTGCTCTGGGTTGCTCGCACTGCGCCCATGATGTATCTGTGCCATTAAATCCCTTCTATAAATAGATGGCTCACATTAGCGGGTATAGTGGCAGGTATGGATAATGACAGTACTCAGCAATATGGTCTGCTTTATACACATTAACCTATTTTACAGTATCTCAGCAGGGGGATGTATGTACAAGGGACTAAACTGTGGTCTTAAAGGCAAGCAAGGAAGATGCTTTGGCGGTAGGGTCAGGAAATCTGATAAAAATGGTAAAGGTGCTCATATGCTCATTCAAGGTAAAGAACAGGTAACTGTACTTTAATATAGTTATCCTTTGATACCCCCAAATTCCCATATTTACCTGCCCAGACTCCAAAAAGATCCCCACTGGCTCACTTTAAAAAAAAATCCTATTCATTCCAGTGGAGGGGCCATCTATTATGCATTCCAGTTGCCATTTTCTATAGAAATTAACTGAATGTTTCTGCACATACGCAGAAGACGCTGTCTAGCCAGGAGATTTCACATGACAGCCCTGCACACTAAGGAACTTTCACAAGCAAACATAGGTGAGTATAGACACCTTTGAAAGGGTTGCTGGGTGGATCATTCAAAGAGTAAAGAGAAGTACAGCTATTCTTTCATCAAATTCATTGCAATAGTTTTAGCTAATCTGAGATGATTTCAACTAAAAGGGATGCTCAGGAGCAGCCTATTTCCTGCTCTATGGGCTGCCATTTTGGATGGTATAATCTGAGAGGTAGAGGGAAGCTCAGGAGCAGAGTATTTTCACCCTATGAAGGGTGTCACATTGAATGGTGTATACAGAAAGGTAGAGAAAATCAGTAACAGAATTTTTTCCACCTTATAAAGGTGTCACATTGGACAGTGTAATCAGAAAGGTAGGGAGAAGGCCAGGAGCAAGGTATTTTCACCCTACAGAAGGGTCATGTTGGATGGTGTAATCAGAAATGTAGATAGATGGCCAGGAGCATTGTCCACACAATGGTCCTACTGCATACTTGCCAACATCTCCAGCCCATTTCCCAGGATATTGTGATCCTGCCACACACATAGCACGTCCTAGCAATAGATGGTTCCACCAAAATTATGCCCACTTTCTGGGCGGTCCTATCTGTAATTATGCAGGAACTGCCCATTCTCAGTTACAATCCCCTCAATGCTTGAGCATGCTCAATAACTGAAATAAGGGTGATGCTGTGATCGTGGGACACAGCCCAGCATAAAGCATCATTGAGACAGAGTGCATAGATGTGAGACTGTCATGGCAAATCCGGGACAGTTGGCGTCTAATTTAGAAAGGTAGGGGGAATTTTTCACCCTTTTTGCAAGGGTCAATTGGGCTGTCTAATCAGAAAGCTTGAAAGAAAGTCAAAAGCTGAGCATAAATCCTATGCAAGGGTCACTCGGTGTAATCAAAAAGCTAGAGGGAAGGCCAGGAGCAGAGTATTTTGCACCCTAAGGAAGGCTCACATTTGGTGGTGTATTTAGAAAGGTAGAGAGATGGTCAGGAGTAGAGTATTTTACATCCTATGCAGAAGTCATGTTGGATGGTATATCTAGAAAGGTAGATAGAGATTGGAGCAGAGCATTTTCCACTCTATGCAGAGGTCATGTTGGATTGTGTATTTAAAAAGGTAAAGAGAAGGCAAGGAGCAGAGTATTTTACACTCAACACAGGGGTCACTTGGATGGTGTAATCAGAAAAGTAGAGAGAAGGTCAGCAGCAGAGTATTCCCACCCTATGCAGAGGTCACTTTGATGGTATAATCAGAAAGGTAGATAGAAGGTCAAGAGTATTTACCTCCTAATGGAGAATTATATTGGACGGTGAAGTCAGGGAAGTTCTAAAAACCAAAGCACAGATTTTGAATTGGTGGTTACAGGCACAGTGTAGTGCTTGAGTGACTGGTACACTTTATTTCTGAACTAACCAAATAACTCTCTGTAGCTCTTCCCTCTCATTATATGCAGAAAAAGTAAGTAGACGACATCGTAAGACAGACAGCTGTAGTCATTATAGTGCAGTATTTTATCTCAGCAGAGCAGTATTGGCTTCTCAGATATACACGGCTTAGCGTTGTTTACACGTGTGTGACAGTAATGTGGGGAAACAGATGTGTACAGCTCATGGATCATGACTTATATTACTCATATGATCAAAGTGAAAGGGCCCAGCTGTATGAGCTCAACACACAGCCTCTTGTAAAGGTTAATTATTATGGTGAAATTGCAGCAGAAAAGAAAAGCTTCTCTCTGCAGAGAGAGATAAAAGGAATCAAAGCATTGCTACTTTATAAACTGGAGAGAGACAGAGGGTTACATACAACTAAATGGAGGCACAATATGTACAAGTGCTCGCTGTCAGTAAGAACTTGGATCCTTATTTATAATAGCTAGTGATAAAGGAAGTGGAGATGCGCTTGTCTGAAGGCTTTTTCCAGAAGTCCAGCAGTGAAAGCACTGGGGTCCTAGCGTCAGTTACCATTGTATGAGTAGTTTGGAAGGCTCTGATATTCTGATGATTTGTGGAAGGATGGGCATATGGGAGGGAAGATTTTTTCCACATCTATGACTAGCCTAGGACCAGGTAAGACGGATGTAAACAATAAAAGCTCTTGGACTATGAAGTGAAGCCACACAAACAAAGGGTAAAAACTTAATTTAGGGTTTTATTCACACAGGCATATGTGTATTTTCTGCATGGAATACAGGTTCTTGCTGGCAGAGCTAACAGGAAATCCAACACAAAATATGCGCCTAGATTTCTCACGTGTAGGCAAGGTTTGACGTGTACAGCATTTCCATGCGTACAATTTTTCTAATGACTTTACGTATACATGCGTAGAAGTGTTTATACATAACAAATGTTCAGATATGCACGGCCCTGCATGCAGCTGTCACTAAACAGGGCATATATTTTGTTTGTAGACGGAGCTTTGTGCAGGGCCCCATTTATTCCAACAGTGCTGCATTTAGATGCGTACAAAACTTTATGCTGTGTGCATCTAAATGTAGTGTTTTTGATGCCCATGTGAATGAGCCTTTATGGTCTCCTTGAGTCTCTGCCATTAAACATACAGGCTGAAGGTTTTTTACCTCCATGCATTACATGCATAAAGGTAAAAAAACCTTCTGTGTGCAGCTTCATGGCTCCCCAATCCCTCCCCCTAAACCAGTGATGTTCAGGATAGCCTCAGCTGTCCCAGGACTCTCCCTACTCATTGGCTAAGTCAGCTGCAGAAGCCCATTGGCTCCCACTGCTGTCAATCACAGCCAGCGAGCCAATGAGAACACAGCAGGGGCAGGGCCGAGCCGAGCCAAACTGTGGCTCTATGATGTGCCCCCAGGCAACCATCTTTATCTGGGGGCACTGCTCGAGGGGAAGGAGTCAGGAGCACCGAGGGGGGCACCCAAAAAGAAGAGGATTGGAGCTGCTTTGTGCAAAACCACAGCTCACCTCCCATAATAAAGCCCACATTTTCTGTGCTTTGCTTCGGTTGTGATGTCAAACAGGATGATAGTGGAAGAAACATTTTAAAAAACCATCAAGTACTTGGGGGCAAATCAATGTTTTCTAGCAGATCCGGAAATGTGTGAATTGGATGCATTTACAATTTAATTGTAAAACAATATCCCAATATCCTGCTTGTTTAACAAAACCGGGGGGGTACCTCATCACCTATTCACAAAGCCCATGACAAAAAAACAGACTTTCTATCCATCTTTCCATGAGGAAGATGACTTCATATACAGAGGGGATTAGAAGCTCATGTAAGAGGGTAAATGTTCTCTTTTCAAAGTGTGTGTATACTTTGCTTAGTAAATACTTTGAAGTTGTGTTCACTACAATCATTCACATGAGTGGAAAAATCCTGTTTTATTTTTTTTTCCTAGCATGTGATTGGGTATTTTCAGTGAACATAGCTTTACTAGCTTATTAATAAGCTAAGTGACCATTCAGTTTGTTCATTGAACAATCCCTTTTCCTTCAGAAAATGGACCCCACTGTATAGGAAGGTTTGGACTTTATACATGTGGTACAAAGATATGGATTTTTATACCCAGGATGTGGAAATGAAAAGCCTCCAGAGACCTGACTCCAAGAGGAGCAGCCTTAAAAAATGCTTCAAAAGACAAAGTTCAAATGGGGATTGTCTTAGATCTAGCAGAATCGACAAAAGCAGGTTCCATAGGTTTGCTGACATTTTTGCAGGGACACAAAACAGTGTAGACAATCTGTTTGAAGACCACAACAAAAGAGCTAAGGCACCACTATGGGTTTCAAACTGCCAAAATGTTTTAAAATAAATTCTGATAAAGCTAAATTTACTCACTCCAACTTCCCATGGGAACCGATATTGTTAGGCAGAAGATGCACATACTTCTACCACACTGCTCATCATACATCCATAAAAAAAAGAAAGGAAAAAAATAAAATAAATAACAACAATAATAATAATGTATTATATGCAAAAGGCATGAGTTTTGCATTTAGATATCTACAGTTTTTAGCATTTTTTTCTCCTTGTTGCCCCTAGAAATTTCCATGGGGTAAGATGTTATTTTTTTTGGTCATTATACTACACTTATTACTATATTGAGGATGGGTGAAATAGGTGGTCAGGAACTGGATGAACCAGGGCGGATCCTCTGTGTCGTCAGTCGACAGCAGACTTTAGCTCTCTGTCAGATGAATCTGGGTCACTGGAGTGCAGAACTAAGTGGACTCCTGTGAGCCACAAGAAAAGCATGGTCAAAAGAGTTTTAAACGTATAATTGTTTGCTTGTTTTCAGGCAGGGCTATACATTATACATGTTTTAGTAACAGTTTTCTATTGGTCATCCAGTCCGCAGATTTGTCAGCCATGTTCTTCAATTTAGCTGTTTGATAATTTTTTCTTACAGTTTTGAACTACTGTAAAGAGTGAATACAGTTTTCCTAATTGGAAATAATGAGGCTGCATACATTGAGCCACGCCATTCTAAAGAAACTAGAACAAGACCTGTTAAAACTAATCATATTTGTCAAATTCTTGGACATTAGCACAGTTAGGCCTCATTTATATTTGTGGTGCTCTCTGAGGATTGATCTACCTTCAGATCACTCTTCAGAGAACATTTGACAGGTAGTGAGAATGTGTTGTATTGCCTGTTCACTGCCTGCTTGAACCCCAGTTGTGGGGCGCTCCCATTCATTAGAACACAACAGTTTGTGCTGCAACACAATGCAGAACATTGTGGTCGTGGCATGTGTACACCCTCGGCTACTGCATTTGCAACAAATGGGGGAGCAGTTTTTGGTAAAACCACAGCTCAACCGCACAGGGAAACAAAAAGCTGGCAAAGTAAGTGGTACTATCAATGAAAATCTGGAAAGACATTTTGCAACTAAATAGGCTAAATGGCAAAGGGTCAATAACATGATTGGGTATAAAAAGAGCACCTTAGAGAGTCAGAATGCCTCAGAAGTAAAGATGAGCAGAGGTTCACCAATCTGTGAAAAGCTGCATCTAACAATTGTCAAACAATTTCATAATAATGTTCTTCAATGTAAAATTACAAAGACTAAATATATCATCAACTACAGTACATAGATTCTGGAGAAATCTCTGTGTGACAAGGCTGAAATGCAATATTGAATAACTGTGATATTCAGTCCCCCAGATGGCACTTTTTTACAAACAGACATGATTCTGTTTATGGACATCACTGCATGGGCTCAGGAATAATTCCAAAAATCACTGTCTGTGAACACAGTTCACCGTGCCATCCAAAAATGCAAGGTAAAGCTCTATCATGCAAAGAAGAAGCCACATCTGAACATGATCCAGAAACGTCACCGTCTTCTCTAAAGCCAAAGCTCATTTAACCAGTTTCTGCCCACGCTAATGCCGAAAGAGCGTTAGCGTGGCTTACTTTGCCAGGAGAGTGTACATAGACGTCATCTCGTGATTGTGCCACCTCATCAGTGCCCATCAATGATGCCTCATCAGTGTCCATCAGTGCAGCCTCATCAGTGCACTTCAGAGAAGGAGAAAAATTACCTGTTTGCAAAATCTTATAACATACTAAAAATTTGTATTTTTTTTCTTCAAAATTTTCAGCAAATTTTTCATTTGTTTAGCAAAAAATAAAAAAACAATTGGTGATTAAATAACACCAAAAGAAAGCTATATTTCTGTGAAAAAAAGATACAAATTTTATATGGGTACAGTGATGCATGACCGCACAATTGTCGTTCAAAGTGTGACAGTGCTAAAAATAGGCCTGGGCAGGAATGGGGTAAAAGTGGCCAGTAGGCAAGTGGTTAAAACTGTCTGTTGCAGAGTAAAAATGATTTCTGTGGTCTGACAAATCAAAATTTGACATTCTTTTTGGCAACCATGGGTGCTGCGTCCTCTGGCTTGTTATCAGCACTCAAAAGCCTGCATCTCCGATGGTATGGTTGGACATTAGTGCATATTGAATGGGCAGCTTGCACATGTGGAAAGGCACCATCAACGCTGAAATATCTATCCAGGGTTTAGAGCAGCATATGCATCCATCCAGACAACATCTCTTTTCAGGGAAGGCCTGGCCTATTTCAGCAGGACAATACTAAACCGCATACTGGACCTAGAACAACAGCATGCCTCCAGAGTAGAACTATATGGTTACTTAACTGGCCTGCCTGCAGTCCAGACCTTTGGCACACCTTGAATATTTGGCACACCTAAATGAAAAATATGACCAAGGACTGCTGAGCAGTTAGAATCCAATATCAGGTAAGAATGGAACAACATTCCTCTCCCAAAACCCCCAAAATATTCTGCTTGAATGGGGTGATCAAGAATCTGAACAAACGCTTCTGAACAAACACCTCTCTTCTCAGTTACCAGACGTTTACAGGATGTTGTTAAAAGAAGATGGGATGCTACACCATGGTACACATGGTCCTGCCTAAACTTTTTTAAAAAGTGTTGCTGCCATCAATTTAGAAAATTAAGTTTTTTCTTAAAATGGTACATTTTCTAATTTTTCTAATTTTCTATTAGATTTTATGGTGTTACATTTAGCTGGAGTTCAGCTTTAAATAAAGGTAGACTTGGCTTTTTATTTCTGAAATTGCTTCTTTTGATATGATAGGAGGCCAGCTCATTCGCACAGCAAGTTGTGTTAGTGGTGATTTAAATGTGCGCTCCCACGTACAACATATATTGACGTTGCAATAAATTGAAAGCATTGGAGCATTTAATACCTGGCTCCTTGGCCATTATTAAGAGGAGCCTCGTCATTTAAGATAAGTTTAATAGGTTTGCAAATGCAGAGTCGAGAGCCAGGCTTAGAAGTGCAAGGTAACACCTATCTCCGAAAACATAACGCAAGCTGTTTTCATTACAATCTAACAAGTGGAAAAAAGCACTCAGTTCCGAGCAGGGCCAGAAACAGGCGGGGAGGATTTGGCCCAGCTCAGGGTGGATGCAGAGAAAGGATTTAATTTTGGTGATTGATGCCCCTTGTACCTAATGCTGACATGCAGAAGTATTTAAAAGTGCAGATTTCTTCATTAAGAAGAAAGCGGTGAATATTGTAATCGGGAGCTGCACTACAGCCACCCACACTGCCAGGAAAGGTTAATTGATACAAATAAGTGTTTGTTCAGATTCTTGATTACCCTATTCAAGCAGAATATTTCTTCATGAAAAAGTCCTTTTGCATTACAGAGATGGTCTGACATTGTACATATGCAATTTGTTTTATTTACCATTAATTTGCTGATTATACTTGATGTCATTCCTGTTCACATGGAAAGGAGTTATATATGGCCTGGAAGCTTTTATGCTGGATAAGTACAAGAAGGGAAGAAAATGCCAGAAAACGTGTCTTTATAAGTACATTGTCAACAATTTTTGCAAAATAAAACTTGCTATATATTGTCAAAATATTGGGACACCTCCCTTTACACGCACATGAACTTTAATGCATCCCAGTCTTAGTCTGCTGGGTTCAATACTGAGATGGTCAGTCAAGTTCCTCTACCCCAAACTCCCTCATCCATGTCTTTATGGACCTTGCTTTGTGCACTGGTGCGCAGTCATGTTGGAACAGGAAGGGGCCATCCCCAAACTCTTCCCACAAAGTTGGGAGCATGAAATTGTCCAAAATGTCTTGGTATGCTGACCCCTTAAGAGTTCCCTTCAGTGGAATCCCCCTCGACCAAAAGAATTGGACCAGTGCACAAAGCAAAGTCCATAAAGACTGGAATGAGCGAGTTCGGGGTGAAGGAACTTAACTGGCCTGCACAGAGTCCTGACCTCAACCCGATAGAACACCTTTGGGATAAATTAGAGCGGAGACCGCGAGCCAGGACTTCTTGTTCAACACCAGTGACTGACCTCACAAATGCGCTTTTGGAAGAATGGTCAAACATTGCCATAGACACACTCCTAAACCTTGTGGACAGCCTTGAAGAAGAGTTGAAGCTGTTATAGTTGCAATATTGAACCCTACAGACTAAGACGCCATTAAAGCTCATGTGCGTGTAAAGGCAAGCGTCCCAACACTTTTGACAATATAGTATATATATAATGCATAGTTCCATAAAAAGCACCTGATAGTGTACAACCTTTTTAACCCTTTTACTGCCAATGTTGTATGTCTTACAGTGGTGGCAGTGAGGGGTTTTATACATTGCTGACTGTCTACTTTCTAATGAAAGTGATCTGGTGGTTATACAATCACCAGATCACTTTCTCTGACCACTTTGTGCCCTACTTCCCGATGCACCCCCCCACATGTTTCCCAGGCCCAGTACCTGCATAGTGGGTGTCGCTGGGTGGAGGGTGACCAATGAACATTGAATAAACCTGGAAGCAACATGTAAGATGAAATTTCTGGTTATTAGTGTCCGCGCACTCTAGTGTCCACTTCATCCGTTTCAAGCTGGGTTCACACTTGCTGTGGCCGCGGCTCACAGCAGGGGTCCGGTGCATCCCTGTACACCGTTTCAGGTGCGAATCAGGTCCGAATTTTTGGCTGAAATTGCACCTGAAATGGAGCCAAAGACGCACAGGACCCTTTTCCAATGCCCTCCGCAGACACCCTGGATCTGGCTTCATAAAGAGCTGGTCACAGTCTCCTGTCATGCGAATTGGATGTGGGGAAACCCACATCCAATTTGCATCAGTGTGAACCCAATCTAAATGAAAGGCAGATGAGACATCAGGGGTCTAAAAGATGAAATCTCTGGACAATCCCGCCTGTTCTGGGATGGTTGGGAGGTATGCCTTCAGTGCAACTCACTTGGTGAACTTTTCTAATCCTGTGCTTTCTGAAAGACTGTGGCAATTGCACAGCTCAATGTGCTCTAGACTGCATGGTAGCGGCCCCCTTCCTCACATGTGAACTCTGTGTCTGGGGCACCTGTCTACTCCTTGTCCCGGCCCCACTCCTAATTTACTGTGCGGGAGCAAGTTGGAGCCAGGAATCAGGGGGCGGAGCGGGAAGGTGGAGCTGCTCTGCACAGAGGTGGTTCACTCCTACAATACGCACCTGCAAAGCATATCATCAGTTGTTAGGACACTGGCAGTCCTAGCAACGAACAACTGCAAAGAAGATTGGGGGGGAGAAGCTGAGATGTCCTTCTGACAGAAATCCTCACTGGGTGCACTGTGTGAGCGCACACATTGCACACATTGAGGATACCCCCACTGTGCTGCAGGACACCAGCCCAGGTCCGCGGGACCCCCCGGGACTTACTTTAAATCTCGGGACAGTCTTGCGGAATCCGGGATGTATGCCTTGGTGCAACATATGATTTAACATAAGAAACACATGCATTGATTGTGGCTCTCTACAAAACAAATAGATCCATTCTATTGGGCAAGCAAACGCATATTGAAGACCCATACAAAATTAATGAGACCCATAAAAAATGATTTAAGTGCACCGCAACACTAACCAAAGCATAAAAAAAGAACAGCCTCCACTTTTCTAAAAAGACTTTCCACAAAGGTTTGGAGTGTGTCTATGGGAACTTGTGGTTGATTGTGAGGTCAGGTAATTATGTTGGAATTCTAAATCATCCCAAATGGAGTTTAGTAGGGTTGAGGTAAGGACACTTGAGCCCCTCCACACCAAACAGGTCAAACCATGTCTTTGTGGAGCTGCACAGGGGGATAGTCATGCTGGAACAGAATGAAACCTTCCCAAAACTGTAGTTAGCACAGGGTTTCTCAACTCCAGTCCTCAAGGCGCCCCAACAGGTCATGTTTTCAGGATTTCCCTCAGATGAAACAGCTGTGGTAATTACTAAGGCAGTGAAACTGATCAAATCACCTGTGCAAAATAATGGAGAGCCTGAAAACATGACCTGTTGGGGCGCCTTGAGGACTGGAGTTGAGAAACCCTGAGTTAGCAAGTGGAAAGTGCACAATTGTCTGTGGCAGTGTTTCTCAACTCCAGTCCTCAAGGCACCCCAACAGCTCATGTTTTCAGGATTTCCCTCAGATGAAATGGCTGTGGTAATTACTAAGGCAGTGAAACTGATCAAATCACCTGTGCAAAATAATGGAAAGCCTAAAAACATGACCTGTTGGGGCTCCTTGAGGACTGGAGTTGAGAAACACTGGTCTGTGGCCTTCACCAAAATCACCTGATTGCAACCATGTGGAGGGGGGGTCTACATACTCTTGGCCATATAGTATCTGCAGCCAAGACTAATGTACAGAATCAAATCATTTGGCAGGCCTGACATGCTGATGGAAAAGTTGTTAAGGGTCTTTACCCTGTGCATTATTCTTCCTGGCTTTTTCATTTATGGCTGTTCACATCTGTCACCCTTTATACTGAAGAACATTATTTCCAATGATCCACACCACCCTAGTGTTTTCATACATGAATAATAAACATGCAGACCAAGATCAGAAAATGATTACATTCATCACAGTCATAACTGAATGTAACCTGTAACGAGAGAGATACACAAACTCCTAAGTCTTGCCATACTAGTTGCCTGACTCTCACACTGATCCAGTGTCCTCAGTATTTTAGAGTCGCTGATTTGGAACACGTTGTTGCAGGTTAAAGCAGATCATCCATGCAAATAGGTCTCCATCCCTTCCAGCCCCCAAACAAATAAGCTCCAAATAAAATTTTTACAATAAATATTTTCACTAGAAATAATATTTAAAAAAAACAATACTCATATGGTCCTGGCCTCCGGGAACCTTCTGGCTACCTCCTGGCCACTGGAAATCCCATGAGAATACATTCCTGCAATAGGGTTGGATGCTTTCTTGTGGGATTTTGTGTGCTCAGCTATTCCAGAAGGAAGGAGGTACGGTATTAGTGACATCACTTTTACCACAAGGATGAGTATTTTTTTACCTTTGTTTTGCTAAAGCGTGTTTTGTTAAAAAAAAAAATGAATCCTGTCCCTTTAACCACTTCAGCCCCGGAAGGATTTGCCCCCTTCATGAAGAATTTGTCCTTTTTTCCCACAAATAGAGCTTTCTTTTGGTGGTATTTGATCACCTCTGCGGTTTTTATATTTAGCGCTATAAACAAAAAAAGACTGTCAATTTTGAAAAAAAAAAATATTTTTTTTTACTTTTTGCTATAATAAATATCCCAATTAAAAAAAAAAACAAATAACCAATTCCTTCATCAGTTTAGGCCAATATCTATTCTTATCGCAATAAGAGTATATTGATTGGTTTGCGCAAAAATGATAGGGTCTGCAAAATAGGGAACAGGTTTATGGCATTTTTGTTATTTTTTTTTTTTTTTACTAGTAATGGCGAAGATCTGCAATTTTTAGCGGGACTGCGACAATGCGGCGGACAGATCGGACACTTTTAACACTTTTTTGGTACTAGTGACATTTATACAGCGATCAGACCTAAAAATAACCACTGATTACTGTATATATGTCACTAGCAGGAAAGGGGTTAACACTAGGGGGCGATCAAGAGGTTAGCTGTGTTCCCTGGGTGTGGTCTAACTGTAGGGGGGGTGGGTTACCTAGGACATGACAGAGATCGCTGTTCTTGATGACTGGGAACAGAAGATCTCTCACGTCACTAGGCAGAATGGCCTTGTTTACATAGGCAGTTCCCCCGTTCTGCCTCTGTAGACCGCGATCGCAGTTCGCCGGCGGACATCGAGTCCTCAGGACCCGCGGGCACATGCGCGCACCCGCTAGCCTCCCTGCACAGACTTACGCCAGGTTTGCGCAGGAGAGCCCACCTGTCGCAGTATAATGACGGCAGCTTGTCGGCAAGAGGTTAAAGCATGAATAACAGCACAGTGCTTATGCAGCCTAATTTGGCCCCTGGTACACTCAAAATACCTGTCTGATCCTGCCAATTTCTACCCTCCCCTCTGAAAGCTGACTATAGTATATCAGGGCTGCTGAGCCCTGACACCGTGGTCAGTTTACGTGCCTCTGTCATCCGCAGCCCTGCTCTCTTGTGTCCTCCTTGGTCCTCCCCTCCCTGCCTGTCAGTTAGAATAGAAAAATTACAGGCATCAGCATGTTATACATGTTGCTGTATATGATGTACCTAGCTGATGGCGCTGGAAATCACTTAAGTAGACACTGCTATTTCAGTGATCTCCACTTGCTTCCAGGTCCCACTCTTATACCGTGTACACACGGGCGGACTTTTCGCGGACTTTTCGGCATCAAAGGCCCGACGGTCTTTCCGACTGACTTTCGACAAACTTCTGACGGACTTTGGAACGAACGGACTTGCGCACACAAACGATCACACCAAAGTCCGACGGATTCGTACGTGATGACGTGCGACTGGACTAAAATAAGGAAGTTGATAGCCAGTAGCCAATAGCTGCCCTAGCGTCAGTTTTCGTCCGTCGGACTAGCATACAGACGAGCGGATTTTTCGACCGCACTCGAGTCCGTCAGAAAGATTTGAAACATGTTCCAAATCTAAAGTCCGTCTGATTTTTGACCGAAAAAGTCTGCTGCAGGTCCGATGAAGCCCACACACGGTCGGATTGTCCGACAGATTCGTCCCGTCGGACCAGTCCAGTCGAAAAGTCTGCCCGTGTGTACACGGCATAAGTCTCTGCTCTCCTGCTTTGTAAACATAGGAGGTCAGCTACTCATCACAGGTAGGGTTGCCACTTCATCTCTTTAAAAATCGAACACATATGAATTACACAGGTTCTGTGGCTAATTAAGATGCTAATTAAACTTATGTGGTGCCTTATCTGCATTAAATTAGCCTCAGAACCTGTGTATTTCATATGTGTTCAAAGGGATGAGGTGGCAATCCTAATCACAGGTGCCATTCAGAGATTGCTTTGCGAATGAATGCAAATCTTTCTCCAATTGGACAAGGAGCAGAGGTGACGTCACGCTCTCTACCTTGTCCAATCAGAGAACGCTTCACATTCTTTCAGGGGATGCAAAGAATTTTTTGAATTTCGCCCAGGTTGTGTGGACGACCTCCTGTATTCACAAGGCATTAGGCCAGCCACTCTGCACATGACCCAGAAGTGGAGATCTCTGGAATAGCAGTGTCTACTTCAGTATTTTCCTGCTTCCAGTGGCATCTTGCAAGTACCGGTATATCATATACATAGTTACATAGGTCCTAGCTGGCCCAATGTAACCATGTATAACATGCTGATGCCTGGAATTATTCTTTAAACTTTCGTTACTGCTAATTTTGTTTGGGCGGTGTAGGGCTGGCATTGAAGCAGACCTTCTGTTTTTGCAGGAAGATCCAATTTAAAATCTCATGATAAGTTTCTTTTAATACTAGTAATCCATATCAGATAATAAAGAAAATGCAGCCCGAGGCGGGTCTGAAAGATGTGTCACTCCTGGGATTAAGGTCTCTCCTCGCTTCATTCAGTGTAAAGCTTAACAGACTGGGACTTCCTCTAAATGAGCTAGTTGCCTCCAACTGCTGAATATGTAACTTGCTAATTAAATGAATCCATCAGTGGAGAGAAGGGACAACCGTGAATGCTTTTTATTCATTTTACTTACTACTCATTAGGGTTGTTGTGTTAGCAGAAGCTGTGCCATCAGCTGCAGCATGGTTTCCTGGATGCTGCTGAGTTTAAAGATAAACTCTGAGCCAATGACAATGCAGGATTTGTTTTCAGTGCCCATCTGCTGTTACGTACAGTTTATTAACACATTTTCTTCCTTGAAGCAGGAAAACTCATTTATTTTCAGTCCCCCAGGTGCCAGGTACATTTGCATAAATCTAAATTTTAGTGTGTGACCAATCTTCATCAGCATGGCGTAGGTTAGTAGGTCACAACATGGAAAAAAAAAAAAAAAAACCTTGGATACCATGTTGGAGCTTCACCCATTTTCTTTCAGTGAGCGTGATGAGGGTTCAGACACAATGCACTGTACATTAGGTACCCTCCTAATGCTAAGTAAGTAAATAAAATAAAACATTTGGATACAGGAAGGGAGATCAGTGGGAGTCCCACAGGAACCGCATCCCAGTTACAGAGAACAGTATACAAAAGATGCTCAAACAAGGAACAGGGATTTTTAAGGTGCCAATAACTAGAGTTACATATTTGAATTAAAAATTCATAATTTTATTCAGTCCATTCAAAGAGAAACATACGAAAACACAATAAAAATCAACATTTAAAAACATTGAACCATTTGATTCTTAGTAATCATACAGATGGTATTATTGGAGGTTATATTTGTGGTATATTGATTCTGACATGTTTCGCCAACTTGCAGACTTCTTCAGGAGATGTATATTACCACACCAGTCCAATATATCTGACAGTTTATCCATTCAAAAAAAAAAAAAGGAGAAACATCAAACATAAAAAAACCCACAAAACCTTTTGGTTCCAGTCAAGATTCAGCGGAGAATAAATAGGGGGGGTTGCCTCCCAGGGGGTTGGGTGATGGAGGTTAAGCTTAATGTTTATCTATCTGAGTACAATTCAAGGAACGGCCCTCAGGGACTTTTCACCTGGGTGACTCTGGGATAACACACCAAGTGTCTAACCTGCTATTCATGTCTTTGAGGGTTCTCTAGCCAGCGTCCACCTATTAGGCTCCTTCTGTGGTCACCCAGGAGAAGAATCCCTAAGGACCGTTCCTTGAATTGTACTTAGAGAAACAGGAACGGCCCTATTAGGCTCATTCTGTGGCCACCTAACGCATCAACCAACCCCCTGGGAGGCAACTCCCCTGTTTCTTCCCTGCTGAATTTTGACTGGAACCAAAAAGTTTTTTTGATTTTTTGATGTTTCATGTTTCTCTTTTTTTTTTTTAAACGGATGAACCGTCAGATATATTGTACTAGTATTTTAGTTGGGTTAATCTCAGCAGTGCAGAAGCAGTGTAGAAGTTAATTTGCAACAGGTTCTAGGTGCGGTTGTAATTCCCCCCCTTTCATCTGTCAGATACAGACACGCTAATTGCAAGCAAACAGATCACAGGTGAGGATGGTTACCTTTAATAGCCATTCAAACCCCTTTGTGTCAACTTGTGTGCATGTTATCAGGCCAAAATCACCAGGGCAGCTAGCTGCCATAAGTCTTCAGCCGGTGGTCCGCTACAAGATAAAAGAGGTCTCTGCGGCGGATTCGCCGCAAGATCACTTTTTTTGGTGGCGGGAGAGGGCCCCCCATTCTGCCAGGATACGGTGCCCTCCGCCGCTTACCGGAGCCGTCGGCAGCGGCGGAGGCGATCGCATCCTGTCAGTAGCTGGGTATGGAGACGAGTGAGGGGAAGATGGCCCCCACCCGTCTCCATACAATTGCTGGGCGGAAGCATCGTCAAAACGTCACTTCCGTCCACAGCTCCTAAAGGGCCATTTTTTTAAAACTATTTTTTTAAATTACATTTTTTTTTTTTATTGCATTTTAGTCTAAATATGAGATCTGAGGTCTTTTTGACCGCAGATCTCATATTTAAGAGGTCCTGTCATGCTTTTTTCTATTACAAGGGATGTTTACATTCCTTGTAATAGGAATAAAAGTGACAATTTTTTTTTAAAAAAACAGTGTAAAAATTAAAAATAAAAAGGTAAAATAAATAAAAATAAAAAAAAAATGTTTTAAACGTGCCCTGTCACGACGAGCTCACATGCAGAACCGAACACATACGTGAGTAGCGCCTGCATATGAAAATGGTGTTCAAACCACACATGTGAGGTATCACCGCGATGGGTAGAGCGAGAGCAATAATTCTAGCCCTAGACCTCCTCTGTAACTTAAAACATGCAACCTATAGAATTTTTTAAACGTCGCCTTTTTTAAACGTCGCCTATGGAGATTTTTAAGGGTAAAAGTTTGTCGCCATTCCACGAGCGGGCGCAATTTTGAAGCGTGATATGTTGGGTATCAATTTACTCGGCGTAACATTATCTTTCACAATATAAAAAAAATTGGGATAACTTCCCTGTTGTCTTATTTTTTAATTAAAAAAAGCGTATTTCTTCCAAAAAAGTGCGTTTGTAAGACCGCTGCGCAAATAAGGTGTGACATAAAGTATTGCAACGACCGCCATATTATTCTCTAGGGTGTTAAAAAATGTATAATGTTTGGGGGTTCTAAGTAATTTTCTAGCAAAAAATAAATTTTTAACTTGTAAACAACAAATCTCAGAAAGAGGCTCGGTCCTTAAGTGGTTAAAAAGAATTTGACTCTTTTTTACACTACATTTCTCACCTGCTTGTGACATATGGACTAATTACTTTCATTGACTGATTTGTTTCACTATTTCATTATATATTCTAAACACTCATAGTACTGTTCAATCTTTTTCATAATAGGAAGTGCACTATAATTTGTGTATATATGTTTATACATCACTGTTCAGGTGATATACAGGTGCAGCTCTTGAGTAAGATTTACACTTTAGCGCAGAAATATTTTTTGAGTTTCTGTGGAGTGCTGCGCGCGAAGGTTGTTGTCAGTGAGGGAGGAGCTCAGACGGTTGTAGACTAATGCCCTGTACACACGGTCGGATTTTCCGATGGAAAATGTCCGATCGGAGCGTGTTGTCGGAAATTCCGACCGTGTGTGGGCTCCATCGGACATTTTCCATCGGATTTTCCGACACACAAAGTTTGAGAGCAGGATATAAAATTTTACGACAACAAAATCCATTGTCGGAAATTCCGATCGTGTTTTACACAAATCCGACGGACAAAGTGCCACGCATGCTCAGAATAAATAAAGAGATGAAAGCTATTGGCCACTGCCCCGTCTATAGTCCAGACGTACGTGTTTTACGTCACCGCATTTAGAATGATCGGATTTTCCGACAACTTTGTGTGACCGTGTGTATGCAAGACAAGTTTGAGCCAACATCCATCGGAAAAAATCCTAGGATTTTGTTGTCGGAATGTCCGATCAATGTCCGACCGTGTGTACGGGGCATAAGTGTTTCTAAAAGTTTAGAGGTGAATGGGAACAAGGAGATGGGTCATAAGTTGTTCTGGCCCAAATACCCCCCCCCCCTTTTGATAAGTTGTTCTGACTGGTGGGGTCCAATTAAGGCTTTTTAGGTAAAGGTGCCAGTAAAGAGGGAGAGATTGAAGATGTGAGTTAGATCGCATAGGATAGAGGAAGAGGGTGACCATAGTACTTGCGAAGGAACATGGTCCACTGGTTAGGCGGGCGTCTGAAAAACATTTGGTAACCTCTTCTTTAGAAGCCAGGTCAAAAGAGGAAAGCAATGAATCTGGTGGTATTAGACAGGGTATGTTTCTGTACAATGAAGAAGTCCTCACTGACTACACCAATCTTGTTTTTGAAGTGATTGGCAATCTCTTGGGCGGTGAGTGAGTTAGTGGGTGGAGGAGGTGCAGGACAAAGCACAGAGTTAAAGATGGAGAAGAGATGACAAGGACTGGATCACAGAGTATTAATAAGAGTGACGAAGTAGGTTTGTTTGGCAGCATGAAGGCAGGAAATGTATTTTAGGAGGGCAGGTTTGTATAGGGTGAAGTCTTGCAGGAATTTTGTTTTACGCCACAGCAGAGCAAGAGTACAGCTATGTCTCCTGAGATCCCTGGAGTCATTAGTTTGCCAAGGATGTAACGGTTGGGGCCTAATTCTGTGTGTAATTACAGGAGCAAGTGTGCCCATTGAGGATGAGAGCGAACTGTTGAGGACAGAAGTGTCCAGGTTAGGACAGGAAATTTAGTAAATAATATATGTCAGTAAAAGAACAATGTGATTGTTTAGGTGGGCAAATTAGTCCTAGTATTGTAGTCAAATTAACCCACATACTGATGCTGCTAAATTTGATCTAAGCGCTACTGACCGCTGCCCATGAAGGGGTTACGTGGTATTTTTTCCTGATAATGAGAAAGTACATCTGTTTTTTTTTTTTCTACTGGCTTTACCGCCTTCATCTGTATGATCTGCACGACCACAGGAAAACCGACCTCCGCGCCTTCTCCAGAGACAGGAACAAGCTTAATGGATCTGTCACTGTCTAAACTGTATTTAAAAGCTGACCATATGATTTAATAGGAATTATTGCTAGATGAAACAACGAACAGGAGAATTAATTGAGACACCTCTGTTTATGTTCCACTGGCTGTAATTATTGATTCATTGGCTGTTGAACTGGCCAGGCATGCAACAATAACTTCTGGGATATCCATTAACGACAATCTATAGTGTTCTTAAAGTTTATTTTCAGATGTGTCCACGGCTGACCACCTGAACATAAATAATCTTAAACTGCGTTCATTTAAAAAAAATCATTTCTATTTTTAGTTTTAATTACAGAAAGTATGTACATGGTGAAAGTCATATTACTTATTTCCTACTTAATAATGCTGGTCCTCTCTGTCTAGTCTGAGAAAACAAAGTGGCTTAGCCTTGTGTCTCAGCAGTCTGCAGGAGCACAAATAGCATTTTAGATTAAAGTGGTGTTCCACCCAAAAAAAAAAAAAATGCATGAAAATTCCTAAAAAAAATAAAAAAAAAAAACATTTGGAATTTTTTTTTTTTTCACTCACCTCTAAATGCCTGTTGCTAGGTGGTCCCTCGTAGTCTGCCTCTTTCTGTGCCTGGGCTGGTGACATCACTTTCCCCTCAGCACAGGAAGGGCTCAGCTCTGCTCCCTCCCTCTTGTCAATTAATTGGGACCCATTACAGGTCCCAGGTGACTGAGCGGCCAATCACGGCTCGCGGCGCCACTCGCGCATGCGCAGTGGGTGCCCGGCTGTGAAGCCACAGCCCGGCGCCCACAGTTGCAATGCCGCCGCCGCCGAACGGAGGGGGAGACGAGCAGGGCTTCGATCTCCTACATCACTGGACCCTGGGACAGGTAAGTGTCCAATTAAAAGTCAGCAGCTGCAGTATTTGTAGCTGCTGACTTTTATTTATTTATTTATTTTTTTTAATGGGCCCTCCTCTTTAAGTTACATCCAAAATGTTTTTTTTTTTTTACATATTGGATAGAGAATGGTTAAAACACAGCTTTGAGCATTTTTTGGTCTTTCTTCACCCGCTGGGGAGATTCTTAATCTTCTGTCCCAAAGACACAACAGAAAGTTAAAGGAAATTTCTCCAAAGTGAGGTAAAATCTCCTCTTTTTTTTGTCACTGGAAGAGGTTCTCTATTGGAAGACTTCCGCTCACGTTCTGTTCTGGTGGTCAAACACATCCTAGCTCCACCCCAAACTAAAACTTGGCTTTAAATAGAGGTTAAAGTACTTGTAAATCCTGACAATGAAGGTCTCCTATTTGCTACCTGTTAGTATGTTGAAAATATCATTGAAAGTGTTTTGTTATTTCTGGTCAATAAGTGCCAATACCCATTGATCCTGCCAGGAATCCAGCGGGCTTGTACCTTTGGATAGTGAGCTGACAACACAGTAGGGTTGATTTACTAAAGGCATATAGACTGTGCATTCTGCAAAGCGCAGCTGCTCCAGGACTTGGTAAATAAGGTAAAGCTTCACTTGGCAAAGAATACACAATCACGTGTAAGGAAAATAAAAAAAAGCAGCGTTTTTGCTTGCACATGATTGGATGTTGGAAGTCAGCAGAGCTTCTGCTCATTTACTAAGCTCTGGAGTGACTGCTGTTTGTGCAACTGTACTTTGTAAAGTGCACAGTCTATTTGCCTTTAGTAAATCAACCCCAGTGTCTCTAGAGCACTGAAATCTCATTTTGGCCTGGTTCACACCTATGTATTTTTTAGTGCGTTTTCAGTTTTGCAGAAACACACTACAGTCCATATATCATGGTTTCCTATAGGTGTAGTTCACATCTGTGCATTTTATGGAAAGGGCCAGGGACTTTTTTCTGGTTTTTGGTTCAAAAGCGTGTATTGAAAATTGCAAAATGCACTTGGAATATGCAAACTGCAACCTGCATAAGGTGTGAATCAGGCCTTAAACAGCCCTGCTCTATTCACCTCCATGCACTACAGAGTACCCTACACTTTCTGTGCTAGGGTGACAAGTGTGTTACTGGCAGAATCACAAAATGAAAATAATTTAAAAAAAAATACAAATTCAGCCACCACATTAAGGGCTCTTTCATACTGGTGGTAATGCTTACCTCCACCCCAAAAAAATGATCTGCGGTGATTGCTTTTCAGCGAGCGGTTTAGCAGTGGCTGACAGGCGTTCAGGAGATGCTACTGCCGTCTCCTGGCGCCTGTTTTTTTTTTTTATGTACTTTTTTTTTTTTTTTTTACCAAACGGAAATTTTACATTTTGGGACAGTGCCATAACTGCAAGCCAAGAATTTGGCTCATAGTTGTGGTACAGCCCTATTGATTTCAATAGGCGAGTTTGACAGATGGTGTCGTCTGTCAAATTCTGCAGCCTGCGTTAAACATGCGGTCGTGGCATTTGACCAGTCAAAAATAATCACCAGAGGCAAAGCCTGCGTATTGTGAAAATATGGAACAGCAAAACCTGTCTGCTTAGCTCAACGTGACTTTCAGGTGAACGTTACGATAATTACTCACGTTAAATGTAACACACCAATTGTAATGTGAAGATTATTTAATGGAATGATCACAGATGTGAAGAAAGACGTCAGGGACAGATAGTAAATGGCCATACCTCCGCATTCAGGGTAACAGCTTTTATTTGAGACAGATCGTTATTGCTGGGAACACAAGATGCCATTTTATCGGATGCTATCACCAATTCTAACAAATAACACTTGAACGGGCAGAGCAGGCAAGAGTGAAAGCAGTTATAAAGTGCAGTAAAGCAGCTTCTATCTACACAAGAGGAAAATGTTCCATTATTTACAATGTCTGAGTAGCATTCGGCGCAGTAATAACAGTTCCTTAATCTGCATAGCTCACAGAGCATAAAACACACAGCGGCTGGGATATTTCCTCGAATGAAGCCGCTTAGAGAGCTGTTTCATCAGGAACTTCCCTTATAATGGAATAGAGGTTGTTATTAAATTGTGTTTACAGACATATTAAATTGTGCTTATAAAAGCAAAAAGGTATTTTTTTCTTTTTATTCTGTCTTTTTACATTTGCGACACGAGAGTGCGCGGGGTTCACGCCGCTGATCAGCGAAGCCCTAACCAGAGTGGGTTTTCAGCCAGCGATCGTTCTTCTCTGGACTGAATTCACTGATCACAACAAACACTTCTGCTCCAGGAATCTCACGCAGACACCATTCCAGCTGATAGCAGCAATTTAATTAACGAGCGTATATCTGGCTCCAGATTGGCTCTTTAGGTACCTTTAAAAGCTATTGGCTCATTCTGCTATCTGCTGCTGCATTTTCTAAGTAACAGTTGGATAATGAAGGCTCCCTGTTCCACTGGTGGCAGCATCAAACCGAGTAACTGTCAACTTACCAAAATGTGCACATAATTCCCTATTCTTTTAACAATTGCCAGGCAAATGTATAAACCTCCATTTAATCAGAATCTTTGTCTATGTATTCACTAAAAACAATTGTTAATTTTTAACTATGCTGTGTTCAATTACTTCTAATTCTTTTTTTGTTAAGCCCCTGTTCACACCGGTGCAACTTATCATGCGATTTGACAATTCCTAATTACGTGACAAGTTGCACCCCATTGCCGGTAATGAAATCCTTCACATCGCCGCATTGTCACAGCGATTATGGATGTAGCACCCTCCTAGGAAGGTGCTAGAGAGTGTATCTAGTTTTGGCTTTTCTGCTTAACAGAGAAGCAGACAGGCAAATGTAGGTGCTGTCTGCTTAAAGTGGCAATTTCTTCAACTTTCCATCTATTAAATCTTCTGCCCTTGTTGTTTTAACTTTTCTGCCAGTAAATACCTTATACAGCCCACTTCCTGTTTCTTGTCTGGTCATTAGCCTAGGCTTATGACATCATGCACAGCTCTCTATCTCACTCTCGTGAGAGTTTGCCAGGAAGGGAGAGGGATGAGTCGTAAGAGGGCCAATGAAAGCTGCATAGCTGGAGGTGTGCCTCTGTGTGTCTGTGTAAATCCAGGAAGTGAACAGGCAGCAGCTTCAGCTGCCCACATTTAAAATGGCTGCAGCCAGACTCAGCAGTGGAGGGAGATTTCTGCAGCATATTTGTCAATTACAGAATCACAATATATATAAAATATTATGCAAAGTGGTTGGAGGGAAGCTTCAGAATGGCAAAAATGTTTTTATTACAAATTATGAGCAGACTGCATTTCCTTTTTAACAGAGAGCGGTGATTGATGAGTGAGGTCTGCTCAGTGTGCTCTGATGCTGATTCATGCTGTCTTGGAGATTTCACACTGATCCAATAGTAAGGAATATATTGGACAGTGGGAGGAAACCCAGCAGGTGAAGGCATGGATGTAGATACGGCCCTGGCCAATTGGCAGGGGAGGTGCCCAATTGCATGCTGGGTGACTGTATTTATATTGTAAGAGCACATGGGCTCGGGGTTCCAGTCCAGCCTACCTCTAAGGAGAGAGGTTCAGGTGGGGAGGAAGCGGCGGTGAAAGGCCATGCAGGGCCTGAAGCCTGCAAGCTACAGTACAACCCAGGGTTCCTGTGCAAGCTGACTGAGGAAGAAAGTCTATGGCTCTGGTCGAGTGTCGCTTGGAAGTTGGAAGGAGGCTACCAGCTGTCCCTGGACATTTTGTGAGTACAGACCCTGGAGGAATCCTTGAGACTGTGTGTGTTGCTGAAATCTCCCTCTGGTCCTAGAAGTCAACATACTGGGTGTGTGAAAGGAGACATTGGCTAGTGTCTTGAAGACTTGTGTCCACTGACAAAGTCCACTGATTCCTGTCTGCTACAGAGGGACTTATTCTTCCATATGGACCTTGTATGGTTCAGCAGATGATCTTTTTCCACAGTATTACAGAGAGAGTTGTCCTCGCTTGTACATGGTTAACTTGGAGTATCTTACTAATTCCCTTCTCCTATCTAAGTTCTCCAAATAAAATATAAAAACAAATCCCCATGACTGGTCATTGGAGACAACGAGCGAAGAGTGTGTGCACCTGGCGTGTAACTGGCTGCAGGATAATCAGTGGGGAAGCCCAGGGGTCAAGTATTCCAGTAGTTCCTGCAGGAGCAATGCTACATGAAAAAGGTTCCTGCACTACTTTTTGAACAAATTCATTGTGACTGGCATAGACTTCTGTTAAAAGAAGTCGCAAGCCGCAAATAAATTGGCAGTGCAAATCACACTAATGTGTGGTTTTGAAATCTCAATTCCAAAGCTGCAACAGTGTGAACCAGGGCTAAAAATGTATCCAAAACCAAGACTCTGGATTAGAACCCCGGACAGTTTTCTTTTTATTGCTGCCTGTTTTCCATCTGGGGAAATTCTGCCTCTCTAAGGGCTCGGTAACCACATTGGGCTTTTGCCCAACGCAGTCTAAATGGAAGAAAAGGGCAAACAGCTCCATGTCCTATGGCCTCAGGTCACACCAATGCTTTGGCTGGTGTATGTTTATAAAAAGTATGTGAAGCTCTCTTGTGCAACATACTGTGTTCCAACGTGTCACTGCGCACTGCTTCACAGGATAAAACCCTAAAAAAAAATTGTACTACAACCTTTTTAAAGCACACGTTACAGGGCAGTGCATCCCAGCACAAACATTGTATGCCTTCATGTATGCATTATGTACACACTGATGTATGTGCAGTATGTTGTGAACAAGCCCTTTTTTCCTTGTGAACATTGTCACTGGGGCTAAATGTATAGGAAAATCAGAACAGGAATAGAGAGGGAATCTTCCAATGCGGGCACACAAGTCTAGCAACGGGGGCTGAAACTGGGGTGTTCCGAGTGCCGCATTGCGAGGGGCGCCACCAACAGACAAAGCAGGTGATCAGTGAGGCCAGTGGGGGGAATTAGTGGAAACAATGTTCTGTGAGGCTGTCCCTCCAGCAGCTGAAAGCTGTAATCCCCTCCTCCCTCTCACTGGCTTTTAGCTGCTGCAGGGAGAGCCACACAGAAGATTGGTTCCACTAAGTCCCCCCACCTGCCACACTGATCATCCCCCTCTGTCCACGTGTGATTTCCCCTGCTGTCCGGGCCCCCGCTGTGTGCCTGCTCCACAATGTGCTCTACTCCCTCTCTCAGTACCGATCACTCACTTTGTTTATTCATAACTGAAGCATAGTGAACTATGTTTTTTAGTTTATAAATGAATAGGAAGCCTCAGAGCCTCATTCATCTGTGGCTGCAGAGAAAGATTTGGAAATCTATGTCCCCAGTCCCTTTCTCTGTCCCAAAATGAAACATCAGGGGTCTGTTTAGACCCCTAATATCTCCCCAACAGCATTGTAAAAAATGAAAAAAATTGTAATAAATAAAAAAATTGTAAGAAAAAACATTTAAAAATGTAAAAAAAATGAATACAAAATTGTATAATAATTTAAAAAAGGCAGTGTGTAGAGAGGGTGGGACAGCATGTATAAGGGGTGAATTTAATTTGGGATAATTCCCTGGTTGCGTTTATTTGTTGTTTCTAAGCAGACTAAGGCCTCATGCACACGGATGTTTTTACAGCCGCTTTTTTGAGTGTTTTTTGCAGCTTAAAAACGCCTGTCTATGTTGGTCTATGGTTTCATGCCCACCTAGGCGTTTTTGAGCTGCAAATGGCATAAGCGTTTTTAAGCTGTAAAAAAACCCCAGGACCAGTGGGTTCTGAGAGACGTTTTTCAGCTGTAAAAACGCTCTAACGCTGATAAACGCTCAAAAACGTCGCTTACCAATGTTTTTTAACGTTTTTGATCCATTGAAAAAAATTAAAAATAATAATTTGAAAAAAAAAATACGCTAAAAAACGCTAACAAGGAAAACCGCTGAAAACTGCTAATAAACACTAAAAAACGCTATTGCAAACGTTGAAAAAAGTTTAAAAAAATCACTGCAAAGCTACTGACATTTTCATAACATTATTTTAACATCCCGTGTGCATGAGGCCTAAAAAGCCTTGCCGAATATGTAGCATAATTTAGGCACATCCATTTTTTGCTGTGGCGCGTATAGCATGCCACAGGTCACCATCTCCTCGGTGCATTACTTTTCTCAAGGGCACATGATGCTATTAGGATGGCACTGACCAGAGGATAGGCTTGAAATTGTTTAGATTAGAAGGGCGGCACTGCAGCAAAAGAAAAAAAAACAGCCAGGCGGGATGGGTCTTTAATAAACCAGCCATGATTGTAGAATGAAGCCATTTCATGGCAGCACCCCTCTCATAATCTGCTATGGAAATGAAGCTTGAAATGGTCTCATTCAAACCTCACCTACGCAGTGTTTGTGTAGGCCTTCAAGCTCCATGTGCAGTGACGCATGCAGTGTTAAGGCCAAATGTCATCCCCCATTCACCCACCCATACTGGGCGCCAGATAGCCAATCAGCTATATTGCTCCCTAGATGGAAATCTTCTCTTTTGGGTGGGGGGTGCTGAACTCTTTACCCCAGGTGAAGGAATAGCTAGCTTCACCACTGCTGGAAACCACTGTCTTCTTGTGAAGGGAAATTTGACTATCACAAAAAGAAAACTGATAGAGGTTTTAACCCTATATTACACCATCCAAAGTTGAAAATGTCTTGGCTTTGGATACACTTTAGAGAAGAACTCTAGGAAGCACAACAGTGCTTTGTTCAAGTAACCAAAATCCTCTTTACAATAAAGAACTATGTGAAATACTGCTTATCAAAACTGGTAGCAGAACAGACCCCCAAAGGCCCCCTCCACATAGATGAATAGTAGTAATGCATACTAAGATGCATGTTACCATGCAATAATAAGCCATCTTTTGCCTATTGGGGTGTCATTCAGCAGTAGTCACATTCAACTGCACTTGTTCTGTAAAATGTAAAAGAGGCTTCATAGCTTTATGCTGAAGCCAGCACCGTGCAGATGAGGCAATAGTGATCCCAGACCAGAGATCTGCCAGGTACTGCTTGTTCCTCTTTCTCCTGTGTTTGGAACATACAGTATGTTGTTTTCTAAATCTGCACGTTGTCAACTTCAAGCCTACAAGATTGTTGGAGGGTTTGCCCGGCTCACCGCACGGTCAAAAAAATACCCCCCCCCCCCCCCCTTTTATGGTTGGAAGTTAGACGGACTCTGTGTGTGATCTTTTTTAGCTTGGGCCCATCATTTCTGACCTCCCTGGCTTTTCCATCTTGGCTGATCTGGGGCAGCGGAATACTTCTCCCCGTTTCTTTTAACCAGATGCATATTTCCTGACATCTCCAGAAACATGAGACCCTAGAGAATAGGGCTCATCGCGACATACGGAGTCCCGGAAGCGCAGAGGCGTTTAAAGCTACCTGTACCGGCCGGTATTTTTCTGTGTGTATGTAAGGAAGACGCTCTTCCAATTTTAAACAAATGTACCACGAATAAATGTGTTGGATCTTACACTATGTGGAGCAAATTCTTTTTCCGAGTGAGATGTCCGTGAGTCATTGAACACGAGAGTGTCTGCAGGATCCCGGTGTACCGAGCAGCCCAAAGGCCCTGGTGGGGTAAAACGGCCACAGGCGCTTTTGACCTCCTGCAGGTCAGTTCTTTCTGGTAAGCAGACATCCTTCCTTGGGTGATGGTCACATGCGGTGTTGGTCTTATATGGGATTTGGAATAACTGGGATACCATATGAACTGTGAATTAAGGATCTTATTGTGTGAGGTTTCTATCTTTGCACCAAAGCCCTGCACCTGCCTCTCTTCATCTCACGAGACTGTGCCTAATTGGATGCTCATCCTCTGGTGTGAAAATGTACTGTTAAATGAGGACTTTTTTTATTATTATTTTATTGATATGCGTATGAATAGTATGCTTTACTAAATGTTTAAGCGCAGCTCGCTTCTTATACCTATTACATGCTATACTGTGTCCTGAATTAAAAAGAAATAATGTTTTAGTAACATAAACACATACCGTATATACTCGAGTATAAGCCAAGTTTTTCAGACCATTTTTTTGGCTGAAAAAACCCGCCTCGGCTTATTGAGTGAAAAAATGTCCGAGATGGAGGAGAAAAAGGGGCGGGGCCGCGCCGCTGGGTGATGCTCATGAATCGGCCCGGCGCCCCTGTGAGTTTCCCCTCCCTCCCATGCTGTGTCAGATCGCCGTGCATGTCCCGCCTCCTCTTGTGATAGACGGCACAGTGAACCAATGCTAGGAATCATTGTGCCGTGTGTCATAGGAGGCGGGACATCGTTACCGCGGCTACACAGCGATCTGACACAGCGGGACATCAGGAACTGGTAAGCTGTAGACACTGTCATACAGAGCATTTCCAGGGACACTGTGCTATATATCCTAGTATATATCCTAGTATGACATGAATGGCAATAGACTGGCATACGGGGCATTTTCAGGGAAACTGTGCCACATATTCCAGGATATCATATGTGACACTGGACTGACATACCAGTAATTTCCAGGGAGACTGTGCTATATATCTGAGCATTCCCTGCATGGCACCAGGCTTAGATACCAGTCAGGGACACTGTTCTATATATCCCATTATATGATCTGTGACACTGGACTGACATATGGGCCATTTCCAGGCACACTGTGCTATATATCCCAGCATATTATGCTTTATATTATGCAATTTCCAGGGACACTTTGATATCCACATAAAGTGTGGGAGGGAATCTGCATTTCTCACCCTCGGCTTATACTCGAGTCAATAATAATATTTTCCCAGTTTTTTGTGGTAAAAGTAGGTGCCTTGGCTTATATTCGGATCGACTTATACTCAAGTATATACGGTACTGGTGATGTTACTTAGATTAAGCTTCTCACATTCTAAAGCTCTAATCGGACTCCCTGTTGGGTAATACTAATGAGCACAGCTTACTGTACATCCAGGTTGTGGATGAGATCGAAGGTCACTGATGGCCAACCCTGTCTTCTGAATGCAGCTGTATTCTACAATTCTTCCAGATAGAAATCAGAAAGGAGCCTGTGGATAATATTTGTACAGTCAATTAGCACACCAATTGGCTATTATCTCAAAAGCATTCTGTAATTCTCATTAATACACTGCTGTCTCTGAATTGCGGATATTGGCAGGAACCCTGGATTCTGCTGTGTGTCTAAAAGACTTCAGGTACAGCCAGCTGAATTGTCTGAGTGGCAACCTACGTGGGGCTGGATCAGATGGAAAGGCTGTACTGTTGACTAATGACCCCAGTGTGCAAAATTTTACTGCTGGCCATGGCAACTGAATAATTGGTAATTTACCTAAAACTAGCACAGGCTCAGGCCTGCTAATTGGTATAAAGACCAATGTAATAATTACTCACAAATGTAGCAGAGAGTAAAAAAAAAAAAATGCTGGAGCAAACAATTTCTAGCAAGAGAGAGCGTGATCGTACAAAAGCCATTTCACTTTCCTGGAGAAAATCAGAATTAATTACGCTAAGGGCTGCTGAGAGTAAATTACCGATTTTCCATGTAGCAAAGGGTGCTCATAGTTCTGTACATGTTATGTCTACATGAATATGATTGGCTGTAATCATTGACTATCAGAACTCTAATGTATTCAATAAAGCATAGAAAAAAAGAAAACGTATGCCCAGTAGCCCATAACACCCAGAGTTCAGTTTGCTGATGAATTCTGATTGGTTGCTAGGTACTAATCCACTCTGCTCTTTGTGGCACCAAATAGTAATAATCCTACTAAAATCATTCCACATTATTAAAGCTGAGCTCTCAAGACACACATTAATGCAGCTCTGTCTTCATTAATACGTAATTTGATGCATTTTTTTTTTTTATGCAAGCAGTGTAAGTACCTGAATGTGACCTAGTATTGGCTTTTTGCAGTCCCAACAGGGCTGGAATATGCAGGAAAGATGGAGTGCAAGAAGCCAATCAGTTCATGTCCTGACCAGAAGCATGCTGATAGGAAAGAAAGCAGAGTGACAAAGAGAAGAGTCTATCACTGTGCTGCTTCTCCTTTCAGCCTGTGACTGCACAGTGAAGGTGCATCCAGGAAAACCTGGGCTCGGTGGAGGTGGGATGATTGATGTTAGCTGTTGGAATTAGGAAATCTTTTGGCAGAAAAAAGTACAGCAGAGGGAAATCTTTGAATTAAAGGTAGATATTAAATATTGTTTTTTTGTTTTTTTTATCTTTTAATGGACTATTCATTTTTATCATTTATTTTTGGCTTCAGTTCTGTAAGGTTTTTTTTTTCTTTCTTGTAACATTTAGAAGACTTCCTTTCACTCCCTCTCTCAGTGACACAGCAGGACAATAAAAGTTGATCTCCTCGAAGTGAGGGGTCATTCCATCTTAGACTGGTTATACATGTTTAGACTTAATTCACTCAGAGCAAGAGAAATCACTTACGGTGTTACTAAACCGAGGACCCTGTATGCACTATATCTGGTCTCCCACAATACACAGAATGTGGAAATGCAACTATTTTAATAAATACAAACTGCTAACTACCTTTTCTCATCAGCAATATATAGCAATCTTGTGACTCCTATCAGTGTCCAGCCAAGCACTGGTTAAAGCTTGTAGGAGGAGTTTTCATTCTTCTCTGACTGTCTTATGAGACTGCATGACCCCTGACCCTCTGTCTGGACAGTGCTCATTGGCCCCGTGCTGATCACGTGCAACCTCCCAAATAAACAATAAATAATAAAACCTTTCTAGCAATACACATCAAACTGAGCATGTGTAGAGTGCCTTCAAGGTTCTGTACTATCATCAGATGGATTGGGGACTGTGGAAGAAGGGAGGGGGATCAGAGAAGACAGGATCAAACAGCCTTTTCACACAATGCAAAGGATTAACCCCTTAGGTTATGAGTATAACAAGCATGCTTTACTGCATATATAGCAGTGTTAATTTCGTCGACTAAAACGTTTTAGCCGACTAAATGAATATTATTTTAGTCGACTAAAGCAACTGAGATGCCTAAAATACGACTAAAACTAAAATGGCATTTTAGTCAAAAGACTAAAATGGGACTAAAACTAAAATGCCATTTTATTCCTAAGACTAAAACTAAATCGAAATTTGCTGCCAAAATTAACACTGATATATAGGCTGAATTTACTGTTGTGGGTTTAGAAACATTTTAATTCCTCCATCACAGATGGAGGAATCTCCCCTTCCGGCTGTTGTATTCAGACCATCACTACATCTGTGGCTGTCTGAGTACATGAACAGCGACAACATGTGATAGGATACAGTCGCAGTGCGGTCGGCGCTTTTTTTCCCACCCAGCTCCTTCAGTTTTTCAAAAGAAGTTTGTCAAGCCAGGTGGTGCCGACAGGGCCACCCACAGCTCAAATTTTGTCTGATTCAGCAGGATTCAGTTGAAATTCAAGACATGTGTGGCCAGCTTTAGACATTTGGCACCAGAATAGGTTTATCCATTTTAAGATATCCCTTCACTTCATGTTCCTGAGACAACTGAAACATTGTGAATTTCATTTGCCACCACTTTTCCATTTGTGGACCAAGGTCGCCAGGATAAACCGAGAGGTGAATAAACCCAGTGGGGACACAAATAGCAATAAAACCCTGATAGTGGGTTCTAATCCTTCTAGATTTTATCTTAAACTTAAAAAAAAATTGAATTGGAATTTTTCCACTTTAGGATATGTATATTTATGTTTTAGATATACATGTGTGTACAACAAGGCCACATATAATTAGCAGTCTATAGAGGGGACACAGCACAGTCCCCTGCCCCTGTATCCCATGTACTAGTCTACTCTCTTATTTTGGCCCTGTTAGAAAGGGATATGACCCCGTTTGTCTCAACTATGAGTGTTTGGTGCTGAGAACAAATTCATAATTTATACACGGAGCAGATGAGAGAATATACCTGTGTTTGTTCCCTACTGTCTGTGTGACAAGGATCAGCTGGTGCTTAGGCTGTCTTGACAAACAAATCACACTGCATTAGACAGACACGGCGCATTTTGTAACATTGTGCAAATAAGAAATGCTGGATGTGTCATTAGTATCCTGGATTTTGACTTCCCCATGCAAGCATTTTACCATTTCAAAAACGCACAAACTTTCTGTTTCCTGGAGCAGAATACAATATTACACCTTTTGATGAATATTTAACACTACCGGGATGATTAACAAAGGTGAAGAACCAGGGAGTTGCAGCAAACACAGCAGCCGGTAAGAAGCCATCGTTCATTGTTCCCACAGCCCTGAAATGATGAAGTATGAAACTTTGCTTTTATTAGAGCATGTGTGCAATTTAATCTGGCCTCACCGTATTCACCATAGAAAGTCAAATCAAGCAAGTCTGCAAGTATAACCTCCTCCTCCCGTTGATCCCTGGTAGGCTGACTGGGATCCTAAACAGTCCCGCATAGCATCCTCAACAATTTACTATAGCTGTTCACAGAAAAACACACAGGGAATTCATAAGGTCTTGTAAAGTCCAGAAAGCCTGGTCTTGGTACAGACAGCCTACATCACATATAGTTGTGGTAAAAAGTTTGCATACCCTTGGAGAATTGGTAATATACAGTATGTACAATTTGTAAAGAAAACATGAGTGAACAGGAAAAACATGTTTCTTATGGGATTCATATTCAAGTGTAGGTCATAACAGAATGCCACAATCCTAAAATAAAACATAGTAACAAGTAAACCAATGAAAGGCCTCCTGTTCAAAAGTCTGCATACTCTTAGTTCTTAATACTGTGTATTTCCCCCTTTAGCGTCAATGACCGTACACGACTAGGGTATAAAAGATGATTTTGTCACTGTGACTACTTGACCAGCACTCCCCCTTTACCTTACCCAAGTAACGCACAAGACACCAAAACTGTAGTTTAATGGCCAAAGAAGCCTTTTATTAAACCAAATTGTATAAATTACATATACAAAACATACAAACAGTCAGTACAGTATGAAAATTTGGAGCCCCAAGGTCCTTGTAGGTACCACTACTTCAAGTACCTGCTTAACCAAACCAAACACAGACTCGGAGATGACACCAATACTAGCAGATACAACCCAAACAAACCACAGAGAGCCGTACCCAAGACGGGTCCCTATCAATGTACATTTATCAAATAAAGCTCATACAAGGACCTTGTACCCCGCCAGATGCCATGACAGGCCACCAAGGGAAGTTACCCAAAAATTGCCCAAGAACTTAACCACAAAAAGGGGAGGGAGAATGGGAAGTTGCAGTCTCCGGGCCTTACTTATTTTTTATAATAGTTGTCTATATGGCCTCGAATTTTTGCAGGTGATATAGTTGCCCATTCGTCTTGGTACAATGACTTGAGGTCCTGCAAAGTCTGGTTGTCTTGCATGAATCTTAGTTTGTCTGCATACTTTTGGTCGTCTGCATACTTACGTACACATGGTCGGAATTTCCGACAGAAAAAGTCAGATGGGAGCTTTTGGTCGTATAATCCGACCATGTGTATGCCCCATCAGACTTTTTCTGTCGGCATTTCCGACGGACTTAGATAGACATGCTCTAAATTTTGCTCTTAATTTTCCCCTTCGGAAATGCCGACGGAGCTTGTCCCATTGGCAAGTCTGACCGACTGCGTACCGCCAAATTTTTTTTTTAAAGTCAGCAGCTACAAATACTGCAGCTGCTGACTTTTAAAATATGGACACTTACCTTTTCAGGGCGCCCACAATGTCCTCACCCAAAGCCGATCTGTCCCTCGGCTCTTGGGTGAAGGCACCGCCATCTTCGGTAAGGAAATCAGGAAGTGAAGCCTTGCGGCCTCACATCCTGGTTCCCTACTGCGCATGCGCGAGTCGCACTGCGCGTCCTCGCTGGTCCCTGCTGTCTTCTGGGACCTGTGTGTCTCCCAGAAGACAGCAGGGGGGACGGAGGAGGGGCCAGACATGGCGTAGATCACCAGGTAACCTGATGCGATCTATGCCCGGAACTGGGAGCAAAAGAAAATAGGACTCCTAAGTTAGGGAACCTATGTACCCCCCAGTATGATGGGACTTTATAGGCGAACTAAACATGAATTAGATAAAAAATATTTTCTTTATTTGAGAAATCATAAAAACAGGATACATTTAACAGGAATATTTATACAATAAAATTTGCTGTCCTATAATGAATATTGTATACTTCCATTCATAGAATATTTTCTCTAGAAGCCTGACATGTTTCAGGACGATGTCCTTTCTTCAGAGGCGTATTGCAGAGAGAAAAATCGCATATATAGGATATACATTCTGAAATAACAAATGAAAACAGTTTGCACAGAGGAAACAGTAGATCACAAGGGTTTAGTAACCCAACAAGTCATCATGTCCACCATACATACCAACAAGAAGTCTTCAAAATGGAAAGATGCATATATGACTGCACCCCAACCTACAATTTGGCATATGGTAGCAGATTAAATCTTTTTTAAAAGAGAAACGCAATGGTTGTCAGCTGATCAGCCAGTGTGAGATAGAGGCTGCCCACCGGCTTCAGAAATGGCCTCGCAAAGGCCCCCCAAAAACAGGAAGGACAACCCTGTTGGATCCCAGATTGCCCTTTAAGAAGAGAAAAAATATGTATAAGCTTGTGAGTAATTTTCTCAAAATAGCTATCAATTTGCATATATCCCATATATCTTTTATTATCCCCTCACCCAAAAAGAAAGGGGGGGGGGAACTGGGAGCAAATACCTAGATTAGACAGGTATCTGCTCCCCCCTCCCCCCTGAAAGGTGCCAAATGTGACACTGGAGGGGGGAGGAATCCAAAAAGCAGAAGTTTCATTTTTGGGTGGAACTCCGCTTTAATGAGTGACCACGTGTCTTATTAAACTCCCTTTCACTAAAAAGTTTTATCCCTATTGTTGGGGCACCAGTCCGGTATTTGTAAATTAAAATCATATCCCCTCTCAAGCGTCTCTTCTCCAGAGAGAATAAGTTCAGTGCAGTTTTTGCCGGTGGTATTGCTGCCCATTCATCTTGGCACAATGCCTCCAGGTCTTGCATAAACTGCACATTTGAGATGTCCCCAGAGTGGCTCAATGATATTAAGGTCAAGAGACTGTGATGGTCACTCCAGAACCTTCACCTTTTTCTGCTGTAACCACTGGGGGGTCACTTTGACCTTGTGATTAGGGTCATTGTCATGCAGGAAAGGCCAAGAGTGTCCCATGTGCAGCTTTCATACGGAAGAATGAAAATTATCTGCCAGTATTTTCTGATAATCTTGCAATCAATTTTCACAAAATTCCTTGTGCCTTTAGAGCTTACACACCCCAGAAACATCAATGAGCCACCACCATACTTCACAGTGTGGATGGTATTTTTGTTGGTATAGGCCTTGTTGACCCCTCTCCAAGCGTAGTGCTTATTGATCTCGTCGCTCCAGCATGTGTACTGTGATGCGCTGCAGTGCAAGTGTGCTGTCTACTATTTTATTAACTTAGTACTATTTTATTATTATTATACAGGATTTACATAGCGCCAACAGTTTGCGCAGTGCTTTAAAATAGAAAAGGGAGACAATACAGCAGCAAAAGAATTCAATACAAGAGGGTTAGGAGGGCCCTGCTCCTGGGAGCTTACAATCTAAGGACTATTTAAAAAAAACGGCACCATACTGTAGTAAGGCTTTATTTAGAGGTGCATTTGGGGGAGGCAAAAATTCTTGGTTGAGCCACATTTTATTTGACAATGTTGTTTGAATCTTGTATTGGGTTCTTTTATTCAACTAGTTTAAATGTATCTGTTAATTGTGCTAAATGTCATTTTAGACGTTCTTTGTCAGTTATCAGCAGTGCATAAATAGAATGCCATATTATCTCTACCCACCCACACATGTCTGCATACCTACCAAGAGAATGATCCTTACCTCCTACAAGCTGTTACTGAGGGAATGGTCTGCATACTTGCACCTACCAAGAGAAAGATTCCTACTCCCCACATGCACCAAGTGAATGATCCCCCCCCCCACACACACACACACCTACCATAAGAATTATCCCTACTCTCCACACCCACCAAAACAATGATACACAATGAAACCCAATCCCCACATACACCTACCAAAAGAATAATCTCCTCTCCCCACACCCATGAAAACAGTGTTTCCCTCTCCACAAATACAGAACCTATCGAGAGAACGATTCCTTATCCCCATACCCACCAAAAGAACGATCCCCTCTTCCCACACACACAAGACCCCTACCAGAAGAATAATCCCTTATCCTGACATACCTACTAAGAGAATGATCCCTACACCCTACACTCCCACCAAGAGAATGATTCCTACACATACACAGAGCGAATGACCCCCATACACACACACCTAGCCAGAGATTAATCCCCACACACACCTTCAAAAGTAATTATTCCCACTCCTCTTCTACATTGGTATGAGCACAGGCACTCGGGCTCCCCAGACAGTAAAGGGTGTGTTCGGCTGTGATAGATCTGATGTAGAAAAGTACATTTTCATTGCTAAAATGCCGAAAACACCCTGAAGGTGAGCCATCAATAATGTAAAGGTTAAATGCGTTTCTTTCACACAATGTGCAGATGCAGAATAAGAGGGAAAACATCACGTGTGCAGGATGGAATATTTCCGAAGGGTTTAGTCTTAAAATGCTAATTTACCATGTTCTAGTTCATCATGTCTAGAGTCATATGTATCACAATGAAAGGCACATGCTTATTTAAAGAACCTTACAGATGAAGTGTGGTTTGGTTACAGGTTATTTACAAGCTGTCATCTCCTACACCTGCAATTGGCACATACCTTCTGTCACTGAGCTATACAGAGCTGCAAGTTAAAGGACATGCAACTTGCTGCATGTGTAATGGAATCCCTGAGACACTTCTAGATGTGACTGTGTGATGTGATGGACCCGGAGCAGTAAAACTTTCTTGTGAAAAGCTCTGCCAAAATGACCCTACATGGACCTGAGATTGGTCCAAATACAAATTTATTCCAATGTAAGATGAAATCTGGCCAACGTGTTTTGGGGGCCAGAAATCACTCCTTTCATCGGGGCTTGAAGTGAAAAACAATATGGGCAGACTGGACCGGATGAAGAATAAATATGGTAATTTGGCCCACTAAGCACAGAAAATTGGATTTTTTCTTCATACTTACCTGTAAAATCAATTTCTTTGAGTACATCACAGGACACAGAGCAGCCATATACATTACTACCTGGGTTATGCACCACCTATAGGTGAGTGGACACTGGTAGAATAACCAAAAACAGGACGTGATCCCTTATATTACCCCTCACATACAGGAAGTAATCCAGTTTTGTAGCAAGCAATGAACTCCCAAATAGAGAGGGGAGGGGCCTCTGTGTCCCGTGATGTACTCAAAGAAATGGATTTTACAGGTAAGTATGAAGAAAAAATCCAATTTTCCTTCTCGTACATCACGGGACACAGAGCAGCCATATACATTACTACCTGGGACGTCCCAGAGCAATAGCCTTGAGGGGAGGGAGACACACTGTATGAAAACAGCTTCAGATTTATACAGCAGCCCGCAAAACACTACGGCCAAAAGCTGAGTCCTCTGTTGCCTTAACATCCACCTAATAAAATCTTGTGAACCTATGTACTGAAGACCAAGTAGCGGCCTTGTAAATCTGCGCCACTGACGCCTGATGGTGAAAAGCCCAGGAGGTTCCAACACCCCTGGTAGACTGAGCTCTAACTCCAAAGGGAGGAGCTTTACCTTTCAGGCCAGAGGCCTAAGTGATTAATTGGCAAATTCAAAGTGAAATGGATGCTTTAGAAGCCGCCTGACCCCTCTTGGGGCCTTCCGGCAAAACAAAAAACGCATCAGAACTTCTGATGCTTTTGCAATACAAAAGTTATCCCCGCACTAGTTTAGGTCTCACCAGGTGTAAAGCTGATCTTGCTCTCCAGAGATGAGAGGTTCCAGGTGCTGGCTCATGCTAGTAGAGACTATATGCAAACGAGAAGATCTGGACAGCCGCACTCCAGGAAGTAATAATCCAAGTTTCTTTATTTTAAAATCAGGAACACATCAGATACAGGACATCATAGACAGAGTGTACAGATCATAGGCTAACGCGTTTCACACTTGTCCAAGTGCTTACTCATTGAGCAATTGGTAATTGCATATCCCTGCTTTAGGGACTCGACCCTTCTTGGAGGCAAGAACACTCTTGCCTGGACTGCGTCCATGATAAGGCCTAATGCCGGGTACACACGACTGGACTTTCCGTCAGAATAGACTCCGAAGGTCTTTCAGACGGAGTTCCGCTGAAACGGACTTGCCTACACACGACCATACCAAAGTCCGATCATTAAGAACGTGATGGCGTACGACGGGACTAATGAAAGGAAGTTCAATAGCTAGTAGTCAATAGCTGCCCTTGCGTCGTTTTTGGTCCGTCGGAATAGCATACAGACGAGCGTTTTTCCAGATAGGAACTGATTCCATTGGAAAGATTTGAAACATGTTCTATTTCTAGGTCCGTCAGAGTTTTAGAAAGTAAAAGTCCAATGAAGCCCACACACGATCGGAATGTCCGACGGAATGATTCATTCCGTCAGACCTTTTCTGCCGGAAAGCCCGGTCGTGTGTACGCGGCATAAGTATTCCAGACTTTGAACCGGTTTTAGGGCCGATTTCTCGGAAATTATGATCCATCCAAGATGTTCCAGGAATTGGACCGTAAAGGTCACGTTTCTTATCAAAACTTGCAGTGATTGATCCCTGAGTAGGAGATTGTCTAAGTAACCTGCAGTCAAGATCCCTCAAGATCTTAGAAGACCCGGTACAGATGCCAGGATCTTTGTGAAGACCCAGGGTGCGGTTGCGAGCATAAAGGGCAAAGCCACAAACTGAAAATGTTGTTCTTCTATGACAAAGAGCAAAAGCCTTTGATGAAGTTGAAAAACTGGCACGTGCAGGTATGCATCCCTGATGTCTATGGATGCCAGAAAATCTCCTTCTTGGAGAGAGGTCACGACAGAGCGAAATGATTCCATTCGAAAGGGCTGCACTGAGAGATAACGGTTCGGTGCTCTTAGATCCAGAATTGGTCTTATGTCGCCATTTGGCTTTGGAACCGTGAACAGATTCAAATAAAACCCTGTTCTCCTTTTTGGGAACTGGGACCTCCATGATCACCCCCTGCTGCTTTAAACGGTCTGGTGCTTGGAGTAATAGCCCTTTTTTGAAAGGTCCGTGGGAACGCTGGACCTCACAAATCTTTGAGGAGGGTAACAGTGTAATTCCAGCCTGTACCCCTGAGACACTGTGGAGATGACCCACCTGTCCTTAATTAGCATTTCCCACAATCCTGCAAACTGCAGCAACCTTCCCCCCACCCGCAGGAGTGGGGGCATCCCTTCACAAGGAAGGTTTGGGGCCAGCATTAGCGGATTTTTGGACCCACGGCCTCTTTTGGCCCTGGCCCTGCTGTTTACCTTTGGCAGCAGATCCCTGGTGCAGTCGGAACTGCCCAGGGTCTGAAAAACCTGAGGAATTAGCACATGGCACCTTAAAAAAGGCTGTGTAGCTACCTTTTTCACAGGTAGGAGGGAATTCTTTCCTCCAGATATCTTTTGGATGTACTTATCAAGATCATCCCCAAACAAACGTTCTCCATGAAAAGGAAAATCAGCTAGCATCCTCTTACAAGGGAGCTCTGCTGACCAGCTTTTTTAGCCATAAAATTCTGCGCATGTACACAGACAAAAGAGCCATGCGGGAGTTCTGCTGCATGGAGTTTTTAAGGGCATCTATAGCAAAGAAAAGAACCTGAGGCAGATCTACTCCATCCTGAACAGAATCCTCCAATTTATTGGGCTGTCTAGCCTGATCGTTCAAGGCTTGACAGACCCCAATTGCTGCTACTGTGGGTTGAATAGCGGAACCTGCCAGGGCGAAGGATGCCTTTAACAAGGCTTTCAGCTTCTTATCTGCAGGATCCTTAAAGACCTGTGTATTATCTACTAGACAAGTTAAGGTCTTGCTCAGGGAGGAAACCTGCTGTATCCACAACCGGTATACTCCACTTCTTCATAGGATATAACAGAGAAAATCTCCTTGGAGACACAAATATCCTGTCTGGGTGCTCCCAGTCAGAATATACCACCTGCTTCAAGAGTGGGTGAAAAGGAAATACCTGTGTACCCTGCTGTGGTTTCAATGAACCCAGGGAAGAACAAGGTGTTTCAGGGACCTCTACTGGAGGTAACTTAAAAGCTGTATGGACCATCTGTACAAAGAATGGATGAGAAGCTTTTGTGATTGAGAGGCTGATATAATCTAAGCCTCTTCAGGCTCTGAATCATTTGAGGGAGATTCCTCTGTCTGGACATCAATTGCCTGACCGGCCACTACCTCTTCTACCTCGTCAACCCAGTCTTGCTCCAATATAGGAGGAATAGGAGAAGGGGACCTGTCACGATTCCTGACACTTTGTGTGACAGAAGCGATCATTCCGGCAATCATGCCCTCTAAACCAGCCAAAGGTGATGCCAGGTCCCCTTTAGTAATAAACTCTTAGGTAGAAGCATTGGTAGCAGGCATGCCGGATAGAAGCAGCGGCTCAGACTGCCCAGTGTCATCCGGTCTTTCAGGTGAGACTATTGTAGCAGAGTTCCGTTTAGCCTCTACAGGGGCCACTGATGAAACACGTGCGCCCTTAGCTGCAGCGCTCCCCCCAGGTTGCTTAATACACATGTTCCTCAGTACTACAATTCCCCCTTGGAAGAATCTTATACAATGAACTGTTCTTCCAGCTACTGCAACATAATTTAGGCTGTGTCTGTCACTGATAGGACTCACGTGTGACTCAGGACAGACTGCTCTGTGTCCCCTCCGCTGGCCAGCAACTAACTGTGCTTTTAGCCTTTAAAAAACCTTCCTTTGGCCGCCAGGGCCACATGCAGGAGCCCGTGCTCGCCCCTATGGAGGAGAACACACAGAGCAGCACACCTATGCCCTCTAGTGGGCAAGCAAAATGTGTTTTTTTTTTTCAAAAGCTTCCCTTGGCTTGTGCTGCTCTGGGAAGAGAAAACACAGAGCAGCAAACCAATGCCCTCTAGTGGACAAAGCAAGCATAGCAAGGAAAACTTTTTTTTTTTTCAAAAACATGTCAGCCTAGATACAACTGTTGCAGAAGTATAAATAATTATTGGACCCTGGTTTTTCACAGGCCACTTACCACTCTGCAGGACAATAGCCAGAAGTCCAGCTTTCACCCATCGCGATGGGTTCTGTCACATGGACCTTCAATGACTGGGTACCCTTTTAGCATGAGGGTCCACTCCCTTGGACCTGTACAGCACCCTGCAGGAATGCCTTAGCGCTGAGGCGTCCAGGATTCCACTACGCAGGGTCCAGCACCTGAAGGTTGCATTACAGGCAAAACCTCGTTGTTGATCCTTTACTATTCTTTACGAGGCTCGGGTACCATTTATCTTAGCATAGTAGACTTTTGAAATGGATCCGATCTAGAAATGCTGTCCCTTGATTTTTAAGAACCTGTGCTGGATACAGCATGGGAACTCACAAAGAGCTCAACAAATGACCATCCACCATTTTAGACACTGGCAAAAAAAATGTAATTACTTCCTGTATGTGAGGGGTTATATAGGGGATCACTTCCTGTTTTTGGTTATTCTACCAGTGTCAGGTCACCTATAGGTGGCACAAAACCCAGGTAGTAATGTATATGGCTGCTCTGTGTCCCTATGTACAAGAAAGAAAACGATTTTTATGTTAATGTTATAATACATAAAAAATGTAATCATACTATGCATTTTATATAGTATATATATTTTATAGTGAACATCTTTTTTGGCTATATGAACCTGTACACGGTATACGCTTACTGAAGAGAATATTATATGTTCATAGAAGGAAGGAGGGGGGTTGTCCTCTGTACAGGAAGAATGATGGCCCCCCCTTTCCCATCACCGGTGATGGGTGAGCTGAGCCTGGTGCACCTGTGCACAGCAGCACCTGCAAACCTCTCTTTTATAAATGAGAACAGGGCGTCATTAGGACAGGCATTCTGTTTCCCAGCAATTAATTTCACATAAGGCATTATTACAGCGTTTTTTATCACATATTTGTACTGGCAATGATCCGATTCCTTGCAAGGAAGCGTGGGGACTCGCTTCACGTGAACTGCCAGGCATTTTTCAAGCTGACATGAAGATGAAATCATTAAAATTTGTGCACTGAAGGCAGCTCGGGGTCAGAACAACAATATTTTTAGAAGTAATTAATGGTAAGAATCTCTCTTTCATTTATTATAAATTGTATTTGTAGAGAAAGAAAAATGCTTCCTGGTTGTTCAAATTAATAATCGCCTATAGCAGAGCACTGCGCTGCAAATTCTGCACAGAGAAGGGAGACAAAGCCAATAATGAAGTAGATTAGGGCCGACCTATCCACTATGCGATCTACAGATTGCCCAAATAGCACTGCCGCCAGATCTTACCTTGTTATTCTCTTTTTGGAAAAGTTTTGAGAAACAAATTGTGAAGTTGAAATGCAGAATAACGTATAGTGAAAAGAAGACAGGCAGGCAGGCAAAAAAAGTAAAAAAAACAAACAAAACTGACAAGAAGGCAATTATAAAAAAAAAAAAAACACACCTGTGCCTTTCAATGACTGTCTGCTATAACAGAAGTAATGGATTACTCCAGAATCAAGGGGAAAAACAGCAAAAAGCCTCTAAAAGCTTGAGAAATGTAAATGTATAAATTCCACCTTTCACCGAAGTCTAAAAGTGGTGAAAATGAGCTCAGCAATTATCCTGAGCAGCTGAAACTGGCACAGGTACAGCTGATATTTCCCATGACAAAAACAGCAAATATTGATTTTGATCCTTTTTAAATAGGTACCTAAGTGTGTATAAGAGAACTTTATATTCTGCATACCTCTTGCTGCCCAGGATGTGTTCATTAGATGGATGGGAAGAGGAACACAGAGACAGTGGAAGCTTTTCTCAGTGTCTACAGCCAGCCAGACACATTAGAGGCTCCTCATCCTAGGCTGCTGACCATCTGCTTCAATATCTATTTCTACTAACATGTACGTTAGTGCTAAATTTTTAAAACAGAAAATATTGTGGCACAACCATAAACACACACACACACACACATATAATTTTTTATTTTTTTTTATTACATACAAACACTCATGTGCTGTATATATTATGGTAGCCTAGAATTCCTGCCTTTGTAGCGCTATTCTGAGTTTGATTTCTATGCTGTCTACATAGAGTCCATTTGTTTTGTATAGATATGATATACTACCGTAGATCTGTAAACAACGAAGGGACTGGAGCCTCATTTGCTCCATGCCGTTTATAAAAACCACTGCAGAAAACCGTTATGCGACCAGTGCGCCTGTTAATGCCTATAAATGGAGCCATTCTTAGGCAGCTTGGATTATAGACACTGTGTGCAGAGCTGTTCCAAGTGGCTCTGTACTTTGGGATAGCTGTGATTGGTCATGGAGAGACCAATCATAGTGCTCACAGATGTAAACAATGTAGTGTTTACGTCTGTGAGCCCGACCCTTTTTCTTACAACTGAGGGAGGGAAGGGAAGAGAAGGAAAGTGGAACAAATTAAAAAATGAATGGTTAATTTCCAATCGTTTTTTCTATTTTTAACCCTTTCAACCCTTCACCGCTCTACTACACATCTAATCCCCAGGCTGTCACTTCAGTGACTTGTGTATTAACCCTTCATCTCCCTTATCCTGTACATCTGCACATTAACCCCTTCATCTCCATCCTACCACGGTACGTGACCTGTACATTAACCCCTTCACCAGCTCCTCCCACATGTCTGTGATTTATCTAGTGCACCATTACAAAGTTCTATGTTTTAACCCCTCTATAGCAGCATGTTTCTTCATTTCCAAAACATTGTGGCAAAAAAGAGATCATCTTGGGGTATCTATTTTTCAAAAAGATGTTATTTTGAGGGTGTTCGCACTGTCCTGGAACTTTTTTTTAACAAAAGGGAAATGGGTGGTTTAAAATTAAATAAACGCAGTGGTTGTTAAATACCACCAAAAGACTCTATCTGTTCTAGAAAACTGATATACAATCAATTGGATATAGTGATGCACATCTAAGTATGCAGGCATCTGGGGTAAATCTGTCCACATAGACCACCAACCGCACCGCCGACTCTCACCGCTGTCAGTCTCAATCGTGACCGGTGAAGACTACCCTGCTGTAGAGCGATCTGAAAGCGAGGCTTGAACTGCTCATGGGGTGCAGCGTGCAAGGGTGGGCTCTCAAACCAAGTTAATCTCAAACCAAAGTTTTACAGTAATTCCAATTAAAAAAAAAACACAAAATATAATATACCAGTGAAGACTATATACTGTAGGTATTTAGAATAAAACACACAGACACAGACACAGATAGGTATGAAGTTAATATATCACAAAGCAAAACAGCTGGGTCTTTACTCCTCTGTGATTAATATGTAGGCCAGAGAATTGAAGACTCCCTCTGAGGCTTCTCACACAGGTAAAGGCTTTGGGACAGATTCAAAAAGATTTAAAAAACATTTAAGTTGAGGTTGTGTGTCCCTCACCCCTTGTTATCACCGACATATGTCATAGCGGGATGGCACACTGTCATCCAGCTGTCAGAGCCGTGTTAATATATCTGACCGCAGGCATGTCATAACCTTCAACCAGACACACTGTGCAAGAGAGCCACTGCCATCCCTAATGTGCCAAGGCATCTTAATCTAATTAGCACTTAGGAGGCCCTGTACAGCTAATTATTAGTGATAAGCAGGGCAGAGCATATGACAGGCCATCAGCAGTGCTGCACCTCCTGGCAGGAAGCAATCAGAAGGGACAAAAGTGGCTCTATAAATGCTTCATAGTCAGGCTGAACACCAAAACCTGATTAGTTGAGGGACAGGAGATCCTTTCCACTAGTCTTTGTACAAGTCATATAGGACAGATCTAGCACTTTCATGCCCACTATGACACAAGATGTATACGAAACATCATACTGGTCAGCTCAGATCAGGATGCCTGACATACCAGGTGATGTGATGCTAATATAGTAGTAATCAAGGTAAATCACTCATATGGTCATATTTTGCATATTAAACAATTATAAAGAGAGTGAGGCTACCTACTACCTGATACCAATTGTAATGTCAAAGTGCCCAATGCAGTAAATATTGATAAATAAAAAATAAAATAAAAATGTAAACAAAGGATGTGCCAAATCTTTTCAAGGTACCGTAAGTGCAACTTATGTCATATAAGTGCAAAAAATGTACATTAAAAAAAATGTACGTCCCAAGGTGCTTCCAAGCTCTAAAGTGCCAACCCCTTCAACCCCCAATAATTGCTGCTGCTTTCCAAGGTGCTCCAAAAGAATTCTCACTTACCAGAGGTAACTGACCCCTTTTATAATCGGAGGGTCAATATGCGCTTAATGTATTCCAGGATCATGCCTCAACATACTTATCCACTGTCCGCGGTACCCAGGTGTTGCTGGCGACATGGCAGTGCCCAGGCTTGCATGACATGAAGGTGGTGAAAGTCACAGGGAAGCTTTGAGTTTGCCTACTGACAAAGACAGATTTATACTTTTGCCCCCCTTCCTAAGTCATCTTGTCATCTTGTCATCTTGTCTTGTGTCAATCTCCGCTCAGCAGTATGGATGTATAGATGTTTTCATATGCGTGTGTGTATGTATATATGTAATTTTTTTTTTAAACTGGAGAGTACAAACCTGGTAGAGCTGTCAATGGCGTCCCTAGGGGGGGGGCAGAGGGGGCCCTGACCCCCCCCCCCCCCAACATTATGCTGTGCCCCACCATGTGCAAACCCCACCCCCCCAATAAAATTGTTTTTTTTTTTTTCCACAAAACATCAATCAATGTCTAAGAGGGAGAGAGTCCCCAGTCAGCTCCTGCGGGTGATTTCTCCCCCCTCCCTCTGCTTGCTGACACTGCATAATGCGAGCGCTCACACAACCACGGCCACCCGATCTGCTCCTTCCCCTGCATCCTCATTGGCAGGGAGAAGAGTGAGTTGCAGGAAGGACTCCACCAGGACTCTCAGTTACTGAAAAAACAGACCGATTTCTCCCATCCTTAGGACAGGAGAACCAGCCTGTAAATTCCAAGAGATGCCAGACCAGCGCTGTCAATAGCAGGGGCAGGACAGCAAGAGGGGGCTGGGGAACCCCACAGTGACAGAACACCAGGGCCCGGAGGCAAGACAACCTTTGCAACTCTGATAGTTCTCCCACTGCTTTGGATCCTTATATTTTCTTGGTATGCTGGTGACATATATCTCTTGTTTTCTGACACCCTGGGGGACCCCAATACAGTAGGAAGGGAGCTCACTGCAGAACATGTGAAAGGGCCATTGTGGGGTCGTAGTAAAGGGCCCCAGTATATATATATATATCTATATATATATATATATATATATAGATATATATATATATATATAGATATATAGATATATATATGCATTTTATAGTTGCCCCCCTACTTTTGTCCCTGTCCCTCCATGTGCCCCCCCTAAATATGAAAGCTGGAGACGCCACTGACAGCTGTGCATAGAAACCAATCAGCTTTCAGGTTTTTTGTCAATCCTTAAAGCGGAGTTCCACCCAAAAGTGCCTCCTCCCCAGCTTCTGTTTGTGAAATTGAGCTTTTGGGAAGGAGGGGAGGAGCAGGTACCTGAATTTGACAGGTCGCCTTAGGCGAACATAAGCAGAAGTTCTCCCTCCCGAGGTCTTCTGGGACATATGACCGGTCCTAGAAGACTTCGGGACCAGTCACAGACCGCAGCGCCTCTCTCTCGCACATGTGCAGTGGGCACCTGGCTGTGAAGCTGCAAGCTGTCACAGCCGGGTGCCCATAGTAGAGGTGCTGGCACCGTCGGGGGGGAAACACGGGGAGAACATGGCTGCGGCGAATATACCACTGGACTGTGTGACAGGTGAGTGTGTTTATTAAAAGTCAGCAGCTGCAATTTTTGTTAATTTTTTAATAAACAAACAAAAGACTGGAACTCCGCTTTAATTGAACGAGTTAAAGTTAGAAGCTGATTGGCTACCATGCATAGCTGCATCAGATTTTGCACTCTCAAGTTTTAGAAAATCAACCCCAATGTTTCCCAGCAGAACATTGCCCAGAATATCACATTGCCTCTGCTGGCTTGCGTTCTTCCCATACTGCACCCTGGTGCTATATCTTGCCCAGGTAAGCGACGCACATGAACCCAGCCATCCATAAGAAAATGGTCCAATTCTGATGCTCATGTGGCCATTGTAGGTGCTTTTGGCTGTGGACATGGGTCAGCATGGGCACCCTGATCAGTCTGCAGCTGAAGGCTGATTAGTGTATATACACAGCATATATACTGTATCTTTTAAGGTCATTTTAAAGATATGGCAATTTAATTGCACAAAGGAGAAGGGGAAAGTATGCAGGAAGATTTTATACTCAGTATTGGATTATGTGGAATGCCCAAAAAGTATTGAATTAGACCTGTCATCGGATACATTTTTTCAAGTTAAAGTGGAATTCTAGGCTATACCTATCTAATCTTAAAAATGCTCCCTCCACCCTTCTAACAGCTATGCTGACTAACCTGTGTAAGAAAGATGTACTGTATACACTTACCTATTGTCAGTCTGCTCCGGTCACGTGAGCTCCCCTGTGTCTGCTAGCAGCGGCTGCAGGGGTGAAGAGAGAGCGCTCAACAAAAGCTGGCAATGCCTGGGGGGCTGTGATGTCACCCATAAACTTCTATGGCCCATGCATTGTTGGAGCTTCCTCCACTTCCCTGCAGCTGGCTGACGTAGAAGACCGGGATCATGTGACCAGACCGGAGTAGCCTGTAAATAGGTAAATATATATATATATATATATATATATATATATATATATATATATATATATATATCTGTAGCGCTGGTAGATTTTTAATCTACCGCTGATAGGTAAATCTAGTGGGTCCCTTGTTAGAGGAAGTCAGATTTGCCTCTGTTCCAGCTTGGCTGAGTTGCATGTGGTTCCACACTGTGCCGGTGGGTGTCGTTGTCACCATGGGCTGGTGTTGGAAAAGCAACGTGTTGAAGCGTATGAGTGCTCCTCTGTCCCGGGGACAACTCGGTGGAGGTGGTCCTCCGAGTTGCATTCTGGGAGAGGGTATTTATGGGACAGACGCCATGTTTTGGGGTTCGTTTTCAGCCACCTGCTGGCCCTCCTGGCCGACAGGTATGTGTTAAGAGTACCACCTAGTGGTCCTCTGTTCCGGAGGCCCACGTCGCTGCGGCGTGTGGGTGGGCCCAGAAGCCTATCTGGAGCCTGCCACAGCAGCGGAGGAACAGTCCTGAGCTGTCTATCCTGAGTGAAGAAGCTGGACAACCGAGAAGATCCCAGGGGAGGACCCGTCATGGAAGGATCATGCAAAGTGCTGGTCTGGAGAGGGGCCTGGTGACTCGGTTGGAGGACGCATCCTGAAGTAATCTTACTGCATAGTACTGCCGGGTTGGCTTAAAGGTTCAAGTACTGTGTCTGACATTCATCGCAAACCAATACAACCTGTGGCAGAGGATCGTACGGGTTTTATTCCAAACAAGTCTGTGGCAGAGACTTTTGTTTGTGCTACGTAATGGCTGCTAGGCAAGTGAGAGAGGCCTATCCAGGCGGGCAAAGATTAGATCCTACAGAAAGAAAAAGGGGAGACTATTCAACTACAAGTGGTCAATTCCAAAGAATGTTCTGAAGAATGCTACTGAAAGGTATTTGAGCTTCCCTGCAGCTTTCCTTCTGCCTCTTTCCTGCTACTTCCTTTATTTGTTCATTAAAGCATTGGAAAAATATACTCGAGTGTTCAGTGCTTGCATCGCCCAGAGGTAAACTCAACGAGACCCTAGACCCGGTGCCGGTGAAACAGAGGTATCGAGAGTGAAGGTAACAGCCCGCTTTAAACCAGCAGCTCCACCGAGAGTTATTGCTACATATCCTTTTTACACAGGTTAGTCAGCGGTGTTAGAAGAGGGAAGGGAGCATTCTTCAACATTGGTTATAGCCTGTAATCCCACTTTAAGTGCACACGTTACATAATGTTTCATTGTAATCCTTCCAGGTATTTATTTCCTCTCACATAGTTCATAGGGCTCTGCTTGAGAATGCCTTCATCTGCTTTTCTGTCCAGAAGGATGGAGCCTTCTTTTGGCATCATCCAGGGTCATCATCTACTTCCTGGACTGAGATGCTGGCTCAAAGATTACATAATTACTGGTAGGTAAATCCGGACACCTGTACAGTTTTGGGCTGTGTTTTACAAACATGTGACACAGATCAGCCCCCTGCTGCAGACTCTTATCTTGTGACTTGCTACACAGTTAGTGTTGCAGTCTGATCACTGGATGAGAGGAGACTGAGAAAATGCTTCAATACAATGACAATCATCTCAGCCTAGCCAAAGTCACTGACTGGGGCTCAAGGCCTTTTTTTAATGATAAAAGGTGCTTTCTTAAAACAATATAGTATATTGTGACATTAGGGATTTTTCCTGTAATGTGACTGATGACTGGGTCCAATTCAACAAAATACATATTACAATGTGGTATCCCTGGTGCTATTTTAGCATTTGAGACTCCCCTAGCACAGGCTGAAAATTGATGCCTGTGATTGAGCCAACATCTCAGCAGCGGTCCTGCTGAAGCAACACAAATCTTAGATGTTATCATCTAAACTTATTACTGTAACTAATACTGCTAATTCCTCCCTCCTGCAGCTCCCAGATCTTGTTCTGGCTTGACCTGACCACTTTTCTGGACAAGTTTGATGGCATTGACTAATGACTCTGAGTCGTTGGCTTTGCAATGAGTCCATCTGGCAGCCAGACCTGGTATTTCTCGAATCATGAGCCACCAATATCATTTTTTATTGGCCTATGGATAAAGTAGAATAATTTATAACCCTAACCCTGTACAATTTCTTTTGTAACACCTTCAAAAGGTGCTTACGGTTAAACATCTCAACGTACAGATGTCTTCATTAAACATTATGAGAGTAGCTGCTAAGTGCTAATCGCCATCAAGAAGAGTGCTAATTACACTGCAGTATGCGCTGCCTTGGATGGCTGTCATAGGAAGTTTAACCTGTGCCGTGCTGGCACATCATTCACCCACTCAGGTTGCCAGGAGTGACTGGAGATATAAGTGGCTCTTAGTACAGAGAATTTCCTGTTTATGTACAGATTAGAAGATCATAATGAATAGAAAGTGAAGGCAGGAATAATGTGCCAAAAAACAAAACAAAGAACAAATAAGAAGCAGAAAAGTCTTGCCCAGGATTCATTAAAAGCAGATTTATACATGTCTGACATGTGCATGTATCACTGGTACTTCCAAGCATGCGGATTTTCAGACACTTGAACATGCACTGATTATCTAGACTTATTCTGGCTGTCAATCATCATGCGCAGTGCAGGTGTGATTGAATTAGTGTGATTTTAATGTAAAGCTAACACAAAATCGTGCAATTCAGACTGAACATATGGTGAGAAATGCATAAGTGGAGGTTATAACCATATGTCTAAACACAAAGGATAGGTTATATGCAAAGTTTGACCTTTCCTGAAAAAGTTCAGATTTTCTACCTTCTAGACCTCCTTATTAGTCCTGTAGGACCCTTCTACACCTACTGAATGTATGTAGACAGAAGTGCATTTTTAGGCAAGGTACATTGTTAACACGCACAGGGCCGCTGATAGAAGGGGACCACCAGTCCTCCTGTAGGGGGCCCGTGCACACTGGGGGACCCGAACAGCAGTCGGAATCGGTGCAGAGAGGCAATTAGAGAAGCATGCCCTGTGTAGCTCCTTGCAGCAGCTGGCTTTCAGTTGCTGCAGGGAGAGACACAGGGCATCGTTCCCATAATTGCTCACCCCACACCGATGCCCCTCCCTTTTCTGCCTGCTTCTGATCCCCCCCCCCCCCGGTGTTTACAAAACGTATAAAAAACATTTAAAAAATGACTAATTCACAAAGGTTCTCTGTTATGTTCGTGTCCGCTAATAATGATTTTCCTGTATTTTTAGTGAAAATATTGTTTTGATATATTCGAGGGGAGGGGTGCCTGCCAGGTAGGCTGTACCCCATGATTTCTAACAGCAGCCCTGAACACGCATTTCTTTTGTGTGTTGAAAGCTCAAAAAGCATTGACTTTAGAGGCACATATACGTAAAATAATTCCAAGTCTACATTAAAAAAAAATTACACAGGATAACAATTGGTTATAAAATATTGTCTAGAATAATATTGAATACTATATATCACAGACAAAGTGTAAACAGCTTTGAGGTATATACTGCACACTTGGAGACCATGCACATAGGAAATGTATACGTTATCTTCAGGTGCTGGGGTTCCACTTGTCCCTGGTGAATCTTTAAAGCTCTACATGTTTTGCGACCTAGTCGCTTCTTCAGGAGACTTTAATATATATATAATCAGGTTAGGTATTCTTAAGGTCCACTAGTTTCATGTGTCTTAGTACTTCCCCCCTGGGGTGGCCCGTGAGCATTAATTTATGTTCATACTGCCAGAAGCCCACCTCTAATGGGTTAATACAGTCATTTGGATGAAACAGGCTTGTTGACAAGAACCCTTCCCTAAGGTCTTCTTACTTATCCAAATGACTGTATTAACCCATTAGTGGTGGGCCTCTGGCAGTGTGAACATAAATTAAGGTTCACAGACCACCCCAGGTGGGAATTCTTGAAACTAGAATATATAACCTGATTATATATATTTTAGAGGCTCCTGAAGAAGCGACTAGGCTGCAAAACATGTAGAAGCCTGTTTGGCTGTAAGGAGAAGCGATCCTATTGGCTGAGGAGGAGGGAGGAGACGCACGGATGCCGTGATGCAGGGGAAGATGCCCACGCCATAGATGGGGTAAGTGCGGGGCTGTTAACCCAACTGACCCACAGGAGTGGGTAAACTGTTTGCTGCCCCCCCCCCAAAAAAAAGAAACAGCAACCGCCACTGGCTATACCTGTAAGATGGGCCAGCATGGAGTGATCTAGCAGGTCTTATTTTTCTGGCTCAGGTTCCACTTTCACAACTGATTCAAATGTTATGGTAATCTCTATATGGCCAGGTTTACGGAGTCATAAAGTGACATATGTGTGCTATGTACATGAAAACCGATCTAGAAACTGGAATAAATGCAACAAAATTCTCAATTTTCACACAAAATATGTGGTTACTATGGACAGCTTCATTTTCTCCTGCACTGGTTTTGTACCCCAAAAAAGTCAGCTTCTTCCCTTCTTTTAGAAAATCAGATTTAGACCAAAAGATAGAGATGATAGAATACCCTACTTGAGTCAAAGGGAGCGCTCAGCATAGCTGGAGACTGCACTAGATACATGTCATTTTAAAGTACAACCCACTGGACACATTCGTACAGCAGAGATTCAGTGTGGAACACTTCATAAATAAATAATGATACAAATAATGCTGTTAGTGGTAATAATATCCTCAGTATGTCCATATACTGTACCTAAATTCTGCCACCATGAGGATATTTAGAAAGCTACACTGCCTATATCAGATCATACCAATCCTCAGCTCAGCTCATTTCTTAAGGGCCGCAAAGGCAGCATTCAGAGTCTTATAGGGCAACAAATACTCAGTTTTTGTTCTTTCTTTGTTTATTCTGTTTTATTGAGTTGCTCGGTAAGCATAAAAATATAATATGGACATAAATGAAGTAATCATTCATGTACAGCATGGTAAAAAGCAAAGAAAAAAAAATGCACATTGCAATTGCATTTGTACCTGCGTGCATGTGGGGGTGGGTGGGCCTCAAATATTTTTCGGGGAGATTTTAAGTGGTAGGGCATAACCTCAGTCTTGTACACTTTTTTTTTTTTTTTTTACTTAACTTAATTATTATCATATAGAGGACAAAAATTCCCTTTTTGTGATGCATTTTTGGTGACAGGTTCTTTTTAATGAGACATCAAGGGTCAAAACCCCCCCCCCTGATATCCCATCTGTCCTCCAATGAAAGTAATGCAATGCAGACAGTGACACAGGAAGTGGAGATTAGTGAACAGGCGTTCTACTTGGTGGCACCCAGTTATGCAGATGGTCATGCAGAGCCTGGGAAACATGGCGGGGGGTAATCACTTCCATCTGACAGCCGGCTTGTCAGATTTTCACACCCGTTGCCCCTGACATACCGTATACACTCGAGTATAAGTCGTTCCGAGTATAAGTCGAGGCCCTAATTTACCACAAAAAAAATGGGAAAAACTTATTGACCCGAGTATAAGACGAGGGTGAGAAATGCACAGCTACTGTAAGTGGAAAAGAGGGTCAACAATGCCCATTTGCATGCCTCACTGTGCCCATTTGCAGCCATAGGTCCCCTGAACTTCAAACTCGGTAGTTAAGGGTTCCTAGATGCCCCCTAGCTGCAGCCAAAATTTGGGGTCTCTGAACCCAAAGGGTCCCGAAATTACATTGCTGCAGATGGACACAGTTGACCGAATTTGGGGCCCTGTATCTTGGGGCCACTTAGTGCTAAGAACCCCAAATTTGGTGTGCAAACCCAATGGAACTAGCGCCATAAAATTTCCAAAGCTGGGGTTACTAGCACCAAGTGGCCCTGAGATACAGGGCCCCAAAAATCAGTTCAGAAAATGTCAAGCACTTTTCTGCAGCAGAAAATGACATTTTCCGAACCGGTTTTGGGGCCCTGTATCTCAGGGCCACTTGGAGCTAGGAACTTCAGCTTTGGATATGTTATGGTACCAGTTCTACTGGGTTTGCACACCAAATTTGGGGTTCCTAGCACCAAGTGGCCCTGAGATATGGGGCCCCAAAGTCGGTTCATAAAATGTCAAGCACTTTTCTGCAGCAGAGAATGACATTTTCCGAACCGATTTTGGGGCCCCGTATCTCAGGGCCACTTAGTGGATATGTTATGGTACCAGTTCTACTGGGTTTGCACACCAAATTTGGGGTTCCTAGCACTAAGTGGGCCTGAGATACAGGGCCCCAAAGTCGGTTCGGAAAATGACATTTTTTGCTGCAGAAAAGTGCTTGACTCAAGTATAAGTCGAGGGGGGCACTTTCAGCACAAAAAAATGTGCTGAAAAATTCGACTTATACTCGAGTATATACGGTACTACATACAAGGTTGGCAGTAAAAGGGGTTAAAATACTTTATTTTTTGTGCTTTTAAATGCATGTGTTTAAGTTGATGACAAGGTATAGTGACAGTGTAAAGAAAACAGGTTTAGATTATCTTCTCATTAAGTTACTATAATTTTGGGACCTTTGTGTGCTGCAACCCTGATACTTTAAGGTCTGTTTTATTATTATGGAGTTAACACAGTTAAAAAAGTATATGCCTGTTTGAAAAAAAATTAAAAGCCAGCAGCTACAAATACTATAGCTTCTAACTTTTTAAATAAAAATCCACTTACCTGTCCTCACCAGGGCTGGTTCTTCGCTGGTCTTCTGGTTCCTGGCACTGGCATGTTTAGTGTGGGAAGTTGGTTGCGACTCCTTGCGGCTTCACGGCCAGGTTCCTGCTGCGCTGTGTGAATGGTCCCACAGCCTCCTAGGACTTGTGACATGTTTAAAGAGCTTGCGGCCAGGAAGGGGGCGGGGTTGGCGGTATTGCGCATTTGAGGGTCCGAATAGGAAATAAACAAGGGCCCATCTTTGGTGTCCATAGGAGGAACTGTGCCCTATCATTGGTGTCACTGGGCCCCATTGTGGGTGTCATTGGGAGGAATTATGCAGCATTTCTGTTTTCTATGGAAGGAATAGTGCCCCATTATTGGTGTCATTGGGAGGAATTCTGCCCCTTCATTGGTGTCAGTGGGGGGAATCACGTCACATTGTTGCAATCAGTGGGTCAAAATAGTGCCCCAATGGCTGAATAAAAGCAACCAAAGGGCTGAATCTGGCCCTAGGGGTGCAGTTTGGAGACCACTGGCCTAGGCGATCCAACCAAAAGTAGGAGTGGATACCTACCAAAACTAGGTACCCGATCCCCCCCCCCCCCCCCCCAAAAAAAAAAAAAAGAAGTCCAAAAGTAAAAAAAAAAAAAAAGAAGTCCAAAAGTGTTAGAGAAGAGGGGGAAGGTGAAATTAAGCGGAACCTCCCCTTTTAGAGTTAAGTTTCGCTTTAAATATACAAATATGTACCTCACATATATAAAAGAATGACACTTCTAGAGGAAAAGCAATTTTGCTGAGAAACAGGGAGTGTTGAAGGTACCATACATGCGTGATGTAAAACCATTCAGCCAAAACTGAGCACAAACATTCCTTCATAGTAATACCACTTGCCTAGTGGCCAATTGGCTAATGAGTGTTTTAACGTGCATGCATTAAAGAGACTCAATGTTCTGCGCTAATATGAAATAACGTGAGCACCTAATGAAGGCTTCGTCGCCAAATGTACAGATGTAATGGCCTCCATCAGTAACTGCAGTGGCTTCTATTCTAAACACTTCTCTGTCATTATCGGCATGCGGCTGCTGAATGTCGGAGAATGGTAAAGGGGTCCCTTGTGGGATCCAGTTCCCCCCCCCAGAGCAGGCAGTAATGAGTCTTTGCACAATGTAAGCTGGAGATAGGAAGCTTTGTTCACAGGAACAGTGGGACCCACAAGAAATTGTTTCTGCCTTATCTCACAGCTCTTCAAATGTCATCAATGCTAGAAATTAAAGTGCAGGGTTCTGTAGTGATCGCTTTCATATAAAGAGAACTCTGGTCTAATTAAAAACTTAGAGTTTAAATAAACAGCCACTCGTTCATGTACTTCTGCTAGTCAGGGAGTCAGATAAGTGCCATTTATATTAATACAGTATATTAAAGTGTGAGTAAGCTGGTGGTGGTAAATTAAATATATGTAGAGGCCTCACATGCGACCCCTGACATCCTCAGCAGGGCCACACATAATATTCAGTTAAAGTGGTTCTAAAGGCTGAAGGTTTTTTACCTTAATGCAACATTTTTTTCGTTTATTAAAAGTCAGCAGCTACAAAAAGTGTAGCTGCTGACTTTTAATAAACAGACACTCACCTGCCCCACGGTCCAGCGTTGCGGCCGCATGGAGCCTAGCTCCTCTCCACCTCCTCTCCGCAGCAACTCCATTGAAACTGTGGGCACGCGGCTGTGACAGCTTGCGGCTTCATGGCCGGGCACGCACTGCGCATGAGCGAGTCGCGCTACGCTCTCCGATTGGACAGGCAATCTTCTGGGACCTGTGACGTGTCCCAGAAGATTGCTGAGAGGGAGGGGCCATCTAGGGGGAAAGGAGGAGTCGTCTAGGTGGCCTGAAGTTGGAAGTAGGAAGTTGGACAGGAAGTCCCACTCAATACTAGTCACCCACCCCACCCCACCCCCAAACAATTACATGCCAAATGTGACATGTAAGGGGCGAGGAGTGCTTATAGCGGAAGTTCCACTTTTGGGTGGAACTCCGCTTTAAGGTAATAAACCTTATGGGTTCAGCCCCCCCCCATGTACTTACCCAAGTCTCAGCTCAATCCAGCGATGTGCATAAGAGCAGTGGCTCTCCCGGGTCTCTCTCTCCTCATTGGCTAACACAGCAGCCGGAGTCACTGGTTCCTGCTGCTGTCAATTACAGACAGTGAGCCAAGAGGAAACTGCTCGAGTGCCCCTATAGCAAGAGGCTTGCTATTGGGGGCACTCAGCAGGGGGGAGGAGCCAGGACCGCCAACGGGGGACCCAAAAAGAAGAGGATTGGGTTATACTTACCTACTCTGTGCAATGGTTTTGCACAGAGCAGGTAAGTATAAGATGTTTGTTATAAAAAAAATAAAAAATACAACCTTTTAGAATTACTTTAACGTAATGCTACAGATTGCTGCAGAGATGCAACATTAAATAGTCAGAGACTGTAGATAAAACTGTAGAGGCTGTAGAAAACTATTGCAGCCACCACATCTAAGGACTGGTAAGCTGAAATATGTTACATTTTTGTTCTTGGGTTTAGTTATTGCAATTTTTTTTCTTCTTTACAGGTAAGCAATGCACAAAGGTTTTTGCACGTATTGAACAAAATAAAACAAAAAACACATGTAATGGTATATTTTGCAGACCAAAAAGGGGAAAAGTAAAGCCGGCCATACCTGATTCATACTGTATTTTTTTCATTCAACCAGTGGGTTGAATGAAAAAGCTGATTCCCTGATCCAAACATTTGATGTTCATGGGGGAATCCTCCTGCTGTGCTATTGTATTCTGTATTCTGTATTCTGTATTCTGCCAGCGGGGAGCTTTCCCCGCCAGAAAAATACAGTAATTAGTGTTTTTGGCTATAGCCAGCGGCACTGATTGTTTGTGAAAAACCCAACAGGCTGTAGTACACAAGTCGATAGATTAGATCAACTTGTGTACAACCAGCTAGCCCATAACATGATTTGAAATTTGTCTGGTCCCCGCTGAACTCACCTAATTTCAATGTGTGTATGGCTGGCTTAATTGTTAGGGCTTATATACAATTTAACAGTCAAGCAAATCTGAAGGAATTAAAAATTGTCCCTTTATGTAGTCACCCCTTCTGTTCGGCATGCACAGCGCAGTGTACAATGTAAAGAAGATTGCAAACGGGCAGGTAAGAAACCTTTATTGTAGAAGAGATATAGGGGTTGATTTATTAAAGGTAAATACATTGTGCACTTAGCAGTTGCTCCAGAGCTCAGTAAAAAAGCAGAAGCTCTGCTGACTTCCAACATCTAATCATGTGCAAGCAAAAATGCTGTTTTTATTCATTTTCCTTGCACGGTATTCTTTGATAAGTGAAGCTTTGCCTCATTTACTAAGCTCTGGAGCAACTGCTCTTGCAAAGTGTAACTGTATTTTGCAAATTGCACAGTGTATTTTCCTTTAGAAATTCAACCCCATAGTATGTCTCTTCTGCAGTACAGAGCCTGCCTATTTGCACATTTAGATTTTTTTTTATGTAATTCGCTATGAATGTTTATTTATATTTTTGAGTATTAAAGCGGAGTTCCACCCAAAAGTGGAACTTCTACTTTAAGCACTTGCCCCCTGACATGCCACATTTGGCATGTCATTTTTTTTTGGGGGGGGGGGGTGTACCCTTTTTTTTCGTGGGACTTCCTGTTCCACTTCCTGCTTCCTATCTTTGGCCGCCTAGGCGACTCCTCCTCTCCCCCTAGGTAGCCCCTCCCTGCCAGCAATCTTCTGGGACACAACTCAGGTCCCAGGAGATCGGCTGGCCAATAGGAGAGCGCAGCGTGACTCGCACATGCGCATTGCACGCCCGGCTCTGAAGCCATGAGCTGACACGGCCGGGTGCCCACACTTACCATGACAGCGCCGAGGAGAGGAGGGGGAGAGGAGCGAGGCTCCAGGCGGCCACATCGTTGGACCGTGGGGCAGGTAGGTGTTGGTTTAATAAAAGTCAGCAGCTATGCTTTTTTGTAGCTGCTGACTTTTAATAAACTAAAAAATTGGTGGAACTCCGCATTAACACAAGTAAACATAAAGTGAAAAATGTGATTTGATGTTTTGATGACACAAATGTTATGTACTTTCTGGCCACTTAAACTTCAGATGAAGCCAATTAGCGCTTCTCAAATTCGGATTCATTGATCACACATCTGTCTTAGTCATAGAAACATTTATGAAGTCCACTGAGTTGTGCAGAAAAAAAGTACAGCAGTGATAAGACAATCTCTTGGGATAAACACACAATACTTGGACTGTCTGCTACTACTCATAGAGTAGATCTATCATATCTAAAATAAAGAAGAGATGGCGTTGGTCTTTGCTGTCATGATTTTAACCTTGAATCTGACTGCTAAAATCAACAAAGGGACCTTTTAGATGTGGCATGTCTTCTATATTGGGCTGTATATACAGTATTTGGTAGTCTGCTCACCTGAATGTCATTACCTTTTCATTTTTTCCTGCAACATGCTACAGTTGGGTTCTGGTTTTTGGCATGTGTGCTCAGGCCACCAGCATTGTCACATGGGCCCTACACACACTTTGCACACACACACATGCATCTTACTTGCTGTGTTTGGGGTGCCATTAACAATGAATGGCACAACAAGTAGAACAGGCCTTTTGTGTGTATTTTGTGAATGCAGGCAACATTTTGTGATTTTGCAAGCATTCAGGCATTACTGTATTGTGAACGCACTTTCACTCAATAGCAGTCCATTTGTAATGCGTTACCATGTGCACCTACCCATGCTATGTGTTAAGGCAGCCCATTATTTAACATAAGCTACCAATGTTAAGGCTATGGATGAAAAGAACTACCTGCATTTTATAATGCAGTGCAAATGTGTTCACATGCTAGCGCAATACACAGCACAAAGTGCTATAAGCTGCCGTAACCCTGCAATGAAATGTGTTATACCGCACATTACTACAAAGCAGAGGTGTAAAATCAGCATAAAACACACATTAGTGAGATTATTGATAGGCCAAACATATTTACATAAACACAAAAAACAGCTTTCTTTTACAGTATAAGAACATTATATAAATGACCAGCTCGCTTTAATCAGCATATTTAGATTTGTGCAATGAGCAATGAAATGTTGTTTTAAAAAGGCTGAAAATGAAGATAATGGAAATGCAAACATTATTTAAAAAGAAGATAAAGCTGATTAAACATTGTTTATGAATTTTAATTACTTATTCAACTTTCATTTAGGCCCCGCTTTTTGTGATGGTTTTAAAAATATTCTGAAACATACATTGTGACACTTGCAGGCCCAGCGGACATTCCTGAATAATGTCTGTATAGTTATAGTTGCTGATGGATGATACTCTGCCTGAAATATAGGTCAGCATCCAAGAGTGAATATACAGATCAATAGGGGGTAGTGAGAGGGGAAGAAATATCAGCTACCAGGGACAGCTCAAGTATTACAGGGGTCTTCTGTCTAAATCATGGGATTAGGGATTTGGCCTTTAATAGTATTAAGCAGTTCAGCAATGTCTCTCTTTGTGTTTTTTAGGTGGGCAAAAGGTGGACAACTCCTGAAGGAGGTGACAGAAGAGACCTTCGAGACAGTGGTGGATTACTCGTTCTTCACGGAGCCAGTATCGTGTGAGGTCACCAATGCCCTGGGCAGCACCAATGTCAGCAGAACAGTAGATGTATATTGTAAGAGTCTGACCTCTGATCTTTGTCCCCGTTCACATATTCATATTGCAATTCCCAGGATAAGCTTCTGTGCCATAAAGCAAACATGCCTTACACAATGTAAAAACACAAAAAAACCTAATTATAAAAGGTTAAAACTGATGTTCTACCTTATCTCCTTGCACTTCAACATTGCCACTTTTTCTGCTGATCTTTTGTAGCAGATGCAAATTTAGCAATGAGATTGGACAAAGTACGGCAAGATGAGAATTATTTTCTTGTGCCAAGTGTTATTTGACTAGGCCCCCTAGAGCAGTAGTAAAAGAAACTGGATACCCAAAGCAAAAACTTTGCTTATTGCCAACTTTGAGCAATGAGATTTTCACTGAAATTCTCCAGAGTAGATAAAAGGATTGTAACAATTTACTGTTAGCGCAAAAAACCTAGTGACTGGACATAGAGATGGATCAATAACACAGAATCTGTGGGTGATTTGTCAGTCCAAAGGACGGGATGGTGGTATAAGGCAGCTGCTGTCCTCAGAGAGAGCTAACTCTGTATGCAGAAAAGAACGAAGAACACAGGAAGCACCACCTAAGTGCATTATTGCAAGCAAATTTTAATGACAAAGTAGCTGTAAACACCCACAAGAGGAAGTAAAAACATAGGCTCATAGTGATCCTGGAAGTAGCCCAGCTGCCCGTGACATCATTTCCGTGCTTTCCATGCTGGTTCTGGGCGCCTTCCTGGTAGCCACAGGACATGCACCTGACTCTCCGGCCACATTGGAGCCCATTGGATTCTTTTCTTGGACACCTGGAGCCCCGAGATCCCACTACAACATCAGATTACAGATGAACCTATGTTTTTACTTCCTCTTGTGGGTGTTTACAGCTACTTTGCCATAAAAATTTGCTTGTAATAATATTATGATATTTGCAAGTGCATGAGTATCCACTGGTAGGCATGTCCACTGATGCACACAACTCATGTGGAATTACACGCAAACTTGTACAAAGGCTACAACATGGACAATCCCAGGGCACAGGAAAGCATGAGGGGCCCACCAATACCAGAGCAGGATGGGGAATAACTGTCATCTACCTTATCCAACAAATGACCAACTCACTGTTGACCAGATGATGGACCATCAGATGACAAACTTAATAAACAGGAATAAGATAGGTTCCTTACACCAGCATGGGAGAAGGGGGCAAGGGAGTCAGGTCATCTCAGCAACCAGAACTGACCATTTCCATTTTTACTGCTTTGCCTAATAGGGCACATTTGTCCATTCCCTCAAATTAACCACAAAATAATGAGAATTTCACTTGATTATAAATTGGCTCCTGTCAATTTTATACCAGTGCTGGAGATTTATCTTTGTAGTTTTTGTGCTACATTGTATCTATTTGTACTACATAACAAAATGTCCATTCCATCAACAACGCACTGTGTTCCAAAATATCTTAAAGTGTTTCACTCTTGCTGATTACTCCAGTTGGACCTAGGATGACATCAGAACCAGAATCCGTTACTGTGGACCTTGGATCTGAAGCCACCTTTCAATGTGCCTGGACTGGTAATCCGTCACTGACCATTGTCTGGATGAAGCGTGGATCTGGAGTGGTATGTACAAACTGTACAGCATTGATGTTTATCTGCATAGATGACTACAGATGTTGCTTTAGTGAATGAAAAAAAAATATTCAGCCCTATTTAATCAACTGTTTTATAATGTAAAAAACATTTCTATAGAGGCCTAGTAGGGCTACTAATGCATGGGTCAACTGGCCTTTTCTACCAGAAGCTCTGTGTGTCTCTGTCCTGCTTCAGCGATATTTTTTGATAGACTGGACAGAGCCTATATCTTTTGTCTGTTTTTTTTTGTACATTTGCCCTTTGGAAAAATTATCTTGATTTCCTGTTCTGCTGATAACTATCATAAGCAAGATATGATGGAAGGTTCCCCTGTTTAGGGACAAAAACAGTGATAACAACTTGATGGTAATTCTAACCTTTCCTCCATCTATCGAAAAAAAAAAGTGGGCTTTTAAAGTCACTGGGAATGGTGCTCTTCCATTCCCACTCCTACCACTGACATGCTATGAAGGTGTGGACTTTTTCAGGTTGCAGTTTTTCTAAATATAAATAATGTATTGGACTGTATGAGGAATTTAAACGGCTTTTATTTACACAAATATCATGTATTTCCCAAGAATTGAAGTCAGGCTATGTCATGCTAACAATTTAGATGTAAACTGTGCTCTGCAGAGTCACTTAATAGAGCAGCACAGAGTACAGTAATTATAGTGCAAAGAGCACATTTCTGGAGTCACCAAATGCCATCATTTACTGCAGATGTGAACTCTAGAAAAGTAAATCTGAAAGGTAACTATTTTGTATCACAGGTGTTAAGTAATGAAAACTCCTTGACTCTGAAAAACGTGCGCCAGGAGGATGCTGGGAAGTATGTGTGCCGTGCTGTGGTTCCTCGGGTAGGCGCTGGTGAGAGGGAGATCACCCTGACAGTGAATGGTATGTAAAATGTTCACAATTTAGCTGCCATGGAACAGGTGGTGGGAGTGAATTTTTGAAACAACCATTTAGTTTTTGGTAATTGATAAAGAGATAATAGGCGTGCGCACGGGGTGTGCCGGGTGGACCTGGGCACACCCTAATCACCCCCGTTTCTGTCTGTGCTTTCACTGCTGACTGCAGCAACTCGGGTCCGGTCCGGGCGCCAGCATCCCCCACAAACTGCTGTGCTGCGAGTGGGAGGTGATTTTTGCAGGGATGATGCAGCTTCTATAGTTCCGGCTGCAGATTCCGCCACCACCGGCAAAGTGATATACAGCTGCACTCAGCCTGCCCTCCGGAATCTCTCTTTCTCTAATACTTACCTGTCCCACCACCCATGTCACAGAGTTATGGCAACTGTAAAAAATCATCTGCATCCATGTATCAGATACCTTATTAACCAATGTGTCCTGAGGTTCCACCCACCCCCTACATCATTACTTTGTTCCGTAGTTACAAAGGGGTAGGTAGATGGAACCATATTGCGCCAGACTGACACCCACACCTCCATTCCTCCAGACTGACACTCACCCATCAAGGCATTTTAATATTTGCAGAAGTCTTGCCAGGAGCCAGCCCACTGCCTGCATTAATGCTGAGGGCTCTTGAGAGGAGTATTAAGGCCGGGAGCTGTGATGTTTTCAGGAAGCTATATACAGCACTCTACTAGCCTCTCTCATCCGCCCCCAGCCAGCCCCCCTTCAGTCAGCCAGCCAATTAACCAACCACATTTCCCCCCCCCCGGCGCCTGATTGATCGCCCATCGCCTGCCAGCCCAGCATCCCCATCCAGGTCCCAGCTTAGACGGCTTCCCCCCTGCATCTCCTCCCGAGTCCCGGCGGTCATTTCTCCTCCCGGCCAATCAGGAGTTAGGACTCCCAGCCAATTGGGTCTTAGGACTCCCGGCCAATCGGGTCTTAGGACTCCCGGCCAATCGGGTCTTAGGACTCCCGGCCAATCGGGTCTTAGGACTCCCGGCCAATCGGGTTTTAGGACTCCCGGCCAATCGGGTCTCAGGACTCCCGGCCAATCGGGTCTTAGGACCCACTTCCTGATTGGCCAGGAGGAGAAACAGGAAAACATTAGCGAACATTAATTCACTAATGTCACACAACTGGGTGAGCTGTGTCCTAAACAGCCCACCATTTTTGAAGCCAATTAGAGCCTCCTCCTCTAATCATGTGCTTCTAAAAAAAATTAAAATACAAACATTGGAATCCATGCGTCCAGCACCCTGTATGTAGATTAGGGCGCGGGCGCATGGATTAGGGGGGTGGCACACCCGCGCCCCTAATGGACGGGTCGCCACTGCCTAGGACTGAAATTTCATTCGGGCGATGCATTACCCAACCTTACGCTGCACTGAGTAAAAGTTAAAGAAAAGCTTGTACATGCAGGAAAGTCATCTGAAGGTGCTACACATGTGTCTGATCTTTTAAAGCTACAGTATCTCACAAAAGTGAGTACACCCCTCACATTTTTGTAAATATTTTATTATATCTTTTCATGTGACAACACTGAAGAAATGACACTTTGCTACAATGTAAAGTAGTGAGTGTACAGCTTGTATAGCAGTGTCAATTTGCTGTCCCCCCAAATAACTTAACAGAAAGCCATTAATGTCTAAACTGCTGGCAACAAAAGTGAGTACACCCCTAAGTGAAAATGTCCAAATTGGGCCCAAAGTGTCAATATTTTGTGTGTCCACCATTATTTTCCAGCACTGCCTTAACCCTCTTGGGCATTCACAGGTTGCCACTGGAGTCCTCTTCCACTCCTCCATGAGGACGTCACGAAGCTGGTGGATGTTAGAGACTTTGCGCTTCTCCACCTTCCGTTTGAGGATGTCCCACAGATGCTCAATAAGGTTTAGGTCTGGAGACATGCTTGGCCAGTCCATCACCTTTACCCTCAGCTTCTTTAGCAAGGCAGTGGTCATCTTGGAGGTGTGTTTGGGGTTGTTATCATGTTGGAATACTGCCCTACGGCCCAGTCTCCGAAGAGAGGGGATCATGCTCTGCTTCAGTATGTCAAAGTACATGTTGGCATTCATGGTTCCCTCAATGAACTGTAGCTCCCCAGTGCCGGCAGAACTCATGCAGCCCCAGACCATGACACCCCCACCACAATGCTTGACTGTAGGCAAGACACACTTGTGTTTGTACTCCTCACCTGATTGCCGCCACACACGCTTGACACCATCTGAACCAAATACGTTTATCTGACTTGGTCTCATCAGACCACAGGACATGGTTCCAGTAATCCATGTCATTAGTCTGCTTGTCTTCAGCAAATGGGTTGCTGGCTTACTTGTGCATCATCTTTAGAAAAGGCTTCCTTCTGGGACGACAGCCATGCAAACCAATTTGATGCAGTGTGCGGTGTATGGTCTGAGCACTGACAGGCTGACCCCCCATCCCTTCAACCTCTGCAGCAATGCTGGCAGCACTCATACATCTATTTCTCAAAGACAACCTCTGGATATGATGCTAAGCACGTGCACTCATCTTCTTTGGTCAACCATGGCGAGGCCTGTTTTGAGTGGAACCTGCCCTGTTAAACCGCTGTATGGTCTTGACCACTGTGCTGCAGCTTAGTTTCAGGGTCTTGGCAATCTTATTATAGCCCTAGGCCATCTTTATGTAGAGCAACAATTCTTTTTTTCAGATCCTCTTAGAGTTCTTTGCCATGAGGTGCCATGTTGAACTTCCAGTGACCAGTATGAGAGAGTGAGAGCGATAACACCAAATTTAACACACCTGTTCCCCATTCACACTTGAGACCTTGTAACACTAACTAGTCACATGACACCAGGGAGGGAAAATGGCTAATTGGGCCCAATTTGGACATTATCAATTTTGTTGCCAGCGGTTTACACATTGATGGCTGTGTGTTGAGTTATTTTGAGGGGACAGCAAATTTACACTGTTATACAAGCTGTACACTCACTACTTTACATTGTAACAAAGTGTCATTTCTTCAGTGTTGTCACATGAAAGATATAATAAAATATTTGCAAAAATGTGAGGGGTGTACTCACTTTTGTGAGATACTGTATGTCATGTTTCTTTTTTGCTAAGCAGATCATTGTCTGTATATGCTGAATGTGCTGTAAATCTGTTCTATGCCCTGAAAAAAGACGTTTTGTACTGTTATTTCTTACAGTGAGGCAGGTTTAGCTAGCTTTTTAATATTAGAGATGTGTTTATGATTCCATTAAATAGGCAGAAAACTATTTTCCTGGGCTCTGCAGTGCATGATAGTAATCAGCTTCCACCATTAAAGAAAGGCTTTATTCTGTGTAAAGATGGAGGTGCAGTCAGCCTGATTGGAAAGGAAATGGTGTTATGTACTACTCTGTTATACAACTAAAGAACTAATGCAACTTCCTAAAAACAGACAGATAGGAAATATTCTACATATCCTGTGCCTGGGACCCCCTCCTATATTCCAGGCCCACGCTGTAACTTTAGCTCTACCTGACCCTCCACTATCCCACAGTCTAATGATAGCACATTGGCTGCCTCGTGCTGCACTGTGATTATATTGTGGAATGATATTGCTGGATATCCTCCCACAGCTATCCAAGATGGTGGCACCCAGCAGTGGGAACCAAAGGCAGCCATGTGGATTGTTTTCATGTAAACTTGTTTTGTTAACAGGTTGTCATTTCTGTACCAGCTTATATAGATCAGAAAGGTGGCAGGTTCTCTTAAAAGATGAACTCCAGGCAAACAGCTAAATATGCAGATTAAAAAAAAAAAACATATGGGAGCTGTTTTACCTTTGAAATGATTTGTATTTCTGACCTGTCTGGCAGGGCAGGAGAGATTTTTTGATTTTCTTTGTTGCAGTTCAGTGACACTTCCAGGTCTTGTCCCTCCACATACCTGCGACTATGGATTGCGAGCATAATTCCTTCCAGAAACATGCTTGTAATCCAAAGCAAGTGTATATCAAAGAGAATGTCCCAATTAGAAATAATGGAAACTTAAATGATTCGTTCCACAACCATTTATTCATAAATCCTTCCGTTTATAGTCCATATAAAAAGATTATAGCAATGTGATAGGTTGTGTAACCATAAAATATCCATCCACAAATGGAAGCTTCCACAAGGGGATTAGAAGCAAAATCCAGAAGGAGCTCTAGAGTATAAAAGAGAAGAAAGGCGTCTCCAGGACCCTCTGGGGTCTTTCACACTGGGGCACTTTGCAGTCGCTACAGCCCTAAAAATAGCGCCTGCAAAGCGCCCTGAAAGAGCCGCACCTGTTTCTTCAGTGTGAAAGCCCGGGGGGGGGGAGCGGTGCTCTGGCAGGAGGGTAAAAAAAGCCCTGCTAGCAGTGTCTTTGGAGCGGTGAAGGAGCGGTGTGTTTACCGCTCCTCCACCGCTCCTGCCCATTGAAATCAATGGGCAGCCTGGCTATACCGCCAGTAAAGCGCTGCTGCAGCAGCGCTTTGCAGGTGGTTTTAACCCTTTTTCGGCCGCTAGCACGGGTTAAAAGTGCCCCGCTAGTGGCCGAATACCTCCTACCTAATATCTAAAAATAGCGGCGCTTTACCGCCGACGCACCCACCTCCCCAGTATGAAAGGGGCCTAAGTGTAGCAATATGGTTACATTTAACCACTTCAGCCCCAGAAGATTTGGCTGCTGAATGACCGGGCCATTTTTTGCGATTCAGCACTGTGTCGCTTTAACTGACAATTGTGCGGTCATGCAGTGTTGCACCCAAACCAAATTGACGTCCTTTTTTTTCCCCACAAATAGAGCTTTCTTTTAGTGGTATTTTATCGCCTCTGCGGTTTTTATTTTTTGCGCTATAAACAATTAAAAGCAACAATTTTGAAAAAACACAATATGTTGTACTATAATAAATATCCCCATTTTTTTTTTTTTTTTTTTTACAAAGCACATTTTTTTCTCAGTTTAGGCCAATATGTATTCTTCTACATATTTTTGGTAAAAAAAATCGCAATAAGCGTATATTGATTGGTTTGCACAGACGTTATAGCATCTACAAAATCTGGGATAGATTTATAGCATTTTTTTTTTTTTTTTTTACTACTAATGTCGGCGATCTGAGATTTTTTATGGCGAACACATCAGACACTTTTGAAACACTTTTGGGACCATTGGCATTAATACAGCGATCAGTGCTATAAAAATGCACTGATTACTTTAAAAATGTCACTGGCAGTGAAGGGGTTAACACTAGGGGGCGATCAAGGGTTTAACTGTGTTCCTTGGGAGGTGATTCTAACCGAAGGGGGAGGGGACTGACTAGAGGAAGTGACAGATCGTAGTTCCTAGCTAATAGGAACACACGATCTGTCACTCCTCTCAGAACAGAACAGGCATTTGTGTGTTTACACACACACTTCCGTGTTCTGTCCCTCTTGCTCGCGACCGTCGGCCACGAGCATCGGCACCCCCACAGTGCAGCGGCAGGTGCCTGCTATCCTGTTCCCGCAAGCTGACATATAGCTACGACGGTTTGCGGGATCGTGCCGACCTGCTGCTGTAAAATGACGGTGGCTGGTCGGCAAGTGGTTAATGAAGGTACAACATTTAGCAACTCACATGGTTGATGAATAAAAGAGGCACATCTAAGTATGCAGGCATCTGGTGTAAAGCTGTCCACATAGACCATCCTCCGCACCGCCGGCTCTCACTGCTGTCAGTCTACGATCGTGACCCGGGGAAACTACCCTGCATGTGGAGAGATCTATATGCGAGGCTTGAACCGCTCATGGAGCGCAGCGTGGAAGGGACGGCGTCAATGGTGGTGCGGAGGACGGTCTATGTGGACAGCTTTACCCCGGATGCCTACATACTTAGATGTGCCTCTTAATCATCAACCATGTGAGTTGTTAAATGTTGTACCTTCATTAAATGTAACCATATTGCTACACTTAGAGGCGCCCCTCTTCTCTTTTATACTCAGTTGTGGCATGATGCTACTTGTATATCAAGTCAAAAATGTATTAAAAAATGCTCTCAAACCAAGGTTTTACTGTACATGTAGTGATGCATTAATAGATACAGAAATGAATTAATTTGTGTCCATTATATCTGCCTGGAGTTCAGCTTTATTCTACACTCCAAAATAATGTGAGAGAGATCTGATTGGTTGCTATGGCCAGTGTGGATACCTACTTCTCTAGTTACAGGTATGACAGGTTGCTGCTGTGACACTAAAGGTTATTCATCAGTGCAGGGTCCTGTGTGATGTGTGGATGCAGAGTGTCGGCCCGTTCACCTCCTGGACATATCTGCGGTCGCTCTCAGGCAATTACAGTCGGCGTGGTAAAAGATTTGTGCTCATGAAGCCTCCAGTGTTTGTCACATATTTTTCCAGTTTTCTAATCTCGCTGGAGGGTGAAACTATGATGCTAAAATCGCAGTGCCTCGCTGTCTGTCACGTTCTGCTAAAAACACTTTCTCTCGTCAATCCCCTTCCTGACAGAATCATATTCCTGGTCTAGGAAAGATCAATAGCCAGAGCTGAACATGGAGGATAGAAGTGGTTTTGTACCGGATAACACACATCACAACCGCACATTTCCCTCCTTACCTTCCAAGAGGAAGAGCAAGGAGTATGTACAGTACACCCAGCTCCTAGCAGCTTTACAAATTATGGGAGACATTTATAAACCTTGTTCTGGATGAAGAATTCTGGTTTTACTAATCACATACAACCCTACTTAATATTTATATTCGAAAAGTATCATTATAAGTGGTTGTGAACCTCATGAAATATCAACAAAGCATATCCCTCTATAATGTGTACTTGTGTCTCAATTAAAAGCACTGAGTGCCATTTCTGTCTGCTGCTTTGTTCCTTTGCTATCAGCATTAATCACTTCTGACACGTTTTCCTAACACCAAGTGAAAAATGGTGACAGGGGAGGGACCTCAAGCCTCAGCTCTGCTCCTGTGAGCTGTGTAGAGGGGAGTGTGTCTGTTCCCTCCAATCAGCTGTCAGAGTTCTTCTCACTGAGCTCTGCAGTGTAACATCAGCTCTCCGCCCACTTTTTTTCTGAACTCTCAGACAAGCTTATAAAGTATGCACTTTGAATGGATGTAGAAAAGAGAAGCCTGAAGACTTATGTAGGAGGATTTGTTTAATCTCTGTGTATCCCCTGAGGCCTATCACATGTGGTGACAGGCCACATGAACAGGCCATGTAGAACTATAGGCAAAACTTTTTTTTCTATTTTGGATAGAGCAGGGAAGGGTTGTAACCCCTGTAAGGTTTATTTTTGTTCTCTGTGTCCCATTGGGGAGATTTGCCTTCACTTTCTGTCCCATAGCCAAAACAAGAAGTGAGAAGAAATCCTTGCAAATGAAAGGAATCTCTTGGCGTCTTCCAGGTCACCAGAACTAGTGTCCCCATTGGAAGATTTCCCCTTTATTACTGTTCTGATTTCACCCCAAAATTTGGGATTTTCCTTTACTTTCATTTTCAATGATAATGATAAACAGGACAAATAGGGAGAGCGGATCTCCCTAATGGGGGGCACAGACAACAATAAAAACCTGACAGGGGTTCTAATCCATCTTCACCCTATCCAAAACTTTAAAAAAAAGTTTTGCCCTTAGTTATACCTTAAAGTGTTACTAAACCCAGTAATATGAAAATAGTTAATCCCCCCCCCCCACATTGCCCACAGCTTATAAATCTTTTTACATTAAAATACTGCCACTATATTAAAAAGAGGCTGTTCCCCAGAGGGGTTTTCTAGGCAGCAAAGAATAAAAGTAATATCAAAGAATTAGATATAAATTGAAATTCTTTATTTTTGTTCTCAAAGGGTATCAAAGCGATAATTAGTTAAAAAATATTGTCAAAACATGAGCTGTGGTACATGTATAAAAGGCAGTGCCATCAAAATGACAATGTACAATGAAAATGCATCATGGTCAAAACATCATAGATAGAAGTATTAGTGTATAGCTTGTATTGGAATATTGACGCGTTTCGACCCCAATGGGTCTTCTTCAGAGGATTATATAGACTGTAAAAACGTTAACATATATACATATATTGTAGTGTTAAATTAATGAAAAAATGAAGAGAAAATAGACAAGCGATAATAAATATTTTCATACATTTACCAATCGGAATGTGTTGGACCATATTCAATGCTCTCTGCGTGTGGAGAACCCCTTCAGCGTTTCTCAGTGGTTGGCACGGTCAGTAAAAACAGGGAGGAAAAAGGATACACCGCCGGTGCGCGCCTTGCGAGGAGTCACACCATAAGAAATCCCTGGCGGTTGGGGAGGCCCAAGGAGAGGAACAAGTATGGCCTGTGGTTAAGGTATTGTATATAAAAAATGCATTTTTTATGCAGCTCAAGAGGATGGTGAGAAAATGTAATTAAATGTGTGTACACATTGAATTCTAATCTTATAACGATTGTTGCGACTCGGGTTGTCCGTGTGGAGGTCAGAAAGTGAGGACAGGAAGGGGTGAAGAGTGAGGCAGAAAGGAGGAAAATGGGGTGTGAGACAGGGGGTTTTTACTGACCGTGCCAACCACTGGGAAACGCTGAAAGGGTTCTCCTCATGCAGAGAGCATTGAATATGGTCCAACACATTCCGATTGGTAAATGTATGAAAATATTTATTATCGCTTGTCTATTTTCTCTTCATTTTTTCATTAATTTAACACTACAATATATGTTAATGTTTTTACAGTCTATATAATCCTCTGAAGAAGACCCGTTGGGGTCGAAACGCGTCAATATTCCAATACAAGCTATACACTAATACTTCTATCTATGATGTTTTGACTATGATGCATTTTCATTGTACATTGTCATGTTGATGGCAGTGCCTTTTATACATGTACCACAGCTCATGTTTTGACAATATATTTTAACTAATTATCGCTTTGATACCCTTTAAGAAAAAAAATAAAGAATTTCAATTTATATCTAATTCTTTGATATTACTTTTTTTCTTTGCTGCCTAGAAAACCCCTCTGGGGAACAGCCTCTCTCTTTTTTTCGATAACTTTAATGGGGTGTGCAGCCGTTGTGTCTTTTCTCCTTTGAGTGTCTTCCGTTTCAATACTGCCACTATATACCTTTTTGGATGATTTGTATACCACGGTTACATGCTAAACGGCAGAGTTTTTCCAGTGCTGAGAGTTCAGGAAGGAGGAGATTTCCACTAGTCTGTATACACGCCCACATGTGTGATGTCAATATCATGTGACCTGGCTAGCTCTGAGAACAAGTAAATGTTCTCTCCAGCATAAAAGACACAACTGAGCATGTGCAGGTTGGCTACTCTGCCTGTGGTAGCTGGCCTTCCCCAGATAGACAGTGCAGGGAGGGAAGGATCTGTGCATACAGGATAAAACAGCCTTTTTACACAATGCAGAGGATTAACCCCTTAGGTTCCACAGTGAGTATAACAAGCATGCTTTACTACATATACAGACAGATTTTACTGTTGTAGGTTTAGTAACATTTTAAGGTTTACAAACACTTGCTGGAACTGGTGAGAGTTAAGAGAAGGGCAACAAAGCTAATAAAGGGTCTGGAGGACATTAGGTATGAAGAAAGGTTACGAGCACTGAACTTCTCTCTGGAGAAGAGTCACTTGAGAGTGGATATGATTTCAATGTACAAATACCGTACTGATGACCCCACAATAGAGATAAAACTTTTCCGCGTAAGGGAAATAAATAGGACACATGGCCATTCACTAAAATTAGAAGAGAAGTGGTCTAACCTTAAACTGCATAGAGGGTTCTTTACATTAAGAGCGGTAAGGATGTGGAATTCCCTTCCACAGGTGGTGGTCTCAGCGGAGAACATTGATAATTTAAAAAAAACTATTAGATAAGCACCTGAACGACCACAACATATACGGATATACAATGTAATACTGACACATAATCACACACATAGGTTGGACTTGTGTCTTTTTTCAACCTCACCTACTATATAACTTTAAGTGGAGTGGAAAAGGAGAAGGTACTATTGCATTATGGGAACTGAGCTTTTTTTTAATCTCTTGTTCAGACCTGTTAAATTATAAGATATTGAGGAGCAGCGGGGGCCATACTGAGGAGATAAACTTTCAAGTGATCAATAATGTAATATATGGTGCAGTCTGTTCGTATCATTGAAGGCTAAGTTCATCTTTTCCAAAAAAAAAATAGCCTATGCAGTCAAGTGGCCCCAGCAGGTAATAAAAAAACTGAGCAGCTTTGTGAAATGTTCATTAATTCTTCTTTTAATTGTCATACCTGTAGACTACTTGTCTTCCTCCAGGAAGGCTGGCTGAAAAATGTACACCTTACACCTAGCATTAGGCTCCATTCACACAATGCGTTTTTCATGCTTTTGCAGAAATGCAGGACCTTTTTTTTTAACATGCGTTCCTATGGAACACGTTCACATTTTTTGTGCCTCTGCGTTTTTGGAAATGGTTAGGGTAGTTTTTAAATGCAAAACATTGCTTTTTTTTGCATATTTGGTTCAATAGACTTCAATGGAGAAGCTACAGAAAAGCATACAGTACATTTTTGCTGCGATTTGAGCTATCTAAAATGCTCAAATGCAAACTGCATACAGTAGGTGCGAATGAAGCCTTACAGAGGCCAAAACCAATGGTTTTCACATCCTTGCAACAATGCAGCATGTGGAGATTGCCAATTGGGATTTATTCGGTCAGACTACAGGTCTGACAATAAAATGAATATACATTTTACAAAGCTACACAGTTTTTTATTACCTACCGAAGCCCCTTGACTGCATGATCTGTTGTTTGAAAAAGGTGAATTTAGCCTTTAAAGTGCAAAAATTGAGATAACACTCCTGAGGCCACATCCGTATAGAGTTGTATTTACAAAAAAATGGAGAGCCAAACGACTCTAGGTTGGACTTTACAGGCAAGATGGACGAGAGTATAGCAAAATTATACTTTATTAACAATGAATCATATCGGACAAGTCAAGTAGAAAAGTAATTAAAAACATACAATAAACACGTGATGGTCAAAATTGTATGGCGTGAACATAAAGTTGACACCAAATAGACAGCAGTGAGCCCCTGTGCGTAAACGCGTTTCACTATTTTGCTTCGTCAGGACACACTTGGGGGTTGTTGGAAGGAACAGGTCTCACTATCTTGTCGGCATAAGACTATCCCCACATGGAGATCTCCCAAATAATCATCAGAGAATCACAGTGTAGACAGGGAGGCAAATTCTGCCAATGCTAGAAACCATGTGTTGGGCTCATAGCACAGGACTATAGGTATAGATGTCACCTCATACGAAATTTATAGCAAGGTATACATCGGGGGTAAACTGTGGAAACCAAGATCATTGGAGGAGGAAGGAGAAGAAAAAGGTAGAAACAGAACCTTTCCGACTATATTTGGTCCGCAATATCAGGAACTTAGATATTCACGCACATGGACATATATGTGTCCCTTTAAAAATGGGTTTACCAGTCTCTCCTACAGCTAACCAAAGTTAGAATGTAAGCATTTTTTTTTGTAAATTTAGCCTTTAAAGTCTCTTCCAGACAGGTGGAAGTACTCATTGCCCTCTGAGAAGCAATCTGCAGTGGATTGCTTTTCAAAGGGTGATAGAGAAGCTGACAGGCATTCAGGAGGTGCTACTGCTGCCTGTTTTTTTTTTTTTTTTTTTTCAAACAGCAATTTTACATGACAGCAGTGCGGTTCTATTCACCCCAATGGGTGAGTTTGACAGGCAGTGCCACTAGTCAAACTCTGCAGCCCAAATTAAAAATGGTGCACCCATGAAGCAAAGCATTGTGGCCACGGCATGTGTACAGCCCTTTCAGGCTGTAATGTTAGCATTCAGGAGGTGGCAGTAAAATAGTGGCTCAGTTGCCTGTTTTTACTGAGACCCCCCCAAGCGCATCGTGTGAAAGAACCCTAAAACAGAAGCTTTGGTTTTTCTGGTTTTCTGAGTCCTCCCTGTAGCAGTTTTATTACCTGTTGATCCTGCCGTTATATCTGTCATTTTTTTCACATCGTTTAACAAAGTGACAACGCTGTTCCTTTACAAAAATTAAATCCCACAGGGGGTAATTTTTATTTGATTATTTTATATTATAACTTTAGTACTGTGTGAGTTTTAGGTGATGAGCTCAGGATAACACATATTACAGTTTTAACCTATACAACTTTCTTCAGTCTCTGACAGATTGCCTCACTTGACCTGGTTTGGCTGTAAGAATAAAACCTCATCATTCAGGTTATGTCTGTGGTTTTTAAAAAAATACTTCTGACCAATAGTCAGTGAACCGTATGACCACACATATGACCCCTCTGTTTCTTGACAAGTATAGCACGGCCTGTGTCATAACTGGCACAGAGCACATGGACTTGACAGTTACTAGTGCATTGTGGGACTTAGGGCTGTGAGTCTCTCAAAATGTACATTGGAAGCTGCAGCAAGTCAGATAGAGCCCAACTCATTCCTTGGCAGCAGGACATCCAGTATCATATAGCTGTTTTCTCCCAAGCCTGACGCTTCTGGCCCACACCCTGCCTGCATTGCACAGAGAAGCACAGCAACCCACACTAAAACTCCTGTTGGAAAGCACTACAACTATATTGTCCCCGTGTCTAAATCCAAAATCTCACATAAGCTTCAACATGTTAAAGTGGTTGTAATGGCAGAAGCTTTTTTTATCTTAAAACATTCTATGCATCCAGCGATGTTGCACAAGAGACCTGGCTGTCCGGGACTCCCCTCCTCATTGGCTGAGACAGCAGCACAATGCCATTGGCTCCCGCTGCTGTCAAAGTCAGTGAGCCAATGAGGAGAGAAAGGGGGTGAGGCCGGTGCTCCATGTCTGAATGGACACAGGGAGCTGTGGCTCATCTCGGCTACCCCCATAACAAGCTAAAAAGGTTATCTTTGGAATTTTTCTTCAAATTAGACCAAATTAGATCAAACACAATTAATAACATCATCCGATTGCCACATCCTATTCTATCTGTCCCAGCTAGTGTTATGCCACATTGTAAACACCAATCAGACCTACCTTGGCGGGACCCAGCAGCTATCAAACACCAGCCAGTGGTATCTGGGCGGGCTGCTACGTGTATGTGGCCCCACCCCCTTTCTTAAGCAGCCCAATTATTGGCTGGTGTTTGATAGCTGCTGGGTCTTGCCCACCCCAACATCACTGCTGAATTTTGACAGCTGGTCTCTCTATGCATGAAGTGCATTACATGACAGTATCACGCAGTTTCACTAATATCAGCTCAGTGTGAAACTTCCTCTCCTCTGTCAGTGCCACCTGCCAGTGCCAATCAGTGCCACCTGTCAGTGCCAGTGTTCCCAACCAGTTCCACCTGTCAGGGCAACCTGTCAGTGCCAGTATTCCCAATCAGTGCCATCTGTCAGTGCCCATCAGTGCCACCTGTCAGTGATAATCTGTGTTCCCAATCAGTGCCACCTGTCAGTGCCAATCAGTGCTTCCAAACAGTGCCACCTGTCAGTGCCAATCAGTGCCACTTAATATCCGTGCCAACCAATGCCACCTATCAGTGCCAATCAGTTTTTCCAATCAGTGCCAGTGCTTCCAATCAGTGCCCATCAGGGCCACCTATCCGTGCCACCTATTAGTGCCCATCAACGCTGCCAATCAATGCCTATGAGTGCCACCTATCAGCACCCATCAGTGCTGCCTATCAGTGCCACTAAATGCTGCCAATCAGTGCTTCCTATCAGTGCCAATCAGTACTGCCTATCAGTGCTGCCTATTAGTGCCAATCAGTGCAGCCTATCAGTGCTGCCAATCAATGCCCATGAGCGCCACCTATCAGCACCCATCAGTGCTGCCAATCAGGGCTTCCTATCAGTGCCAATCAGTACTGACAATCAGTGCTACCTATTAGAGCCAATCAGTGCCGCCTATCAATGCCATTAGTGCTGCCAATCAGTGCCACCTATCAGGGCCCATCAGTGCTGCCTATAAGTGCCAATCAGTGTTTTCTATCAGTGCCAATCATGCTGCCTGTCAGTTCTGCCAATCACTGCACTGAGTGCAGGGATGGGGCGATGAACTCAGAGGCCAGGCACATTGTCCATGGGGGGCCGGCCTGGTGGGGCACAACTGAAATCTGTTGATGTTTATTAATTCCACATGCCAATCTTTAGTATAATAGGTAATCCCCACACTACTATTTACAATAAACTACTGGAGGTAAAATAAAAAAAGTGTCAGTAAAAGTCTAAGCACTGTTATGTGTTCCCACACCATAACAAAAAAGTGCAGCGCTAACTTACTGATCAATAACTTATCAATAATGGTGGAATTCTCCATGTATGGAAATCTCAATAGGCTTCAATATTACGACAATACCGGTCACTGATACGCAACTTCACATATAATACACATCAAACTGAAAATAAGGCATACTGTATAAAATGAAACTTAGCAAGGAAGGTTACCCCTCCTATAGATATTGGCTATAAAAAATTCTTCATCAGTTTATGTATTCTGCTACATATTTTTGGAAAAAAAATCACAACAAGCGTATATTGATTGGTTTGCGTAAAAGTTATAGCGTCTACAAAATAGGGAATAGATTTATGGCATTTTTAAACAGATTTTCTGATAAAATTAATTTAAGTTATCATTATATAAAATAATGAATGTGGGGGCCTTTTGGTGGGCGTGATTTTTTTTTTTTTTTTGGGGAGGGAGGGTGCAGCATTTCATTCTTGGGCCCAGGCAGCACAATGTTTTGGCCCGACCCTGAGGCCTACACTATATTTTTTTCTATGATATCTTTCTTTTAATGTGGTGAGATAAATGCTAAAGGTGGAGCTACACTACCTGACCATAAGGCGGTACAGTCTCTGACACCACAAAGATTAAAGTCATCTTCTGATGTCAGCCCTGGACACCCATTCCTCCTAATTTCTCAGTGCGCACTGATTCTCCTGTCCCTGAATAACACACACACACACAGATAATGCAATAATAGGCATGCAGGAACTGTGGGGAGATATGCCAGTGGCATCACATTGAGCCAGGATGAGGAATGCACCATTTGGCTTTATCTCGCTGTGCGCCTGCAAAGTGATATTGTTTTCCTTCAACGCACGCTCCCTTATCGACAGCAGGAGTTTAATTACAATTAAATAGCTAGCAGAAAACAAAAACAGCAGTAAGAAAACAACTAAGACAGGCAGAGGAGCTTGTAAAAAATTTAGAAGGAAATCACGCGTCATGTAACGAGGGCTCTGTCATCTGAGGGAACATCTCGGAAACATGTTTTAGCATGCCGGTATAGCTGGGTGTTTGGGTTTTTAAAGGTGCACCCCACAGATACCACGCATGACAAGAGTCCCAGAGCGACCGCTGATCTTTGTGATGTAGGAATGCTGAACCTTATGCTGATGTATTTTAATGTGGTGGGTGGTTTGTGGTCCTAGAGGCTGCTCAACAGCAACTCTGGGGTCTTACGGGAGAGATCTGATCGCGTAGCCTGAACTGTCCAGCCTCTCCTATCCTCTCCTGGTGATGTCTTGTTGGCCGCAATGTCTCAGGCTGGTCAGCGTGGATTCCCTGTCATCCACAGAGCATCCATTCCTCCCCAATCCATCTTCAGTGGACCCAATCTTGGCGGAGCCTGCGGGACATAGGACATTGGCGGACGCCATGCTAACACGATACGGGTTTTTATGAGTTTTATCTTGTAAGTGTTTTTTTACCATTATCAATAAACCTCTCGTTGTGAGGCTGCACTTAGGTGCCGCTTCCCCTTTTTCTTCCTTTCCTGTCTTCTTCACAGAGCTGGCTCAACTATGAGGACAGCAGCCTCCAGTGCCTCACATACATGCCCCTATTTTTATACTGTCTGCTACAAAGGACTCTAAAGACTATTACAGCCCCATTTACTGCAAAATCCACTTGAACTGCTGTTTGCATGCATTCCTTGCGCCTGAACTATTTGACTTAGGTATTCTGGTATACAGCTTATCTATGGACTTTGCCGTCCCTATAATATGAATCTAAAAACGATTCTGAGATGTGATTACTATGTGATGAGATGTGATTCTCTCTCTCCCCTCCCCCTTATTTGCTGGACATCCCTCACCTCCTATCCTTTCAGTTCCTTTTATACTTCCCTTTATCTCTGTCTCCCTCTCATTTCTCTACTTTCACCTTTTACCTATGCTGTAGTGCTTCTTTGATTCTCACAAGTAGGATAATGTCCTTTGTGCCAACACTACACTACAGTAAAACCTTGGCTTGAGAGTAACTTGGTTTAAGAGTGTTTTACAAGACAAGCAAACAGTTTTAATAAACTTTGACTTGATAAACAAGCGATGTCTTGATATACAAGTAGCGTCATGTCACAACTGAGTATAAAAGAGAGGAGAGGCGTCTCTAAGTGTAGCAATATGGTTACATTTAATGAAGGTACAACATTTAGCAAAATATTGCTACACTTAGAGGCGCCTCTCTTCTCTTTTATACTCTGTACCTCCTTCTGGATTTTGCTTCTAATCCCCTTGTAGAGGCTTCCATTTGTGGGTGGACATTTTATGGTTACACAACCTATCACATTGCTATAATCTTTTTATATGGACTGTAAACTGAAGGACCTATGAATAAATGGTTGTGGAACGAATCATTTGAGTTTCCATTATTTCTTATAGGGAAATTCACTTTGATACACAAGTGCTTTGGATTACAAGCATGTTTCTGGAACGAATTATGCTAGTAATCCGAGGTTTTACTGTATTGCCCAATAGCTTCATGGAGCGTCAGGAAAGGGGTTTATACAATCATCTCTTCCTAAAATTAAATATGGCTTTTCTCTGTCATAAGATAACTCTGTATCTAGCATGTCTGTCCTTATATCGCAATCTACCTACACTACCTCACTTGGACGTTGATTGTTGTTCTCCGTCTTTGTTTAACTACTGATGTATTGAAAAAAAAAATGTAAATAAATATAATCTTTAAAAACAACAAAAAAAAGACAGATTTAGGTACTTACGCTAGCTCTATGTAGGGAAAAAAAAAAGAATTTTAATGAATACATAACTGGATTACATGGTATTTTTTCTGTCTGCCTGAAGTTCAGCTTTAGTTACTTGAAATGATTTGATGGTATCTGGAAAGATTTGCATGTTAGCACCAACATTTTAGGCGTGAAGTCACACTCTAATCACACTTTCCAACATTGTTGAGGAGAAAATGTTCCCTGTTTACATGTGTCTACCAGTAATCTTCTACATACATAGCAAATCAAAAAATATACTAAGAAGTCAAAGCATCAAGACATAACAGGCTTAGTATGAAGAACAGCTGTGTATAACATATTTGTGCCAAGTGGTGCCTCTTGTAAGCAGATCATAGTAGCATTGTGTGAGTAAAATCATAGAGCTCATTGAATCTTTTCAGTGTGCCGTTCTGCAAGTACATTTACATGTCTTTGCCGTGCATTTTTTGGCATCTTTTTTGTGCACTCCAATGGGAAGAAATGCAGCATGCTGTACTTTTTAGGGTTGAAAATGTGTTTATTGTCAATTTCACAAATATTACAAGGAACAACATAAAAGTTACAACTTAGTGACAACCGCTAGTAAACAGCAATTTTCTTGTAAAAAAAAAAAAAAAACATAAGCAATGAGTCAGCCTGATGGCTATCGCCCATTGCTGTACTTTTTATGAATGCAAGTGAAAACACTGCAACAGGGTAAACTAGTCTCAATAAAATACAGTAAAACCTTGGATTGCGAGCATAATTCATTCCAGAAACATGCTTGTAATCCAAAGTACTCTTATATCAAAGCGAATTTCCCCATAAGAAATAACGTAAACTCAGATGATTTGTTCCACAGCCATTTATTCATAAGTTCTTCAGTTTATAGTCCATATAAAAAGATTATAGCAATGTGATAGGTTGTGTAACCATAAAATGTCCATCCACCAATGGAAGCCTCCACAAGGTGATTAGAAGCAAAATCCAGCAGGAGCTCCAGAGTATTTAATAGAAGAGAGGCGCCTCTAAGTGAAGCAATATGGTTACATTTAATGAAGGTACAACATTCAGCAACTCACATGGTTGATGATTAAAATAGGCACATGGCACAGGCATCCAGGGTGAAGCTGTCCACATACACCATCCCCCGCACCGCCGGCTTTCACCGCTGTTAGTCTGCAATTGTGACCAGCAAGACTACCCTGATCTGAAAGCCTGGCTTGAATCGCTCGTGGAGTGCAGCGCGGAAGGGATGCCGTTAATGGCGGTGTGGAGGATGGTCTATGTGGACAACTTTACCCAAGATGCCTGCATACTTAGATGTGCCTTTTTTAATCATCAACCATGCGAGTTGCTAAATGTTGTACCTTCATTAAATGTAACCATATTGCTACACTTAGAGGCGCCTCTCTTCTCTTTTATACTCAGTTGTGACATGATGCTACCCTTATATCAATTCAAGACATCGCTTTTATATCAAGTCAAAATGTATTTAAAAATTTAGCTTGTCTTGCAAAACGCTCTCAAACCAAGTTACTCTCAAACCAAGGTTTTACTGTACATTCATTGTTCTTGTGTATGTGTTTGTGCACATTCAGCTGCATATTGTGTAAACAAGCCCTAAAATCAGAAGGGTAACTAAAGAAAAAATGTTGTCTAGCACTTTTTTTCTAGTGTACTCTGCATGCGCCACACACATTTGTAAGATGCTGTGAATGAAGTTAGGTGCTGCAGTCAATGATGTCATTTCTGTGCATAGAACTCCTGTTACATCATAAGTGGCTGCCCAATGGCCTAAGAGGATAACCGGAAACACGGAAGAACCAGCGGAGAAGATGGCGGTGAATGGGGTGTTGGGCAACAGCTCAGCCCTGTCTGCTTTGGAAAAGGGTAAATGGCATGGCCAGCCTGACATAATGTCCAAGTGTGCTGTCCATACCTGCACTTTATGTCGCCAACTCTGGGGATTACAGTTCCTCTTTAAAAACAGTTTTTGAAAATAAAAGTGTCCATATGCCCATTAAATGAATTCTTGTGCCTGGACTCAACGGCTATCCAGCAGATCACATTGTTCTCAAAGAGAACTCCTAGGCAGACTTGTTTCAAGGAGAAGCTGGCCAAGGATGCATCATGAAATGTCCACAATGCCAGTCTGAAAGCAAATCTAAAACCTAACCAGATGGCATTTAGCTTTCTAAAACATTGTGTATCATAAACAATTGACTTTCATTTTTAATAAAACACAGTTTTTATAAAATATAAAATACAGTTTTTTTACCCTTATTTGTGTCTCAGTGCTGCTAATCTCCTGCAGTATTTTAACCATTTCCCTGTCTACATGCACATTATTGCTCTGGATTGTCCTCTGATAGTGACAAAAGTGGACCATACCTGTGCAATGTGTGGCAGCATGGCCACTTCAAGTCTCTTTTATAGGTGAATGCGACAGGGTGACAATGCAGATGAGAGTTTCTCCACCCACAAGGACCGGCGTCATGGCTGGATCTACATATATATTTTATTGAAAGGTTCAGATTTAAGGCTGGGTTCACACCATTGTGAATTGGATGCGGGTTCCCCGCTTCTAATTCGCAATAGCAGGAGATTTTGACTGGCTCTCTATGGATCCGGTTCACATATCTCCGGTGCGGCTCTGGTGCAAATTTGCTCAAGAACCCCTGTGCGTCTTTTTGGTCCGTTTCAGGTCCGAATTCAGTCAAAAATTCTGCCTGAAATCGGAGCTGAAACGGTGAATGGGAGCTGCATCGGAAAAAAATGAAAAAGAACTTTTAGAAAGACATTGCGGTCATCCAGTGGTGGGAGGGCGTCCATGGACACCCCCAGAACTGGACGACCACAATGTAGCTCTTTTTTTTTCGGCTATAGCGCGGTCGGCAAGTGGTTAAATCTACTTCTACTTCTAATTCTACTAGGTTTCACAGCGACTTACAGGAAGGACTCCAATGGATATTTAACACCAGCATTAATCAGATCTAAAAGAGGTGATGTTTGTGGATAGGAGAAGAATTTGGACCAAAAAATGAACAGGTGGAAATCAGGTGGTCTAGTTTCTGCGATTAGAAAATAATTTGTTCTATGACTATATGTAAAGACCCTGGCTTGGTGATTAGTGCCCATCTACTGTAGATGAGGAAAAGCAAAAACAAGTAGCACATAAGGGGTTAAAGGAAAACAAAAGCTGAAGGGCTTTTTCACATTGGCAGCTGGGGGGGGGGCAGTAAAAACAGGTGGCTGAGCCCAACAGGCATTTGCTTTGTGGCTATGACATTTTAAACTTGGGCACTGCCTGTCAAACTCACCCATTGAGGTTGGGGGGTGGGGGGGGGGGGCACATTGTAAGTTGTGGCGTGGTCCCTCAATGTAAAATTGGTGTCAGGAGGTGGCAGTAGTGAACGCCGGCATTGCCGCGAGTGTAAAAGAACCTTTAGGGCCAACGAGAAATGTTTCTACCTGCAGTTCTCTTCAATGCATTGATTTTCTTTTTTTTTCATTTCAAAGGCACTCAGTTCTGTTGATGTATTACAGACTGAGGCAGACCAGAATCTGAATATTATTCATATCTTAAGCCAGTAGAGGGTTTGTTTTTTTTTGTTTTACCATCAGTTCAATTTAACCCTCACATAGATGAAAAGAAGCATGTTTCTCATACAAAGAGAAAGCAGAGCAGACAGAAAAGAGTTCAGTCTCTGGTGGGAACCAGACCTGGATATCCCCCTCCACACCGAATCAAACGGATGAGTTCGGGGACATGCAGCCCTGTCATCCATGCTATTATAATTCTAGGAACCAACCCATGACCATATGTTACCGCAGATCCCCGGCTAAACGCTGTTGAGTTGTGAGCCTGGCAGGCGAGTACCTTAAACAGCTGTGATGTTAAAAATGCATAGGCAAAGTGTGCGTAGGAGAAGTCCCACAATTCCCTGCAAGGAGACGGAGTCACTGGAGCAGCAGCAAATCTGGATACAGACTGGATGGTGAAAAACATTACTTTTCCTTTCTTACACATTACTTCTCTAACAGGAGGATTTACCTGCTTTGTTCTTCATAAGCTAATAATATAGTTTATGTTTCTGAATCCAGTATGTCAAATATTAATGTGTGAAAGCATAAGCATGTGCAGGGGGTGTGCCAGGTGTGCCTGGGCACACCCTAACCACTCTGTGTGGTACCGATCCATACCTCCCAACATTTTGAGATGGGAATGAGGGACACCTACTAGCAAATGTATGTAGACATAGGACACGCCCCCCCGCAACAGCCCCTTAAAGGAGAATTAACCCCCCAAAAAAAGGGTAATTATCAACAAGTGCTTTTTTTAGCACTACTATTCCTTTATATTGGCTTTTAAAATGTACAAATGCAGCAATTTAGAAATTGGATGAAAGGTTTAGCACTGTGAAACACTTTTTGAAAGATAAAAAAGTGCATTTTATATACAACTATATAGATCAGACCAAAATGAGGGACATTGCTCCAAATCAGGGATGGTCCCTCGAAATCAGGGACAGTTGGGAGGTATGCCGATCCCCCTTTTGCCCAGGCTTTCCTCTGTATCGCCCCATGCTGGCTTCCCTTCTCTCCTCTCCCCTCGGCTGCTGCAGGGGATGTGTCTGCATGGAGAGCTGGGGAAAGGGCTAGTCAATATGTCACATACCTGCCCCTTCCTTTTCTAAATAAACACAGTGAACACGCTCACTCACCGTGTCCATTCATAACTGAAGCATAGCAAACTGGGTTTAATATGCTTCAGTTTGTGAATGAACAGGTAGCCACTCAGCACAGAACACCTCCCATTCTTTCACTGTCCTGTGCAGCTTAGGCTGCAGTGAAAGGTATGTGTGTTTGTAGGTTTGGGGTGCACACACCTACAGTATGTGTGTTTGTAGGTTTGGGGTGCACACACCTACAGTATGTGTGTTTGTAGGTTTGGGATGCACACACCTATGTGTGAAAGCAGGTCCGAGACTGGAAGATGCAGATCATCTGTGTCCTGAGCACATTTTCTGTGCCTCACACTTTCTTCCTCAACCCATGCAGTGTCAGGACCTGTTCAGACAGATGGCTGGTTGAGCCTCAGTTTTAACGCACCCAACCATCCACTTAATGAATGACATGCAGCCGCCCAGCAGCATGGCAAAAACTAAACTGTATCTCGCATTTGGTGGGACAAAAGCAACCCATATAAGTGTATAGAGAGTTGCTGCAACCGCAGGCAATGCACCCAGTTGCGATGTGGTGGTTCAGCCTTTTCAGAGTTAAAACAGGCAGCGAGGAGGCCTCCTGAAAACCAATCCACCACTGATCGCTTTTCAGAGAGGCAGCAAGGGCTGCTATACATGGGAAGCCCTAAGCCTAGGTTCACACATAGGTGGAGCGGCAAAAGAAGCGATCTCTGCGCATTTCCTGCACAGCATTGCAATTGCACTGTGTTTGCCATCCACTACAGGTATCAATACAAAGCTAAAGAGGAACTGCAGTCTGCTCACATAATTTATAATAAAAAACATCTTTGCCATTCTGAAGCTTCCCTCCAACCACTTTGCATAATATTTTATATATACTGTGATTCTGTACTTGCCAAATATGCTGCAGAAATCTCCCTCCACTGAGTCTGGCTGCAACCATTTTAACTGTGGGCAGCTGAAGCTGCTATCTGTTCACTTCCTGGATTTACACAGACACACAGAGGCACAACTCCAGCTCTGCAACACTCATTGGCCCTCTTATGACTCATCCCCCCTCCCTTCCTGGCAAACCTGAGAGAGAGAGCGCTGTGCATAATGTAGCCTATGTAGTCATAAGCCTAGGCTAATGGCCAGACAAGAAACAGGAAGTGGGCTGTATAAGGTATTTACTGGCAGAAAAAAATGTTTTACTATCCAAAGTTAAAACCACAAGAGCAGAAGATTTTCGATGAGAAGATGAAAAACTGACTGAAGTTCCACTTTAACAACACTACAAAAGGTTCACAGACGCAGTGCTGTTTGCCTTCACTGGATCACATGGTACAAATTGACAATGCGATGCGGTTGTGCCGCGGCTCCAAAAAATGTGCCTGCACTTTGGGTGCGATGCGCTGTGATATGACCCAATGTACTCACTTTTGTTGCCAGCGGTTTAGACATTAATGGCTGTGTGTTGAGTTAATTTGAGGGGACAGCAAATTTACACTGTTATACAAGCTGTACACTCACTACTTTACATTGTAGCAAAGTGTCATTTTTTCAGTGTTGTCACATGAAAAGATAGAATAAAATATTTACAAAAATGTGAGGGGTGTACTCGCTTCTGTGAGATACTTTATACACACACCTTTCATTTTAAACTGAATGGGTTGTTTTACAAGCTGCGGGTTTACATATACATATACCTTAAACATTTTAAAGTTTAAATGGGATTTTAGTAATTAGGTAAACATCTATTTTATCTTTATAGAAATTAAAGAGGAGGTCCAGCTGCAAAAAAAAAAAATAAAAGTCAGCAGCTACAAACACTGTAGCTGCTGACTCTTAATAAGCACACCTACCTGTCCATGGTGCCCACGCTGTCGGCCGCTCGAGGCCAATCCGTCCACCGGATCGGGTCCCAGCGCCGCCATTAGAACTAAGGGAACCAGGCAGTGGAGCCTTACGGCTTCACTGCCCATTTCCTACTGCGCATGCGTGAGTCGCGTGGCGCTTTGTGAATGGCCGGCTGTGTTCTGGGATACACACTGTTCCCAGAACACAGCAAGTCACCTTACCCAGAAGATAACGCAAGGAGGAGAAGAATGAAGATCACCGTGGAGTAGGAAGTGGCAGATTAGGACGATCTGCCTAGCAACAGCCATTTCTGGTAAGTAAAAAAAATTTTTTTTTTCAATTTTTTTTTTTTTTTAGGGTGGACCTCTGCTTTAAGACCAGTAATCAGTAACATGGTAAAATACTGGTAAAGTTTTGGCTGGTTATCAGCTCTTCGGTAAAAGTATTTGATCTCTGAACAGCCTGTGGAGGAAAAGTTTAGCTCTCTTTCCCAAAGAACCAGTATAAGTAAACTCCATTGAAAAAAACATAATGGATGCAGCAATAGGGGAGAAATATGAAGGGTGCCATTGCTGATCTCCTTTTGTCAATCCAAAGCGAGTGGACAGTGTAATAATGAAGGATGCACAGCCTGTATCTGCGATGAGCTAACAAAGTCACCCTCCTGATCATATATACCGATAAACTATACATAGAAACAAGTCTTTAAAGACTTTAACACGCAGTGTCAGCAGTGCGTACATTAAAATGATCTAATTTGTGTGTATAACCAGGATTGGTTTCTCTACAATGGTTTCCTCATGCCAAGGACGCTTGCTTGCAGGTCAACAACTGCTTTATTGCCGCTTCAGCTAGGAGCAAATTCAACTCACAGTAAATGCTGCTAACAGGCTAAATGGAACATCTTGAAATGTACAAACCAAAAAATGTGTATGATCAGTTTCGGCTTCCTTAAAGTGATTGTAAAGGTTCATTTAAAAAAAAATAACAACAAACATGTTATACTTACCTGTTCTGTGCAAGGGTTTTGCACAGAGCGGCCCTGATCCTCCGTTTCTGGAGTGTCCCGGCAGCGCTCCTGGCTCCTCCTCTTCGAGTGCCCCCATGGAGAGCCATATTCCACGGGGGCACCCCTGCGGGCGCTCTTCTGAGTCCTGCTGCTGCATCCATTGACACAGACAGCAGGACTCGGCCCTGCCCCCCGACTCCTGTGTCACTGGATTTGATTGACAGCAGTGGGAGCCAATGGCTCCTGCTGCTATCAGTCTATCCAATGAGGACCCGAGACAGTGGCTGGAGCTGTTGGGCTCGTTGCTGGAACGATTGGGTTCAGGTAAGAAAAAGGGGGACTCTGGGGGGCAGTTGCAGCACAGTAGGTTTTTCACCTTAATGCATATAATGCATTAAGGTGAAAAACCTTGAGACTTTACAACTCCTTTAATGCAAATTGTAGGAACAGAGGGGGACAGATACTCTTTACAAAAGAAACAGATAACATAATAATTATGCGACAAAAATTTTTGGTAGCTGGAACTAGTGCATTCAATACTTCACTGATTTTATTCGATATTAGCTTCATAATTTTCTAGCGTTGATGAAACGCGTTGGAATATTTTTGTTGACTGCTACAACTAATAAAATCATAGTACTCTTTCTGCATGTTCCTACAAGGATCCAATTAGAGGCTCCAGTAAACTCACATGTACTCTTATGCCGCATACACACGATCGCACATTCCAACAACGAAATTCATGTTTTTTTTCCGATGGATGTTGGCTCAAACTTGTCTTGCATACACACGGTCACACAAATTTTGTCAGAAATTCCGAACGTCAAGAACGCGGTGACGTACAACACGTACGACGGGCCGAGAAAAATGAAGTTCAATAGCCAGTGCGGCTCTTCTGCTTGATTCCGAGCATGCGTGGAATTTTCTGCGTCGGAATTGTGTACACACGATCGGAATTTCCGACTACAGATTTTGTTGTCGGAAAATTAGAGATCCAGATCTCAAATTTTGTTTGTCGGAAATTCCAATGGAAAATGTCCGATGGAGCATACACACGGCCGGAAATTCCGACAACAAGCTCCCATCGAACATTTCCCATCGGAAAATCCGACCGTGTGTACGGGGCATTAGGATACATCCATACAGAACAATTCGTTTTCCTATAAGTCCAGCTATCTTTCCTCATATCACAATGCATGCAGCCCTTCATACCTCTGTCCCTAACTAATAAATGCCAGCCAGCCCCTGCCTCCCCCATTTTAAATAGCAGCCTCCAGCTTTACTACACAATGATGGTGCAGTGCACATGTGAAGCTGGTTGGCAAAGTTGGCACTGCCAACCATTTTGAAGGATGTGCAGCGTACTGATGAGACAGTAGTTGCAAGGTCATTATAGAACATTTCCACTTAAAAGCCTCATCCCGTAAGGGTCCCTATTACATTTATATATTAACCACAATAAGAAAAGCATAGATTTAGGAGCTGCTGAATGTAAACTTGATCTGCCTTGCATCCTTCCACAGAGATGGAACAAGCCTGCCCTAAAGGCCAGCAATAACACTAAGAGAGTTAACAACGTGGTGCAAAAAGCAATGATGTTCAGTAACCCATAGCAACCACTTCAGTCATTACTGATGAAACGGCTGCAAGATGATCTGGGCTCTGGCTGCTCAGGGTTATTGCATATTATTGGTCTCTGCACTCAAATAATCTCAGCTAGAATGCAGGATAATAGAGGCATTGTACACAGGAAGACCAAGAGAAATTTCAGGTGAATGTGTGTGTATATATATATATATATATATATATATATATATATATATATACATACACACTATATACACACTATATACACAGCAACTGTTTGTATATAGAGCACCAATTGCCCAATTCAGATGGGTGAGGGAGGTTGGATCACAACTAATTTGTATGGCAGCCTTTAGTCAGGTCAGGCCGTATTTGCTCAAGTAATATATACAAGTACTTTGTCCTCCTCCGAGACAAGATTTTGTGATGAATATATTCTGTGAACCCAGGCTGCTTAAAACTTAATGACAACTTTGCGGCTTCTGCGGTACAAAGTGACTCTATGGTAAATAGAAGAAGCAGTGCATTCTGGGAAATCACCCTAACAGCTCCCTGTTAGCTAATAAAATACTAAGAGCACTTATGACCGTTGCGATAAAACGTACTGTGAATTTGCTCACTGGCCCAGAAGTGGGAACAGAGGTAAGCAAGTCAGTGCAGGGTTACATGGCAATAGACCCACACTACTAAGAGATGTGACAGTCAAGGAACAAGGTGACACAGTAACAAGGAGAGAAAAAAAAATCCATAAAGCCTTTATCTGCCATTACAGTAAACACTGGCGTGATCTATACAACACACAAAAGACCTCATCTGCACCACAATGTACAGCTGACCCCAGAGCCACCAGCCTGTCATCTCAATGACAAGGGGACATTACAGCAGCAATGGCGCACAAGGAAGCTGTGTGTGTGACCTAACTGAAGGAAGGTCTGTACTTGTGACACTTCCACCCAGCAATCTTCGCATTAAAGTATTAAAACCCCGGGGTTTAGCGCACAATACACATAGCAAACTGACTTCTGAGATGAGCAAACAAAATAACCTGGACAAGCAGGCCCATGAAACAGTATTGGTGCATGTTTTATAAGTAGTTCTGACCATCCTGAGGTAGGGCAAGAGTATAAACACAGCTATAATGTACCAAATCAGAGCTCTTAACTGTCCCTGATTTGGAGCAAAGTCCCTCTGCTCCTCCTCATTTGTCTCTCATTTTGGTCTGATCTATATAATTGCATATAAAATGCACTTTTTTTTTAAAAGTGTTTCCTAGTGCTAAACCTTTCATCCGATTTCTAAATTGTTGCATATATAGATGTCAAAAGCCAATAGAGAGGAATAGTAGTGGTAAAAAAAAGCACTTATGGGGTTAACTAATAATTTTTTTATATATATATAATTCTCCTTAGGGGACGTGGCAGGTGTGTGTCTTATGCCGCGAACACGCGGTCGGACTTTTCGTCTACAAAAGTCCGACGGACGCCGACGGACCAAATACGGCTGACAATCCGATCGTGTGTGGGCTTCCCCGGACTTTCAGCGGACTTTTCCAGCCGCAAATCTGACGGACTTTAGATTTGAAACATGCTTCAAATCTTTACGTCGTAACTACGCCGGACCCAGAAATCCGATCATCTGTGTGCTAGTCCGACGGGCAAAAACCCACGCTAGGGCAGCTATTGGTTACTTGCTATCAACTTCCTTATTTTAGTCCGGTGTACGTCTTCACGTATGAATCCGTCGGACTTTTGTGTGATCGTATGTAGGCAAGTCCGTTCGTAAGAAAGTCTGCCGCAAGTCCGCCAAAAGTCCGTTGAAAGTCTGTCAGACAGGCTGTCGGACTTTTGTAGCCGAAAAGTCCGACCGTGTGTACGCGGCATTATGCCTACATACACTTGTAATAGGTGTCTCTCGTTCCCATCTAAAAAAGTTGGAAGGTATGCCAAGTTACTAATTTGAGGTTCAGGAGCACCCCTTACAGTCTAACTGAGTCCAATGTAGAAGCTGGTATCAATAAAGCAGAGGTTCAGAGGAGGATTGGGCTGGAGCGCATTTGTCCTACAGGCCAGTACTAATAAGATGTATTGGACTGGTTGCCCTAAATGCAGATATGTCAACTTTCAGACAACGATGAGTGCAAGACCCACAGTCTGCAGTAGCCCCACATGCTGGGTGTTATATAACCACCTACTCCCTGTTCAGACATGTAACCACAGTCCATGGCAGAGGGATGTCTTCCAGCATCGATTGCTTTTCAGCTATGAGATGTCAAGTGAACAAATGGAAGCCATCTTTCACCAGTGAGGACACATGGCACACTATGCATGGTACATTTATTTTCTATAGCCCACAGATGTCTGTCCCTTCCACAAAGAGGCTAGTTGGTTGTGTTTGCCCCTTAGGCCAAAGGCTTCCTGTAAGAGCTCACCAGGACTTGTTTTATAGCAATACAAGCCCATATCCCTGTGCACTAATCTGGTATCTCTAGGAAATAAAACCGATCAGTTGCTTCCAGAGGGTGAGGGACAAGATTTCCTGCACCATTATATTTGGTACAAGACTGCATGGTTTTTGCATCAAAGGTTAAAGGGAAGTTATAACGGTTTTTGTTCAATTTAATTACATTTTTATACAAGATTATAAACAGAACAGATGTTTTATACTGTATTGTCTTTAAAAGAGATGTATGTTATTTTTTTGTTTTGTTTTTTTTTAAGATTTATACTTACCTAGGTGGATGCAGCATTGGTCCAATGCTGCATCTGTCCCCTGGGGCCTCTAACACTGAGAACCTAGCGATCGAACACCACCGATCACTTGGTTTTCACAGCTCCGTGAGCAGAGGGATAGTGACTGTCAGTCAGCAGCTCTCCCCCCCCCCCCATGCTCACTGGAGTGCTGGGCTGTGGAGGGGGTGGGAGCAGCTGGCTCAGGCTCTTAGTGGCTTGCTGAGAGGCTGCTGGTCCAGGCATATGGGCGGAACCCGACTCCATGGTCGCGATCTTGCCTGGGCCTGGAACGGCTCTGTGACATCAGCCGACAGCGGGCTTCAACCCGCTGTCTGCTGAAAACGGTTAACACAGGAGTGCAGAACGAACTACACTCCTGTGATCCAGGATCTTTGGGTGTACTTCTTCTTTAATTCCTTGTAAACATGTACTACAAGGGGCACTCACATCATCCAGCTTGCAAGGGCCACTGGTCTTTCTAATATGATAGGCCAGAGCTGCCTGCATGGGTTGTGTCCGCCTATGTGAATTCACTAGTTAAAAATGTACAGCCTGAGGAGGGGGTGTATCTGCTGTTAACATTTATTCTCAGTACAACTTCTACCTAATTGAACTCTTGCAGAGAGCTCCACCTGCTGAATGAAAGAGGTAAATATGAAGAATTAGTATGCAATAATATACATATTATATATATACCTAACTCAATAGAAACACTGGCAAGCATAATACAAACATAATGAAAAATAGATTATAGTTTTACATACACCTCAATGGATTCAAAAAATGTCTGTAAACCAGACATGGGGTTGATTTACTAAAGGCAAAATTACTGTGCACTTGCTCCAGAGCTTAGTAAATGAAACTTCAGTTTGCAAAGAACACCCAATCACATGCAAGGAAAATAAAAAAACAGCATTTTTGTTTATACATGATTGGATAATAGAAACTAGCCGAGCTTCCTCTCTTTTCAGAGCTTTCCCTCAGATCTAGAGTAAATGCACTTAAAGGGGAAGTAAACCCTGATGGGTTTTACTTCCTCTTTTGTTACCTGCAAAGTAAAAACCTAATGGGCTAGTATGCATCTCATACTAGCCCATTATGTGCCACTTACCTGCAAACGAAGCCTGCAAACGAAGCCCGAAGCAATGTCTCCGCTGGTGGCCGCATCCATCTTCACACCTCTTCCTTCTAGGGCAGTGGACTCCGGCTCTGTGACTGGCCGGAGTCAGGTGACGTCACTCCCGCGCATGCGTGGGGAAGCCAACGGTTATGGCATGGGCCCTGTAGAAACGGCACGATCGTGCTCTTTCATTAGTGTGCATGAGCCGATGACGTCGGCGCAAGCGTATATGGTAAATATCTCCTAAACAGTGCAGGTTTAGGAGATATTTCCAGTACCTACAGGTAAGACTTATTATAGGCTTACCTGTAGGTAAAAGTGGTATGTAAGGGTTTACAACCACTTGTAGTGCACAGTATATTTGCCTTTAGTAAATCAACCTCCCTGCACTATCGATTCCCTGTAAATTAGTGTTAGGGTTACGGTTAGGTTTAGGTAGTATTTTAAAGTTAGTGACAGGTTTAGTGTTAAAGCGATGTTCTGCCTTGGAAAAAACGAATTTAAAGTCAGCAGCTACAAGTACTGTAGCTGCTGACTTTTAATATTAGGACACTTACTTGTCCAGGGAACCCAGGATGTCGGCACCCCAGCCGATTTTCGGATCGGCTGTCGGGTGTTGCCCCTGCCATTCGTCATAAGGGAAACTGGCAGTGAAGCCTTTTGGCTTTACAGCCGGTTCCCTACTGAGCATGCATGAAGCATGCTGCGCTTTCTAACTAACCCAGCGGCGTAGGATGCGGAACTTCCGAGGGACAGCACTGCAGCGCTGTCTCTTGGAAGTGGGGAAGGGTACCTGTCAAAAACAGGTACCCGTTCCCCCCGCCCCCCTGAAAGGTGCCAAATGTGCCACTGGGGGGGGGGGGCTGGGAGGTCGGAAGCAGATAAGCAGAAGTTTCACTTTTGGGTGGAACTCTGCTTTAAGTTGATGTAGCACAGGTGATTCTGTCTGTAACAACAAACTGCCAGTGGCAAGATCGAGAGGCTGTCTCTGCTATGCATGACTCTACCCATTACCATATAGGGTGTGGCCTGGAGAGAGGGGGCAGTGCCCCGGCGCCCCCAATGGACGGGCTGCCACTGTTTTTGATGATATTCTAATTTTATGAGATGCACCTGTATTCCAGGAAGTAAATGCTGCATGAATTATCTGCCCATAGTCAAGATGTCTGGGGCTAGAAATGCTAGGGGGGGGGGGGGGGGGGGGGGTTAAAAGTGACGTCTCAACAAAACAAGGCATGGAAACATGGGTGGATGGGTGAGTTTGCTTTGAATATCAAAAATGAAATAAATAGTGTTTTCAGTTTGAGTTGCACAAATAGTTAAGTTCCTTAAAACCTGTGTTGTGAATAGTGAAGTTCATAAACAGTATATTGATTACACAGGGTAATATAATGTACTCCTACAAGCCCAGTGTAAAAAATGTCTGTAGCAGAATAGAAGTCACGTAGTGCCTCCTGAAGAAACAGGTGATGGATCCAGCAAAAACAAAAGATAAACCCAAAGCCCGTGGAGACCGTCTCTTCAGTTGTGAAGTGACATAAGGAATAAAATGAATTAGGATGTATTACATCAGTATAATAAGAGTCTCCTGTATCTACATACTGCATAAGGATGCTAAAGAGGGGCCCTTGAGAGCTGTGCAATGCCAGGCAATGAACAATGAGGAATATTCTGGGTAGAGCTTTATACAAGTCAGGACCTGAATCAGAGAGCCTGGAGACACAGCTCCCCCTGCTGTCTGTGCCAGGGTAGTGGTCTGAACCGCTAGCCGCTGCCTCCCACTGTCCCATTTTTCTTTCTGTGAGCTTGTACCAAATCGCTGAGGTTTCCTGGGATTTTATGACTTAATTTCCACGCTTTCTTTAGCTCAGCTTGCTGATGAGAGACAGATGCAGCTGGCTGGTGTTTGTGTGTTTTTTTATTATTTTTTATTGTTATTTCCCTGCTTCTTCTGCCCTGGGGATTTGTAAATGAAAGATGCAGCGATTCTGCTGTATGTTTGCTGGAATAAAATATTGGAATAATCTAAGTTTAAGGCGCTCCAATATTAATAAGACAAAACTCACATAATCTGAGCGGAATCAAACCACAGCAGTGGGTTTTTAATTAAGGGCAACCTCATTCAACATTCACAGACCTTTTAAAGAGATCTTCCAAGGATAGTTGGAAAAAATGGATTTCCATTTAGTGTTGTTAATTGCTTGTAGCTACTGTCTACCACCAGAACTCCCTGGAGATGATTCTTCCCCTGGCTTGTGCTAAACAGAGCACCACTGGCGGTAATACTGATCACCCTCTGAAAAGTGATCTACTGTGGTGGATTGCTTTTCAGAGGGCGGCATAGCAATGGCTGGAAGGCATTCTGGAGGTGCTACTGCCACCTCCTGACACCTGTTTTTTTCACTTTTGTTTGTAATTTGGGAAATGGCAATTTTACAATGTGAGACACACATTGTGTGCCACAAGTGCAAGCTAAGCTTTTTGGCTTGTGGGTTGCAGTCCAGCCCCATTGATCTCAATGAGTTTGACAGGCGGTGCCACGTATCACACTCTGGAGTTTGAGGTAAGATTGCTGTGGCCGTGAATCCCTTAATTGGAGAGCTGAGAGCTAGTTGATGCCTGAGCTCTCCTCTGAAAACAGCCATGCTGAAACATGCTCGTTTTTGTGAGATCAGATTTTTTGACAATCCTCCATTCTTAAAAAATATAACATGAAAGTATAACTAAACCCAGAAATAGAGTAATGCAGAAATGCAGCCCTTAGATGTGGTGGCCACCTTAGTTTTAAGTCTTTTTCATTTTTTTCGTCTTGTGATCCTGGAATTGTTACGCCACTTGCTGTTTTGTTCATTGGGACATGTATAGTTTTACTGTCATGCATTTTATCTCATTATATGCTATCTCATTGTTATTTCCTGATATGCTGAACATCAATTTTCGATTGTTTGATGGCTAACCTCAGTACCTTTTTGTCATAGAATGTGAGGGGTCTAGGTACCCCCCACAAGCTTTCCCAAGTGTTTACCACAATACTTAAATCCAATGCTCACCTGATATGTCTACAGGAGACTCATTTGACTCCTGAACATATTGATCACCTAAAAAAGCCTTGGCTGCAGTGGATAGGCCATTCTTGTCATTCCTCTTATTCTAGGGGGTATCGGTATTGGTGCACCGCTCGGTCTCATGGGAGTGTGTGAAGGTTCAGGCAGACCCCCATGGGAGGTATGTCTTTATCCGGACGAAGCTACATGCACTCCTATTTGTGATTATGGGTATTTACAACCAGGGCCGCTGATAGGCAGTACAACTGGCTATTTTTGCCAGTTGTAACGGGCCCGGCCAGCAGGGGGGCCCGGGCAACCTGAACAGAGAACGAATGCATGCAGAAAAATATGAATAAAAAAAATTCCTCCAGCCACGACCGACCAACCCCAACCAACCTATCCCACAGCTGTGGTGTGAAGCCGTTCTTTTCTTTCTATTGATCATCGGTGGCGAGCCGTGGCTTGCACCCAGCCCATCCAGGACTGTAGTGACTGCTCACCTGGAGCGGCGTCTTCCTTGTTTGAATAAATCTGGCATACCAGCCTTTCATTGAAATATACACAATTGTCTTATCTGCCTTAAAATTCCCATAGGAATCATGTATGATATTTTTTTCAGTAAAGTGAGAGATGTTAGCAGTAAAAAAATATCACCCATTTATTTTAACACACTGGTTTCTATTCAGAGCTGCACCAGATTTTGCACTCTCCAGTTTAGGGAAATCAACCCCAATGTATCTTTGGAGAACAGTATTGTCACCTGAGGACAGGACTACAGAACACCCCCTTCAGCTCTTCTCTGTAACAGTAGTAGTCTTTAGAGATAGCTGGGAACAGTGTAACTGATAACATTTGGCAGATAGCACAGGAAGTCAAGATTTCTGGTAGCATCAGCCGGTAATATTTGCATTTATCGGGGGACTTTATCCCATGATATGGTGCTGTCCAAAACTTACCAGGTATTGGACAGAGGTTTTGCAAACTATCTCATTAGCTGTCCAAACTACTGTACCTTCAGATCCTTTGATATGTTTGCTGGGAGCGCTTAATGCTGAACTGTATCAACCAGGGGTTTATATTTTGGTCGCTCGACTGTTGTACTTAGCTAGGAAACTTATAGCCAGGTGTTGGATGTCATCTACTTCTCCGACATGTAAACAATGGATAGATTATTTTAACTCATTACTGCTGAGGGAACAACTCACTTACCTTCACCACAATGCACTTTGTAAGTCTGAGTCAGGACGGCCATACACGGTTCGAATCCCGAGATTTGAACTGTTAATGGGCAGGCTGAATGTACCAAGTTAATTGATCAATCAATTTGGTTATCACCAGCCTGCCGGATTCTCTTGCCATTATCGCTAGCGGCTGCTATAGTGTCCGCCCCTGCCAGGTGAAGACTATTGCTGATTCCCCTGTCAGCACTGCCTGTGTTTATGGGGGAATCATACAAATTTGGTTGCATGAAAAAAATTTGCACCGTGTATGGCCTGCCTTAGTTTGGCAGGGCTGGTTAGATATATCGGGCTAAGCCCCATCACAATTAGTCATGGACAGGCTCCTTCAAATGTAATGGTTATAGGGTTTTCTCTAAGTATATTTCTTTACATGTTTTCTATTTTGTGCTGGTTGCAAGATCTACTACAACCTCATACCTAGCTGAAATCTACGATCACCAGATAAACCCACCTGATATTTGTAGGTTTGGATACCGCTGATATTGACAGGATAATACTTAACTCTTTGTGAAGATTATATGTTCTTCCATTCTGTACCGTGTCATTTGTGCTTAATATTTACTATGGTGAATGTTATATGATACTTCAGTTTTCTTTTTCATTTATTTGTATTTTTGATATATTAAACTGTCAATTCTGATCTTTGACATTAAAGTGGTTGTAAACCCATCAAAAAAAAAAAAAAACCTGCAAGACAAAGGCATAATGAACTAGTATGCATCACATACTAGTTCATTATGAATTACTTACCTTAGATCGACGCTGTTGCACAGGCCCTTTAGAAACTACACGATCGAGCCATTTTCTAGGTGACGTGGACGCAAGCGTTTATGGTGAATATCCCCTAAATGGTGCAAGTTTAGGAGATATTCACGGTACCTAAAGGTAAGCCTTATTATAGGCTTACCTGTAGGTAAAAGTGGTAGTACAGGGTTTACAACCACTTTAACTACTTGCCGACTGCCCCCCCATAATGAGTTGCGGGCAAGCAAGCAGTAAGCAAAGTGACGTACCCGTACATCGCTGCCTACTTCTGGATTTAGATCGCACGCCCCTCACTGTGATTGTACACAGCGTGAGCCTGTCAGTAAGTCCCGGCCAATGATTCATGGCTGGGACCTGCTGATTGGCTGTGTACAATCACAGCCCAGACCTCTTGTGTTGGTAAACACAGAGCTCTGTAGGAAGGAAACAATCAGTCAGTTTTTCATCCCCGCAGAGCAGGGATGAGAAACTGAGAGATCAGTTAGTAAAAGCAGCACACTGTACACACATTACACATTTAACCCCTTGATCGCCCTAGATGTTAACCCCTTCCCAGCCAGTGTCACTAGTACAGTGACAGTGTATAGTATTATCACTGTATTAAAACCTTGACGCCAGTGTAACACAAATATGCGGCCCCACTGCACTGGGCTTATTGTCGTGGACCCGCATATTTGCGTATCTCCATTTGTGCTGGGAGTGCTCCACACAGCGCACTCCCAGCATAGAGACCGGGTCTCATTGAGAGCCCCGGGCCCCGTACTAACGATTGGGACCCAGGACTCCCTATTCCTGATCACCTGACCAGTCACTGTGAAGCCCATCCCTGTGTTTCTCTGTCCGTGATTGGAGAGAAGAGATACATTGTGAAAAATAAATAGATAAATATAGAAATAATTAAGAAAAAATACCTAGTGTAATCACTATTCTAGGTCAGTCTAGTGTTTGGGTCAAAGGTCAGGGTCACTATATTTTGGGCAGGATTTTTTATTTTTTTTTAATTAGTATCAGTTTGTGTCAGTGTGTTTTAGGTAGGGAAAAAAAAGCAAAATGAGCACTATTGTTTCTGGGCTTTACAAGTAGTCCCGTTATAAGTCGCTGATCTCTGCCATTAAAATATAAAAAAGAAAAAAAAAATTCCAGTATAGTTTGTAAGCCCTATAACTTGCACATAAACCAATCAATAAACATTTATTAGGATTTTTTTATCAAACACATATAGCAGAATACATTTTGGCCAAAATTTATGAAGAAATTACATTTTTTTATTGTTTATGTTTTATAGAAGAAAGTAAAAAAAATATTTTTTTTTTTCAAAGTTTTCAATCTTTTTTTGTTTATATCACAAAAAATAAAAAGCCCAGTGGTGGTGAAATACCACAAATGAAAAGCCCTATCTGTGTGAAAAAAAAAGATTCAAATTTTGGGTGGGAAAAGCATTGCGTGACCGAGAAATTGCCAGTTAAATTAGCTCAGTGCATAATAGCAAAACATGGCCTGGTCATGAAGGGGGTAAAATCTTCAGGAGCTGAAGTGGTTGATAAAAAGAGTTTGGATTGAAAAAATATTTGCACTTATTAAGCAGATAAAACAAAAGGGCTTTCAATGGCATATATTTGACAGAACAAAAGGCCGCAAAAAAGAGAAGGTAATTGTTTGGGTTTACCTACATCCAATGTAAAAAAGGAAGAAAAAAAGTAGCTATGTCTTTTCAGTTTACGAATTTTAACTGCTTGCCCACCAGCCGCCGTCATACTGCCGCAGGTAGGCTTGATCCTGCAAATCGCCGTAGCTGTATGTTGGTCCCTTTAACAGCCATAGCAGGCGCACGCGCCCGCTGCGCAGCGGGGGAGCTGATGCACGTGGCCGGCAGCCACGATGTCTGCCGGCCACCCGCGATCGCTCTACAGAGAGCCAGAAGGGAGATCTGTCACTGTAAACAAACAGATCCCTGTTCTGTCAGGGGAGTACAGATTGATTGTTTGTTCCTAGTGATTAGGAACAGCGATCTCGCTGTACTCCCAGTCAGTCCAATACCCCAACACTTAACCCCTTGATCGCCCCCTAGTGTTAACCACTTCTCTGCCAGTGCCATTTATACACTAATCAGTGCATTTTTATAGCACTGATCACTGTATAAATGTCAATGGCCCCAAGAAAGTGTCAAAAGTGTTTGATCTGTCCGCCGTAGTGTCGCAGTCCCGCTAAAAATCACTGAGCGCCACCATAACTAGTTAAAGGAAAAAAAAAATTATAATAAAAATGCCATAAATATATCCCCTATTTTGTAGATGCTATAACTTTTGCGCAAACCAATCAATATACACTTATTGCAATTTTTTTTTTTTTTTACCAAAAATATGTAGAAGAATACATATTGGCCTAAGCTGATAGAAATTTGTTTTTTTATTATTTTTTTGGGATGTTTATTATAGCAAAAAGTAAAAAATATTGTTTTTTTTTTTTACAAAATTGTCAGTCTTTTTTTTGTTTATATCGCACAAAATAAAAACCGCAGAGGTGATCAAATACCACCAAAAGAAAGCTCTATTTGTGGGAAAAAAAGGATGTCAATTTTGTTTAGGTACAGCGTCACACGGCCGCGCAATTCTCAGTTAAAGCAACGCAGTGCCGTATCGCAAAAAAAAAATGCCTGGTCATTAAGGGCGTAAATCTTCTGGGGCTGAAGTAGTTAAGCTCCTAAGCTGGTGAGAAATATCTGATACAGCGATACAAGAACGTGATATATCAGTACATTATTCTTCTGTTGATTGCTGCCCATGTAGAACATGCAAATGACAATAATAGTTTGTGCATTCTGTGAAAGCAGGTATTGTGTACTATGTCTAGGAGATGTGTGAAATAACAGATCCGTTCTGTCTGGCAGGTCCTCCTATCATCTCCAGCACTCAGACACAGCACGCCCTGCATGGTGAAAAGGGACAAATCAAGTGTTTTATTCGCAGCACTCCTCCCCCGGATAGGATAGTAAGTATGAAAAATAACCATTTGCCTTCTGCAGAAATACATAACCTGTAACTGTGCAGTAACAAAGAAACTGTGAGGTCGCCAATAGCACTGAAATTTCTGTGATAAACTGAAAGCTACGATCAGACCAATCAGCTGCTCACATTTGTAGCTCGTTATTAATCAGAGCCACGGGCAAACATTAATGATGGCCTTAAACTATTTTTCCCACCATTCACCTCACTTGTTTTGTTGTGGCATGGTTAACATTGCCTGCGAAGTCTGACGGCATTGGCACCTATTCATCCTGTTGCTCACATTGCACTGCTGCTTCCAGTGTTTGAAGACATATGGGAAAAAGGAGCACCGCAATGTGAGATGATGAAACGGCCAGAGGCCGGCGTGTCATTAATTCAGATTTCACTCTTTGAAAAGATCTAATTAGACGATTGTACAGTTTTTTGACAGCACAGGAAAATCTACTCCAGCGTGGTCACACCGTATCCGCAGACACAGCCTTCAAGAACATTTTCCCAACTTTTTTTTTTTTTTTTCCTACCGACGGCATGGACAGTATACTCCATTGTATTCCAGTGTCACTGCTGATTATGTCACAGCTATCATTCCAGCCCTGATGAAGGTGGCACAATCTCCTGAATTGCATTGGCTTTCCTGATTTTTTTTTTGTTTATCTCTAAATAAAGATCACCTGTTTACTGTTGTATCACTTCGTTCAATGCAGAAAACTAGCAGTTTAAGTGATACATTTTATTGGCTTATTAAAGATGCAAGATTATTAGATCCCTTCTTTTAGCTTTTTATTAAAATATAACTAAGGGAAACCTTTTTGTTTTGGATAGAGTGGATGGGGATTGGAACACCTGTTGTTTTTATTGCTGTCTGTGTCCCCATTAAGGAGATTCACCCTCTCTATTAGTTCTGTTTACCATTATCACCTAGAGTAAAAGTGAAAAAAAATCCTACAGTTTGGGTTGTCACCAGAATATGAGTAGGCTGGAAACCTACCAATGGGGACACTAGTTCTGTTGACATTTAAGGATACCTTCACTTTGGAGGGATTTACTCCCACTTCCTGTTTTGACTATGGGATAGGAAGTGAAAGGAAATTATTACACAAGATTTACATACACTATATTGCCAAAAATATTGGGACACCTGCCTTTACACGCACATGAACTTTAATGGCATCCCAGTCTTAGTCCGTAGGGTACAATATTGAGTTGGCCCACCCTCTGCAGCTATAGCAGCTTCAACTCTTCTGGGAAGGCTGTCCACAAGGTTTAGGAGTGTGTCTATGGAAATGTTTGACCATTCTTCCAGAAGCGCATTTGTGAGGTCAGGCACTGATGTGGACGAGAAGGCCTGGCTCACAGTCTCCATTACAATTCATCTCAAAGGTGTTCTATCGGGTTGAGGTCAGGACTCTGTGCAGGCCAGTCAAGTTCCTCTACCCCAAACTCTCTCATCCATGTCTTTATGGACTTTGCTTTGTGCACTGATGCGCAGTCATGTTGGAACAGGAAGGGGCCATCCCCAAACTGTTCCCACAAAGTTGGGAGCATGAAATTGTCTAAAATGTCTTTGTATGCTGACGCTTTAAGAGTACCCTTAACTGGAACTAAGGGGCCAAGCCCAACCCCTGAAAAACAACCCCACACCATAATCCCCCCTCCACCAAATGATGTGAACCAGTGCACAAAGACATGGATGAGCGAGTTTGGGGTGGAGAAACTTGACTGGCCTGCACAGAGTCCTGACCTCAACCCCGATAGAACACCTTTGGGATGAATTAGAGTGGAGACTGCGAGCCAAGCCTTTTGATCCAACATCAGTGCCTGACTTCACAAATGCGCTTCTAGAAGAATGGTCATACATTTCCATTGACACACTTCTAAACCTTGTGGACAGCCTTCCCAGAAGAGTTGATGTTGGTGTTATAACTGCCAAGGGGCAGCGAACTCAATATTGAACCCTACGGACTAAGACTGGGATGCCATTAAAGTTCATGTGCATGTAGAGGCAGGCGTCCCAATACTTTTGGCAATATAGTGTAGCACCAACAGTTTGTGCAGCACTTTACTAAGGGAGAGAGTACAGTTACAGTACAATAAAATACAACAGGGTTAAGAAGGCCCTGTTCATAAAAGCTTACATTCTTATAGGGTGGTGGAAAGTGGCACAAAAGGTAATAACTGTGAGGGATGATTCAAACTTCATTTATTAGGTGGAGACAGAATAGGCTTCTCTTAGGAGAAGGGTTTTCAGGGATTGCATAAAGGTGGTCAGAGTAAGAGATAGCCGGACAGATTGAGGTAGAGAGTTCCAGAGGATGGGAGAGGCTCTGAGAGAAGTCCTGGAGACGAGCATAAGAGGAGGAGACATAGACCTAGAGCAGGAGGTTTTTTGGAGGAGAAGAGAGCATGGTTTGAGTGATATTTTGAGACAAGATTGGTGACGTAACTCTGGGCAGAGTTATGAATGGCTTTGTATATTCATGTTAGTATTTTGAATTGAATTCCATGGGTAATCGAAAGCCAGTGGAGAGAATGGCAGACACTGAGCTGTTAAGTATGGTAGAGGAGTCTGGCTGCAGCATTCATAATAGACTGAAGGGGGGATAGCTTGCAAAGAGGAAGGCCTAAGAGAAGGGAGTTGCAATAGTCAAGGGAAGAGATAGCATAGTGAATGAGTGGCTTGGTGGTTTCATTAGTTAAAAAGGGTCAAATTGTGGAGATGTTATGAAGGTGAAATCTACACACTTTCTTCAGTGATTGGATTTGGGGCTAAAAGGACACGTCAGAGTCTAGGATTACACCTAGTACCCTGGCATTAAGGGAAGGATAGTTGTATTATTGATCTTTATGAAAAAGTTAGGGAGGAGGGCGCAGGCAGGCGGAAATGTTACGAGCTCAGTTTTAGAAAGATTTAGTTTGAAATCTCCCCAATGGGATACAGGTGGCAAAAACAAATATGACAGGAATTATATAACCCTCTCTTACTCTTAATGAAAACATCTTTGCCATTCTGAAGCTTTCCTCCAACCACTTTGCATATTCTTTTATATATACTGTGATTCTGTACTTGCCAAATATGCTGCAGAAATCTCCCTCCACAAAGTCTGGCTGCAACCATTTTTACTGTGGGCATCTGAAGCTGCTGCCTGTTCACTTCCTGCATTTACACAGAGGCACACCTCCAGCTCCGCAGCTCTCATTGGCCCTCCTATGACTCCTACCCCCTCCCTTTCTGGCAAACTCTCACAAGAGTGAGAGAGTGAGAGAGAGAGAGAGCTATGCATGATGTCATAAGCCTAGGCTAATGACCAGACAAGAAACAGGAAGTGGACTGTATAAGGTATTTACTGGCAGAAAAAAAAATGTTTTACTATCCAAAGTTAAAACAACACGGGCAGAAGATTTAATAGATGGAAAGATGAAAAAATGACTGAAGTTCCACTTTAAGGGGATCTTTCGGGACTCATTTAAATTAAGACCCATTAGATTCCTTCCTGGGGCTTTGTTAAGACAGAGAAAATAATCTACTCTAAAGGGTTCCAAAAGAGCCCCTTCCGGGTTTTCACTGCTATTTAGAGCTTCATTACAAAGATCTCCCTTCATGTACGGTTCCAAAGTTGACAAAGGTTTCACCAGACAAGGAAATAAGGAAAAACCAGCAACAAAGTTGCAACAACACAGCAAGGAAGGCTAAAACATTCTGCATATACACAAAGCACACAGTCACTGTCTGCAGCACTTCTTGAGAGTTTGCCTTGCCATCAAGTACTGCAGCATCTTCACAGTGTTTTGCACACATGCCAAAAATAAAACCAGGACATCTTTGATCTCCTTTCTATCAATTTCAGAGCCCGCAGGCTGGCAGATAGCTGAGGGGGAGAAAGCTCTTTGTGTAAGCTATTTTTTGCTGCCTCCTCCACCCACCTACACACAAAGAAGCCAGGGGAATTGGCAGAGCCGTGTGTGTGTTGTGTGCCGCTAGACGTACAAACTCTTATGAACTGATTAATACAGATAGCGATAACATGAGAAGTAATTACATTATGTACAGAACCAGTTGAAGACCTTAGGGCGTTTATAGTCCTGGTGGTCACATTGTGCCATAGATTTACAGTAGTTCAGGGAGAGGGATTATTGTGTGCTAACTGTAGATCTGTTTTCCCGCTGACAGCAGAATATAAACAAAAGAGCATTGAAAAGAAAAAAAAAATGTAACCCCCTCCAATCCACACCAGGCCCTTTGGGTCTGATATGGATTTTAGGGGTGACCCTATGCCAAAAAACAAAAAAACAAAAAAAACCCATTCCAGGCAATTTGGGCTGGTATGCATTTTAAAGGGAACCCTACATCAAAAAAATGTTGTCGATTTCCCCCCAAAATTTATAGAAGACCCTCATCTGAGCAATCAACCCAGCAGGCCAGGAAAGGGGGGAGGACAAGTGAGCCCCCCCCTTTTCCCGAACTACCAGGCCATATTCCCTCAACATGGAAGTACACTTTGCCAGGATCGGGGGGGGGGGGGGGGCTGGGGGTGGACGACAGGGGCCTATTTCCCACAACCTTGGCCCGGTGGTTGTGGAGGTGCGGGTAACTTATCACCCACCAAATGACAGTCACTTACCCTCCCCCCCCCCCGCTTCTAAGTAAACATGGGGATGTCATCGGGTAACTCTGCCCCATGATGTCATTCAGACACCTCTCGGAGAAGGTTTAGACTGCATATGTGCCACCTGATAAAAAAAAAAAACAGCCACAAGACGCTGTACAATATATATCACTGGATTATCCGTTGAATTCATCCCTTGTCTTGTGTTGTAGTATCATTTTGTGTTGTAGTATCCTTGGTGCTCTATTTTTTGGGGGGGGGCGGCAAACAAATCACCCGACCCCCCCGTTCGTTCAAGGTCGGCCAAACCCCCCACCCCCCCCGTCGATCGGTGAACAAATCCCCCCCCATCGCTCTCCTGTCCCACTCATCAGCCCCGCACTTACCCCATCCAGGTCGCAGGCAGCTACAGCTGGTTCCCCCTGCATCTCCTTTTCGATTCCTCCCCCCCTGCTCCTAGCCAATACAAGGGCTTGTCCTCTTGGCCAATCGGGTCTTAAGACCCGCTTCCTGATTGGCCAGGAGGAGAAGCAGGAAGACAATAGCGAATATTCATTTGCTATTGTCACACAGCTGGGTGGGCTCAGGGCGCAGTGCTCTGCACCCTGAGCCCACCCTCTTTTGAAGCCAATTAGAGCCTCGGGCTCTAATCGCGTGCTTCAAAAAAAAAAAAAAAACCCTTGAAATCCATGCCTCTGGCGCCCTGCATGTAGATTAGGGGCCGGGCGTATGGATTGGGGGCGGCGCCCCTGCGCCCCTAATGGAGTGGCCGCCACTGCTTTCAACCCTAAACAGACATTTACAGTTATTCTATAAAAGCATGCCCACTTTCTAAACGTCTTTTGAATTTCAGCCTCGTCCTGCATGTCCGTCACAAAAGCAGTTTAATAACATTATCAAACTTACAAGTGAAATTGACACAGTTGTCTGATAGTCTCAGAAATGAAGAAATTATTGAAGGACTTCATTAATTCTCCTTTCAAGTTCCCTGCTGAGTTAAATGTGAAAGGTTCTTTACCGTGCTAGGACCACTATAAATCCAAAGCCGTAATGTCTACCAGACATACACTAAAAGAAAAATGATCAGACTTTACAGGCACAAAAGAGGGGCACAAATAGATTGCTATAAAATCATATAAAAATATTATTATTCCAGATAACCACAATAAAATCGCATAGCAGCCCATAGGACATAAAAACATAGCCTATAAGCAATAGTAAATGAGTACCAGCTGCGACATACTGTATCTGTCACAGTAATATTCATTCTTAAAGTATATGTAAACCCTCACCTTGTAAAACAACCCATTCAATTTAAATGACATAATTACATAGTAGGTGAGTTTGAAAAAAGGCACAAGTCCATCAAGTCCAACCTATGTGTGTGATTATGTGTCAGTATTACATTGTATATCCCTGTATGTTGCGGTCATTCAGGGGCTTATCTAATAGTTTTTTGAAACAATTGATGCCCCCCCCCCCCCGCGCTAAAACCACCACTGTGGAAGGGAATTCCACATCCTTGCCGCTCATAAGAAATGAAGGACAAAACATTTGTGGATAAATATAAAAAAATATATATAAATACCTTTTTTTTTTTCCTATTTACATATGCATAAGGAGCCGAGAGAGCCGGAGGAGGAAAAACCACAGCACACTGATCTTCCAACCTGAATGGCTGTGTGGGAGGTGGGGGGCATGTCAGGACAAGCCACATCATTGGAGGAGAGCAGGCTGCGTTCTCAGCAAAGCTATGGAACTGACCACGCTGTGCTCTCATGCTTAGCGTGGTTAATTTTCATAGAAAAGCAGAGGGACTTGCAGGAACACCAGAGATTTCACACAAAGGAAGAATACAAAGAGAACAGGATACTTTTTCATACAAGTATATGGTACAGCAGGCATGTATCAGGAATATATAATTTTGGGTTTACATATTCTTTATTGGACCTTTTAGTACTATGTACATTTATAAAAATTATAGTCTGTGGAGATAAGTCCTTAATGAGTCAATGTTTCTTGTTTCGCTTCTTCAGGAAGGAAAAATGCAGTGGTCTCTATCCAAAGAGAGAACCATTAACCATTTGAAACAAATATTACAAAATCTTGTGACAACATAGTAATTGCACATAATACACACCTTCAATCTACAAGTGTGGCTGACAGTGGATAACTCCCTAGGCGGCACTCAGACATGAACAAGGCGGGCAGTGGGAAGGTGACAGTACAAAAACGCACTATAAAGATCAAAAATATACAGCTTGTTATAATGTACCTGTAGCGCCATCCCTGTGAGGGCCGCTGGAAGATGACTGACCCCAAAGGTTGCCATGACCTTGCAAGCCTCCCGACACCTCTGACACCCTGGGTTTTACATATTTCAAAGTGATAATACAATTACACAGACACCAGACTGTAGCAAAATAAAGAAGTATTTTAATTAAGGTTCTTGAAGTAGATAAGAACAAAATTAGCTTAGGCAAATATCTTTCAGTGTTAAACTCTTACTCTTAAAGAGGGAGTCCACCTAAACCGCCTAAAAAAAAAAATATTAAAAGCCAGCAGCTACAAATACTGCAGCTGCTGACTTTTAATAAATGGCCACTTACCTGTCCCAGGGTCCAGCGATGTCGGCAGCCGACGCCGAGAACCCTCTCGGTTCTCGGCAGCTGCCGCCACCATCCTAGGTGAGGGAATCAGGAAGTGAAGCGTTGCGGCTTCACTTCCCGGTTCCCTACTGCGCATGCACGAGTCGCGCTGCGCATCGTAACTGGTCCCCCCTTTCTCCTGGGACCTGTGTGTTTCCCAGGAGACAGCGCGGAGGGACAGGAAGAGGCATAGACTCCCATGGGAGTCTATGCCGGAAGTGGGTGCAAATACCTGTCTTAGATAGGTATCTGCACCCCCCTCCCCCCTGAAAGGTGCCAAATGTAACACCGGAGGGGGGGAGGGTTCCGAAAAGCGGAAGTTCCATTTTTGTGTGGAACTCCGCTTTAATAAACATGCAAAGGGTATGCAATGCAAAGACAATCACAGTAAGTCAAACAGTAGTAACCAGTAGGTCCTGAAAGAACCTATGACCCCAGGTATAAAAGGGAAGAGAATGATCTTTTATGTCAGACTGCTCTCTTCAAATCCTGATGCCATGGGCCCAACAAGTTTGTAGCACCATTATAAAATGACAAGTCTACTCATTGAGTAGAATTCCCCTTAACGAGTGCAGATATTGTGCACAGAGTCCTTTAAGTGGGGGGAGAAAGGAGAATGGAGAAGTCCTAGTTTAACAAGGGCCCAGAAGGATTGCTGTGCAATGGCGACCAGCAACAGAAAATAGCATGTGTAAAGTGTTTCCTTTTTGAGGCTTTAATGTAAAGAGATGGAATAAAGGTGTCTGCATGCAGTGTCTTTGTAAGGTGTACAAAGAGTGGCCGTCTGTCCGCTCACCAATCCGGATGATACCAAAGCTCAAGGGAATAGAATGTACCGGAACAGGCTCTTGAAAAATCTGCCACCACTGAAGGGTGCCTGGCTGTGCACCTAGCCACACTGGGAGTCTGCTGTAACTGTACCGAGGACAATGGATATGGTGGATATGCTTGCTCACTCACTGGAGGCTCTCCACTCTGCCTAGGCTGCGGCCTTGCTCACATTCCCTGGAGTGGCCAGGTCCCTGCTCTCAGCTGAAGGCCGTTCCCCCAAGAGAAAGACACCTCCCCGGACCAGGCTATTTATGTCCTCAGCCAGGATTCTTCTCTCTCTCCCAGCCGGCTGGAACTTGTAGTCTGCAGCAGTCTGGCTCCAATGCAAATCCTGGCTCCGCGGACCACATATCCCACGATCCCTTGCTCTCAGCTGTGGTCTCTGCTTGCTCTGCATTCAGGAGATGAGGACACAGTGTCCAGGCCGAACAGTAGAGGAAAACAGGCTCCCTGCAGCTGGTGTTACAGAATGTCCCACAATGACACAGACAAAGATATCCAGCACCTAACTACACACCTGTATATTAATTTACAAAAGCATGAATTTGCTGGTACACATTTATGCCACTTACACCCGACCGGTTTAGCCATCGGAATAAACTCCGAAGGTTTCTCCGACGGAATTCCATTCAAGCGGTCTTGCCTACACTTGGTCAATCTAAAGTCCAACCGTCCAGAACGAGGTGACCTACAACATGTACAACGGGACTAGAAAAAAGAAGTTCAATAGCCAGTAGCCAATAGCTTTCGTCTCGTACTTGCTTCAGAGCATGCGTCGTTTTTGTTCTGTCGGAAAAGCATACAGACGAGCGGTTTTCCCGGAAATATTTAGAGCATGTTCTATTTCTAGGTCCGTCAGAATTTTGGGAAAAAAAAAAGTCAGATGAGGCATACACACGATCGGAAAAGACGATGAAAAGCTTTTGTCTGACTTTTTCTGTCGGACGTTCCGCTCATGTGTACGGGGCATAACTATTGCATATAGGCAATACTTTTATGATTTTTGAGGGTTGTGTCGATTTCACTTGTAAGTTTGATAATGTTATTAAACTGCTTTTGTGACGGACATGCAGGACGAGGCTGAAATTCAAAAGAAGTTTAGAAAGTGGGCATGCTTTTATAGCATAAATGTAAATGTCTGTTGTTTAGGGTTGAAAGGATACTCCAACACGAGACAAAGGGTGAGTTCAATGGATAATACAGTGATATATACTTTACAGGGCCTTGTGGCTGTTTCTGACAGCAATTGTGTCTGTGGGTAAAAGCAGATATCCATGGCTAATCTACAGGTCTGGGCTGAACTGAACCTAACTGAAATTCTCCCCTATATGTTAGTTAAGATAAGCCAAGAAATTGACCTAAATTCTCCTGAAGTTTTCCATGTGTAATTTCCTCTTAATCTAGGCCTGGTCCTGGAAGGAGAATGTCCTGGAATCGGGAACATCAGGTCGATACACAGTGGAAACAGTCAGCACAGACGAAGGTGTCATCTCCACCCTGACCATCAGCAACATTGTGCGAGCCGACTTCCAAACCATATACAACTGCACAGCCTGGAACAGCTTTGGCTCAGACACGGAGATCATTAGACTCAAAGAACAAGGTGAGGGGGCATCTTATACATGTAATAGAATATAAACTCTAAATTCAAAGACTTTAAGGTGCCTTTGCCGATCCTGTTTTGAACAGCATGGTAAACAGCCCAGCCAGGCATTCAAATGCAAATATATACTGTGTGTGTGTATACAGTATCTCACAAAAGTGAGTACACCCCTCACATTTTTGTAAATATTTTATTATATCTTTTCATGTGACAACACTGAAGAAATGACACTTTGCTACAATGTAAAGTAGTGAGTGTACAGCCCAGTCTCCAAAGGGAGGGGATCATGCTCTGCTTCAGTATGTCACAGTACATGTTGGCATTTATGGTTCCCTCAATGAACTGTAGTTTCCCAGTGCCGGTGTTCTGACATATAGTGTCCTCCTATCAGATAGTGTCCGCCCCGTACTGCGCAGGCGCAGCGCCTGTGCAGTACGGAGGAGCAGGAGATGCCGAAAATGTCCGAAGTTGATCAGCTGACCATCAGCTGTACACGGCGCTCGGGCACCTGTTAGCGATGGCTGTGTAAGAGGGCCCCTCGCGGGCTCGCTTCGCTCGCCACGCTTCGGGCACGGCCTCGCTGCGCTCGGCAACTATTTATTCTAACTCTATGTCCACTTGGATAGTAGGGAATGATCCTGGACATAGGGTAAGAATAAATGCGCAGGCGCCGTGTACAGCTGACGATCAGCTGTTGAACTTCGGAGACTTTCGGCGTCTCGTTTGTCCTCCGTACTGCGCCTGCGCAGTACAGGGCGGACACTTTTGGATAGGGGACTGTATTCGATAAGACACCGGCAGCACTCATGCAGCCCCAGACCATGACACTCCCACCACCATGATTGACTGTAAGCAAGACACATTTGTCTTTGTACTCCTCACCTAGTTGCCGCCACACACGCTTGACACCATCTGAGCCAAATAAGTTTATCTTGGTCTCATCAGACCACAGGACATGGTTCCAGTAATCCATGTCCTTAGTCTGCTTGTCTTTAGGAACCTGTTTGAGGGCTTTCTTGTGGGCTTCCTTCTGGGATGACAGCCATGCAAACCAATTTGATGCAGTGTGTGGCATATGGTCTGAGCACTGACAGGCTGATTCCCCCACCTCTTCAACCTCTGCAGCAATGCTGGCAGCACTCATACATCTATTTCCCAAAGACAACCTCTGGATATGACGCTGAGCATGTGCACACATCTTCTTTGGTTGACCATGGTGAGGCCTGTTCTGAGTGGAACCTGTCCTGTTAAACCGCTGTATGGTCTTGGCCACCGTGCTGCAGCTCAGTTTCAGGGTCTTGGTGATCTTCTTGTAGCCTAGGCCATCTTTATGTAAAGCAACAATTCTTTTTTCAGATCCTCAGAGTGTTCTTTGAGAGAGTGAGAACGATAACACCAACTTGAACACACCTGCTCCCCAGTCACACCTGAAACCTCGTAACACTAACGGGTCACATGACACGGGGAGAGAAAATGGCTAATTGGGCCCAATTTGGACATTTTCACTTAGGGGTGTACTCACTTTTGTTGCCAGCAGTTTAGACATTAATGGGTGTGTGTTGAGTTATTTTGAGGGGACAGCAAATTTACACTGTTATACAAGCTGTACACTCACTACTTTACATTGTAGCAAAGTGTCATTTCTTCAGCGTTGTCACATGAAAAGATATAATAAAATATTTACAAAAATGTGAGGGGTGTACTCACTTTTGTGATTATATATATATAATATATATATAATTTTCTTTTTTTTTTAGCCAAATTTGATAACGACTTCCTAAAAGTAATATATTCTAAATCTGTCAGGAACTATTTTTTTTCCTCTATCTCCCTGTTGAGTAGTTCTCCCTTTTCCTTTGTAATTCCCCTTTATGTTATGGTGTATATATAAGTCAGTCACTGATAAGAAATTCAAGGGTTTTAATATCCACCTCATGTTAAACGGTGACTGATGCTTTTGATCGCAGTCACTTGGGATAAGATTTAAATAGACGTTTTCTGATTGTAAAGGGCATCAATTGATGTGATATAAATCCCCTTTTACTCTCCAAATCCACCTCATCATGAGCAGTGATCAGCATTTAACACACAGGAAATATAGAACACTTGTAAGCTATTACACAGAGTACGATAACTGAAGAACCGGGAAACGAGACAGCCCAACTGCAAAGATATTGTAGATTTTCTGCTTTATATTAAGTGTTCATCTACAACTGTTTTTGCATTCTATAGAATAGTAATATATATTTTATATATATATATATACACACACACACACACATTATATTACCAAAAGTATTGGGACACCTGCCTTTACACGCACATGCATTTTTTTGTCATCCCAGTCTTCGTCCATAGGATTCAATATTGAGTTGGCCCACCTTTTGCAGCTATAATGGCTTCAATTCTTTTGGGAAGGCTGTCCACAAGGTTTAGGAGTGTGTCTATGGGAATGTTTGACCATTCTTCCAGAAATGCATTTCTGAGGTCAGGCACTGATATGGACAAGAAGGCTTGGCTCCCAGTCTCCACTCTAATTCATCCCAAAGGTGATCTATCGGGTTGAGGTTGGGACTCTGTTCAGGCCAGCCAAGTTCCTACACCCCAAACTCCCTCATCCATATCTTTATGGACCTGTGCACTAATCCAAATAATTTGGTGGAGGAGATATTATGGTGTGGGGTTGTTTTCCTAAACCTTGTGGACAGCCTTCCCAAAAGAGTTGAAGCGTTATAGCTACAAAGGGTGGGGCAACGCAATATTGAACCTAGCAGACTAAGACCGGGATGCCATTAAAGTTCATGTGCGTGTAAAGGCAGGTATCACAATACTTTTGGCAATATAGTGTATGTAAATCTTGTGTAATAATTTCGGAAGGGAAGACCCTCACCATGCCAACATCCAAAATATATATATATATATATATAAGGATTGAACAAGTCAAAAAATTGGTGGACTTTGTGGGCACATAGTGAGAGGGAGAACCAAAAAAAAGGTATACATTTTATTAATAAAATGTATACTCCCACTCATTATGTGTCCACAAAGTCTACCAATTTTTGACTTGTTCAATCCTTATATGTGTAATAATTTCCTTTCACTTCCTATCCCACAGGCAAAACAGGAAGTGGGAGCAAATCCCTCCAAAGTGAAGGTATCCTTGAATGTCAACAGAACTAGTGTCCCCATTGGTGTCTGTGTACACCTGACCATCACCTGACACCTGACCATCACTCCTATATGAGCTTGTTGGATATCCCATTCCAAACTATGAGCACTAATATGGAGTTGGCATCTTTTAAAGCCATAACCGCCTCCAATCTTCTGGAATGACTTTCCACAAGATTTTGCATTGTAGCTGTGAAATTTGTGCTCATTTGTGAGGTCAGGTTGTGATGTTGGACATGAAGACCTGGCTAGCAATTGTTGTTATAAGTTCTTCCAAAGGTGTTCAGTAAGGTTGAGATCAGGGCTTTGTGCAGGTCATTCGAGTCCCTCTACACCAAACTGGTCCAACCATATCTTTATGGGGCTGACTATGTGCTTAAGGTCACAGTCATGCTGGAACAGAAACTGGCCTTCCTCAAACGGTTACCAAAAGGTTTTAAACATACAATTGGCTAAAATGGACACTGGAAAGACTCAAAGCTCAATAATTCAGAGGGATGTCCACATACTTTTTTGCCAAATAAGTAAGTGTGATGGTCAGCTGTCCACAAAACTTTTGGCCATATAATGCATGTACATTCTTACTTTACCCATGCCAGCTTTTTGACATACTGCAGTTCCAACTAGCCGTTTGGATGGGTTATTCTTTCAATTTCCCAATTTATGTGCTTCAGTCCCAAGTTGCTGTCAAAAAATGTAATGTACACTGCAACGGAATGTGCAAGCACATTCTTATGTGACTCATGATAGAGGGAGAAGCCACCCAAGCTGTTAGCCAAATAAAGCTCAACAATTTGAATCATGGAGCATGGCCCTTTTATGCTTGGGTCAAATCTAAAAAAGCCTTTGCTGTTCATTTTCTGTAAAGATTTTACTACAGCAAAAAAAGAAAGAAAAGGCTACAAAAAAAAAAAAATATTTGGATTAAAATGTCAGCCAACTGTTACTTGGACCTGTACCCAAATATTAACATAAAGCTATGACCGTAATCCTATCTAAGATACTTACTTTTACTGTTTGTTCCCTGTAGTGGTGCTCATATAACCAAAAGCCTGGATGCCTAGCCTTGGTCATATGATCTATGTTAAAATGGTGGGGTCAAAGTTTAGGTTAATGTTATACATCCATGTGTAAACAAGCATTAGGCTGACACTTGAATACAGGATCACTTTAGTAAGTGAAAAGCTCCATAAAGCGGACCACTGAGAAAGGACTAGTTTGTGATAGGGGTCCTAATAAACACAGGAAAAGTTGAAAATGCTTTATGCCATTTTTAGTCATCATGTACAGTACTATTACAATGTAGTCCTGTCTAAGTACCACCTATACTTTACTACCAGTGTCTAAAATCCATCCTGCCAAGTCTCTGCTACAGAATGCTATACTATGCACACACCTAGTAACTGAGAGATCATCATTCACCAACACACCTATCTCAAAATAGTCCCCTTGTATAAAGTGTCTGATTCTGTTGTCTGTTTCTCATTTGTCTATTGCATCCAGATTGCCACTGTATGTATTTATATTGAGACAGACAGAAAGAGAGAGATACCCCATATAGGTATATCCATACCTAAGGCCATAGAGGTATGCACAGTACCTAAGACCCTTTAATATTTAATTCAGGGTAAAGTAGTAGGCTCTCTGAATAGCTCACCCCCTTCCCCTGCCACTTGTTAGGGAGTTTAGTTGATCCTTTGTGTTAGCAGGGGCAACACCTGACAACAAGCAGAATATATATAAAGCAGTTTACATCCTTAGAACAGATCTTCAAAGCTAACAGTAAACAGAAGCAGAGTAAGCAGGCAGATGGTTAGGTCAGGCGTCGGTAAACAGAGTCCCATTTCCAGACAGGTATAATGAAAAAATGGCTGACAATAGCAAAGATAACATGCCAATAATCGTTATAAGCACAAACAATTTGAGGGAAAACATAGTCCAAACAATGCACAAGAATAATCCAGGGTAGTAACAGTTAAGTGCCATACACAAGATCAGAATATTGTACAAAAAATACCCCTTTCAACACGATTGTATGATAATCTGATTGTTGGTACACAGCTGTCGTCTGAAATTTTCCGCAGGGACAAACACAAAACATTTTCTTGTACGATACCAGATTATACCTTTTTCGTTTAATCAGTACAGTTTTCCTCCAAAAATACATTACAAATACACAACAACACATTACATCACTTCTCAATTTTTATTTTGTCATACAAGAACTTTCGTACTTTTAACCTATTTGTTTTCGATATGGAGATTAACATCCATAAAAAAAAAAAACGGATGATCATTCGTCCGATAATCTCATCGTGTGTACCAGGCTTTAGACAACAGTCAATCCTCTATCCAGGGCATGAGCCAACAGACAAACCTTTTGATCAGGGATAGGTATGAAGATGTGTGGTCCCTTTAATATTCACTAATGAGGGCAGGTGTGCACAGTAGAGACCTGGGCTGCAGTGCTGAATAATGACCAGCAGGTGGTGAAGGTTCAAGGATGTCTGTTACACTGTTCTTTGCCGCTGTTTGGTCAGATTAGGCGACCCGGCAAATTGTGTAACGGAAGTGACGTCCTGTCACGGCCATCTTGGTACACCCCACACTCGGCCACAGTAAGGATGCAGTCAGAAGGTGGCAAGCAGACATCTTTATACACCCTCCGGAGCCTTGCATTTCACTCTTATTTTTACCAGTAAACTGAGCTCACTTAGTGAAACACAGTATTTAAAAATCCTGTTTTGATGTTGAATTTTAAAAGCAGTGGTGTTCTGTCAGATCAGCAAACCTCTGAGATCAGCACGCTTGCCGCTGCTTTTAAAATTCAACATCAAAGCACTCAGACGGATTTAAAACCACTGTATTTCACTCTATAAACTCAGTTTATTGGTAAAAATAAGTGTTAAATGCAAGACTCCGGTGGGTGTAAAAAGATGTCTGCTTGCTGCCTTCTCACTGTATCCTTACTGCAGGCCAAGTGTGGGGTGTACCAAGATGGACACAACAGAACGTCACTTCCTGTAACAAAAATTGATGGGTCGCCTAATCTGACGAAACACCTGCCACAGCCCTGAAGAGATAACATTGTGTATGCTTAGCATTCTGGATTTCCAGCAGTGCAAGGTCACAGTGCTTACTAGAAGAACACTAAACCATTCTTTTGCCATTTGCAATATGGGAGAATGCAAGCGACAATCTGATTGCTTGCAATAGGCAACAATAACGCGAGAACTGTTCTTCTGTAGATGTTTTTATGCACTACACAAATACATTTTACTGATTTACCAATCAGCTATAGCTCACTAAGTGTAAAAGAAAAAAATCGGCATTCTGTGAAATAGCCTTTTATGATTTTCCCAATCCAAACCTGTCGTGATTTGCATATCTGCACAGAAATTTGGGCATCTGACATTAACTTTGATGTGCAGCTTGTTGTTCTATGCTAGCTGCCAAAAGCAAGGCACCAAACTGTCAGTCACTAAAATTGTTTTTATGGGAGTACTCGACAGGAAGCCAGCTTCATCCTGGAAAATATTCCCTCACCCCACTATAACATCTTCACTTTAAATATCAACGATTCTGATTATATGAAATTTTTACACAACAGAGAATGTAGTTAAAACCTCTTTTACATAAACCAATTTGCAAGATCTGCTCAATGGCCCTTTAAAGACATGACACTGACAGAAAGTGCTGTAAAATAAAAGCCATCGCCTGTCACAAGGATGACAGTGAATAATTCCTATTAGGACAATCTCTAGGACTGGACACATGAAATGTATGTGTTAATATATTACAACATTGTGTTTGCAATGCTGTCTAGTTTTGTAACACGTCTCCATCCCCAGCTATCTCACAGTGCCCGCAGGACTGCAAAGGCGCGACCTTGCCAGTCAGAAGTAGCCGACACTGGCGTCCCAGAGTGTTTATACTCACTGTAACATCGTCACCTGCAAATACTGCAGCTGATACACAAGGAAAGGAAATGAAGGCGATTTGTTAAGGAAGTTTAGTGTATTGGATGTTTGACTTGTGTAATGCTTCGCTGCCAGAGGGGGCTGTAACATATTACATTTACAACAGTTTATCACTGTGGCTTCATTACATTGTCTGTAAGGTTATTATGGCTGGCTAATGTAGTAGAAAGACTAAGGTGCCTTCAAGGTGAAATCTGACAAAGACCTGGAAGATTGGAAGAGTTTTGCAGACAGCACAGAAGCTCTTTTGCAGCTGACAATCGGAGATGAAGGAAAAACTCAAGCGGCCATTTTCAGTTAGCAGAGAAACAAGTTTGCAAATGGTTTGTTTAAAAGAAATATGCGACCAGAACCAGAATAACTGTGTGATAAGGCTCCCACAGAAGCACCCAACCCATTCTGGAAACAAAGCGCTATTAAACCCAAAACGTAATATATTGCAGCTTTCCAACCATTAGATGCGGTGGCTGCATCAGTTTGTTTTTCTTATCCCTATGCTTTATGCTTTAGGTGATCTGGCCAGTAACACAACTCCGGTATTAGTGAGACACAAAATAAAATAAAAAAGCACAAAAGGAAATCTCAACTACTCCTATATACCACTCCGGACCTCCCCCTAGGAAGCTTAGTGGCCATACCTTGGCCCTGACCTATATTGGGGATTTTTGGCACGGTTGCACTGTCTAAATCAGGTATCTCGGATGATAAATAAAAATCGGAGACCCCAGGATTTAGTTGTCCTCTGAGTTATTGTTAAATCATAAAGACAATACGTGGGAAGCACAAAGAAACTCTTCTATGAGGACAACCCGGTGCTAAAGGTATAAATCTTTATTCAAATGACTATCCAAAGTTAAACAAATACATCTAAATTAAATGTCAAACAACATTCTTATGTTCTGGGAATAAGGGTTGTTGCTTGACATTTAATTTAGATGTATTTGTTTAACTTTGGATAGTCATTTGAATAAAGATTTATACTTTTAGCATCGGGTTGTCCTCATAGAAGAGTTTCTTTGTGCTTCCCACGTATTGTCTTTATGATTAGTGAGACACAACTCTGGATGAATGAGAACAGGAGGGACATCAGACAGCAGCATTATCAGTGTGGGGCAGAAAGTGGTGTTTAATGTATTAGCAGCTTTAAATACACTAACAAATTGAAGGCAAACGCCAGCTCCCACTTTATAATTAGTTACAGATCAAGGTAAAGGGGCAATCACAGCGGGCCCTTTACCAGTGATCAGCTGTCAGCCAGGGACAGCTGATCACAAAAGTAAACAGAAGGCGGTTATGTTTTTTGTTTTTTTTTCCTCACGCTGTCAGTGAAGAAAAGAAGCCATTAACCCATTCCCGCCGACCGTACGCACATATGCGTACTCGGCTTTCCGGGGTTATACCGGGATGATGCCCGCAGCTGCAGGCATCATCCCGGTACCGTTGTTTTCAGCGGGCGATCGGCTACCCATATATAACAACCGATGCGGCTAAAAGCCGCTCGGTTGTTATACCGGAGGAGCGGGAGGGGACATCCCCCCCCTCCCGCCGCCTCCCGCCGCTGTTACCGGGCCTCCCGTGCAATCGGGAGTCCCGGTGTCCGTTCGGCTGCCTTCGGCGGCTGGGGGCAGACTGGAACGAAGCTGCGAGCGGCTTCGTTCCAGCCTTCTTGTTGAAAACGCGGAAGCGACGTCATGACGTCACTTCCCGTTTACTCGGCTGCCAATGGCGCCGAATTTAAAAAAGTACACAGTATTCAGAATCGCCGTTTTCGGCGATCTGAATACTTTGAAGTGTAAAGGAGGGATGGGGGGTCTTTTAGACCCCCGATCCCTCCATAAAGAGTACCTGTCACCACCTATTACTGTCACAAGCGATGTTTACATTGCTTGTGACAGCAATAAAAGTAAAAAAAAAAAAAAAATTTTAAAACGCAATTTATAAAAGTACAAAAATAAATAAAATAAATAAATAAAAAAAAAAAATTTTTTTTAAAGTGCCCCCGTCCCCGCGAGCTCGCGTAGCGAAGAAAACGCATACGGAAGTCGCGCCCGCATATGTAAACGGTGTTCAAATCACACATGTGAGGTATCGCCGCGATCGTCAGAGCGAGAGCAATAATTCTAGCCCTAGACCTCCTCTGTAGCTCAAACCTGGTAACCGTAAAAAAATTTTAAAGCGTCGCCTATGGAAATTCATAGGTACCGTAGTTCGTCGCCATTCCACGAGTGCGTGCAATTATAAAGGGTGACATGTTTGGTATCTGTTTACTCGGCGTAACATCATCTTTCACATTATACAAAAAAATTGGGGTAACTTTACTGTTTGGATTTTTTAAAATTCATGAAAGTGTCACTTTTCCAAAAATTTGCGTTTAAAACACCGCTGCACAAATACTGTGTGCTAAAAAATATTGCAACAATTGCCATTTTATTCTCTAGATTCTCTTCTAAAAATATATATATAATGTTTGGGGGTTCTAAGTAATTTTCTAGCAAAAAATACGGATTTTAACTTGTAAACACCAAATTTCAAAAATAGGCTTAGTCATGAAAGGGTTAAACCAGCTTCAGTTAGAGCAGTGGTTCTCAACTCCTGTCCTCAGGGCCCACTAACAGGCCAGATTTTAAGTATTACCTTGGGGAGATGCAGACTAGAATACTGCAATCGCTAAGCAGCAAATTATATCACCTGTGATGATTTCAGTTATCTTGCAAACTCGGCCAGTTAGTGGGTCCTGAGGACAGGAATTGAGAACCATTGTGTTAGAGGGACATCGGTCCCCTTAATGCCCACCAGGTCTGCTAATCAGTGCCCTCTAGTGCTGCTAGTAAGTGTCCACCAGTGCCATCTATCAGTGTCCATCAGTACTGCTAATCAGTGCCCATTAGTGCTACCAATCAGTGCCCATCAGTGCCTCATCATCATAGTCACTTATCAGTGCCGCCAATCAGTGCCCATTAGTGCCTCATTATCATAGTCACTTATCAGTGCCACCTCTCTTTGCCGCCTATCAGTGCCCAGTAAGTGCCACCTATCAGTGCAGCCTCATCAGTGCCCATCAGTGCAGCCTATCAGTGCCCATCAGTGGCACCTCATCAGTGTCCATCACTGTAGGAGAAAAATTACCTGTTTGCAAAGATTTATAACAAAATACGAAAAACTTTTTGTTTTGTTTTTCTCAAAATTTTTGATTGTGTAGCAAAAATCTAAAAACCCAGTGGCGATTAAATACCACCAAAAGAACGCTCTACTTGTGTGAAAAAAATGATGAAAAATTTCATATGGGTACAGTGTTGCATGACTGCACAATTGTCATGCAAAGTGTGAGAGTGCTGAAAGCTAAAAATTGGCCTGGGCAGGAAGGGGGTATAAGTGCCCAGTAAGTAAGTGGTTAAATGCAAGCAGTGAAAGTACCTGAATCTGACCTGGTATGTCCCTCAGCAGAGCTGTGGTTTGCATTCATAACTAGTCCGCACAGCACAAACACACAGAGTCACAATTAATTACAAACCATAACTTGTCAGCCTAGGAGATGCCTATCTTACATTTCCCCTAAATTTTTCCAAAGTGGGCAGCAGCGTCTCTGGCATAGCTGACAGTCACAGCGAGGGGTTAAAGATGTGCGATTGTTGGAGGGCTTCCAATCCAGCTCAGATTTTATTAAATGCTGGGGCAGGCAGGTGGAGAGTTCTCATTAAAATAAGATTTATAGACGTTGCTGTCATGTAGATTGAATCGGAACTAAATGAACTGCTGAGAATTAGCCTTGGGCACCTTCCAACCTAAGCAGAGCCAGTGCCCGCCTGGTCAGACGGGTGTCAGTAACACTGCAGAGGATTTAAATCTGGATGAACTAAGGCAAAGATGCTTTGGCTGATAGATATAAATAGTTACAGATGCAGATTTTGTAATACGCTGGCATGTTATCATTTTGGGATATAGATGCTTTTTGTGGCCTCGTGATATATATTATTTTAATTGAAATTCTAATATTTATGCTGTCACACGCAGCCAGGGAAAATGAGCAAAGCTTGTAGAGGCCGTTATAGTTTTCATTGCAACAATTCCCCAATTGCATTCCGCTCAAACTGAAATTGTTCGTTTTAAGTGACATTCCTGGGGTTATCTACAATACTGAACTGTAAGTGTAGCCTTTAACACTTTTTGCTTTGAAAAGGCTCAATATTTTGAAAAATGTGAAATCTTATAGAACCCATTCAGGCTCAAAAGTGGTCAGTGGTTCTACACTTTACAAAATAACAGTTACTTAAAAATACATCTGTGCTGTAGGCTGCCGTCATAGACCTCTGCTTCTGCCATCAATGACCTCTACTATATGCCTGGTTGTTGTTTACTCTCTGACTTCAGTACTTTGTAGATAAGACATTGGCTTAGCTAAAGAGACAACATAGATGCTGCCTGTTTATGAGTTGTGTTTAGTTTTACATACAGTTTGGACTTCATTATTCCGATAAGGGAGGAGCCATGTGTGTAGCTTTTATCCTGAGCTATTGAGGTCTGTAAGTTAATGTTATTTGTTTATTCCTGACCTTAATAGATGCTGTGCAAAAATAGTACAAAATACCCTTTAAAGTTTGTCCAAGGTCAATAATTCAAAAAATGAGGTATAGAAACCGTTTTGAATCGAAGGCCTTTTTTTTTTAAGTGGAAGAAAAGTTTAAAGTGATTTTAAAGGCAGAAGGTTTTTTATCTTAATGCATTAAGATAAAAAACATTCTGTGTGCAGCAGCCCCCCTAATACCTGAGCCCAGCTACAGCCAGTGCTGTTGTAGGAGTATCTTGGCTGTCCGAGACTCCCCTCCTCATTGGCTGAGACGGCAGCGTGGCGCCATGGGCTCCCACTGCTGTCAATCAAAGTCAGTCAGCCAATGAGGAGAGAAAGAGGGCGGGGCCGGGTTTCCGTGTCTAAATGGACACAGGGAGCTGCGGCTCGGCTCAGGTGCCCCCATAGCAAGCTGCTTGCTGTGGGGGCCCTTCAACAGGAGGGAGGGGCCAGGAGCATAGAAGAGGGACCTGAGAAAAAGAGGATCTGTGCAAATCCACTACACAGAGCAGGTAAGTATAACATGTTAGCTATTTTTAACTAAAAAAAAACGAGACTTTACAACCACTTTAACAAACTAGACTTAAAAATATTTCCTCCCCATCCTCCTATCTATCCTGCCTACTCAGTGTAAAAAAGATCTGTATGCTTACATATTTTTAATCCGCTACCATTTTTCGTCTGATCATGTGATCCTGCTGCTCCGGCTTCCCTGTGAGTGGATGCTGCAGGGGAGAGGAGGGAGTGCTGGGTCATCGGTGGGGTCAAACCTATGGGTGAGGTCACAGCTCTGGGAATTCACAGTTGTTATCAAGTGCTCCCTTAATCAGGGGAACAAGAGCTGCAAGATCATGTGACTAGACCAGAGTGAATTAAAAACAGATTAGTACACAGATTTTTGTTTTTTTTATAGAGGATAAGTAGGATAGGTAGGAAGAGGGGGGAGAGAACATTTTTAATAATGCAGGCATCATCCCGGTACCGTTGTTTACAGCGGGCGATCGGCTACCCGAGTATAACAACCAATGCGGCTAAAAGCCACTCGGTTGTTATACCGGAGGAGCGGGAGGGGACATCCCCCCCTCCCGCCGCTGTTACCGGGCCTCCCGTGCGATCGGGAGGCCCGGTGTCCAATCGTCTGCCTTTGGCGGCTGGGGGCGGGCTGGAACGAAGCTGTGCGCGGCTTCGTTCCAGCCTTCTCATTGTAAATGTGGAAGCGACGTCATGACGTCACTTCCCGTTTACTCGGCTGCCAATGGCGCCGAATTTAAAAAAGTACACAGTATTCAGAATTGCCGTTTTTGGCGATCTGAATACTTTGAAGTGCAGAGGAGGGATCGGGGGTCTTTTAGACCCCCGATCCCTCCATAAAGAGTACCTGTCACCACCTATTACTGTCACAAGGGATGTTTACATTCCTTGTGACAGCAATAAAAGTAAAAAAAAAAATTTTTTTAAAAAAAACACAATTTATAAAGTAAAAAAATAAATAAAATAAATAAAAAAAAAATTTTTTTTAAAGTGCCCCTGTCCCCGCGAGCTCGCCCAGCGAAGAAAACGCATACGGAAGTCGCGCCCGCATATGTAAACAGTGTTCAAATCACACATGTGAGGTATCGCCGCGATCGTCAGAGCGAGAGCAATAATTCTAGCCCTAGACCTCCTCTGTAACTCAAACCTGGTAACCGTAAAAAATTTTTAAAGCGTCGACTATGGAAATTCATAGGTACCGTAGTTTGTCGCCATTCCACGAGTGCGTGCAATTATAAAGGGTGACATGTTTGGTATCTATTTACTCGGCGTAACATCATCTTTCACATTATACAAAAAAATTAGGGTAACTTTACTGTTTGTTAAAATTCATTAAAGTGTTCCTTTTCCAAAAATTTGCGTTTAAAACACCGCTGCACAAATACCATGTGATAAAAAATATTGCAACAATCGCCATTTTATTCTCTAGATTCTCTGCTAAAAAAAATATATATAATGTTTGGGAACTCTAAGTAATTTTCTAGCAAAAAATACGGATTTTAACTTGTAAACACCAAATTTCAAAAATAGGCTTAGTCATGAAAGGGATAAAATACAGTTAGGCTTTTCTTCCACTTTAATTATTAATTTACAGAAAAAAAGGAGGGTGGGGAGAAAACAGCTACTGAAGAAACAACAACACAATCTTGCTAAGGTGGCTGGGGGAGGATGTTGGTTGTATAAATGTCATATATGTACTGTCTCCAAAAACGCAGGACAAGGTACAGAGGTGTATGAACTGTTTCGTGCATCCCCATGCAGGCAGTCCCATTGCTGTCCATTGGGACACAGCAGCTGCTTGGACACAGCCACTGCTCCCAACTTAAGCATGTCCCGGAACTTACGCTATCTGTGTTTGGGGCCATGCACCTACACCACACAGATGTGAGATCTGTCCTTGCAGCTGCTGCGTCCCAATCAACATGAATGGGAGTGTCTGCACAGGGCTGCACGTAAAACCTGTGCTTTCCTGTGTGAATAAGCATGGCCCTCAATGGGCATACACTTTACTACACCACATGTAAACAAGGCCTTAGTACAAATTTAGCAGGAATTTTAGTTACGGTATGTTATGTTTGTGTGGATTTTAGTGGGGTTTTTTTTTTTTTTAGCGATTTGACAAATATTTGCATTGTTCGACAACTGTGGGGCCTAAAAAATCAATAACACCTTCTTCTTTTTTTATAAGTCACATGCTTTTAGAAAATGTATAATTTATGGGGTCTTTTACCAATTCTAAAAGCTGTAAATGAAAAATGAAAACCTCCAGACTTTTAGAGAAAGTAAGTTACTTTACAGTTTTGTGTAGCTTCAATTTTTTTTATTCTACGGATCACTTGCTTTCAGAAAATATATGGTTGGGGGGGTCTGAAATCTGTAAAGGAAAAATATGACAGTGAGAAGAAATTTTCATCTGTTTTTTATGAGAAAAATTTTGTTCTTTTTTCTGGGACTCTGAAGCAAGAGTAATGCATTATTTGGAGGGACACTAGACAAGGAATTTTGCTCTAGGTGGTGTATCTTTTCAGTTTGTTTTGCACGTTTTCTGCTAAATTAAGCTCTTTTGTATCCTTTACCTATTTTACACATATTTTATACCATTTACTGCCATTTTTTATGCAGAACTTAACATTCAAAACTCTATTTTGGTGTGAAAATAAATAACTGGAAATGAGGCTTGAAAATTCCTGTGAAATAGTGGTAAAATGTGACAAGCGCAAAGAGGGAAAATCTTCCTTTTAAGCACAAGCGAGCCCATGTAAAAAAAGCTGTAAGTATAGAGAGATTGTATGAAAAGAACTGCTTATAGATCTTGGTATACAAGATGCTCAGTCATTTCAGGAGGCATAGTTGAATACATATTATTTGATGTCTGTCTCTGAACGCCAGCTTGAACAGAATTCTGAGTTTAGTTTGAAGGAACCTTTTAGTAACCACCACTTAATCTTGCATCGCACCAAACATAAGATTAGATAAAACCAAAGCATGGCGAATACTGTCAAAGGACTTCTATAAAATGTGTTCTCATATTTATCCCACTGGCTCCATCATTAACAGAGGTAGACTTTCATCATCGTGCACTGAGATTAGTGATTGACCTTACTGGCCACGTCTTTTCTGCATTTCGGATCTTCTTCCCTGAACACACAGGGCCTTAAATGCCAGTCCCGCTCTGTACAGCGATCAGTATATGACAAGCGTTCAGCCCTGTCCATCCACAGCTTATCATATACTTTGACAAGCTACCTGTACCCAGGATGGATGCTGCACCTTTCCCTCTCAGGCATAGTAAAATGCTGGGAGGGACACACTGTAGTTGGACGGCCCTTATAGTATGATAAAAAAAAGGGAAACTAGTGACTTGTAAAAAAAAATGATCTTTTTAACCGTCTGAAGGGTGGCATTCTGACCATCACTGTAAGGGGGCATTCTTTCCACTAACCACCAGTGTAAGTGACACTCTTCCCTCTGATGTTGATTAATTCATTTTAGCTGGGGTTACCTGTGACCTTAAAATTATTTTAAAGGCTCCACTGGGGGAAAAGGTTTGGGAAAGGCTGTTCCAGTGATTGGGTTTCTAACTTTATTAATGTACATACGTTGAAGACTGAAAATAGGACTGTATGGAACTAATTTTTATTTATTTTTTATTTAAAAAAAAACAAAAAACATATACAGTCCTGTGCAAAAGTTTCAGGCGGGTGTGAAGAAATTTTGTAAATTAAGAATGCTTTCAAAAATATACGTATATTTTAATTATTTTTAGCAATTTACAAACTGCAAAGTGAGCACACAGAAGACAAATCTAAATCATATCAATATCTAGGATAACTACCCTTTGGCTTCAAGCCAGCATCAGTTCTTGCACACTTTGTACACGTGCTCAAAGTCAGGGATTTTGTAGGATTAGATTCAGGTGTATGACTAATCAATTATACTAAACAGGTGCTAATCATCATCAATTTTATATGTAAGTTGAAACAGTCAGTAACTGAAACAGCTGGTTAGGAGGTGTAAAACTGAGGGAGGAACAGACAAACTTTTCTACTAAGGTGAGGTTGTTTAAGACAGTTTCATGTCACAGGTAATACACCATGGCAAGACTAAGCACAGCAACAAGACACAAGGTAGTTATACTGCATCAGCAAGGTCTCTCCTAGGCAAATACTTCAAAGCACACTGGGGTTCCAAGATGTGCTGTTTAAGTTCTTTTAAAAGAGCACAAAGAAACGGGCAATATTGAGGACTGCAGACCAGGAAAAGAGATGTGCCCCAAGGGGGATACTATGGGCAGTGTGTCAACGGGGAATTAATGAATGGTGCATGCGTGAAATACACAGTTGAGGTTTAAAAGTTGTATAACAAAAGTTTATTAAGTAACAAGATACACACAAATCTAGGATATAAAATCGCATGAGCGGAAGAGGCAAAAAACAATGGTAATCAAACTGCTAACATGCTAGGTATAGTATCCCAGTAAATACAAATATGACCCGCTGGGCTAGAAATACGATAGCATATAATACTCTACATGTTTCGGAAAGTAAAGAGGTTCTATCCTATCTATATGGTGTATTTCCTTCTTCAGGAGTTTCGGGAAAGCAGTTATGATATTTTTCTATAAAAGAGAAAAAAGGATATATTTGTATATATAGGTATAAGTGGCCAAGTACCTATTGTTGGTGCTTATTACAGTGACCCACTTATACCTATATATACAAATATATCCTTTTTTCTCTTTTATAGAAAAATATCATAACTGCTTTCCCGAAACTCCTGAAGAAGGAAATACACCATATAGAGAGGATAGAACCTCTTTACTTTCCGAAACATGTAGAGTATTATATGCTATCGTATTTCTAGCCCAGCGGGTCATATTTGTATTTACTGGGATACTATACCTAGCATGTTAGCAGTTTGATTACCATTGTTTTTTGCCTCTTCCGCTCATGCGATTTTATATCCTAGATTTGTGTGTATCTTGTTACTTAATAAACTTTTGTTATACAACTTTTAAACCTCAACTGTGTATTTCACGCATGCACCATTCATTCATTGCCCGTTGACACACTGCCCATAGTATCCCCCTTGGGGCACATCTCTTTTCCTGGTCTCCTTTCCGTATTTGGGATGTGGCAGTGATCTCCGGGCTAGCCCAAGCATTGGTTCCTTTCCGAATTGTTATTTTCAATATTGAGGACTGCAGACACAGTGGTTGGCCAAGGAAACCTAATGCAGCACATGAACAATACATCAAGCTTACTTCCCTTTGACATCAGAAGATGTCCAGCATTGCCATCAGCACAGAACAGGCAAAAAGTAGTGGGACCCAGGTACACCCATCTACTGTCCGAAGACATCTGTCCAGAAGTGGGCTTCATAAAAGAACTGCAGCCAAAAAGCCATACCTTTGATGTGAAAACAAGGCCTTCTGTACTCTATCCTAACTATCCTTTTAGGTATGCTGTAAAGCAGTGTTCCGCCCCCCCCCCTACAGAAATTAAAAGTCATCAGCTACACATACTGTAGCTGCTGACTTTAATATTAGGACACTTACCTGTCCTGTAATCCAGCAATGTCGGCACCTCACCCAATGTTTCCATCGGATGTCGAGTGCTGCCGCCGCCATTGTCGGTGAGGAAACCCAGCAGTGAAGTCTTGCGGCTTCACAGCCTGGTCCCTACTGGGCATGTGCGAAGTGCGCTGTGCTCTCGCGCTGGTCCAGCAGCAGGGGAAGGAGGAGGGGGCCGAACATCTGACATACCTCGCCACAGTGAGGTCGGATGGAAGTGGGGACAGGGTACCCTCTCCCCCCTCCCCCACGAAAGGTGCCATATGTGGCGCCGGAGGGGGGAGGAATCAGATAAGCGGAAGTTCCACTTTTGGGTGGAACTCTGCTTTAACTTATCTATTGAGATTTCCTCCTCTTTTGACTCCTATGCAGCCTCAGTCTGGTCAGCTTCTCTTGCTGGTTTACTGGGCAGATTTACTTCACAGCTTTCAGGGATCATTGTTTCTGATGATAGGCTCTTGTCAAAATAAACACTGCTGCTTATTGTCAGTTTGTCAGTCTTTGGGTAGAGGATTCTATATCCCTTACTTTGTTCGTTGTAGCCCACCACAATGCCCTCTATGGCTGTATTCTCCAACCTAGATCAATTTCCGCTTGGGATATAAGCATATAGTCATAGTAGGTGAGGTTGAAAAAAGACACAAGTCCATCAAGTCCAACCTATGTGTGTGATTATGTGTCAGTATTACATTACATATCCCTGTATATTGCGGTCATTCAGGTGATTATCTAATAGGGAATTCCACATCCTTGCCGCTCTTACAGTAAAGAACCCTCTACGTAGTTTAAGGTTAAACCTCTTTTCTTCTAATTGTAATGAGTGGCCACTAGTCTTATTAAACTCTCTTCTCCGAAAAAGTTTTATCCCTAATGGGTCACCAGTACAATATTTGTAAATTGAAATCATATCCCCTCTCAAGCGTCTCTTCTCCAGAGAGAATAAGTTCAGTGCTCGCAACCTTTCCTCATAACTAAGATCCTCTAGACCCTTTATTAGCTTTGTTGCCCTTCTTTGTACACGCTCCATTTCCAGTACGTCCCTCCTGAGGACTGGTGCCCAGAACTGGACAGCATACTCCAGGTGCGGCCGGACCAGAGTCTTGTAGAGCGGTAGAATTATCGTTTTATCTCTGCAGTTGATCCCCCTTTTAATGCATGCCAATATTCTGTTTGCTTTATTAGCAGCAGCTTGACATTGCATGCCATTGCTGAGCCTATCATCCACTAGGACCCCCAGGTCCTTTTCCATCCTAGATTCCCCCAGAGGTTCTCCCCCCAGTGTATAGATTGCATTCATATTTTTGCCACCCAAATGCATTATTTTACATTTTTTTTACATTGAACCTCATTTGCCATGTAGTCACCCACCCCCATATGCTTTACATCTATACACTTTAATGTGCCCTATGCAAGGCTTGATCTATGCTACGTTTCAAATGTGGTGCTTTCAACAGCTTGTGATAGTAGTCTGTTCTGTGGGTATGTTGCAGTCATGACTGTCCCCCCCTTCCCAGCACTTGTTAGGTAGGTTGGCATCTGACAGCATGCACCTGGCCATTTCTATAAAAGTGTGACTTTCCCTTTCACGGTTTTGTTCTGGGGTGTATGGTGTAAGTGTCTGGTGCCCTATATTTTGATTCTTGAGGTACGATTCCTTTTCCTTACTCATGTATTCCCCTTTATTGTTAATGCATATTATTCCTGGTTATCGCTGGAATTTGTTACTGTACATGACTACAAACTCTTAAAGTTTTTCTGATGTTTCATTCTTGTGCTTCATCAGATTAAGTTGTGTATCTAGAATAATCATCAATGAAAGTCAACAGATATCTGTTCCCGCCTGATGTGGACATTTTCATTGGTATACACACATCACTGTGTATGAGCCCCATGGGGCGGGTAGATTTCCTTGAGTGGTCTGTGGGAGTGGAGTACTTGTGGCCTTTGTTTCCATAAAACACTTCCATTTCATCAGCATTTTGCAAGGCAGCATTGTCAAATCTTCTGATAAATTTCTCTTTATAATTTCCTTTATGGCTTTTGGGTTTTGGTGCCTCAATAGTCCATGCCATAGAGGAATGCATTTAGTCTGTATAGGTGTTCATCCAATCTTTCTTTCCGAGGATTTGCTTGTTATTTCAAATTGAACTTGTTAGCAAGGGTTTTCACAAATAGAAGGCTTCTTTCTTGGTCTGGGACATATAGTACAGTTTCCACAAGGATACTTTGCTTGTCGCCTAATGGTGTGATGCAATTCAAGAACCCTTGACAATTATCTTCTGCAGTAATATTTTTCCCATTTGCTAGAAAGACTGGAGTTGATTTATTAAAACTGGAGAGTACAAAATTCGGTGTAGCTCTGCATAGAAACCAATACGTTTCCAGGATTTTTTGTCAAAGCTTAATTGAACAATTCGAAATTAGAAGTTGATTAGGCTACCATGCACAGCTGCACCAGATTTTGCACTCTTCAGTTTTAGTAAATCAACCCTTTTGTCTTTTGCACTTAAATTAATTTTTGTAAAGACGTTCTCCTCATTGGTCATGTGGCTTGTTGCATCTGAGTCTATACACCAACTGTGTGGTATACTTCTCTGAGTCACGTTAAAGGTGTCACTCCATGATGCGCCTGCATTTTCCATTGTGACTGCTTTAATGCTTTATTTTGTGGATGGCTCTCGCCTTCGCTGCTCAGCTTTACAGATTGAACAGTCATTTTTCAGGTGACCAGTTTTTTTACAGTGAAAACATGCTCTGCTTTGCACCCGTGTGTACCTTAAGATCTTTCTCAGTATCTTCATTGTGTATATTTTCCTTCCTTCTGTTATATTCATCAATTAATTTTCCTTTGGCGTATTCTAGTGATAATTCTTGTTCGGGTCTGGCTTCTAGAGCATTATTAAGGGCATTATATGATTCTGGAAGGCTGCATAGCAGTAGCTCCACCACATAGTTATCTTTAACCGCTTCCCGACCAAACGCCGCAGTTATACTGTGGCAGGTTGGCTCTCCTGCGCGAGCTGTCGTAGCTATACGTCGGCTCGCGGGGTCGGGATAGCAGGCACGCACCACCGCACAGTGGGGGTGCCAATGCTCCTGGCCGATGGTCACGATGACCGCTGGCCACGAGCGATCGCAACCAGGAGGCACAGAACAGGGACAAGTGTGTGTAAACACACACTTCCCTGTTCTGTTCTGAAAGGAGTGACAGATTGTGTGTTCCTATTAGCTAGCCACGATCCATCACTTCCTCACTTTCTTTAGTCAGTCCCCCCCCTTCAGTTAGAATCATCTCCCAGGGAACACAGTTAACCCCTAGATCGCCCCCTAGTGTTAACCCCTTCACTGCCAGTGACATTTTTACAGTAATCAATGCATTTTTATAGCGTTGATCGCTGTATTAATGCCAATGGTCCCAAAAATGTGTCAAAATTGTCCGATGTGTCTGCCATAATGTAGCAGTCACGATAAAATGCAGATCGCCACCATTACTAGTAAAAAAATAATAATAATAATAAAAATGCTATAAATCTATCCCCTATTTAATAGACGCTATAACTTTTGCGCAAACCAATCAAAATACGCTTATTGCAATTTTTTTTTAGCCAAAAATATGTAGAAGAATACATATCGGCCTAAACTGAGAAAAAAATTAGCTTTTTTTTTTAAAAAAAAAAAGGGGATATTTATTATAGCAAAAAGTACAAAATAATGCATTTTTATTTCAAAATTACAGGAGACAGTAGAGAAAAAAAACTCCCTTCTTGGGCAGAATATATAAGCATATATAAACATACGGATGCTAGTATATAACTACAGCGCCATTTATAGTTTGGAGTTCACAGTACATGCTGTTCCTACAGTACTAAGCTAGCCAGAACCAGTTCTTAACCACTTCAGCCCCGGAGGATTTCGCTGCTCAATGACCAGAGCACTTTTTACAATTTGGCACTGCGCTACTTCAACTGGTAATTGCGCGGTCATGCAATGCTGTACCCAAACAAAATGTGCGTCCTTTTTTCCCCACAAATAGAGCTTTATTTTGATGGTATTTGATTGCCTCTGCGATTTTTATTTTTTGCGATATAAACGGAAAAAGACCGACATTTTTTACAAAAATGATATTTTCTACTTTTTGTTCTGAAAAAAAATTAAATAAACTCAATTTTAGTCATACATTTAGGCCCATATGTATTCAGCCACATGTCTTTGGTAAAAAAATGTCAATAATCGTATATTTATTGGAATTGAGGCAGCAGCTTTTAGTTTATCACTGCCTATCTCATTTCTTGAGGTGCTAAAATGGCAGGGCAGTACAACCCCCCCCCCCCAAATAACCCCATTATGGAAAGTAGACACCCCAAGGAAATTGCTGAGAGGCATGTTGAGCCCATTGAATATTTTATTTTTTTGTCACATGTGATTGAAAAATTACAAAAAACAAAATTACACAAAGTTGTCATTAAATGATATATTGCTCACATGTGCCATGGTTATGTGGAATTATACCCGAAATGCATTCTGCTGCTTCTCCTGAGTATGGGGATACCTCATGTGTGAGACTTTTTGGGAGCCTAGCTGCTTACAGCAGTGGTCATGAACCCTGTCCTCAGGGCCCACTAACAGGCCAGGTTTGCAAGATAACTGAAATACATCACAGGTGATATCATTTGCCGCTCAGTGATTGCAGTATTCTAGTCTGCATCTCCCCAAGGTAATACATAAAACCTGGCCTGTTAGTGGGCCCTGAGGACAGGGTGATGACCACTGGCTTACAGGACCCAGAAAACCAAGCATTGCCTTCAGGATTTCTAAGGGTGTAAATTTTTTATTTTACTCCTCACTACCTACTGTGGTGGAATTGCGTGGATACACTGATCACAAGAAGAGTTTTTCATGTTTTATTTCTTAATTTTTTCATTTTATGGACTATTCATTTATATGTAGGATTTATTTATTTTAGAGATTTGCACTTTATATCTATAATTTTACACATAGCGCTACATTTATTTATTTACTATCCACTCCTCACTACCTATCACAGTTTTGAAGGTCATAAAATGCCAAGATAGCACAACCCCCCCCCCAAATGACCTCATTTTGGAAAGTAGACACCCCAAGCTATTTGATGAGAGGCATGTTGAGTCCATGGAATATTTTATATTTTGCCACAAGTTTCGAGAATATTGCACTAAAACACACTTAATTGTCCAAATGTTTGATGAAATAAAAAAGATGATCTTATGCTGAGTACATGGATACCAAACACGACATGCTTTAAAATTGCGCACAAACTTGCAGCGGCGACAAAACTACATACTTTTTTAAAAGCCTTTACAGGTTACCACTTTAGATTTACAGAGGAGGTCTACTGCTAAAATTGCTGCCCTCGATCTGACCTTCGCAGTGATACCTCACATGCATGGTGCAATTGCTGTTTACATATGACACCAGACTGACGCTTGCGGTCACCTTTGTGCGTGAGCATGGGGGGGACAGGGGTGCTTTTTTTTATTATTATTTATTGTGCTGCTTTTTTTTTTTTTTTTTAAACTGTTCCTTTCATTTTTTTTTTAAATAATTTTAATTGTTATCTCAGGGAATGTAAATAGTAGTGACAGGTACTCTTTTTTGAAAAACTTGGGGTCTATTAGACCCTAGATCTCTCCTCTGCCCTCAAAGCATCTGACCACACCAAGATCGGTGTGATAAAATGCTTTCCCAATTTCCCAATGGAGCTGTTTATATCCGGAGAAACCTAAGTCATGAAATGCTTGTAGCTTCCAGTTTGTTAGGCCATAGAGATGATTGGAGCTGTTATGGTCAGCTGGCGGAACCACCGGCTGCATTCTCGGGTTCCCTATTGGGACAGGAGAGCCTGAGAAAACCATGGAAGACGGAGGGGGGGGGGGGGTTGTTCCCTCCCACTGCTTGTAAAAGCAGTCTAGTGGCTAATTAGCCACTAGGATTGCTTTTACATGAAAGCCGACCGCTAGCTGAAAAGAATGATACCAAGATGATACCTAAACCTGCAGGCATCATTCTGTAATAACCACTCAAACTCCAGCAACATACCAGTGTGTTGCTGGTCCTTGTTGGGCATACATTGTAATGTTCTTTTTTTCATGTAGCCTGTGGGCTGCATGAAAAAGAGAGATTGATCGGTGGGTATGCCCTCCATTAGAATGCCGCCCTTCATCCACCCACTTCTAATGATGGGCATACCTGCACCATTTTTATTTTTTTTAACTATGGTGGTGAAATCACCTCCTACAGTGCTGGAGTTGCTGATTTAGGTATCGTGGGAGCAAACACTGTTGGTCTCAAGATAAATAAATCAGTGCTGCAGCTGAATGGCGTACCTGAAAACAAAAAAATGGTTAACAATAAAACACAGTAAACAGTAAAGTATAAAAGAATTACATACCTGAAAAGCAAATATGATAAAAAGTAGCAACAATAAAACATTGCATTTTAGAATACAGGTAAAAAGAGCAGAACAATAGAGAGAGAGAGAGAGAGAGAGATCAATAAACCAACAACTATTTTTATTTTTATATTTACTTTTTAAAAAAATCTTTTAACGCTTTTAATTGTAACTGTAATGGTTGTAGTGGTTGTAACGGTTCGGGTCTCTCAAAATGCGATGGCATCTTTGGAGACCCTGTGAAAGTGTGTCCTAGTCTGTGCAGTGCTGTACCCTACACTAATACTCCACTAGTGTGTGGTAGCATTCAAAACATTCACTGATGCAAAGACCAGGATGGTCAGGACAGGAGGGACAATAATAGCGGGTGTCGTGCCTATATCCGCGCTTTCTACAGACAAAACGTTTTCTTTGGGGGCTCGTTGGGTAGGGGTTCCAGGGAGGACATACGGAAAATGCCATTCATGCAGCCGGCTTACTGCATTTGCGTTGGGAAGGTGGGGCACAGCACTGTCTGGAAACAGAAGGGCTGTGATGATCTCTTCCTGGAATTTAAGGAAGGATCCAGTTCATCCTGACACTTTGTATAGCACATAAGCTTTCAGCAGCGCCAATTGGAATACGTATACAGACACTTTTTTGTACCAGTGTCTGGCCTTACAGGCAACTAGGTACAGCGCCAACAATTGGTCGTTGAGGTCCACCCCTCCCATATTAAGGTTATATTCGTAGACACACAGGGGTTTCTCCACAACACCAGTCACTGTAGGAATTTGGACCGTCGTGTCTGCGTGAAGGGAGGACAGAACAAAAACATTCTTATTATCCCTCCACTTCACAGCGAGCAAATTATTACACTTCAAGCAGGCTCTCTCCCCCAGCCTAAGACGGGAATCTACAAGCTGCTGGGGTAAGCCCCAGTGATTAGATCGCACGGTGCCACATGCGGCAATTCCATGATCAAACAAGTAACTAAAAAGTGGCCCATTCGTGTAATAATTGTCCACATACAAATGGTAACCCTTTCCGAATAAGGGTGACACCAAGTCCCACACAATCTTACCAGCGCTCCCTATGTAGTCTGGGCAGTTCTCCGGCTCTACGTAACTATCTCTTCCCTCGTAAACCATAAAACTATATGTATAGCCTGTGGCCCTGTCACAGAGCTTATACATCTTGACCCTGTATCTGGCACGCTTGCCGGGAAGATACTGTTTGAAAGACAAGCGGCTAGAAAACTTAATCGGGGACTCATCAAAGCAGACAACTTGATCGGGTTTAAACAAGGCTGCACACTGTTGGTTGAAGTGGTTAATGAGGGAATTTTGTAGAGCCGATCATATCCAGGGTCACCCCGAGGACAACAGAGTTCATTATCATTGAAGTGCATGAACCCCAAGATCTGCTCGTATCGTGCCCTGACCATGGAGGCAGAGAACACAGGCATATGGTGAATTGGCTTAGTGGACCAATATGACCGCAACTCACTCATTTTAGTTATGCCCATGAGGAGGGATAGGCCCAGAGAGGTCTTAAATTTGGAAACCGTAATAGGTTTCCATTCTCTAGCAAGGGTCAAATTGGGATTAGCAGCGATGGATTGACCAGCATACAAATTGCTTTGGTCCACAATAGATCTATAGAGATCTTCCGTGAAAAACAGCAAATAAAAATCAAGTGACCTAAAATCAACTGTTTCCACCTGAATTCCAGGTTGGCCAGTGAATGGGGAAAGTACGGGTGCTGCAGAAGTGGTGGCCTCCCAATTTGGATTGGCAAATGCAGCAGGAAGGGCACTATGGGCACGACAGGCCTGTCTTTGTCTTCTTGGTGGCTGTGGAATACTAGTTGTGCTAGCCACTTCACCAGCTTGAACTGCACTTATGGGACTCACCACATCATCACGTGATACTGCAGTGCCGGTTTGACTACGACCAGGGTGTGCTAGGCTGCTGGTGCTTGCCAGTTCACCAGAAGAATGAGCGTCACTAGTACTGGCTCTCTGCACCATACAAGAGCCCTGCGGTTCTTGCACCTCAACAACAGCAGAACGGGGTTGGGTATGCCTGACCTTGGCAGGGACCACAACTCCGTCGTCAGAGCTATCTGTCAGGGTGCCGCTGCTGTCTACAGGATCGTATTCTGAGCCTGAATCTAACAGATGGGTGACTTCCTCTTCACTATTTGTCATGCTCAGAAACGTGTAGGCCTCTTCACTACTGTACCTTCGATTTGACATTTTGGTCTCTAAATTTACTGGTACAGTAGTGAGACTCGCAGGAAAAAGAGCTCCTCACTGTCAGCGACTGCATCAAACGCTGCCAAAAAAACTGTTAGTATTCGCAGGGATCAGGCCTGACTCTGCGAACGCTGCAGTTACGTGTGTTGTGTTTTTGTAAGTGACAGTGGTCAATTGATACTGCACTTGGGTGGGCTGGGCGGAGGGGCTAAACACAGGTGCTAGCAGGTATCTGGGCTGATTCCGCTAATGCTGAGTTTTTGGGAACCCTAAACTATTGGGGATGCTAATATAGTTCTGATCAGATCAAAGATATCGATCCGTTCAGACACTATACTACCAAGGCAGGTGTATGGTGCGTGCGTGGGTGCTAGTGTTACTGGCACAAATCTTATGCTTCCTGGGGAGACGCAGACCCTGACTGAAGCTAAAAACTAACTTATAGTTTTTAGCTAAACTAACTTATATCACCCGCCGGGCGATCAGGGGGTTAAACCTTTATTGGGTAATATACAGCGGGTGCCCTTACGCTGTAAAAAAGCAAACTAACCAGCGTCACCCGTAACACTAATACGGTGATCACTGGTGGCAGGGGGTAAAAGGGTTAACTAGGGGGCAATCAGGGGGTTAAAACCTTTATTAGATAAATGGGGGTACCTGATGCTATAAAAACCTGCCAAAACTAATCAACTAACTGGCTAACTAGCTTCACCCGTGACACAAATACGGCGATCAGAAAAAAGATTTATTAGTTACACTGGCGACAGAGGGTGAAAGGGTTAACAGGGGGGAGATCAAGGGGTAAACCTTTATTTGGGGGGTTTAGGAGGGTACCCTAGACCTACCTGGGCCTACTACTAACTACCCTAACTTATTACAGTCACAAATGACACTAATGCAGTGATCAGTGAAAAATATGAAAACTGCAATTGGTGACACAGTGACAGGGAGTGAAGAGGTTAACTGGGGGGGTGATCGGGGGGTGACAAGTGTACCTATGTGTATTGGTGTTAGTGTAGTGTTGTGCAACTCACGTTTAGACGTTCTCTCTCCTCTCGCTGGAATCAAAAAGAGGAGGAGAGATGACATCACCTTACACTTACACAGGCAGGGGAAGGATTTCATTCATCAGGACCAATCAGCAGGTCCAGGCCATAAATCATTGGCCTGAACCTGAGGACTGATCGGTTCTCTAACGAATCTTGTGCCGCAGGCACAAGGGGGGCGCGATCGCAAGCCAATGGCTCCCGCTTCTGCCAAAAGCCAATCAGGAGTACGAGTCCGCCGAAAAGACAAGGCTCTTATGGACATTGCTTTATCAAGAGGGGGCTCAGGTAAGTATTAGGGGGCTGCTGCAGGGCCGCCATCATGGGGGTACAGCCGTCACAACTGTAAGGGGCCCCGGGGCCTGGGGGGCCCGCCCAGGGCCAGAAGAAGGACGGAGGGGTGAAGGGGAGCCATGCTGTGTGCAGTACAAAAACGATTTCACAGCTTCTGTGGTTCTCGTCTCATTGAGCTCAGACATTGAGCTCTTTACTGCCACCTCTGGCTACTATGTGCATGTGCACCCTTGGTCTGATCTGTACTCTCAGCAACATGTCAGCTTTGTGAAAATGGGCTGGGACTAGGTAGGAAGACCTTCTTTACAAGTAAGGGCTGTTTGTGTACAGGGAGGGGCCAGAGCCTTGTGTTCTAACAGATTTGTGTATGTGAGGGGCTGGAATATATACAGGTGTGTGTGTGGGGGGGGCTGACAAATATACAGGCGTGGGGGGGGGGGCTGACATATATACAGGTGTGAGGGGGGCTGGTATATACAGGTGTGTGTGGGGGGCTGACATATATACAGGTGTGTGGGGGAGCGATGACATATATATAGGTGTGTGGGGGGAGGGGCGCTGACATATATTCGGGTATGTGTGGGGGACTGACATATATACAGGTGTGTGGGGGGGGCGCTGACACATATATAGGTGTGTGTGTGGGGGGCTGACACATATACAGGTGTGTGTGTGGGGGGCTGACACATATACAGGTGTGTGTGGGGGGGGCTGACATATATACAGGTGTGTGAGGGGGGCTGACATATATACAGGTGTGAGGGGGGCTGACATATATACAGGTGTGAGGGGGGCTCATATATACAGGTGTGTGGGGGGGAGGCGCTGACATATATACAGGTGTGAAGGGGGGCTGACATATATACAGGATTGAGGGGGGCTGAGTATGTAAAAGTGAGGTGGCCGGTGTTTGTATTCGGTGGTACGGCCCGTGGGCAAGCCCTGGGGAACGTTGGTGGTCAGGCTCGGTGGGGAAGGGGCCCAGGCCTAAAGCTGTGTAATGGGCCCGAAAATTTCTGATGGCTGCCCCAGGGCTGCTGCACACAGAAGGTTTTTTCCCTTCATGCATAGAATGCCTTGTGCCTTTACAACCAATTTAAGGGAAACTATTCCACATTTTCACAGCTTTAACTGTGAAGAAGCTTTTCCTCCAAGTGTAAAGAGTGCCCCCTTGTCCTCTGTAATGACCTGAAAGTGAATGGCTCTACACCAAGTTCACTATATAGCCAACTTATGTATTTATACATGTTAATCATATTCCCCCTTAATCTCCCCTTCTCAAGAGAGAATAAATTCAGTTCAGCGAATTTTTCCTTATACTAGTACAAGGAAAGGTAAGGGGGTAGGGAGCGGCCGCAGTTGGCTGCTTCTGTCGGCCGATATCCCAACCCCCCACACAAGGAGGAGCAGAGGGGGGACTATTACGGTACTGAAAATAGTTGGATATTTAGTAAAGGAAAGTAAGGAAAGAAATAATAATATGATAAAAATTGAATTTTTAATAAGAAACAATTTAAAAAGATTATTACAGTGTCACATACAGTTGTAATTCAAAGCAAAGGCAATATATACAACCATACGGATTACATCCAATTATAACAGAGGATACATATATAGCTTGGATTCTCGACCGGTTTCGCGGTATTCACCGCTTCCTCAGGAGAGTAAAGTCTATAATGCAGCATGGAAAAATAATAATAATAAATACAAACAAAACCACAGATACATAGGAAATTTAGGTTGCAGCAAAGTCATTTAAATAAAGCATTAAACAATCACATACAAATTAAATATAATAAGGACGAGCTCACCCATTCAGAAATTCTCTGTGAATGTGTAGGGCCCCATATAATTCCCCCCGCGGCGAACACAGGGGATAGCAAACAGCCTCTGGTAAATAAAATTTGTTGAATGATTAATTTATAAGGGTCACTAGGCCAGAAGCCGAAAGAGGAATAAGGTATAGGGGTACCAGTGATACAGCTCTGAGTTTCAAGAACCAGTGTGCAAAAAGGATGAAAAGGATTTAATGTATGAAATAGTGGTGAAGAGGGGATTAGCAGGGGAATGGGGGAGAAGGGTGTGAGTCAGGGGGGAAAAAGGAGGGGGGCGGGGGGGGGGGGAAGGGGAAAAAAAAAAAATTCAATTTTTATCATATTATTATTTCTTTCCTTACTTTCCTTTACTAAATATCCAACTATTTTCAGTACCGTAATAGTCCCCCCTCTGCTCCTCCTTGTGTGGGGGGTTGGGGTATCGGCCGACAGAAGCAGCCAACTGCGGCCGCTCCCTACCCCCTTACCTTTCCTTGTACTAGACAATTGGGATGATGGTACTTCTATTTGGTAATTTAACTTTCCTAATATAGGCGCTCTTCTTTATTTTTCCTTATACTGTAGCTTTGCTCCTCCAGGCCTCATCAGTTTGGTAGCCCTACTCTGCACTTTCTATTGTTCACGGATATCCTTTTTGTGAACTTGTGCCCAAAATTGAACTGCATGTCCTTACCAACAATTTGTACAGGATCAAAATGGTGTCTCTCTTTCTCTTGGGTGTATACCTCTTTTAATACAAAAGACCCCCCCCCCCCGCAGTCTTTTCTAACACATGATAGGTCCCAGAAGACTGCGGGACCATACACAATGCTAAGTGGGCACCCGGCTGTGAAGCCGCAAGCTGTCACAGCCGGATGCCCACAGTTTAGATACTAGTGCCAAGGAAAGAAGGTGAGTGGTTGTTTTTTTTAAAAGTCAGCAGCCACATATCATGTCCCAGAAGGCTTCAGGACCACACATAAAGCAGATCTTTGAGGACCCTTAGGACATCTGGTCTAGGGGTTATGTCAATATAATCCCTATTAAGGAGCTTCCCCATTTTCCTTTGTATACATCGAACCGAAGAAGGTTTGCCTTCTCTATGTCCCCAGTAACAAGCTCAAAATGACCTAATATGGGGCCTACATGCTCAGACTTGACCTTTTTAGTGTTAATATATTTGAAGAATACTTCCTTTTGCAACCTGTCGTTCCTTTTCAAATTTTGCAGTCTTGATTTCCTTTTTTACATATTCTGTTATTTTCTTTGTAACATTTAAATGATAGTGTTTCTTCATTTTTAATTTTTTAAAATGTTATTTTCTTATTATTTATAGCTATTTTAACTTTGGATGTGAGCCACATAGGTTTTATTTTTAGCCTTTTAAACTTCTTGACCATGGAGGTATTTTTAGCAATGTGTTTGCATACAGTAAATGTGAAGCATTCCCATTTCTGTTCTGTGTTCTTTAAAGTGGTTGTAAACCCTTACAATCCACTTTTTGCTACAGGTAAGCCTATAATAAGGCTTACCTGTAGCTACCCTGGATATCTCCTAAACCTGGACAATCAAAAGCAAACAATCAGTGCAAAACCTATTGACAACTAAAAGCAGCTGAACACTAAAGGCAAATATATAAACCCTTTTAAGCTTAACTATAACGGACAGTGCAGCGCTAAAAATATTATCTAACATCTAAAAGTCCATATGAATCATGTTAGGAAAAAAACACAAGTGTAATTGGAAAAGCCGGAGACATCAACGGTGGTAAAGGGTGCTTCATGCAAATTCTGAAGTGCTCCTTAATCCGTGCTCACACCATTTGTTAGTCAAACCGCTCACCTTCCAGAATGGACCCCTGAGCTAACAGGAAGGTCATATAGGCATTCGCCACCAATGGTGGTTAAGGTTAAACTTTTGGATGGGAAGCCGGGCACCTCATTCGCTCCGTAGTAAAGACTGTTTATCTCCCGTAATCACATGAAGTGCAAAAAAATAATATAGTGCTCTCTGTATGGCTAGAACTAGATCCTTTATTAAAAGACAGGTACTAACATAAGCTGCACTAAACCTAGTGCTAGGAGGACAGGTATTCAATGAATGGTAACAGCAAAAATGACAAGGCGGCTGCAGTGACGTCCAGGGAAACTCCCACACGCGTAACGTCCAGCAGGACTTCCTCATTGGTAGGAGGTTTAGGAGATATCCCTGTATCTGCATGTGCTGACGTCGTTGGCACATGTGCACTGAAGCAATGGTACGTACGTGCCGTTTGCTTCAGTCAGTGTGCCATTACCGGCGGCTCCCGTGCGCATGAGCGGGAGTGACGTCATTGCGGCTCTGGCCAATCACAGCGCCGGAGCCACAATACCCGGAAGTAACTCCGGGGAGAAACGTCGCCGGCCAGTGCTGTGTACGGGCACCGCAGCGGGGCTTCCATCTCAGGTGAGTATTACATAATGAGCTAGTATGCTATGCTAGTATGCTTCCTCCCAGTCGAAATCTTGGAGAGCAGCCTGGGAAAATTTGCTCTTTTAAAGTTAAGCACTTTAAACTTTACAGTATGTGTTTGATGTTTATAGCGTACATTAAATGAAATCATGGTCACTCCGCATTGTTTAAGAATAACAGGTCTAGTAAAGCATAATTTCTAGTTGAGGCCTCTATGAACTGCACCATAAAATTGTCTAGTAACATGTTTAAAAATATCCACCCTTTTACTGTTTCAGCAGTGCCATTACACCAGTCAATTTCTAAGTACCGTATATACTCGAGTATAAGTCGTTCCGAGTATAAGTCGAGGCCCTAATTTACCACAAAAAAAATGGGAAAAACTTATTGACCCGAGTATAAGACGAGGGTGAGAAATGCACAGCTACTGTAAGTGGAAAAGAGGGTCAACAATGCCAATTTGCAGCATCACTGTTCCCATTTGCATGCCTCACTGTGCCCATTTGCAGCCATAGGTCCCCTGAACTTCAAACTCGGTAGTTAAGGGTTCCTAGATGCCCCCTAGCTGCAGCCAAAATTTGGGGTCTCTGAACCCAAAGGGTCCCGAAATGACATTGCTGCAGATGGACACAGTTGACTGATTGTGGGGCCCCGTATCTCAGGGCCACTTAGTGCTAAGAACCCCAAATTTGGTATGCAAACCCAGTGGAACTAGCACCATAACATTTCCAAAGCTGGGGTTTCTAGCACCAAGTGGCTCCAAGATACAGGGCCCCAAAAATCAGTTCAGAAAATGTCAAGCACTTTTTTGCAGCAGAAAATGAAATTTTCCGAACCGGGTTGGGGCCCCGTATCTCAGTGCCACTTGGTGCTAGGAACCCCAGCTTTGGATATGTTATGGTACCAGTTCCACTGGGATTGCACACCAAATTTGGGGTTCCTAGCACCAAGTGGCCCTGAGATATGGGGCCCCAAATTCGGTTCAGAAAATGTCATTCTCTGCTGCAGAAAAGAGCTTGACATTTTCCGAACCGATTTTGGGGCCCCGTATCTCGGGGCCACTTAGTGCTAGGAACTTCATCTTTGAATATGTTGTGGTACCAGTTCCACTGGGTTTGCACACCAAATTTGGGGTTCCTAGCACTAAGTGGCCCTGAGATACGGGGCACCAAAATCGGTTCGGAAAATAAAATTTTTTTCTGCAGAAAAGTGCTTGACTCGAGTATAAGTCGAGGGGGGCACTTTCAGCACAAAAAAAGTGCTGAAAAATTCGACTTATACTCGAGTATATACGGTAGGTAAAATCCCCCATTATTATTGCGCCAGTCCTTGCAATCCTTTCTATCTGTGCAAAGCGCTGAGTCTCCACCTCCTCATTAACACTGGGTGGCCTGTAACAAATTCCAATAATTAACTATACGCACAGCTATATGCAGCTCCACCCATAATGCTTCAGCACCATCACACTCTCCATCCACAAGGTCCTCCTTCACACTTTCTTTTAGATCATTCTCACAGAGACAGACACCACCACCTTTACATTTTACCCCATCTCTCCGACAGAGTCATCAGGGACAGGGTCACACCTGAAGCTGTACCACTGCCCTGGACTTGTTAAGCACTCTGTGGCTAACAAACAAGTGCACTAGATGTCTGGGGAGTGCCATAACCAACGCCCAATGTCCAAGATCACATTACAGGCAAGTCCTACAGTGTGGCGGGGTCCAGGTAAAGCCTCCAGGCAGAGCTGAGGATTAGCCAATTCAGTTAGCTGCTTAAAAGTTCAGCTCAGTAGCAGGACAATGAATTGATTGAAGTTAAAATGTCTCCTTAGTAGAAAATGTGTTAAAAAAATGGATAAACTTTTCTCCAAAGAGGATTTCCATCATACAAGGACACTAGCAAAAAAACTGAAGCATCGTGAAAGTGGGAGTGTTTATATGAGGCTTGCCAATGGCTTAAATTTCTCTAATTTCTACTGAAGGCATCAGTATTACCCAGTTGTTTCTGATTTACTTCTGATCCTGTGTCCCCTAATGAACTTTAAAGTGGTTGTAAACCTGTAAAATTAAAAATTATTAAAGCATATCCTTCTATAGTGTGTACTTGCTTTAATACGAAGCACCTTTTGTGATTTGTCTGCCCTGTCATTCCTCTGCTAGTCACTTCTGGCAGTCTATGCCGATACCAGAGATACTGTGTAGAGGGAGGTGTCCATTCCCTCCACTCGTGTCCCAGATTACACTCAGCTCCCTGCTCTATGTTGGGCAGTGTGTGACATCAGATCCCTGCCCCCCCCCCCCTACCTTCTGAAGCGCAGAAATACTTTGTATGCTTTAGGAGGCTGTAGAGAACACATAAACAGGTACAACTTATGTAGAATGATTGTTTTGCATCTCTGTGTATCACCTGGGGCTTATTCATTCAGTGGATTTATGTACAATAAGGGTTTACAACCACTTTAAAGTATATTTCTACATATATTTTTTCTGCATTCCTTTCTAAAAAAAAAAAAGTCAAAAGGTATAGGTAGTCACTATAGTTTTGATTTATAGTCCTTGCCCTATTAGGCACAATTTGCATTTTTATTGGCCACATAACATAACCCAAATGTAGCAGCCATAACAGAAAAATGTTGAGAAAAAAAACTGGGATCTCAGTGCATCCTTTTTGTCCCTGCTCCTTCTCCCTAGCATGTTGTAGCTAAGCAGACCTAAATCATGCAAATAAAAGTTTTGCTTCCATCATGCAAATAAAAGTGTTGCTTCCATAATGCAATAAAAGCTTCATATATTCCTCACTATGCTCAGTCAGCATGATATAATACAATACAATACAGGTCAGAATGAGTAAAACGTAGCATATGTTGTTGGCATGTCTTTATAGGTTTGGGAAACCTGTTTTCGAACAATATCCTGCTTTTCATTAGACTTTTTTGCTGCTAGAATCAGAGCAGTCTAGTATTAGGGCATAGAGCAGGCAATCAATGTACACCTCTAATCTCATTAGTGCAGCAGCTTTCATTGCTCCCTCTATGCCCTAGTTCTTGGCCATGCTGAGTAGGCAAAGCTCTTATTCTTCAAGGTATCATTTGTTTGCCTGCTTCCTTCTACTCCTTCACATTACCTTTGGCCCATTGCTATGCCCTACTTGCCATTCACTAAAATGAGTCGGAAGTGGAAAAGAGAAGCTCCATCCCCACCCAGGAAGTGCCAGAGCTTCCATCAACAGCCTGGCATTAAGGCATGTAGAGACCATTAAAGCTGCGTTAGGTTGCAGATACCACTAGACATTCCTAGGTACTTACATTTCACACCTGCTCAAAACATTATTTTTGTTTTAAGCAAAATAGTCATTTTGAGGGTCCCTGTAGACATAGGAAGGCAGCCAAAATGAAATCTCCCTCCAATTATGCATATGCAAAGGGTAGGCGATGAGTGGCTCTGGCGAATAATGCCATCTTTGATTATTTGGGGGCAAGGTTTGAGGGGGAGGGACAATGGGGGTTATTAGGCAGGTCTTCTTTTGTTTGATTGAATGTCGCCCCCAGCCATTGGCTGTAAGACATGGTTGGGGGACCAAATCAGATTGGGAGATGGTTACATATGGATAGGTAAATTAATGCCAAGAAAAATCAGTTCTACCACCTAGGATATAGGTATGAATCATGGGTATTATTCATAAAAGAAGACACCTTTAAGGTGGTAAAAACCACATACACGCACACAAGTTACATTTCCTATAGTTAAGGATTTGAAGGGCAAAAGACAGACTACTGATAGAACTCACTGATAACACTCTTGACTTGCCCTTGAAAACTGAAAGACATGTAAAGTAAAACCTCCACCACTTCCTGTTTTCTTTTCCCAGTGTTAAAATTAATAAAGGATTCGGCTGCTCTTCTAATCTAGACCCAAAAGGCAAAAACATAAGAGGACATCTGTCAAACAGGACAGGAATTGAAAAAAATGACACAAATTAAATGTGTCTTACCCCGTCTGCTGGAGCCCGATACTGATTCTATAGTCAAAAACATCAAGATCCTGTCAGACAAAGTGACAGAATTAAGTCAAATTGTACAATATATTTATTTATTTCTCTATTCTTACGCTGGCCTGTCAAGCCTCTGTGTTTTGCAGTTACGCTGACTCGCATTAAGAATCTCTGCTCTGTCGACAGGACGGTCGGGAAATAAAGATGTTTTACGTCAAGAGAAAAAAAAACTTTAAATTACTGCAGATAATTATTGAGTCAATTCTGATAATTTAGATGGGAGATTCAGCAGTTTCCAGCATTAGGCTTGCTGCCCAAGAAAAAAATGGATGTCCCGAATGGATTTTCACTCTTTGCCTTGAGAATGAATCCATTAAAATGTCAGCTTTAGCAGAGGACCCCTAAATCTCTTCAATCCAGGCTGTTCAACCTAAATAGTTTTGATTGAGTGTCACTTTTTATGAAGTATATTATATATTTTCAGGGCTGGAGTGTAAGAAAGTGTTGGGCTACCTTTTAATCATTAAAAAAGAAAAAAAAACGTTAAAAATATTACTGGCACTTTGGGTGGTTTAAAAGTGATGCTGATTTAAGGCCAGTCTATGGAAAAAATAAGCCCTTCTATTTATCATTGATAGTAGCTTAGTCCTCAATAAATCTGTATAAGTAGCATGCCAAACCTGCAAGCCCAAAGACACCTGTTTTATCTTTAAACAGGTCGGAACATGCAGTCAGGAGCCAGTATGGAGCCAGGTATGGATGCATGACCTCCGGGTGACAATCCCATGTTCTGTCTGTGTGTGTGCTCACCCCGCTGAATTACCAAGAGACGAGGCCTCCTCCTGTCTAAGGCCATGGGCAGAAGACCGGAAATCTCAAGCCAACTTACTAAACTTGTCATTCTCTGTTTATATGTTGTGTATTATAGAAACGTCCATCAATGCAGGTATAGTGGGTAATGTCAGGAACTATTGTCCCTGCCTGTTAAAGTCCAGGCCCCCCCAAAATTGTTTATTCAGGGGTTTCCACAGCTCAGTTGAATCACCTGCAGCCTTCAAATTTCTCTTGGAGACTTAAATTTATACATTCTCCTCAAATATTTATTTCTTGTACACCTTTAACAACCCACTTGGGGAAAGTAAAGCCCATTACTGGCTATGTAATTATTGACAGTAGAGTGAAACTGGAACTGTGGTGGAAATAACTTCCTGCTGGAGTTTCTTTAATGCCTTATGTATCAGAACTGGTAGACAGTATCTCTTGCCCATGGCAACCTGTCAGATTTTGTCCATTACTTCTCTTTTGGACATTTTAGGATTAAAGAAAGTATTTCCTCCACTCTTGATACATGAGGCTTCATTTAAGACAGCAAGACGTCTCCTAACAAAGCACAGGCATCACTGGTATTTCAAGATAAATTCACTATGACCTTAGAAACCCCAGATTTTGAAATTTGCTAGCAAATTTTAAAGGGCAACGCTGCCTTTCAAAAACTTTTTGGCTTTTCCCATATTTGATGGCAGAGCAGAAAAGCTAGTGCAGTATTTATACACTGCCCAGTATCTTTATGGCTGCACACACACACACTTGAGGCGTCTTTGTATCTTTAAGGAAATATTCAGATTTTGCTTGCTGATGTAGGTTATAGTAAAAAGGTGAATGTGGTGCCTGAGAGAGAATGGTCCATAGATAACTGTACAAAGCTAGAGACAGATCTCTGTGGTTACAAAAAAATGTTGATCACTTCTGGCTTGTAAGATAGATATTTTAGGGGCTTGTAGAAGGCCTAATGGAACAAAACTGATAACATATATACAATTTACAAATGAATCACACTTCTGTGTCTAACAATCAAATTTGCCAGATTACTTTTTTAAGGTTAAATATGGCTATGGTGCCACAGTTTACACAATATCCAGGCATCATACTAGAGTCCTTCAAGGACATATATGATTTTAAGTAGTGAAACAAAGGTAGCAATATATTTAAAGTGTTACTAAACCCAGGACCCTGCATTCACTATATTTGATCTCCCACAGTACACAGAACATGGAAATACAATTATTTTAGTAATTATAAACTACTAAACAACCTTTTCTCGTCAGCAGTATATAGCAGTGTTGTGACTTCTATCAGTGTCCAGCCCAGCACTGGTGAAAGCATGTAGGAGGAGTTTTCTGACTGTCCTATGAGACTGCAAGACCCCTGACCCTCTTTCTGGATAGTGCTGATTGGCCCTGTGCTGTTCAAATGCACTCTCCCCAAAAAAAAAAAAAAACTCTCCAGCAATACACACCAAACTGAGCATATGCAGACTCTGTGTTATCAGGAAATTTTTAAGGGACAGTAAAAGAGGGGAAGGATCAGAGAAGACAGGATCAAACTGCCTTTTTACATAATGCGGAGGATTGACCCCTTAGGTTACACAGTGAGTATAACAAGCATGCTTTACTGCATATACAGACTGATTTTACTGTTGTTAGTTTAGTAACACTTTAAGGTAAAATGTAATTAAAGATATGGCCTAGTAGATGTTTTACACAGTCTTCTGCAAAGAGTGGACATTTTCTGTTTTTCTCAACGTTTCTTCACTTAGGAAGAATTATGTTTACATTTTGTATGCTATTTGCAGGAACAGGAACTCTAAAGCCACTTATACAGAGACAAACCAGAGACACTATTTCAGTGGTGGCATCCCAAGATTTAACCAACCATGGCGATGACCAAATTGACCAAAATCAGATTATTGACACAGGTGCCAGCTGTATGTGTTACATAGCAGAAAATGTAAACAGCCATGTAGAAGCTACATGCACACAGGGCTGCCGATAGGGGAGTATAGCCAGCCCTCCTCTACTAGGCCTGAGCCTCATCTGGTTAGCAGGGGGTCCTGGATTTGGCTTTGAAGCAGAATGAGTCCCACACAGTGAAGAGTGTAGAACTGTGGTACATTTAAATTAATTGGCTGCAAATTGCATTGCACTGAATTGCACAGGAATACAGAGTGTGTTCCTGTGCGATTCCAGTGTGAACGGCACTAAGGCTGGCCATACATTCTAGAATTCTCTTTTTCAATTTCCTTTAGATTTACCTTCAACCATGTAGTGCAAGGACCTGCCTGATTGCATAGAAATTGAAACTGTTTAGGTTTGGCCTCATATTATATGGTTTTGGTAAATCTAAAGGAAAATTATACAAAAGAATTGTAAAATGTATGGCCAGACTTAGCCCTCGTTCACACTAAACACGGCTTTGAAATCTTGCGAGTTAATTTCAGTGTATAGATGTCTATTGAAATTGCTCCTCCGAAGTCACCAAAAGTAGTGCAGGAACTACTTTTGGAAATCATATCCGCACCATAAAGTCGGCGTCGCACCGATTGGGACGCTCTTATTGCCGGCAATAGGCTCTGATTTGTCATGCAATTTGGCCTGTCAAATCACGCCGATGTGAACGGGGGCTTAATGTCAGGAAGATCCTACTAGAACAGCTGAACTGAGCTTAAAGGAGTTGTAAACTCTCAGGGTTTTTCACCTTAATGCATTCTATACATTCTAGGCAAAAAACCTTCTGTGCTGCAGCTGACGCCCAGAGCACCCCTTTTTCTTACCTGAACACGATTGTTCCAGCAATGGGGACGAGCACACCAACTCCAGCCGCTGCCTCATTGGATAGTTTGATAGTAGCAGGAGCCATTGGCTCCCGCTGCTGTCAATCAAATCCAGTGACACAGGAGCCGGGGTGCAGGGCCGAGTCCTGCTGTCTGTGTCAATTGATGCAGCAGCAGGACTCGGTAGGTTGCCCGCACGAGTGCCCCCGTGGAATTCGGCTCTCCGTGGGGGGCACTCGATGAGGAGGAGGAGCCAGGAGAGCCGCTGGGGGACCCTAGAAAAGGATAATCGGGGCTGAATTGTGCAAAACCCTTGCACAGAGCAGGTAAGTATAACATGTTTGTTATTTAAGAAAAAAAAAAGAATGAACCTTTACAATCACTTTAATTAGTCACTTGGAAGGCGTGTACTGACTACTATTTAACATCAGTTTGAATGTGAATGGTTCATTCAGAACACAACCACATCCTAAATTATAAGTGGGTGTGTACACTTATGCAGACACATTTTTTTTTTGTAAACAATTTCAGTACGTCACATTGAGTGCCGGTTCACACTGATGCGGTGGCAAAACGCAGTGCAATTGACTGAATTGGATCGCATGGGTGTTCACAGATTCGATTCCAGTGCAGAAAAAAACAAACAAGGTGCCTGCCCCTTTCATGCGGGTGCGGTGCCATTTGAGCCATCCAAAATGAATGGCTCAAATCGCACTGCAAAGAATGGCATGTGATTTGATCAGGAATGCGGTATGATTCCTGCCTGAATCACATGCGGTTTTCCCCCCACCACAAATATGAACCAGGACTAAAAGCAGAACAAAAATCTTTTCTTGGTCTGATTTTATTACACCTTAAAAACCTGGCATTCTTACAGGGGTGTGTAGAGATGTTTTGTATCCACTGTAAGCTAACTATAGCCTATTTGTTTCAAAGAAAAAGCAATGACAATTTCAACCTCCATCTTCCACCTCTAGTATCATGTATTAAAATTGTTGCCATTAAATACCCTGTGGTTGAGTCAGTGGATCAGACTCGCAGTCTAGAGTGTCTGCCGGCAAATATCATAGGTTTTTCCAGGTGGACATGAACACAGTGTAGAAATCAATGACAGGCTGACAGCTGCCACTATCATCCAACCAGTTACAAGCGACTCTGCCCTTGACACAGTTTTTATCCAGAGACGATGTTCTTGACTCCAGTTAGTCTGGCAGTTTAAATGCGCCCATAGTACAGACTGCTCACAGGCAGGATTTAGTTGCTTCTGAACACAATAGCCTACCCACCCCATTTTGCTCATTTGAATGAGCCCTTAATATTTGCGCAGATGCTGGCTAGCCTTTAAGGGCCCAAGACAGGTCAAATATCATAGGAAGTCTAAAATTGTCTTTCTTGCAATAATCATCCTGTATAGAAGCTCCCTAAATTAGTATGCAGCTTAAAGTGGTTGTATACCCCCAATGTTGTACCTATATTTAAGCCTGTAATAAGGCTTACCTATAGGTACTGTAATTATCTCCTAAACGTGAGCTGTTTAGGAGATACCATGTAGTGCACCGATGATGTCATTGGCGCATGCACTGTGAAGAAACGCCCCCATTCGTGCCGTTTCTTAACTAGCAAGTGGCGTGACTGACGGCTCTCATGTGCATGCGTGGGAGTGACATGACACGACTCCGGCCAGTCACAGAGCGGGAGTCTGCAGCCCCGGAAGGAAGAGGAGCGAAGATGGATGCGGCCTCCAGCGGGGACAGCGCAGGCTTCGATTGCAGGTAAGTGGCACATAATGGGCTAGTATGCGATGCATACAAGGCCATTATGCTTTTACTTTGCAGGGGAAAAAAGAGGAAGTAAAACCCATCAGGGTTTATTTCCTCTTTTAAAGAATACCTTGCACCGAAAAAGCCAGGTCTGCTGTTTACATTTGCACCCCCTCTTGCATTAAAGAAAAAACTTTTAACATAACAGAATTTAGAATTAGATCACCTTTCCCCGGCTTGTGCCCACTGATAAACAGACCGTGTAAATGAAGTATTACATTTTTAAAGCTGAATTCCAGGCACAAAACTTTCATCAAGATATGTTTTTTAATAGCCAAATAGCCGGCTGGTGTCGCCTTTCCCCTGTGTTTCCTCCCTCCGCCTCCTGGCGGCCAATCTGATCGGATCTCCTTTCGGCCAATTGGGTGACAGGTTCCTGATTGGTCGGGAGGAGAATCAGTGTTACAATGGCGAATATTCAATCGCTATTGTCACACAACTGGGTGGTTTTCAGATGCAGAGCTCTGTGCCTGAGCCCACTTTTTTTGAAGCCTATAAGATCCTCTGGCTCTAATAAAAAAAAAACCCAGATTGGAATCCATGCATGGATGGGGAGACCCTAATGGACGGGCCGCCACTGGTTGGAACTCAAGAGGAGGAGAGCAGAAGTCCTTTATGCAGCTTCCTGACCTTAAACAAGAGATTGTACTGGTGCTTGAGCAATTTGAAGCTGAATTCTCAAATGCAGCCAATTTAATGTATAATTTTAATGTTAAAAGAAAAAATTTGCGCTAGGTGTGCAAACAATTACTAAGTGAATAAAACAACCTGTGAAGGAATATCCTGCAGCTAAGCACTATAACCTTGATAAAGGGCACTACTAAATAAATACAAAAAGAAGTGCAGCGCTGGATATATACGAAACCCAAAATTGGTGCTAATGAATAACTATTATATGTGAGCCATAAACAGTGAAAATAAATCATACACAAATATATGAAAAAGGTGCTTCACCGTAGGGATATGTGGTTGATACCACCACATCCACCTAAATTTTTGTAATCTTTTTGTAATAATTTTAATGTAGGCAGCATCAGTACCTTTTGTACTGCTATAAGCCCCTTGCAGTCCCTGTAGAGCAGTGTTTCTCAACTCCAGTCCTCAAGGCGCCCCAACAGGTCATGTTTTCTGGCTTTCCATTATTTTGCACAGGTGATTTGATCAGTTTCACTGCCTTAGTAATTACTAAAGCCATTTCATCTGAGGGAAATCCTGAAAACATGACCTGTTGGGGCGCCTTGAGGACTGGAGTTGAGAAACACTGCTGTAGAGTATAGGAAAGTTCAGTATGAGAGAGGAAGTAACAGCACAAGGAGTTAATTAGTTCATGTGCTGACAAAGCATTGCACTGCTTCTCCTTCACTGTTCAGTCACAAGCAGGGGGTTGGTCTTTGGGCTCAGAGGAAGTGGATTAAATGATGCTGGCCATCATTTAAATTGAAAAACTTTAGACATTTGGTAACAGGAAGGACAGCTCTGGATTAAGGGTGAATATTACTGCAAAAGCTGTTTTTTATTATTTGTGACTCTAGTTCTATTAAAACAAGGCAATTGAAGTAAATGTACTTAACACTGGGTTTTTTTTGCACATTTTACTTAAATAAGTTGTTAAAAATTAAGCTTCAGGTATATTTTAAGCACCGAAAATGTGTCCAATCCTTCTTTCCAATGTCAACAAAATCCCTTTTTAAAAAGCCAGAGTCTATGACAAGGTGTGGGATAGAAAGAGATAGGGGCAATGGGGTACATGGTATTTTTAAATTATGATTGGGATTTGTTAGGAATAAAACCACCTGAAACTGTGACTGTAGAGAAGCAAGGTACTGTATCTAGATTTTGCAAAGGCCAATGTAGGTCCAGTGAAACAGTACACTACAATCACTTTGTGAATAAATCTATAACATAAATAACTGATGGTTTAAATCTATAACATAAATAACTGATGGGGTATAAACTGCTGTGATGAATCGCTCTTACTCATCAAAGACAAATACTACATCAGAGAGGGCTAAGAGTCTGACAAGCTGTGTACACCCACAGATCACCTGGGGAGGAGGGGTCTGGGAAAGAAAAAAAGAGTCAACCAATCAATACAAATCTTGCTTCTTTATAGAAAATCATTCTGGAAGTTGGTTTTGGGAGTCCTGATTCCAGAATACTGTGTGGATAGCAAAATGCTTAAAGTGGAAGTAAACCCTCCTATTGTTTTCAGCCAAGGAAGCTGCCATATTGGCCTCTGTTTGATCTACAACTGCCATGATGCTGCAAATGTAATCAGCTATGACACCAGCCATTGGATTGTTTGACAGTTTGGTTGAGAGCACAACCAATGGGAGTGTTACATTCCCGGCATGTGCCGGAAATGTAACTGTTTTTTGAAATTTGTAAATGGATGAGTTTACTTCCGCTTTAAAGGGTAATGCTAGTTTTTTTTTTTTTTTTTTTATTGATCTATCATAAACAAGCCTTATTTCTACTTTGAAATCTGGAAATCAATTACAGCTTTTTGGGTGTATAAAACACCCACAACTTTGTCCTATTTTTGATCATATGATACGTTCATGAGTTTTGACACTGAGACTGATCATGTGACTATTGCAGAACTATCCTCACACTTGGCAAACAGGAAGTGGCTGCAGGAAATAGGAAGTGAGTGAAACCTATGTATGAGCTTCAGTGGAAATGGTAACAGGAGGGACTCTTTAGTCACATATACAGTTATTTTTCAGGGCAGGGTTTTTTGGTTAGTTTTTTTGCCGGCAAAAGTGGGATATACATTTTAGAAACATTTCTTAGCAACACAATGCTGAAAACAGATCACCACTATAAGCATTACATTGTTTACCTGCACTCGCAGTCAAAAGTTGCAAAGGTGCAATAAATTTGTTCATCAGCAAATAATGTAAGATAAAGAATAAAACATTTTTGTAAAATGAAATTAGAAACCTGAACAGTGCACCTTTTCTTGTCCTCTCAGGTGACTATGGAAAACATAGAACTGGTAAGTTCTCCAAAACAAGAAACAGAGGAAACGAGTAAGAACAGGGGAGGGACACAAATAGCATAGTCATTATCACTCCATTTTTAGTCCCTGGCATTGGAAAAATTATCCTGCCCATTGACAGCTGAAATTTGAGGCACGGGTGGCCTTGCAAACACAACCGGGCTCAACGAAAGTGGATTTGTGTATTAACTGAGCCAGGAAAAAATTATCTGCCCAACAGTGACTGAATCCTATCAGATGCAATCATTTTTTTGGTATTTATAGACAACAGACAATACAAAAAACAAGACCTGAGAGCGAAAAGACTGAACAATACATACAAAAATTATTATATGTAAAAAGCAAAAAGGGGGGGAGGGGTGTGACAAATGTGTATGAATCTTATGCAGCACTACCCCCATAGGAGCCACTGTAATTTAACAGATTTTCCCACGATTAGTGCACAGGAAGCCAGATCATTTAGAGCTACCACTGGCACTTCAACCCAAAGGAGAACAGCACACGGTTACTAGGACCCTGAGCTCAGGTCAGTACTCACAATGTCACCGAATGCATCCTTCCAGTACCCACCAGACATTTTTCAATGATGGAGAGGATAATGCCCAAAATGCCATAGGAGAGCCCCCCCCCCCCCCCCCAGCAATGCCACAGCTGAGACCTCGATGAACATCAGCTTGAATCAGTAGAACTGCTGTAGGTGGGGGTAGCCCTCCACGCTCAGGCTGGGAAATCACTCCAACTGGAAGACCCCGCTGTTCTAAAGCTCAGACTATTTATATGCTTCTCCAGCCACCTACTGGGCACGCCTCACCAGGGATTGGCTGAAGAACAATATTCAGGCTGCTCATTTGACTTTCCAGTCCACTATGTTCTGGAAATATCTAGAATGCAGGGGAAACAATCAAACTTGCAGCCTGTGAGATCCAGAACAGCCCAAAGCAATCAATAGCTGCTCCAATGAATATAGAGAAGCCAGAAGGAACTACATTTACCTAACTTCCTAGCAACCTAACTAGGAAGGTGCTACACGTATGTGCAGGTTAAAGCACGAAAAAACAAATGATTTTAAAATTAAATACACGTGGGTAGCCCACCACTGAGACTAACACTAAGGGCTACCCATGGAAATTAGACACTAAATGGTAGTAAAAAATGTAAAAGGCAGCCCTTTTAAATATCTTACTACCATTTGGTATTTAATTCCTGTGGGTAGCCCTTTAGGTAAGCAGCTGAAGAGAACGTAGCCTCGAAGCGCGTACTGTGCATGCTACGGGAAGGTGATGTCACACAGGTGGCCGCCACAGTGCCAAGCACAGCCTGTAAGGGAAGGCTTCCGGGATACCATCCTCCTTTGTCATCTATAGTCAACCCAAATTACACTGGGAGGTTACCAGAAGCCATGAGGAATCTGCAAACCAGTGATAAGGAGCTTATGGAGAAAATACTGTCCCCACACACACACATTATGGTGTGTATGGTTTCTTTTAATGCTAGTAAGTGAAGCGCAGGACCTTTTGACTTGAAAAAGTTGAATGTAGAGTAGCTTGGCCAAAATACCCGTAGTTTTAGGTTCTCAAAGGAAAACAAAATGAGACTGATCCTAGTAAAGAAAATATTTTTTGGAGATTAACACAGACACTAGCAACACATTCTGTGCCATATCTGGCTCCTTCTTCTGGAGATTTGTTCAACAAATTCTTTCTCCTGATGGAGTTCAGTGTCGATTATGCTGCTGTTTCACTCTGCAACAGATTCTGAAGGTGGTTAGATGTGCCAGAAAAACAATTAATCTTGTCTAATATTTGGTATTCCTCAATAAAGCTTTTCATTACTGGAATCCAAGCCTTTTGGAACCTAAATCTATGGGCATCTCAGCCATGCTACCCTCAAACTGAGTTTTTCACACTTCACATCCTTTATAAACATATATTACACCTGACTTTACTTGGAAGTTTCACAATTATGCATTAAGAAAATTAGGAATTTCAAGGCCTGTGAATTTCCTAAGAGTGATATCTTAGGGTACTCTTGGGGCCTCCAACAGTGAGATGTCTGTGTCCCAGAGGGATTAAAGAGGCTAGTGAATAATTCAAGAATCTATGATCTATCAAAATAATGCAACTGTTGATAAAAACTTTTTACACCTTTTTTAGAAATGTTTGGCGTGTACTCATCCTTTAAATGAATGTTTTGTTATGTAGCTGGTGAACACTATATGGCCAAAACTTCATGGACCCCTCTCCAAATTTTTGAGTTCCGGTGTGTTCCAGTGAAGTGTACTAGTATTTCTACAACATACAAAAATATTTTTGACATGACAATTGTGCATTTTTGACCTGTGATAACAGTTTGAGGAAGACCCTTTTCTGTTTCAGCATGACTGTGCCCCAAAGTTTTGGGTGGAGGAACTCAAGTGGCCTGCACAGTGCCCTGACCTCAACCCTGCTAAACATCTTTAGGATGAATTGAAATGCTTATTTTAAGCCAGGTCTCCTCTTCCAGCATCCTTACCTGACCCCACAAACGGACACAGGTTCCCAAAGAGACACTCCACAATCTTGTGGAAAGACCTTTTTAGAAGAGTGGAGGCTGTAATAGCTGCAAAATGGGCTATTTTCATATTAATGGTCATAGTTTTGGAATCAAATGTCCAGAAAGCGCATATAGGTGTGATGATGGAATGTTCTAGACTTTTTGCCATATAGTGTATCATTCAGCATGGGTTTCAATAGCAATTGTGCTCCAATTTTCACATGAGCACTGAGAAAAAACAATAGAGCAATTTCCATTAACCACCTCTGGTAGACTAATGTCTCCTTTTTCAATTCTGCATAGGAAATATACTCTGTGATTTTCAATTGAAAGGACCAAGAGGTGAAAATTTGTGCATTTTGACATAACCCCCGCTGATCCCTAAGATTAGCTAGACTGCTTTGGAAGATACTGGAATAAGTCACTATCTGACCTAAATTATTTTTATTTATGGTGATATTTTATTGAACACACACATTTCTGCACATCCCACCATCTAAATGACTTGCAGGAATGGAATACTACTAAAAACAAAGGCAGACAAAACCACACTCACTACATGAAGCCATTAGGCCTACAGATAATGAAAGAATAATGCTACATTGAGTGCAACAAACACAACTACATATTGAGACAATCCAAGTGGATCACGCTTTTGTTGAAGAAGAAATTAACCTCAAAACATGCAATCATAACCGAAAGAGCATTGAATGAACTAATTACCTTTCTCCTCTGCCTATCCTGCCAATTCAATTAAATAATACAAGGTGGTGGTGGGGAGAACCTGGTTTTAATTCATCCTTCATTAGAGATAATAATCTTTGCTAGCTCTGCTTGTACAGTGCATTATTTCTTCAGGTTATATAATAGGAGTATGGCATAGATTAGCGTTTGCTTTTTCATCCTTATCTGCAAGAATACCTTTGCTGTTTATGTCCTTGTCGTGTCTCTCGCCCACAATAAATTTTAACTGGTTTATAACCACTACTCCTCATAAGAGGCAAAAAAAGTCTGGACACATAACCAGCATATCAAATCTGAGTAAAAGCTTTGCATCCTAGGTGTTATATCAGCTACCTTGATCAGCTGTGCTGTTGATATGTAGCATGATATAATGAAGACACTGAATTTTTAGGGTGTTTGCTTTAAAGAAGGGGTGTCAAACTCAATTTCATCACGGACCACATCAGCATTATGGTGGACCTAAAAAAGGACCAGTTGTATCTGTAAGACTAGATGTCCAGAGCACCCCAGCCCCCTTACATCCCAGTGCACCCCTGTGCCGTATAGGAGCTCTGAAGCAGAAAGTGCAGGGTCTGGAGGAGGGCTGGAGTTAGCTGCAGGATCTGGCAGAGGAGTTCTGTCCCCCTCTCTACTGCCAATTGCTGAATCAAGATGGGGTGGAGATGAGGGGGGTTATACAGCTGCAGGAGAGGTGCAAGGGCTACATGAATTGGCCTGGCGGGCCGAATTCGGCCCACGGGCCTTGTGTTTGACACATGTGCATTACTATATGTTAAGGCCCACTATGTTAAAAAGTTCCATACATTTTGAATCAGCTGACATCCCACTGTAATGCACAGGGAAACAAATGTGACATAAGATGTGCGGTCAGCTGCAGTGTGGGTACATTGCCCGATGCTGTAATAGTGTGTTGAGGTGCTGCCATGTATTATTATTATACAGGATTTATATAGCGCCAACAGTTTGCGCAGCACTTAACAAAATGAAGGCAGTTTGGTACAAGAGGAATCAGAGGGCCCTGCTCGCTAGAGCTTACAATCTAGGAGGGAGGGTCAATTGATACAAAAGGTAATAACTGTGGCTGATGAGCTGATGGATAAAGTAAAACAGTGTATTAGTTAAAAGCAGGATAAGCTTCTTTAAAGAGAAGGTTTTTCAGGGATCGTCTAAATTTGGATAGATTAGGGGACAGTTGGACAAATTGGGGTAGGGAGTTCCAAAGGATGGGAGAAGCTCTAGAGAAATCCTGTAGGGGAGCATGGGAGAAGGTGACAAGGGAGCTAGAGAGCAGGAAGTCTTGGGAGGACAAAGAGAGCAGCTTGGTTGGTATTTTGGGACTAGGTTAGTGATGTAGCTGGGGGCAGAGTTGTGGACGGCTTTGTAAATTATTGTTAGTACTTTGAATTTTATTGGTTGGGTGAGTGGAAGCCAGAGCAGGGATTGGCAGAGAGGGGTGGAGGACACTGAATGGTTGGTAAGGCGTATGAGTCTTGCAGCAGCATTCATTATGGACTGAAGGGGGGATAGTGTATGTAAAGGTAGTCCAATGAGGAGGGAGTTGCAGTAGTTGAGGCGAGAGATGGAATTAGGGAGTGAATTAGAAGCTTGGTGGTGTCATTGGTTAAAAAGGGGCGTATTCTAGAGATGTTGTTGACAGAGATTGGATGTGGACCTGAAAGGACAGTTCAGAGTCTAGGGTTACCCCTAGCACCCTGAAAAATGTGGGGACGGACTGATAGTTGTGCCATTGATCTTGACAAAGAACTCAGGGGAAGAGCCACGTGGGGGAAGAAATATTATGAGCTCGGATTTAGGTAGATTCAGTTTGAGGAAGTGGTGCGACATCCAGGCAGATATGTCTGTTAGTTATTCAGTGATGTGTGAGGAGACTGATGGGGTGAGCTGAGGGGCAGAGAGATAGATTTGGGTGTCATTGGCATATAAATGGTAGTGGAAGCCATGGTAGGCTATCAGCTGACCCAGGGAGGATGTGTAGATCGAGAATAGAGGGGTCCAAGGACAGAATCTTGTGGGACCCCAACTGTAAGAGGTGCTGGAAAGGAAGAAGTAGAGTTGTAAGTGACACTGAAGGTGCAGTCAGATAGGTTAGATTCGAACCAACCGAGAGCACAGCCATGGATACCAAGCAAATTGAGTTTTTTGAGGAGGGAGTGATCAACTGTATCAAAGGCAAAGGTCCAAGAGTAAGAGTATGAAATAATGACCATTGGTTTTAGCTGATAGCAAGTCGTTTGTGAGTTTTAGGAAAGCAGTGGACGAAATCCAGACTGAAGGGGATCAAGAAGGTTATTCTTAATGAGATGGTTGCTCAGTCAGTTGTAGACTAAACGTTCAAGGCGTTTGGAGGCAAAAAGGAAAAAGGAGATGGGTCTTAGGTTGTTAAGATTGGTGGGGTCCAGTGAGGCCTTTTTTGGTATGGGAGTGACTAGCGCATGTTTCAGAGGGTTGGGGAAGATGCCAGTAGAGAGGGAGAAGTTGAAGATATGAGTTAAAGAGTGTAGGGTAGAGTCAGAGAGTGACCGTAGTATTTGAGAAGGAAGGGGGTCCAGCAGGCAGGAGGTTAGGTGGGCGTTAGAAAAAAGTTTATTGACTTCCTCTGTAGTAGTTGGGTTAAACAAGAGTTTTGATTGTACAGGAGGACAAAGAGTGTAAAGTGAGGGGCGATATCTGTAGAGTGGAGGAGATCTCGAGACGAATTGTCTCAATCTTAATTTTGAAGTGATTAGCAATCTCCTGGGCATTGAGTAAGTTAGTGGGTGGAGGTAATGGCAGACAAAGTAGAGCATTAAAGATAGAAAAAAATTGAAGGGGACTGCGTGAGAGGGTGTTAATGAGCGTGATAAAGTAAATCTGTTTGGCAGCGTGGAAACAGGAATGGTACAATCCGTAGCAGAAAAAAAGGAGAAGGGTTAAGATGGTGAAGGTTTCTACGGGTAATTGTTTGTTAGTTGGAAAACAAGGAGAGAGTGAAACTAATAAGGTGGTGATCGGAGAGAGGAAAAGCAATGTTGGAGAGGTTGCATGGAGTACATAGGTAGGAGAATATGAGGTCAAGGCTGTTGCCAACAGAGTGAGTAGAAGCGTTTGCCCAGTGTTTCAGGTCAAAGAGGAGGTTAGGTTCAGAAATTTAGAAGTAGCGGGAGTGTTAAGATTAACAGAGATGTTGAAGTCGGCAAGAATGATTGTTGGGATTTCAGAAGAGAGAAAGTAGGGTAGCCAGGCAGAGAAGTCGTCAAGGAAGCTTGATATACAGGTCCAGGAGGCCAATAGATCACAGCAATTCTCAAGGAAACTGGAGAAAATAGACGAATACAGTGAGCTTCAAATAAGGAGAGGGACAGAGGGGGGGTGGATGAAGAACCTGAAAAGTGCTTTGAGGGGATAGGAGGATTCCAACACCACCTCCTTTCTGTCCACCAGGCCTGGAAGAGTGAGTCCACAGGAGGCCACCAAGGGAAAGGGCAGCAGGAGAAGGAAAGTCAGATTCTTGAAGCCATGTCTCCCAAATTGCAAGTAGGTTGAAAGAGTTTATGATAAATAGGTCATGGATGGTGGAAAGTTTATTGCAAACCGAGCGGGCATTCCAAAGGGCACAGGAAAAGGCGAGGCTGGTTCTAGGCAGAAGAGGAATAGAAATTAGATTGTGTAGATTGCGGCTGCTGGCAGAGGATAGGGGGTGCTGGGTATGTTGGCTAAAGGTAAATTATGGCGGTCCAGGATTTGGAGAAATATCTCCAGACTTTAGGAGAAGCAGAAGGGTGAGCGAGGTGATATGGGAGTGTGATTTATGTGGGGGGACACTTCTCAATGTCTTGGAGGTTTTATTGGTATGTGGGTTCAAAATTAGCAGGAGCTGATGAGTGCAGTAATACGGTGAAGACAGGAGTGAGGGTGATATATATAAGCTGTGGGGTGGAGAAGAGGGGTGAAGGAGAGAAAGTTTAAGGAGAGAGGATGCAACTGTGAGAAGTATGGAGTGCATGATACAGAGTGGTATATGAATACGCTATCCAAAATGATAGTTGCCAATGCAATCCCTGCCTATGCAACCCCTGCCGCATTATCGCAATGCATAAATGTAAATGAGCCGTAAGGGATTTGTGTAGTCACTGACAACATATATAACACATTATAATACCACACTTAAAAAGACCTATTAATTGTACTATTTGGTATTTTATTCCACCAAATACACCCATCAGCACATATTAACAAAGCATTAAAAAGTATCAAGCAGCTTTCCTGAAACCTTTTGAACTTCCTATGGCTCAATTCAGGTATTGATGAATGCAGATTAATTTAGAAGTGCTGTCTATGGCTTTAACTAGCATTTAGCAGGCTTTAGCAAGCATTTACTAAATTCTAGAGAAATGCTGGGATGGGCTTTTTTCTAAATGCTTAGTAAATTCCTGCTGCAACTTCCAAAAGCTTGCGAAACACAATACTTCTCAGATTAACATTTACAAGCTACGATTCAATAATGCATGTATGTATGGAACGTAACCACTTCCGGACCACTGTATATATACGTCATTAGTTTGAGGTTAAAAACAGCTAGCTGTCGTGATCCCTTTATTTTTTATACAGTGGGCGATTCTCTTTCACATAAAAGTGATCCTGGCGGCAGATTCTCCACGAGATTACTTTTGGAGGTGGCGGGAGAGGTGCCCCCTCCCCTTCTTGCCACTTCCTGGTCATCTCCGGGCTTACCGGACCTTTCGGTTAGCCCAGAGTCGATCTGATCCTCTTTGTGGATGGGCAGGAAGCTAAGTGAGGGCAATATCTAGCCCTCACTTGGCTTTATGCCCTTGGAGGACCGGAGCGATGCCCAACGTCACTTTCACATTCCGGTCTTAAAGGGATGATGATTTTTTTCATCTCTTATAAGCAAAGTGAATTTTTTTTTTGTTTTTTTTTTGCTTTGAGTAAATGTGAGGTCTAAAGTAATTTTGACCGCAGATCTCGCAATAAAGAGGCCCTGTCATGCTTATCTCTATTACAAGGGCTGTTTACATTCCTTGTAATAGGAATAAAAGTGCTAAAAATTTTTTTTTTTAAAGGGACAGTGTAAAAATAAAAAGTAAAAAAAATAAGAAAAAATAAATAAATTAAAGCGCCGTCCCTCCAAGCTTACACACAGAAGTAAACACATACTTAAGTCAAACAAACATATGTAAACATTGTTCAAACCACACATTTGAGGTGTCGCCATGATCGTTAGAGCAAGAGCAATAATTCTAGCACTTGACCTCCTCTGTTACTCTAAACAGGTAACCTGTAAATTTTAAAGCGTCGCCTATGGAGCTTTTTAAGTATCGTATTTTGTCACCATTCCACGAGCATGCGCAATTTTGAAGCATGACATGTTGGGTATCTATTTACTTGGAGTAATATCATCTTTCACATTAAAGAAACATATTGGGCTAACTTTACTGTTTTCTTATATTTAATTTAAAAAAGTATATTTTTTCCCAAAAAATTGCGTTTGTAAGACTGCTGCACAAATACGGTGTGGCATAAAATATTGCAACAATCTCCATTTTATTCTCTTATGCTAAAAATATATATATATATATATATATATATATATATATATATATATATATATATATATAATGCTTTGGGGTTCTAAGTAATTTTCTAGCAAAAAATCCTCTTTTACACAGCTGTCGCAAGAAAAGGTTTCTACGTTGGAAGTTTTTCTCCACTTCCTGTGCATGTGACAGCTGTAAAATTTTGCAGATGTAGTCACTTTCTGTCCCAGTGACAGTGGGGACTAGTGAGGGCAACTAAAGGGTTCAATCTTTTCCCTGGGAGAAACTGGCAGCATAAAAAAACTCAGCATGGGTTTTTTTTTTTTTTTTTTTAAAGTCTTTATTTTAGTAACATTTTGGTACAAAAGACCACACACATTATACAAATGTTACGCAAAACATATGAAACATTTCAGGTACGGTCTAGGGCTGAGAGGTTAAGGTGGACCCAAGGTACCAGTGGGGTCGGGAGCTTCTAATGAGTTCCCGAGGCTAGGTGGTCATGAGACTTTAGACCGGTCAGATATTGGCCTTAAACCTCCAGAAGAGGTATATGAGTTGGAGTGGTTATGTGGGGGGATCATCCTCCAACAGCGATCCAGGCTGAGGGGGGCAATAGCCTCCTACAACCTCGCCCTTCTCGCTGTGTCTAGGAGGACTTTTCCCCCCTTGCCCCGCCTGACAGGAAGCGGAGGAAGTATGTCTCCGCCACCGTGTGACGAGGCCGTTGTCTTGTTGCCAATCATCTTCACCTTGAGTTTAAACAAACAAAATGCATCTTAAATTAGAACCGCCTGATATCAGAAACGTTAAGTAGTCTTTCAAACAAAAATATGGATAGTAGTAAAAAGTGGGAAAGAAGTAAGAGTAAAGGAATAGTGGGTAGAAAAGGGTTAGAGGGGGAGAGAGGTAGAGGGGAACGGATATGGAGCATACCTCTTAGCCTAAGGAGGCTCTTTTGGTCCGTGCCGGGCGAGTCTCCCAACCATATATCCTTATGACCGGTAAAGTTGAAGTATGTCTTTTAGTGGGTCTTGTTTACGTTATCTAAGCGGGATCGTAAGGAGGGTTCTGCTAATTCTAGTAGAGCCATGTCTAAGCTTGAAGACATATGATTTGGATCGAACACATAGTCTTTCCACGGGCCCCATATAATTTCAAAACGTTCCGTCTTTCCTTTACATGATGCTATCCAATGTTCTGCTTCCCTAATATCGTTCACTTTTTTTATCCAATCTTCTTTTGTAGGAACCCTAGTCTGTTTCCAATATATTGGAACCAGGCGTCTAGACGCGTTTAGTAGGTGTGGAAGTACACTCTTTTTATATCTACCAATCGGTATCAAAGGGATATGCAGGAGGAAATAGGCTGGGGACAGAGGAATATCTAGATCTAGAATTTCTTTTACACTAGACTTAATGTCTTTCCAGTATGATTGGATCAGGGGACACTCCCACCAAATGTGTAGGAGCGTGCCTCTGTGGCCACATCCCCTCCAACACTGATCCGACACCGAAGGGTAGATACGAGCCAAATCAGCTGGTACTCTGTACCAGCGTGATAAAATCTTATAGTTTGTTTCTTGGGTTTTGGATTCTATAGAGCTCGAGTGGGTGAGTTGGTATAGGTGTGTGAGTTGGGTCGTGGAAAAGTCTAACTGCAAATCCCTTTCCCATGCCCGTATGTAAGTCGTTCTAGGGTTGTCAGTTGTACCTAGTAAGCGATACATTTCTGAGATCAGGTGTGGGATCGGGTCTTCCTCAATAAAAAGTTGTTCAAATGGAGTAAGAGTGGAGATGTCCCTTATGGAACGTCCGTGGATTTCAAAAAAGTGGTGGAGCTGCCTATATCTCCAAAAATTCATTTTGGGACCTCTATGTTCACGTTGTAGTGTTTCATAACTCATCAGTTTGCCATCCTTCATCAATTTTCCGCAACTGGCGTTTCCGTCATCCACCCACTCAGCATGGGTTTTAACACTTCCCCAAGCCATCCAAAGATCAAAAAAGTTTACCCTTTAGATATATTGTTTAAACTTTACAGCATGGTATGAAAATCCTTATCAAACAGTTTCAGGCACAGCTGTGAATGGAAGTTTGAAGATGGTAGAATTAAGGGCTTGGGCATGTGGGAATCTTTTAACCCATGTCTTCTCATTTTGGTCAACGTCATAATAGTAAATAGGACAGAAATAGTTCTTTATGCAATCCCTGATTTGTGGTGCACATGGCTGTGGGGCTGAATGGAAAATAGAGCACCTTAAAAATGACCAAATCTTACAGTGAAGACATCAAATCCTTTTTGGCATACAGAACTATTTTTGCCATTGCCTTTTGACCAATTTCACCCCCACTGTTTTTAAAAAAAATTGAGGAGAGAAGAGTCAAATGGTCACGATTCCCATGGCCCCATGCCGCAAGGTCCAGATCTTGCTTTGGACTGTCATGGTACATGCATACATCTGTCCATATGCCTGGCACTCATTTTTTCAAGAGAAAATCAACTGACTGGAAAATACATTTTTTATATATGTTACTTTGCATGTGATAAGCAATGACTTTATTATATGATGTATACCTGTCACATAGAAATACACATATTAATGTGGGGAAGGAGGAGGGTAGTGGAGGTAAATTATTTTTTGATTGATCCACTATTGTAGGTTATTGTTGAAGTGTCATAATGAAGGCCTATTCTAGACCAATATGTCTCAATTTTATATGTAAAACGGGGGGACTCAGACAGCTCTGGAAAAAAATCTTTGACATCTTTCTTTATTCCACAGCTTATTACACAACCTAACTTCTTCAGCCCTCCCAAATTTTGGGTCAGTCCAGCAGAAGTAATATTTTTTACTACAGTTGGGGACTGATGGGTAAAGTCAGCTGTTGACTTTTCTTGGATGCTCCACCAGCAAGATCTGCCTGCCATAATTTAGAGATTTTGTTCCCCAACCACTGGGAGTTTTGGGACCCCTCCCTTTCTGTTCCAGCTCTTACTATTAAATATAATATAAAATAAATAAACATCCAGAAGATGGGAACTCCTCATTATAGGCATAGCAGGTGTGCAGGGATAGTGGGAACCCCTCATAATGGGCACAGAAGGCGTGCAGGTCCAGGAACTCAATAAAGGGATGGTGAGAATTCCTCATAATGGGTAGAACAGTGGTACGGGCCTGGGAGATCAGCATAGACCTCGGAACTCACTGCAGGGATCTCACCTATATACTGTAGTCATCAGTAGATGAATAAGACTGTAGGTGCTTTAAAGTAAAACCAAAGGCAAAACTTTTTAAAATTTTGGATAGAGTAAGGGATTTTTATAACACTGTCATTTTTGTTTTGTTTTGCATATACAGTATCTCACAAAAGCGATATTAGATAAGACTGGTCTGGTGTGTCCATAAATACAATTGGCATGACTATTAACATGTACTGTATCTCACAAAAGTGAGTACACCCCTCACATTTTTGTAAATATTTTATTATACCTTTTCATGTGACAACACTGAAGAAATGACACTTTGCTACAATGTAAATTAGTGAGTGTACAGCTTGTATAACCGTGTAGATTTGCTATCCCCTCAAAATAACTCAACACACAGTCATTATTGTCTAAACCGCTGGCAACAAACATGAGTACACTGCTAAGTGAAAGTGTCCAAATTGGGCCCAAAGTGTCCATATTTTGTGTAGTCACCATTATTTTCCAGCACTGCCTTAACCCTCTTGGGCATGGAGTTCACCAGAGCTTCACAGGTTGCCACTGGAGTCCTCTTCCACTCCTCCATGCCTCCAGACCTAAACCCTATTGAAAATCTGTATGACATCCTCAAACGGAAGGTGGAGGAGCGCAAGGTCTCTAACATCCACCAGCTCTGTGATGTCATCATGGAGGAGTGGAAGAGGACTCCTGTGGCAACCTGTGAAGCTCTGGTGAACTCCATGCCCAAGAGGGTTAAGGCAGTGCTGGAAAATAATGGTGACTACACAAAATATGGACACTTTGGGCCCAATTTGGACACTTTCACTTAGGGGTGTACTCACTTTTGTTGCCAGCGGTTTAGACATTAATGGCTGTGTGTTGAGTTATTTTGAGGGGACAGCAAATGTACACTGTTATAGAAGCTGTACACTCACTACTTTACATTGTAGGAAAGTGTAATTTCTTCAGTGTTGTCATATGAAAAGATAAATAAGATAAAAAGAAAAATATAATATTTACAAAAATGTGAGGGGTGTACTCACTTTTGTGGGATACTGTATGTCCTGTTCACTTCCTGTCCTACAGCCAAAACAGAAAGTAAGCAAGAGGAAATCCCTCCAAAGTGAGGGAATACCTGGTTGTTACCAGAACTAGTATCCCTCACTGAACGATTTCCCTTCATTTCTCTTCTGGTGACAGCCCAAAATTTAAGATTGTCTTTCACATTTACTTTTGCAGATAACAGTACAAATAAATAGGATGAATTTCCCTAACTGAGGCACAGACAGCATTGAAAATCCTGACAGGGTTTGAACACCTCTCTACTCAATCCAGAAAAAAAACGTTCTCATTAGAGAGATGCACTGTATTTTTCCTGGTGACCATTGTCTCCTGGGAATTGGGGTGATTGAAAATCCAGAATTTTGAGCTGTCATCAGAAAAATAATAGAGAAGAAACCTTCCAATGAGGACGTTGTTCTGGAGACAACTGTGTAAGAGGGAATTTTTCCTAAATGAGAGAGATATCCCCTTATTTCCTGTTGTGTCTCCAAGACAGGAAGTTAAAAAAAAAAAGGAAACCGATTGCAAAAAAATGGGGGTAGTAACCTTTCCATATTTTGCTGGGGTTGCCTTCCTTGATCTCCTCTTTGTGGTACAGTTATTCAAAGAAAAATACAATTCCACATTACTATATCAAAATAATGCAGGAAAGTTAAAATCCTCAGGGTTGCAATGTGATCCACATCTATCTATCATTCTCTTTTGCAGAATCCGTCCCAGTTACCGTGATCATTGGTGTGGCTGTCGGTGCCGGTGTGGCATTCCTTGTTCTCATGGCAACAATTGTAGCGTTCTGCTGCGCTCGCAACCAGAGAAGTAAGTGTATTCGTAATGTAACATGTCAGTGCTTAGTGTAATTATTACGGGGCAGTTGTGAAAGTTATTATGATATATGTAAAAGCTAGATTCATAAATATAATGCATTCTTAATTGCTTGTTACCCTGAAAATAAATCTGCAGCTTTTCTGTAGCAAAGAAGGTCAACTAATCACAAATTTTATTTTATAATGCAAAATAGATGAGGAAAATTCATGAGGAATGCTCACAGAGAGGTAGTAGATAATACAAAGACAGATCTAGGCATTTACAGTTGTTGCATTTAAAATACATAAAAAAACTAGAACTGAGGCAAAACAAGTTAAAGATGTAGCGTCTTAAACGTAAAAATAAAAAAGCTGCTTTTGCTGCAAAACTTACCTTGAATCCAGAGCTATCCCCACAGTAATTCCTTTCTGCTGCTAGAGGTATCCAGTCTTCAAGCTTGAATGATGGCAACATCATTTAACACAACTTCCTCTGGGTCAGGGGCATAACTACCACCATAGCGACCCATGCGGGCGCTATGGGGCCCGCAGCCGAGTGGGGCCCAGTGAGGATGAGAGCACCGCCGGCACAGTCTCCCAGCCAGGGGAAGAGAGAGGAGAGAAAGAGGCGAGCTGTCCGTATCAGCAGAGAGCTGAACTGCCCGATGAAAGAGCTTTCATTAGAACTTCCAGTGTTCCCGGGGCTCACGTCACATAGCTCCACCTCTTGGCCCGGCGCCTTTGATAGACAGAACGCCGATCCAATGCGGGATATGTGATGTCATCAAAGGCGTCGGGCCAAGAGGTGGGGCTATGTGACGATGAGCCCCGGGAAGACGGGAAATTCAAATAAAAGCAATTACAGCGGGAAATCCCGCTCTCTGCTGACCTGGGTGGCTTGCCTCTTCCTCTGCATAGGTGAGGCTGTATGGGGCACAGGCAGACCAGGCTGTATGGGGCACAGGTCATGCTGTATGGGGCACAGGTCATGCTGTATGGGGCACAGGCAGACCAGGCTGTATGGGGCACAGGTCACGCTGTATGGGGCACAGGTCACGCTGTATGGGGCACAGGTCACGCTGCATGGGGCACAGGTCACGTTGCATGGGGCACAGGTCACGCAGCATGGGGCACAGGTCACGCTGCATGGGGCACAGGTCACGCTGCATGGGGCACAGGTCACGCTGCATGGGGCACAGGTCACGCTGCATGGGGCACAGGTCACGCTGCATTGGGCACAGGTCACGTTGTATGGGGCACAGGTCACGCTGTATGTGGCACAGCTCACGCTGCGTTGACACTAGGGCAGCTGTGGGGGGGCTGTTTGCAGGGGGCCCCATACAACATTTTGCTATGGGCCCTGCTCTTTCTAGTTACGCCCCTGCTCTGGGTCCAGGCTTTTGCAGACCTGCCATCATTACAGTAACCTGGGTTTATTCTATTACTGCATTAAAGTGCAGCAGGAGCCAGTTAAAGAAAAGAGGTAGAACTGTGGCGTCAGATGGTCCAGAAGCCCAGATCAAAGTGTATTCTTTTTAAATAGCTGTGGAGGGTGCCTCAGAAAGTGGAGTGGGGGTTAAGTAAATATTACCCTAATTCTAAGTGCATAAGTTTGTGTTTTAATATCTAAATGAGGTTTAGCTGTAACATTTGTGGTATAGTTTTCAATGCCTGTACTGGCAATACTCATAATGATAAGCCATTGATTAATCATAGAGTCGCCTGTTTTAAATGATCATAAACAAGCATTCAAACAGTAAAAGGGGAAAAAAAAATCAGTTTGGTTAGTTCTGATTAGATTTTTCACCAGCATTCCTTTTTTCAATGAAAACGATCCTTTATTGGAGGACTGATTATTGAGTGAAATCAGTTTCTAATGGGAACCATTGATTTATTTAAACAATGCTGACAGTAAATGCTCATATCATTGTGTGTTTTACCAGCATGTTGTTAAATCACAGTGTGAGCAAAATAAATTGGTCACGCTGAAAATATTTTGATACATGTTATATAAATTAGGTACAGTATATGCATTTATTTTGAGTAAACAAGTTTTCAAATTATTTGGGGGGGAAGTACACTATAAGGAAACTGGAAATATCAGTAAATATTTTGTCATTGTGTCATACTTTTAATAGAAAGTCGTATAATAATTTAATGCAGAATGAGAGAAAAAAATATTGTATTTGAAATTTTTTCCCAGGAATGATCCAGAGGTTTCTAATGTTTACAGCTAAATCCCAGGCAAATATATATGCAAAAAACAAAACAAAACACAAAAATGAATACAGCTTTGTGTTCATCAATACAGGAATGTATTTATTTAAATGCAATCAATTCATAAAAACCCTAACTCATCTCTTACCCCTAATCCTAACCATAACCCTTTAATCTAACCTACATTTGGTTTGGTATCAGCCTTGTGTGGTCCCTATACCACACAGCTCCTCCTCCTGGGGAAGGGGAAGCAGCACCAGGAGCTAATCGGGTGTGCTGCAGTGTACTTAATATGCTGATACAAGAGGAGGGCAGAGTAAGGCCCCTTTCACACGATCGGACCGTTCAGGTCCGCCTGTCAGTTTTGACGGCGGACCTGAACGGGCGCTCCATGTTAGTCTATGGAGCGTCGGATGTCAGCGGAGACATGTCCGCTGACATCCGATCCGGTCTGATCCACTGAAGAGCAGACGGATGGCCCTACGTCCAGGTCCGTCGCTGGCGGATCGGATCGGGGGAGATCTGACGAAAACAGACACGCTGTCAGTTTTCGTCTGATCCCTCCATAGGCGGCAGCGGCACCTGACAAGCCCCTCCCAGCTCAGTGAGCAGAGAGGGACCTGTCATCCGCCGGCTCAGCGGACAAATCTCCCGCTGAGCCGGCGGACCGAGGCGGGCTCCGTAGAAACGGAGTCCGCCTCATGTGAAAGGGGCCTAAGAGAGGTAAGCTCATCAGTCTGCTGCTTCTCCTTTCACTGTCCAGTTACAGTCTGTGGGAATGACTTAATTTCAGCAGACAAAAATCAGGTTTCCTGCCTGCCAGATAGAGCTGTGTTATGTGATTCTCAGGACCAGACAGATATCTTTTGGAAATTAGAACAGCTTTATTACAGTATATGTATCACATCTGTGTATTTGGTGATTTGCCTGGAGTTCAGCTTTAAGGAGGATGGATGTGGAGATATGTGTTGTGATTTTTAAGACAGACTTAAAATAAACCTGCAGTCAGAGGTCACATAAAGCCTGATAATTACTGGCCTGTGACTTTTCTGACCTCTTACGCTAGGCTTGGTTCACAAAAGCATACTTACAGCATTTTCATTACCATGTGCAAACGTTTTTACGATCAAAAAAATCGATTTTTACCTTACTAAATGCATTCCTACACGTATCAGCTTAATCTACCCCACATTTTATTTTATGTATTTCTTTTTTTTTAGGTATTTCCACTGTGAAAGTCAATTCACAAAGATTATTACAGGGGTTATCACTCCTTACAATAGCACTTTTTTGTCATTTCATTCATCTCTGCTTTATAATAACGTAAGATGAAATCTACTTATATAAAGCGGTTGGACCTTCTACCACCCATACAAATAGCATTAACACAGTTGCGGCTGCCATGCCCCAGGTTAAGGTTATACATGGCCGTGCTAGTTTATCAATTCATGGTTTTAGCCCTGGTTCACACTGACTGCGGGAATGAAAGTTCAGCTGAACTCGCACGATTTTATTCCTGCATGTCTGTCCCGACTTCAGAGACATCTGTGCACAGATGTCAATGGAAATCGCACCCCAAAATGGTCAAAAGTAGTACAGAAACGACTTTTGGGAATCGGTGCGGCGCCGCAAATGTGTAGTCGCACCCATTCGGACGCTGCCATTGCCCGCCATATTTGCAAGCGAATTAAGCCGGCTGGTTGTACCCAAGTTGATCGATCAATCAACATGGTACATTCAGCATGCCCAATAATGGTTCAAATCCTGGCCGGTTTCTGCTGAACCGGCCGAGATTCTATTCATGCATGGCCAGTCTAAGCCCTCTGTCTTTGACATACGCTGTTAGACAGGGATATTTATTTTTTCTTGCAGACTAGCTGGTAAAGCCCCGTACATACGATCATAAAATGGTATGAAAAATACCGCTTTTGAATCGATCGTGAGATAATCTGATTGTTAGTAGACAGCTTTCGAGAGCTAATCATGACCGTTCATCTGAAATTATTTGAAGAGACAAACACGTACATATTTCTTGTGCAATACCATCGTACAATCTTCGTTTAATCAGTACAGTTTTCGTTCCAAAAATACAACGCATTACCTCACTTCCAAAGCTGTAGTCTGTCATACAAGATTTCTTGTAAATTGAGTAACCTCTTCATTTTCAATATGCAGACTAGCATGCAAAAAAAACAAAGAAAAACTGACAATCATTGGTCCGATATTCTCATTGTGTGTACAAGGCTTTGGTGTGCTGGGAATTTTTTTGTTTGTTTATAATGTGCTAAACCCCTTCCATGTGCACCTTACTATAAAAGGCTGGTTATAGATTGGGGTAGTTGTTGCTTATATGTACAGCAATGTACAGAAAAACGCCTGTTGATCTGACAGAATTACGGTGGGAGAAAAAAAACGCTCCTGCGCACAAGTGGATTACCAGACAAACTATATAATGTCACAGGCCTTGCTGCCCTCAAGGATGGGGGTATCCTAATAGTCAAAGGTATAAAAAGAAAAGAAGGGGCGCACCAGCCTTGTGCATTATCCTTTGGATGTGTATTTATTAAAAGTGATAAAAATGAAAACTACTCACAGCTGAGCTCTGAGGAAGAAGGGGTTTCCCTTTGAAACGCGTCAGCTGGCAGTGATCCCTGTGATTTCCTCCGTGACCTTTGGAGAGTATTGCTCGTCCCAGACTGAATGCTGCTACTTGATGACTGTTTTTATTGCAAGAATTCTACATTTGTTTGTGAGTAGTATTCTTTTTTATCACTTTTAATAAATACACATCCAAAGGATAATGCACAAGGCTGGTGCGCCCCTTCTTTTCTTTTTATATCTGAGAATTATGGTGAGCTCCTAACTTCCTCTTTGAGCTGACAATGCTGCCTCTGCTGCACTGAAAACTCAAGCAATATTGTCAGCCCAGAGTTTTCCCTGTTGGACTACATAATACCCACCCTCCATGTTTTGAAGATGAGGAAAGGGGCATATGTGTTGTAATCCAGCAGAGGAGAATTTAGGCATTGATGACATTGTTTGGGAGAACCCCTTATCTTAGTGACCCAGTCTGCTCAGTCTTCTACTAACCAATCTTCTCAGTGTAATAATGGTGTGCCCACTCATCTAGTTGTATTGTTCATAACATGCAATAAAGATCATATACAAAATTATCTCATAAAATTAGACTATCATCAAAAGGTCCTTTTATTTCAGTAATTCAATTCAAAAAGTGAAACTCATATTTTATATAGATGTGTTACACACAGAGTGATATGTTTCAAGCATGTCTGTCTTTTAATTTTGAAGATTATGGCTTACAGCTAGTGAAAACCCAAAATTAAGTATCTCAGAAAATTAGAATATCACATAAGACCAATAAAAAAAAGGATTTTTAATACAGAAATGTCGGCTTACTGAAAAGTATGCCCATGTACAGTATGGTATGCACTCAATACTTGGTCGGGATCCTTTTTCACAAATTATTTCATCAATGTGGCGAGGCATGGAGGCGATCAGCCTGTGGCACTGCTGAGGTGTTATGGAAGCCCAGGCTGCTTTGATAGCGGCCTTCAGCTTGTCTGCATTGTTGGGTCTGATGTCTCTCATCTTCCTCTTGAGAATACTCCACAGATACTCTATGGGGTTTAGGTCAGGCGAGTTTGCTATCCAATCAAGCACAGTGATACCATGATCGGTAAACCAGGTATTGGTACTTTTGACAGTGTGGGCAGGTGCCAAGTCCTACTGGAAAATGAACTCACTATCTCCATAAAGCTGGTCAGCAGAGGGAAGCATGAAGTCAATGGCATCACTAGGGGGTTTGTCACCCAGTGCGGAAAAAAAAAATGGTGTCACCCCCCTCCACTAACTATAGTCCCCCTTCAGTACAGACCCCGCTCCACTAACTACAGACCCCCCCCCCACTAAGTACAGGCCCCTCTCCCACAGTATAGAACCCCTTCATCAGTATAGACTTTCCCCTCAGTACAGACCCCCCTCTTCCTCAGCATATACACCCCCCCTTCATCAGCATAGACCCCCCTCAGTGCAACCCCCCCTCCATCAGTATAGACCCCCCTCAGTGAAGCCCTCTCCCCTCCATCGGCATAGACCCCCCCTCAGTGCAGACCTCCTCCCTCCATCAGCATAGACCCCCCACCATCAGCATAGACCCCCTCAGTGCAGCCCCCCCTCCATCGGCATAGACCCCCTCTCAGTGCAGCCCCCTCCATCAGCATAGACCCCCTCAGTGCAGACCTCCCCCCTCCATCAGCATAGACACCCCTCAGTGCAGCCCCCCTCCATCAGCATAGACCCCCCTCAGTGCAGCCCCCCCTCCATCAACATAGATCCCCCCTCCACTCGTGCTAGTAGTCCCCCCTCCCTACCTTAGCGCCCCCAGCATATGTCCATGTACAAATACAATACACTGTTCAGACCTCAGAACAGCGTGGAATAAGGATGAGCTCCGGCGTGTTTGCACAGCCCACGTGAAATGTCTCACTGCCTGTGATTAGCGCAGCGCCGACTTCCTGGCGGGCCGTGCACGTGGGCTGTGCGAACGCGCCTGAGCTCATCCTTATGCCCCGTACACACGGTCGGATTTTCCGATGGAAAATGTCCGATCGGAGCGTGTTGTCGGAAATTCCGACCGTGTGTGGGCTCCATCGGACATTTTCCATCGGATTTTCCGACACACAAAGTTTGAGAGCAGGATATAAAATTGTCGGAAATTCCGATCGTGTGTACACAAATCCGACGGACAAAGTGCCACGCATGCTCAGAATAAATAAAGAGATGAAAGCTATTGGCCACTGCCCCGTTTATAGTCCCGACGTACATGTTTTACGTCACCGCATTTAGAACGATCGGATTTTCCGACAACTTTGTGTGACCGTGTGTATGCAAGACAAGTTTGAGCCAACATCCGTCTGAAAAAATCCTAGGATTTTGTTGTCGGAATGTCCGAACAAAGTCCGACCGTGTGTACGGGGCATTAGCGTGGGATATGCACAGTGGCGTGTCCCTCCACGGACTCCCTCCTTCTGTGTACCTGTAGTGTGGGAGGAGCTGCATTGTGGAGGGCTGGAGGGGCGGAGTACCAATCTGAGCCGAGAGCCAGGGGAAATCTATTTCGGCAATCGGCACAACACTGAGAGGCGCAGATCAGTGGGGTGTGCGGATTGTGTGATGCTGCTGCCCACAGGTGTCACCCCTCTGGCAGGTGTCATCCGGGTGTGGCCCGCAACCCCCACACCCCCAGCAATGCCACTGCATGAAGTGCCCTAGAATTTCCTGGTAGAAGGTTGCGCTGACTTTGGACTTGATAAAACACAGTGGACCAACTCCAGCAGATGACATGGCTCCCCAAATCATCACGTACTGTGGAATATTTTGCATTTCATTTGAAAATCAAGGTCCCAGAGTCTGGAGGAAGAGTGGAGAGGCACAGAATCCAAGTTGCATGAGGTCCAGCATAGGCGTGTGCAAGGGGTGTGCCAGGTGTGCCTGGGCACACCCTAATCCCCGAGTTGGTGACCCAACAATTGTGGGCAGGTGACAGGTAAGCTGCGATCCTTACTTGCCGCCCCCCGAACCTGGACAGGATAGGTGGCTGGAGTGGAAATTAAGGGAATCTGTATTTTCTTCTGCAGCAGTTGAAAGTAGGCTTCTCCTCCTCTTCCTCTCGCCAATATTCAGCTGCCACGGGAGGAAAATACAGGGGATTGGTACCAATGTATGCCACCCCTCTTGTCCCAGTTCCTTTTCTTTCTGCTGCCCAGGTCCCCCTGCGTGCTCACCTGTTCCCCCCATTGTTTTAGGGTGACGAGTGGGGAAAAGCCGGTTAATATGTCACAAAGTTATGTGTTGTAACTTTGAGGTGCACACCCTAATACAATAGGCTGCACACACCTATGAGGTCCAGTGTGAAGTTTCCACAGTCAATAATGATTTGGATAGCTATGTCAACTGCTGGTATTGGTCCACTGTGTTTTATCAAGTCCAAAGTCAGCGCAGCCCTCTACCAGGAAATTCTAGAGTACTTGATGCCTCCCATTGCTGACCGGCTTTATGGAGATGGTGATTTAATTTTCCAGCAGAACTTGACACCTGCCCACACTGCCAAAATGACTAATACTTGGTTTAATGATCATGATATCACTGTGCTTAATTGGCCAGCAAACTCACCTGACCTAAACCCCATAGAGAATCTGTGGGGTATTTTCAAGAGGAAGATGAGAGACACCAGACCCAATAATGCAGATGAGCTGAAGACCGCTATCAAAGCAACCTGGGCTTCCATAACACCTCAGCAGTGCCACAGGCTGATCGCCTCCATGCCATGCCACATTGATGCAGCAATTCATGCAAATGGAGCACCAGTCAAGTATTGAATGCATACCATACTGTACATGGACATACTTTCCAGTAAGCCAACATTTCTGTATTAAAAATCTTTTTTTTTTTTTTTTTTTTTTTTTAATTGGTCTTATGTAATAATCACATTTTCTGAGATACTGAATTTTGGGTTTTCATTAGCTGTAAGCCATAGTCATCAAAATTAAAAGAAACAAATGCTTAAAATATATCACTTTGTGTGTAACACAGCTATATAAAATATATGAGTTTTCACCTTTTGAATTGAATTACTGAAATAAATTAACTTTTTGATGATATTTTAATTTTATGAGATGCACCTGTATATAGGACCTGGTGTAGGACCCAGATACCCAGAAAGCTACAGCCTACTTTATACCTAAATTACCTGCCTAATAAAAAGTGCTTGTGTACATGGGCTGTTTAGATCTATCTGACATGTATGTACCATGATTTTACAATGCATCTTCCATGTGTTTACCATATATTCATTCTGACTTGTATAGAGCAATTAAAACGAAGCACAAATTCTCAAAAGCGCATGTACACTAGTGTTCGACACACCTGTGTCTACCACACAGAACAGGCCTTCCTACCATAGCCAAGGATACGCTGGGCTAGATCACAGTCCAGTGTCCCGTAGAGTAAAAACAAAGCATAAGTGACATTTTCACCAAGAATGATAAATGTTAGGTTTGTGCCAAACATATTTGCTTTAATGAAGCTGTAAATTTTTCATCAGATCTAAAAGGCGTGGTATCTGCCAAAAACGACATCCGAGTGGAGATTGTTCATAAAGAGCCAACGACAGGGCGGGAAACTGAGGAGCATTCCAGCATGAAACAGCTGATGGTGAGATACTGTGATGGTGTGATCCTTGGTGCATGACAGCACAAATATAATAATGTGACATAATACAATATCTGAAAATGTGCTGCGACTCCAAGCAGACCTTGCATGAAAATTGAGATTTTACTGGATAAGATATAATCATACTCAGCTTTGTGGAGCAAGCGAAATGACTAAAAAGGTTTATTTGAGGTATTTTCAGTTATAAATAACCTGGACACACACACACTGCATTTTTTTTTCTGCAGCTCGGCATGTCATAATGCCAAAGTGATAAATGAGCAAAAACCCTTTTCACCCTCTCTATTTGTTCTGTTTACCACTATTAATGAAAGTGAAACAAAATCCCAAATGTTGGGTTGTTACCAGAACAGGAATAGGAGGGAAATCTTCCAACGGGGACATTAGTTCTGGTGACCTTTGTGACAACAAAGGATTTCCCTCACTTTGTTGGGGTTTCCTTTTACTTCCTGTTGTGGCTATAGAACAGAAAGTGAATGCCCTCAATGGGATACAGATGGAAAAATAAAAGTGACAGGTGTTATAACCCTCCTCTACTCTATTATACATTATGGTTTACAGATCGGACACTTTTGGCGCAATTTTGGGACCATTCACATTTATACAGCGATCGGTGCAATTAAAAATGCATTGATTGCTGATTAAGTGTGTCCTAGGGAGTGATTCTAACTGTGGAGGGGGTGTGGCTATGTGTGACACCACACTGATCACCGCTCTCGATTACAGGGAGCTGTGATCAGTGTCCTGTCACTCGGCAGAAGGGGGAAATGCTTGTTTAAGGGCAACGTACAGGTTTGTTAATCTGCCTGTATGTGCCCTTCTGCCGACGTATATTGGCGTGAGCCAGTCGGCAAGCGGTTAAAGTGGTTTGTAAACCTCAGACATGAAATATGAACAAAGCATATCCCTCTATAGTGTGTTATTGTCTCAATTCAGAGCACTAAGTATCTTTTCTCTCTGCTGCTTCATTCCTCTGCTATCAGCTTGAATCACTTCTGACAAGTTTTCCTGACACCGAGAGAAAAAAAGGTACCAAGGGAGGGAGTTCCAGCACCTAGCCTGTGATTGACAGCCTCAGCTCTGTTCTTTTGTGCTGTATGAAGGAGAATGGGTCCCTTCCCTCCAATCAGCTCTCAGAGCTCTCCTTACGTAGCTCTGCAGAGTGTAACTTTAGCTTTCCGACCCTTTTTTTCTGAACTCAATCTTTAAAAATCTTTAAAAATTCTGGACTTTGAACAGATGTAGAGAAGACTGCAAATAAACAGGTACAACTTATGTAGGAGGATTTGTTTCATCTCTGTGTATCACCTGAGGCCAGTCACTTCATTGGATATATGTAACGGTTTACAACCACCTTAAGGATATTCAAATATAGTCACTCTGGAACTCCACTACACTACAGCTCAAATAGAGCAACCATGAGAGTATGAATAAATCCAAACTTTTTTTTAATATTTTTATACCAACCTCTCCTCAGTGGTAACCAAATCTGAAAAAATATGAGTAGTCCTGACTTTTTACTTGGTATCATACGTGTGATGATAGGACCCTCAAACATCTTTCATCCCAATTCCTTATCTATGCAGTGATCTCTCAGCCTAGAAAACTAGGACTAGTCCATTCAAATGATCTTTGGTAGAGAGATTTAAAAAGAGATCAGCTTTTATGTACAAACATTGTGAAACTTGTGTAGGGACAATGTTCTCAGGGAGTGGATAGTTAATGTAAGTATGCTCACCACTCCCAGTACTATACCAACCCAGGATTCCAAATCGAGACATTCTACAAATACAGGAATTATCAACCACTTAAGTTCAATGTTTTCTTTAGTTAATTGAAGGCTGCAGAGTATGGAAGTATGCTCTGCACTATCGTATCCAGGTGATAGCAGCCAATCAAGATATCATTATGGAGAGAGATGCATGATGAGCCCAAATCAAGAAGCATTATGAGAGACAGCGGAGAATCACTCTAACAAGCTATGAGATACTGCCTGTGATCTTTTCCTTGCTATTTTAAGTAAAAGGAAGAGAAAGTCCTCCATGTACTTTCATTATAGTGAAAATGCTTGAACTCCAGCTTAAAAAAAAAAAAAAAAAAAGTTCCTATAAAAAGTTAAAATATAAAAAAAAAAGATAGATTTCACTGCAATATTCACCCTTTCTGTGGAGCTGTTCCCACTGTAATGCGCGTACACACGGTCGGAATTTCCGTCGGGAAATGTTTGATGTGAGCTTGTTGTCAGGAAAGTCTGACCGTGTGTATGCTCCATCGGACAGTTGCTGTCGGAATTTCCGACAACAAATGTTTAAGAGCAGGTTCTCAAATTTTCCGACAACAAAACTAGTTGTTGGAAACTCTGATCCAGTGTACACAATTCCGACGCACAAAAGTCCACCCATCCTCGGAATCAAGCAGAAGAGCCGCACTGGTCATTGAACTTCATTTTTCTCGGCTCGTCGTACGCCTTGTACGTCACCGCGTTCTTGACGTTCGGAATTTCTGACAACATTTGTGCAACCGTGTGTATGCAAGACAAGTTTGAGCCAACATCCTTCGGAAAAAAATCCACGGTTTTGTTGGCGGAAAATCCGATTGTGTGTATGCGGCATTAGTCTTCTCAGCCACTAGTCTTCTTCTGGTTTAATTGACATCCAGGCCATGTCCTGTGAGCCCAGGTAAAACATCAAGGACCCTTCTACTAGCGGGATATCATCAGGAGGCCCTGGACTCACAGAAAAATGCTACCATTTAATGACCAGTAATGAGCTGCTTTAATCAGTGGCACTGCATGGGAGGTACCTCCAAATGCCTGGAAAACAGGTTCCTTTTCAGCTCCTGGGGTGCCCTAAATCCTGGTTTACGCTGGTATGCAAATATGAATCAGAGTGCCTGATATTGTGGCCCTGCTCCCTCCTAACTTCCAATGCCGTATACACACGAGCGGAATGTCCAACAGAAAAAGTCAGACGGAAGCTTTTCATCGTCTATTCCGATCGTGTGTATGCCTCATCGGACTTTTTTTTTCGAAAATTCTGATGGGCCTAGAAATAGAACATGTTCTAAATATTTCCAACCAATTTCTATCGGGAAAACCGCTCGTCTGTATGCTGTTCCGACGGGCCAAAAACAACGCATGCTCTGAAGCAAGTACGAGACGGAAGCTATTGGCTACTGGAAAAAACCTTCAGAGTTTATTCCGACAGGAAAACCGGTTGTGTGTACGCGGCATTAGTCTCAATTCTGGGCAGTAAGGCTGCCACAATAACAGATCAAAATTGTGGTTAGAAGTAGGGGTGCAACGGATCGTCATTGATCCATGATCCAATCCGCGGAGGTTGATCCGTACGGGACATCCGCGATCCGCGAAAAATTGGCATGGGGTCCCCCCAAAATCCATACCAGACCCCGATCTGAGCACCGAGCCCGGCCAGGCAGGAAAGGGGGTGAACCGTACCAGGCCGCATGCCCTCAACATGGGGGGTGGGAGCTTTGCGGGATGGGGGCGCCCTGCGGGGCCCCCCCCACTCCATAGCACCTTGTCCCCATGTTGATGAGGACAAGGGCCTCTTCCCGACAACCCTGGCCATTGGTTGTCGGGATCTGCGGGCGGGGGGCTTATCGGAATTCGGGAGCCCCCTATAATAAGAGGGCCCGCAGATCCCGGCCCCCCACCCTATGTGAATGAGTATGGGGTACATGGTACCCCTACCCATTCACCTAGGGAAAAAGTGTCAATAATAAAACACACTACACAGGTTTTTGAAGTAATTTATTAGACAGCTCCGGGGGGTCTTCTTCCGGCTTCGGGGGTCCCTCCGGTTCCTCTTCTTCCGGTGTTCCAGTTCTTCGGCCGGCTCCTCCGCTATCTTAATGCCGCTCTCTTGCCAGCGGAGGTCCGGACTTCTGGCTTCTTGTCTTCTTCCCTCTTCTCTTCTCTAGATGTTGACACGACGGTCTCTCCGGCTGGACTGGTTTCTGAGCGCTCCGATGTGACTTATATAGGCGGAGACCCCACCCCCTTTTGCCGTCAGTCCCTGGGCATGCTGGGACTGTGACGTTTTAGGGGGCGTGGTCACCGAGCTATTTTGCAAAGAAGATTGGGCAAAAATGTCACTCTCTAGATGTGCAAAGCTGGTAGAGACATACCCAAAAAGACTAGTAGCTGTAATTGCAGCGAAAGGTGGTTCTACAAAGTATTGACTCAGGGGGGCTGAATACAATTGCACACCACACTTTTCAGATTTTTTTTGTAAAAAATGTGTAAAACCATTTATCATTTTCCTTCCACTTCACTAATATGTGCCAGTTTGTGTTGGTCTATCACAGGGATCTCCAAACTACGGCCCTACAGCTGTTGCAGAAATACACTTTCCATGAGGCGTTGTAAAATTTTGACATTCACAGACATGAACTAGGCATGATGGTAATTGTATTTCCTGAACAACTGGAGGGCCATAGTTTGGTCTATCACATAAAATCCCAATAGAATACATTTAGGTTTTTGGTTATAACATGACAAAATATGGAAAAGGGGTATGAATACTTTTTCAAGGCACTGTACATAATTAAAGCGGAGTTCCACTCAAAAATGGAACTTCCGCTTTTTGGAATCCTCCCACCTTCCAGTATCACATTTGGCACCCTTCGGGGGGAGCAGATACCTGTATAATCCAGGTATTTGCTCCCACTTCCGGGCATAGATAGCTGCAGTATCCGCGGATATCTATGCTATATCCGGCACCTCCTCCGCTGTCTCCCCCGCTGTCTTCTGGGAGAAACACAGGTCCCAGAAGACAGCAGGGACCAGTGGAATTGTGCAGCGCGACTCACGCATGCGCAGTCGGGAACCAGGCTGTGAAGCCTCAAGGCTTCACTTCCTGATTCCCTTACCGAAGATGGCGGTGCCTCCACCCAAGGGCTGAGGGACAGATCGGCTTCGGGTGCCGACATCGCGGGCGCCCTGGACAGGCAAGTGTCCAGATTTTAAAAGTCAGCAGCTGCAGTATTTGTAGCTGCTGACTTTTTTTTAAAAAAAATTGGCGAAACTCCGCTTTAAGGGGGGTTGCGTGGCGAACTGCATGCAGGTTTTTTACCTTACTGTGTAGAATGCAGTAAGGTTAAAAAAAAGCCTCTGTCTTTACAAGTTTAATGTGATGTTACTATTTTGTTGTATTCATCAGTTATAAAATAAAATTTATAAAAATAAAATTAACAGAAAGAATTCTCAGCCATTCCAATACAGTGTAGCAGATAAAAAGAAAATGATTTCTTAACTTCAATGTTCAAGTTTTGATAAGTCTGATGAAGTATTTTTGTAACTTACAGGCTGATGAATGGCTTCCTCTTAAGGATAGAAATACAGGAAATTAAAGTCTCCCTGCTGGAATTCATCTCTTTTCATTAAATCACACTGAAAACATTTATAACATTTATCACGAAGGTTTTAAAAAAGCGATGTGACAGATCGTTCTATAACAGGATACGAATGATGGCAATCACTTATCACACACCAATCTCACCAATACCGATGTAGATTTAAACACTGTCCATGCTGCATTAAAGATATTCTATGTACACATGCGGGCTGATAAACTGTTTTATAGGAACATATTAATTAGAGTTTGCGTTGCATAAATCTGGCTAGTAAAAAAGGGACTCGGCGGAGGCACTCTAATCTGGGCAGATTTATCCCTCCTTCCAACGCATAAATGTGATTTAAACTTACAATAGTTTCTGATAAACGGTCTCCTCCCATGAAATGTATCGCTCTTTATAAACTTTATAGGGAAGAAATTAAAGGGATGCTGAAATCAAGGCTTTTATACCCAAATGTGCAGTCTGGCTTATGAGTTTCTATAGTGGAGATGTGGAATCGGGAAAACGGATAAGGCACTCCTTGGAGACTGTTGGTTGCGGTGTAATATAGGATGTTTTGAGATAATGAGCTAATAATATAGCATGCAATAATAATCTGATGGCTCCATAATTAAGTAGACAAATCAGTACAAGCGTGAACAGGAATTTGCGGAGGAAGAAAAAAGCTGTATGGCTTGCTGAAGAGGATAAAAAAACAATTTTGGAACCACATGGGTTAATCACAGCCTAAAAAAGAACTGGACAACATGAGTGATATTTAGTTTGACTAGACAGGTGAACATACTAGAAGAGACTGGGGTGTCTGGCCTAACCACTTTAGGACCGTAAGGATTTTGCCCCCTTAATGGCCAGGCCTTTTTTTACGATACGGCACTGCGTCGCTTTAACTGACAACTGCGTGGTCATGCAACGTTGTACCCAAACAAAATTTTTGTCCTTTTTTTCCCACAAATAGAGCTTTATTTTGGTGGTATTTGATCACCTCTGAGGTTTTTATTTTTTGCGCTATCAACAAAAAAAGACCGAAATTTAGAAAAAAGCTATATTTTTTACTTTTTGCTTTAATAAATATCCCTCCAAATTTTTTTTTTTTTTTAAACGAATTTCTTCATCAGTTTAGGCCAATATGTATTCTTCTACTTCTACTTCTACTGGTAAAAAATAAATCGCAATATTGACTATAAAAAAATGTATATACGCTGCGCTAAGGCAAATCAACCAATATATTGACTTCTGAGTATGAGATATATACAAATTGACCCTCTCTGGGTCACACAAAATGTGATATACAAAACGTATATATATTTTTTAGATCAAACAATATAAAGGTGCAATGTGCTTATTAATATTGCTAAATAATAAAGTGCATACAATGGATGCAAAAGTGTTTAGTGCTCCACAATTAATATAATCAATATTCCTAATAGGTATTCATAAAGTGATAAGTGCAAAAAAAAAAAAAATCAACATCCAAGAGTGTAAGACAGTGTCCATGAATGTTGTTAGTAAGCGTATATTTACGGATTTGCGCAAAAGTTATAGTGTCTACAAAAAAAGGGGCTAGATTTATGTAATTTTTATTATTATTATTTTTTTTTACTACTGATGGCGGTGATCTGTGATTTTTAGCGGGACTGCGACATTGCAGCAGACAGATCGGACACTTTTGACATTTTTTTTTTGGGACCATTGATATTTATACAGCGATCAGAGCTAATAATAGCCACTGATTACTGTGTAAATGTCACAGGCAGGGACGGGGTTAACACTAGGGGGCAATCAAGGGGTTAAGTCCTAGGGAGGTGGGGGGAGGGGACTGAGAGGGAGTAGAGAGAGAAAGCTGTTCCTGATTACTAGGAACAGCAGATCTCTCTCTACTTCCCTGACAGAACGGGGATCTGTCTGTTTACATTGACAGATCCCCATTCTGTCCCTGTGTGGAGCGATCGCAGGTAGCCGGTGAACATTGCGGCTGCGCGCTTCGGCTCCGGGGACGCGTTGCGCGCGCCTGCTACAGACTTTTTAAAGAGCCGGCGTACAATGACAGTGATTTGCGCAGCCGTGCCAGTGGTCGGCAAGTAGTTAATGAACCAGCCTGGAGTCGATGTCATGTAGGCCTTTGATTGGCACATAAACAATATTTCATTATATGGTTCGTATAGCATGGCTCTCCTTATCTACCTAGTATACAACATACATTTTGCAGCAGAGTTTAGGTTCAAATTTACATACACAACTGAAGTCTGAGCAGTTACTGGATACACACTTATACAACTTTTGTTGTTTGATTTCCTTTAGATTTACCAAAACCATGTAGTGCAAGGGCCTGCCTGATTGCATACAAATTTAAACTCTTAAATTGGGTAAACACTATAAGAAAATCAAGCGAACAATTTTCCTTGTTCGCTTGATTCGTACGAAAATTTTCTTACAACAAAGGCTTTTTTTTTTTTGTCGTTTATTGTTTCTGATCAGCCGCAGTTTTTTTCTGATTTTTCTTGTACGAAAATCATATGACAACGGTACACATTAAACGAAAATTAAAGAAAAATTTTGGAGTTTGTTCCTTCAGGAATTTTCGTAAGAAAATTGTGAATCGGCTGTCGAAAGTTGTGTACACACTATACGAAAATCATATGAAGATTCTTTGGACGAAAATGTTCTCCTTTAGGCTGGGTTCACACTATCTTTGCATGCGGCTCACAGCAGGGGTCCGGTGTGTCCCTGTTCACCGTTTCAGGTCTAATTTCATCCTGAATTTTTGGCTGAATTTGGACCTGAAACAGACCAAAAGATGCACAGGGCTCTTGTGCAAATTCGCACCGGAGCCACAGCGGAGATAAATGAACCGGCTCCATAGAGAGCCGGTCAACATCTCCTGCTATTGTGAATCCCCATCCAATTCGCAATAGTGTGAACCCAGCCTTAAGGTTTGACTTCATATTATATGGTTTTGGTAAATCTAAAGGAAAAAATCTAAAGAAAATTGTATAGTGTGTATCGCTCCCCTTCCCTACAAACAGTTCCATATGGAAAGTCAGAGACCCGTGTCTGAAAAGAAACGTATAAATCATTCACTGTATATAGCATATTTTATTATTATAAGAGAAAACATTTGAAAAAATACAGTTTTATTAGTGCCACCCCCCAAACCTGAAGGGGGAGAGACTGAGACAAGTCATTTTTTTAAAAACTTTTTTTGATTACTTTGGCTGGTTGTGATAGTTATTACCTTGGATCCTATTTATTACTATAGGACCTGGCTGTCATGTGACTAAGACAACAAACCTGGTTAAATTCATCATAACAAATGTAAACATAAGCCCTAAAGAAACAAAAAAGGTTAAAACTGATAAGACAGTTAAATTCATTGGAGTGAACAATGGGCTGAGAAATGTTATTTAGTGGAACCATTAAACTTAAAGCCTAATTCCAGTCACAAAAAATAAATAAAAATAATAATCAAAGCTGACTAATAAAGAAGTATTGTACTTTGCAAGGGAATGGGCTAGCCTAGAGTAATATAAAGGTTACTCCAGTCCCCATGGTCCTTCAATCTTCCTCCCCGCCAGTTTTGAATGTCACAGCCAGTCAGCTGAAATCATTCTTCATGTCGATCTCTGGCTGTTCTATTACCGCCCCTCTTGCTGACATTATTGTAACTGTACTGTAGTCACTGCATTACAACCAACCACATCTTCAGGATTGGGCGTGACTGCTGGTAGGCATACCCAACAACCCGCGGGACCAGAGAGCATGGTGCGATCCCATCCACTTGCAAAAACAAGCTATAGCATATTCATGAGCCAAAAGCTTTGATTATTTTTAATGTGGCCAAAGTTAGGTTATAAGTAGGTCTTGTTAAAAAAAAAAAAAAGTAAAACATTTTTATAATAATATTATATGAGTATTACAATTTTTTTCCAACCTAAAGAATTATGACACTGCCCTGGCAGCAAGGGGCAAGAACCCAGAGCAAAATAGGACAGTAAACAATAATACTTCACTGTAGGGATAGCTTTACATGAGCTAGTCATACCCTATATAAGCAGTTGATAAGCTTTTACTAAAAGAGTAAAGATCACTTTAATGTTCAATAATGATTCTTTATAACTGGGTGGGCTTATTGCTGGAATGAATTAGGGGCCCATTTTCTAAAAACAGAGGGTATGTGTCTTTATTGCCTGCAGAGAAACATATACGAAAAAATGTTGATGATTTATCATGACTATAAAACCTTCATATTGTTCCCCGCACTACATACGCTTAGAAATGTATTCAAAAACCCAGCCTAAAGAAGATTACCTCTTAAACAAATGCGACAAGTACTGTGTTAAGCACGTACCTCTATAGAATATTGTCCCAGGAGTAATAAAATAAGTAATATTAGAATCAAACGATAATACATTCTAAGTGGATTGTACAAAAAGGTTACAAGAAAGGTCCCACAGAGCTCCCCTCCCCCTCTACCTATGCATTTCCATGCCATAAAACTGCACAATGGAAGAGAAATCACAATGCAATTGCATCTCCCAGCATTTAATGGCATGAGATCTTTATAAAGATTGTCACTTAATTATTTTTTCATTTAAAGCAACCCAGAAAACTGTTCTAGGCCTTTGAACGATTACCTGCTTTGAATGTAATAAAAAAGCAGAAAAGCTTTTTGCTAGTGATAAAGTGTACGGCTATGACCAGGTAAAATAAAAGCGCTATAAAGATATGTGTTACCATGGGCATGGTGGGCGGTGGGGTACTGCAGTCAATGATAAATTAGTGTAATATATAGTCCCAACCAAGTTGTGATAATGAAAATCAAAAGTGACTTGAAATAAACAAATGAATAAAAAATAATTGACGATGACTGAAAAAAGAAGAATTCCTGAGGTCAAATAAATACACGAATGGTGATTGATAAAAGTTCATCAGCACGCACCCAGTAAAAAATCCGCCACCTATAAAAATGCTCGCTTACCAGAGGCAAGCTTTATACCAGCTTATATGTGGAAATCCACTCAGTAGGGACAACACCATCAATCTCTTCACAGAGGAAGGACAACAGGAACTCTCCATCCAATGAAACCGAATGGCCAGCAGAGGGAACCCAGGGAAATAAAGGATACATTCTCCATAGTGTGAATCAGTATGAACAATTTATTAAAATAAAAGGATAATTGCACTTACATCAGACAAGCATGATTAAAAGCGTGTAAAATGGAACAGCCGGCCGGCCTGCATACACCCGTTCACAGTGAGATAGAAACGATGATGTCAGCGCTTCTGCCTTCCGACGTACGTTTCGTCCTATTGGACGTTGTCATAGGAATGGGCGACGCACTGACTCATCGCTCCTTAAATACTACTACAAAACCACGCTTCGCTCTGAGGCTCTGGTGGCAACATTATACCATCCATATAAAAACAGCAAGTGTAGATCCAAAACCACGTCTTGCTCTAAAGCTCGGGTGGTAACACTGTTACATCCTCCAAAGAACCAGGAAGTATATAAATATTCCTAATTGTGTTAAGAAAGTAAATAACACAGATCTTAATCAGTAAAAAATGTTATTATAAAAGCGTTAAACCTATTATAAAGCATATGAAATTAATTGATTCTGAAAGTCGTTTATAAATTATAAAGTTTAAAAAACAACCGGAACCATATATAAATGCTCCCATATGCCATCTAGTGGAAAAATTTAAGAAGGCACATATCCTATACAAAGGGACTAAGAGGCAATAGGCAGACTATATAACATATGGGCTCATATGGCACCATAGGTCTCCTTTATATATAGTAAAAATTAAACACAACTTACGAGCCTCATACCTTTGATAAGCCTACATATATTAATGTTCTACATATTAGAGTCTCCTTTATATATAGTATAAAAATTAAAAATTAGAAAGAACTTTCGAGCCTCATACCTTTGATATGCCTTCATGTATTAATGTTCTACATATTAGAGGCAATTCACAAATTACATTATAATAATATTAACTCAAAAGTCGATAAACAAATACAAAATATATATTACTTCTAATCCTAATTAATAAATTTTATGAATACTGCTGGAGTTGGGCCTCCAGGGGTTCAGAGCGAGTTTACAAAAAACAGTATAATCAAAAAATATATCCAATGGCTAACAATGCCTAAAGCTTCACCCTCTATACTCTAGTCAATTTAATATAGTCATATAACCCCCACACAACCAAACAAGTATGAGTAGAACCTATAGAAGAAAATTCATGAGTTGTCTAAAAAGGCATTAAGATCTACCTCAACGTTGAGCCCAAACGGGGTATAACACCTCAATCTATATATCCAGGCCATCTCAAGTCTAGAGATCACCCTTAACAGGGAACCCCCCCTCCAATGTGGGCTATATCTGTCAATCCCCAGAAAGATAGTCTTACTGGGGTCCCGGTTGTGCACCTCAAGATAATGTCTGGAGACCGGGTGTTTGGGGAAACCTGTCAGGATGTTAGTTATATGCTCGTTGAACCTTACAGAGAGAGGACGTTTAGTCCTCCCCAAGTATTGCAGCCCCCAGGGACATTGGAGAAGATATACAACGCGTTCAGTAGAACACGTAATAAATGATCTAATGTCAAATTCTGCCAGGGTGCTGGTAGAAGTGAACTTGTGTGTTCTTCTGTGTGTACATCCACTAAGGGAGCACACCCTACATTTTCTACATTGATAGAAGCCGGTCATATACTCAAAGAATCCCCTCTTAACAGGAGTAGGGTCAAGGACATTGGGGGCCATCTACCTCTGAGAGAGGGGGCACCCTTATATACCACTTGTGGCTTAGCTGGAAGGATGGTACCCAATATATGGTCATTCATGAGAACATGCCAATATTTCCTGACCAATTTAGCCACATTTCTATGCTGTAAAGAATAGGTGGTGATAAATGGAATTGAAGGTACCCTATCTTGATTCGGTGCTTTAGTTTTCAGCAAAGCACTCCTATCTAAGGTTATAACCTCATCCAATGTAATTTTAAGGGATGCCTCAGGGTAACCTTTCTCAAGAAAACACCCTATTAGGACATCAGCCTGAACTAAAAACTTTTCATGATCAGAGCAGTTGCGTTTTAGGCGTATAAGCTGGCTTTTTGGCACCGACTTCAGCCAGGCCTCATGATGGCAACTATCAGTAGATATATATGAATTACGGTCCGTATTCTTAAAAAAGTTTGCCGTAGTAAATTGTCCATCTTTGATCCCGTACTTGAGATCTAAAAAATTAATCTTAGTTTGGCTCGCCTCATAAGAGAGTCGTATACCCCGATTGTTATCATTTAACTCGCTCATAAAAGAGTCCAAATCATGACGATCTCCATTCCACAGGAGGGGGATGTCATCTATATACCTGGCCCACAAAACCACCTGAGGTCTCTGGTGGGCATAGATGACATCCTCCTCCCATAAGGCCATGAAGTGGTTCGCCAAACTGGGGGCATATTTAAAAAGGTATGAGGCTTGAAAGTTCTTTCTAATTTTAAATTTTTATACTATATATAAAGGAGACTCTAATATGTAGAACATTAATATATGTAGGCATATCAAAGGTATGAGGCTTGTAAGTTGTGTTTAATTTTTACTATACCCGAGCTTTAGAGCGAGGCGTGGTTTTGGATTTACACTTCCTGTTTTTATATGGATGGTATGATGTTGCCACCAGAGCCTCAGAGCGAGGCGTGGTTTTGTAGTAGTATTTAAGGAGCGATGAGTCAGTGCATCGCCCGTTCCTATGACAACGTCCAATAGGACGAAACGTACGTCGGAAGGCAGACACGCTGACGTCATCGTTTCTATCATCGTTTCTATCTCACTGTGAACGGGTGTTCCATTTTACACGCTTTTAATCGTGCTTGTCTGATGTAAGTGCAATTATCCTTTTATTTTAATAAATTGTTCATACTGATTCACACTATGCAGAATGTATCCTTTATTTCCCTGGGTTCCCCCTGCTGACCATTCCGTTTCATTGGATGGAGAGTTCCTGTTGTCCTTCCTCTGTGAAGAGATTGATGGTGTTGTCCCTACTGAGTGGATTTCCACATATAAGCTGGTATAAAGCTTGCCTCTGGTACGCGAGCATTTTTATAGGTGGCGGATTTTTCACTGGGTGCGTGCTGATGAACTTTTATCAATCACCATTCGTGTATTTATTTGACCTCAGGAATTCTTCTTTTTTCAGTCATCGTCAATTATTTTTTATTCATTTGTTTATTTCAAGTCACTTTTGATTTTCATTATCACAACTTGGTTGGGACTATATATTACACTGTGTGTTTTTCATTTACAAATTCTGTTGTACTTTTAATGATTAGTTTTATTAATTTTGGCAGTTTGTGGTTTATTCACATTCATATAATTTATTTGTTAGCGCGGTTCTTTTGATTATTCTGATTTATGTATTTTTGTGTGCCTACATATAGAACTGCAGCTCAGTCTATTGGGAAGCACAGTAATCTCTTACTTTTTCAGTTTTTTTTTATGATAAATTGGTACCCCAAAATGGATATTGAAGATGTCCATATTAACCAATTGGATTGCAAATGTTATATTGGTAGAAACCATGCACCCGTGTTTTGGAGGAGTTACGCTTTAAAGGTTTTCAGTGAATTCTTTTCTGTGCCTTAAGCTGTAGCTCGATCCTCTGAAAATTTAAGAAAACCAGCACTAATATATTACTGGGCGCTTCACATCAGGTCCGAGCACAGATGAACTCTCCCCAAATTGGTCATGTGGGCTCCGTTTAATTTTATTTTTTTTCTTTGTATACCGCTTCTCCTTGCCCACTTCTAGGTTGAATGATGGCCAGCAGCAAGCAATTCTCTTCTGTGAGTCCAGGCTGTTACGGACACCCTAATAACGCTCCCTAGGGGTGCGTCATTAGGTCAGCCTGGACACAGTACTGCAGCACTAAACATGGCTCACACACCATTATGTATGCAGCCTTGAGTATTGCAAAAAAAATTTAAATAAAATTATCCCCTACCTTTGGAGAAGAGGAATGACTCATGATACCACCAGACCGACCAAAACAATGCTTGAATTAACCACTTCAGCCCCAGAAGATTTGGCTGTTGAATGACCGGGCAATTTTTTGCGATTCGGCACTGCGTCGCTTTAACTGAATTAAATTGCGCGGTCGTGCGACGCTGCACCCAAACAAAATTGACATCTTTTTTTTCCCACAAATAGAGCTTTCTTTTGGTGGTATTTGATCGTCTCTGCGGTTTTTATTTTTTGCGCTATAAACAAAAATAGAGCGACAATTTAAAAAAAAAAACACAATATTTTGTACTTTATGCTATAATAACTATCCCTTTTTTTTTTTTTAAAAAAAAGCTAATTTTTTCTCAGTTTAGGCCGATGTGTATTCTTCTACATATTTTTGGGGAAAAAAAAAAATCGCAGTAAGCGTTTATTGATTTGCGCAAAAGTTATAGCGTCTAAAAAATAGGGGATAGATTTATTGCATTTTTATTATTATTTTTTTTTTTTTTACTAGTAATGGCGGCAATCTGCGATTTTTATCGGGACTGTGACATTATGGCGGACACATTGGTCGCTTTTGACACATTTTTGGGACCATTGGCATTTATACAGTGATCAGTGCTATAAAAATGCACTGATTACTGTAAAAATGTCACTGGCAGGGAAGGGGTTAATACTAGGGGGAGATCAAGGGGTTAACTGTGTTCCCTGTGTGTGTGTCTAACTGTAGGGGGAGGGAACTGACCTAGAGGAAGTGACGGATCATGGTTCCTAGCTAATAGGAACTCGCGATCTGTCACGCCTCACAGAACAGAACAGGGATTTGTGTGCTTACACACACACTTCCGTGTTCTGACTCTCGTGCCCGCGATCGCTCGTGGCCGGCGGTCATCGCGAACGTCTGCCATGAGCATCGGCACCCCCGATGTGCAGCGGGCGCATCCGCGCGCCTGCTATCCCGATCCCGCGAGCCGACGTATAGCTACCACAGTTCGTGGGATAGTGCTGACCTGCCGCAGTAAAATGACGGCAAGCAGTTAAAGTGATTGTAAAGGCTCATTTTTTTTCCTATAAAAATAACAAACATGATATACTTACCTTTTCTGTGCAGTGGATTTGCACAGAGCAGCCCAGATCCTCCTCTTCTCAGGTTCTCTTTTGTGATCCTGACCCCTCCCTTCTGTTCAGTGCCCCCACAGCAAGCAGCTTGCTATGGGGGCACCCGAGCCGAGTCACAGCTCCCTGTGTCCATTCAGACACTGAGTCCAGACCCGGCCCCACCCCTCTCTCCCCTGATTGGCTAGCTGACTTTGATTGACAGGAGTGGGAGCCAATGGCGCCGCTGCTGTGTCTCAGCCTATCAGGATGGAGAATCTCGGATGGCTGAGACATTCATGGACATCGCTGGACAGAGAGGGACCTCAGGTAAGTGTTAGGGGGCTGCTGCACACAGAAAGCTTTTTATTTTAATGCATAGAATGCAAAAAGATAAAGAAACCTTCTGCCTTTACAACTCATTTAAGGTTAAAATGTAGGTAATTTCCTATCAATAGGGTGGGAAGGTATGAAATGGAGTGGGGGGACTGCGAGGCAGTGAGCTGCAGCGGGATATATATATTAGACCCCTTTCACACTGGGGCCGCCCGTGCGTTCACGGTAAAGCACTGCTCATTTTAGTGGTGCCTTACCACTATTTAAACTGCTTTTTGGCCCCAAAAAAGGGGTTAAAAACTCTTGTGTTGTGGTGCTTCCGAAGAGCTTTTCAGGTGCTTCGGAAGCGTTGCCCATTCAAGGCAAAGGGCAGGGGCGTCTTGGGAGCGCTGTATACAGCGCTCCCAAAACCACCCCAAAGATGCTGCTTGAAAAACTTTTTCTATGTCCTGCAAGTGCACCGCCCAGGTGTGAAAGCACCCATTGCAATGAATCGGAGGCAGTTTTCAGGTGCTTTACAGGTGCTATTTTTAGCACTAAAACGCCTGAAAACTCAGTGTGAAAGGGGTCTTAATCTTCTGATAGACATGAGTGATCTGAAGGCACCTATGAGTTGAAATCAAACATTTGTGCACATAAAGATTGCAAAGTGTAAGGCACCTGAGGGCGGATCTGCTCAGCATGTCTGTTTTCATCCGATCCGTTGGACAGATGGCGAACATTTTGCCATCTGTCTGTTTTCAGCGGATCTTGTCGGATCAGATGGCAGGCGGGTGTCAGCAGACACATCTCTGCTGTCATCCGCCTGCCCATACAAGTCAACGGGTGGCCCAATCAGATCCACCTAAAAAACGAATAGGCGGATCCGAGCGGGTCTATCTTGTGAAAGGGGCCTAAATGTACACTTATGATGTTTTGCAGACAAATGTTTCCAAATAAATCAATGTAAAGAGCTGGAAATGTTGGGCTGCTTCATCGGACAGTTTGTTCATATATACAATATAGCAGATCATTTTTACAAAGCATTGTTTACGAATCTGTTTTATGTCTGTGGCTATCCTTACACTTTATTGTACTGTTAAAAAGAAACATTGTTTTGAGTTGAAGGAGGAAACCGGGAAATCAAAAAATAAAATATAAAAATGTGTGTTGGGGGTGGGCAGACACTCATCCAATGACCCCCGTGTCCTGACTTTTGGATCACAGCACACTTTAAGTGGTGACACCACTATCAGGTCTGCCAAGTGCATTATCAAGATTTTAAGGTGTATTCATGAATAAATCTCATTATATACAGCGGGTCTCTTAATTACATGGATCGTGTCTCGCGGTAGTGCCAGAAAGCTCTCTCTTGGCTCAGACCTGCAACAATTTTGCCAGTCAAGGCTGCACATTTCAATCACCCAATTACAGCGGTATATGCACAAGTTTTGCCTTTAGGAAAAGTTTGAAGAAGTCAGAAATTTATGAGTTCAAGCTGGAGTGTCTGCTTTTGTTCTTTACCCTTCCTAAGCAATCTGGCACATGTCCCTGCCCAGCGAGGCCCGAGATGGGAAGCCCAATATATGAAATGACTTTGCCCCTTCCAGGAAGGCTGGAGATGAGTTTGTAACTGATCTATACTTTTAATCACTTTTCCAATCTGTCATAACTGTGCACTGTGACAATGTCACTGCCAAAGCTTGATGGCCTGCATTTTAAATGAGTCAGCTCCTCAGACTGGGACGGGTTGTGTTTGCCGGATAATGGAGCAAGATGTGCCATCCCTTACATACTGACAGACACAGTTGCAATGAATTGTGGGAAATTATTCAATGCTGTAGATATTAACAGCGAGCTAGAGAAACAGAAAGCTCTCTGATATTTAAAAGTTTTAACAAGAAAAGATCGTAGTAAAAACAAAAATGGCTCAAACAGCTCAGCTGCCATACCCCTGGTTCGTTGTCTTTGTGTGACCTTTCTCATTCTCCCTATCCAACTAACAGTAAAGACTAAATTGGCAAGTGACACCAATCTCTCTTTTTTTTTTTTTTACTATGATAGATATTTCTCCTAGAGTGTCACATTTACACCTTAGTTCTAGGGTCATCATGAAGGTAACACCAGCACTGTAGTGGCCCCTCGTGTTTTTCTGCCCACCATGTTTGATTTTAGGATCCAGATTCTTCCAATGCTGCTTGGCAGGATGAAGAAATAATAAAAAAAAGTATACACACGCACGTGACACGCCAGTTCCCCGACCTGTTGAGACATGATCGTGGATTCTGGGATTTGTAGTTTGCAGACAGTAGTGTAATGCCCCGTACACACGGTCGGACTTTGTTCGGACATTCCGACAACAAAATCCATGGATTTTTTCTGACGGGTGTTGGCTCAAACTTGTCTTGCATACACACGGTCACACAAAGTTGTCGGAAAATCCGATCGTTCTGAACGCGGTGACGTAAAACACGTACGTCTGGACTATAAACGGGGCAGTAGCCAATAGCTTTCATCTCTTTATTTATTCTGAGCATGCGTGGCACTTTGTCCGTCGGATTTGTCTACACACGATCGGAATTTAAAGGATCGGATTTTGTTGTCGGAAAACTTTATAGCATGCTCTCAAACTTTGTGTGTCTGAAATTCCGATGGAGCCCACACAACAAGCTCGGATCGCACATATTCCATCGGAAAGTCCGACTGTGTGTACAGGGCATAAGGCATAGAAAATAGCCAGGGAACAAACCTCTGAACTATACAGAAGATTTTTCCATGAAGCGCAACAATTTTTCTGCTGGAATGAATAATAGATTTTAGTTTTTTTAACATTAGTGTGCCCTTTATACCAAACTGATGTTTTTAGGTACAGAAGATGCATGGCTGTATAGAATCATTTGACTATTTTAAACAAGAAGTATGACCAAAGCTCTTTTGGCCATACTTCAAATGTAAGTCATAAGAGTGCACTTACTTGTGCTCTCCTGTGACCCAGAATCAGTTGACAGTTGGCTAAAGGCGGCTGTCTGCTGACAACACAGACCCACTCCAGACTCTGGATCCACCCAGATGCCTTTACAGGCAGCTGGGTAAGCCTCTCAGCATGCCACTAGGTGCCTGAGCCAGCTGCTTTTGCCCCCTCTCCTGCCCTGGCGCTCCAGTGAGCAGAGCAGAGAGCCGGTGACTGACAGCCACTGCTCTCTGCTCAGTGAAGACCAAGAACTGAGCGATTAGCAGTCATGTGATGATCAGTTTTCGGGCTTGGAGCTGTCAGGGGACAGCTTGCAGCATTGGATTGATGCTGCAGCAGGTAGGTAAGGTGTGTATGTTTGTTTATTTAGATTCCCACACTTTTCCTTTGGGATAAACAGACATTCAAAAAGATAATTTGTTAGGTGAAAGGCATACCTCCCAACTTTTTGAGATGGGAAGGAGGGACACTTATAAGCAAAAGTATGTAGGCATAGGACACACCCTCTACCACGCCCCCTTAAAGGAGAATTATACCAAAAAAATTATTAGTTTAACCCACAAATGTGTTTTTTTTTCCCATTACTATTACTTTATATTGGCTTCTGAAATTTACAAATGCAGCAATTTAGAAATTGAATAAAAGGTTTAGCACTAGGAAACACTTTTTGAAAGATAAAAAGTGCATTTTATATACAACTATATAGATCAGACCAAAATGAGGGACAAATGAGGAGGAAAGAGGGACAAAGGAACATTGCTCCAAATCAGGGACAGTTGGGAGCTATGTGAAAGGTACACTAATAACTCCAGCTCTATAGATCCATGTTTATGACAATATTCATCTCTGTATGACCTTTCTTAGATAAATAAATGTTTTGACTCAAAATCTCCCTCTTGCACCACTTTGCAATATGGATAAAAAAGGGCACCAGTGGATATTAGAGAATAAGAAAAAGGTAATAATATTCATATCATATTATTTTTTTATTATCTTCTTTTTGAGTCACATGCCTTACTGTGTATTAAAGCGTGACAGTTAACCGCTTTTACACTCTGTTGCCACCTATGTGTGAGTGCAGGGCACGTTTCCTCGGGCACACAGCCCATTCACTTGAATGGGCTCCCATGCTACATTTCCCACAGAAAAAGGTGCATGCACCTTTCTCAAAATGCAGCCTGCAGAGAAATCGCAAGGTTATTTTGATTGATGTGACTTTCCTGTGATTTTGCCCCCGTAAACGCGCCGTGTTTTTACATGCGTGGGGGAGCCATTCACAGAAGCTCAGTGCAGCTTTTCACTGCAGGTGGTTGCGGGTTCGGTAATTGCCTTGCAATATGGCAAAATAAAGCTACAACCAAAAAAAGGGCTAGAACCTCTGTCAGGTTTTTAAGCTCTCTGTAGCTCTTGAGATGGTTACTTACTTCCTGTGGTGTCACTAGGATAAGAAATATCCACACTATTGATTTCATACCATAAAGAAAAACTGTAGGGTTCATTAAAAAAAATAATTGTGTTCTATAGAAAAAAAATTGGCAAGTTAGAACATTTCTGAGAGATAAAAACAAAAAAAAAATAATTACAATTATGAAGACCACAGTTGAAAAAGCACTTTTTTTCCAAGACTGGATATTAAAGAAGAACTAAAGGCAAAACTTTTTTCTTTTTTTTTATTTGAAAAGAGTGGAGAGGGATTACAAAAATTTACCTTGCTGTTTGTGTCTTTTGGCCTGTTTACCGTTATTATTGAGAGCAAAAGTGAAAGAAAATCCCAAATTTTGGGTTATCACCAGAACAGGAATGGGGGGGGGGAATTTTTCGATGGAGGTACTAGTTCGGGTGACCCTGATTAAAATCAGAAATTCTCTTACTTTGGAGGGATTTCTTCTCACTTCCTATTTTAGCTATAGCCGAAAGTTTAAAATCCCTCCTTATTTTATCCAAAGTGAAAAAAATAAATAAATTTGCCTTTCATTCTACTTTAAAAAACTCGGGCCCCATTCATGCGTAGTGGGAACTTGCATTTCTGTTTGCAATTTTGTGCGAGCAATTATTATGCAAGTCTGTGTGTTATGCATAAGGCAGCCCATACGCTTGAATGAGCTGTCCTATGCGTGTTTGTCGTGGCAAAGAGACTCGGGAACCAAATTTTGGCCCTTAGCCATGTGCTATTTTACACGCGTGTTTTGATGCAGTTCTTGCGCGTTTTGTCAAGCGCCAATCATGGCAAAATGGCACAGAGTTTGGGGTTCCACTCACGGTAAATGGCACCCAAATGTGTGTTGCGCATTTTGCCGTGATTTGGAATCACCCAAATGTAAACAGGGCCTACCTGTTTCTAAACAAACAAGCCATTCCTGACCACTATAGCTGCTAGTAATGTCAAGTACAGTGGTTGCCTTGGGTTACGAGCATAATTTGTTCCAGAAGAATGCTTGTAATCCAAAGCACTCGTATCTCGTATCTCAAAGCGAGTTTCCCCATAGGAAATAATGGAAACTCGGATAATTTGTTCCACAGTGACTGCTATTGTATGCAGTACGGCATGTGGCCAGAGGTGGAAGGGGGCGCTGGAGACACTCGGATGCACATGGAGACACTTGGAGAGGCTCGGAGACTCGGAGTGTTTCCAAGTGTCTCCGAGTGTATCTGAGTGGCTCAGAATGTCACCGGCGCCCCCGCACCTCTGGCCAAATGCGGTACTGCACAACCTATTGGCTTGAATCCGGCTGGTCTTGTGTCAGGATTTGAAAAAAATAATAGCTCGTATTGCGAAATGCTTGTAAACCGCGTTACTCGCAATCCAAGGTATTACTGTATTTAATTCTCAAGGATCACAACAAAAACTATAGAGTCAAATTTAATTTGGTTCCTAACAGCTGCCATGTGTTTACATTGAACAGCTAGCAGGATGCAAACATTCTGCTGCAATAAAAAGCAAAAGGAATAAAAAAAAAAATAGGATTTCAGTGCCTCTGTTTTGAACTCTTGTGACAAAATTCTCCACAATACCTAAAGCTACAGAGGTCAGTGGAGGCTTTTTCAATGTGCTTTTACTGCTGGTTCAGAATATTATTACTTACAGTAGCTAACAAAAGTGAGTACACCCCTCACATTTTTGTAAATATTTTTATTATATCTTTTCATGTGACAACACTGAAGAAATGACACTTTGCTACAATGTAGTAGTGAGAGTACAGCTTGTATAACAGTGTAAATTTGCTGTCCCTTCAATTCAAAATAACTCAACACACAGCCATTAATGTCTAAACCACTGGCAACAAAAGTGAGTACACTCCTAAGTGAAAATGTCCAAATTGGGCAAAAAAAGGTCAATATTTTGTGTGGCCACCATTTTTTTTGCAGCATTGCCTCAACCCACTTGGGCATGGAGCTCACCAGAGCTTCACAGGTTGCCACTGGAGTCCTCCTCCGCTCCTCCATGATGACATCACAGAGCTGGTGGATGTTAGAGACCTTGCACTCCTCCACCTTCTGTTTGAGGATGCCCCACAGATGCTCAATAGGGTTTAGATCTGGAGACATGCTGGCCAGTCCATCACCTTTACTCTCAGCTTCTTTAGCAAGGGAGTGGTCATCTTGGAGGTGTGTTTGGGGTCATTATTATGTTGGAATACTGCCCTGCGGCCCAGTCTCCAAAGGGAGGGGATCATGTTCTGCTTCAGTATGTCACAGTACATGTTGGCATTCATGGTTCCCTCAATGAACTGTAGCTTCCCAGTGCCGGCAGCACTCATGCAGCCCCAGACCATGACACTCCCACCACCATGATTGACTGTAGGCAAGACACACTTGTCTTTGTACTCCTCACCTGGTTGCCACCACACATGCTGGACACCATCTGAACCAAATAAGTTTATCTTGGTCTCATTAGACCACAGGACATGGTTCCAGTAATCCATGTCCTTAGTCTGCTTTTCTTCAGCAAACTGTTTGCGGGCTTTCTTGTGCATCATCTTTAAACGAGGCTTCCTTCTGGGATGACAGCCATGCAGACTAATTTGATGTAGCGTGTGGCATATGGTCTGAGCACTGACAGGCTGACCCCCCACCCCTGCAATTCTGGCAGCACTCATATGTCTACTTCCCAAAGATGACATCTGGATATGACGCTGAGCATGTGCACTCAACTTCTTTGGTTGACCATGGCAAGGCCTGTTCTAAGTGGAACCTGTCCTGTTAAACCACTGTGTGGTCTTGGCCACTGTGCTGCAGCTCAGTTTCAGGGTCTTGGCAATCTTCTTATAGCCTAAGCCATCTTTATGTAGAGTAACAAATAGTTTTTTCAGATCCTCTGCCATGAGGTGCCATGTTGAACTCCCAGTGACCAGTATAAGAGAGTGAGAGCAATAACACCAAATTTAACATACCTGCTCCCCATTCACACCTGAGACCTTGTAACACTAACGAGTCACATGACACCGGGGAGGGAAAATGGCTAATTGGGGCCAATTTGGACGTTTTCACTTAGGGGTGTACTCACTTTTGTTGCCACCAGTTTAGACATTAATGGCTGTGTGTTGAGTTATTTTGAGGGGACAGCAAATGTACCCTGTTATACAAGCTGTACACTCACTACTTCATATTGCAGCAAAGTGTCATTTCTTCAGTGTTGTCACATGAAAAGATATAATAACATAATTACAAAAATGTGAGGGGTGTACTCACTTTTGTGACATACTGTAAATGTGCATAGTCTGAGCGCTGGTTCACTTTAAGTATATCCATAAAACTAAAGAAAGACAACCACACAGACCACCTGCCACAACAAGACATCGTTTCACCGATACAAACAGATTTATATAACATAAACAGATGGCTAGGTGAGATGATTATTGTATTGCTGGTTTTGTCATTTACGGTGTATGTTATAGACACCAGAAGGGATGGAGGTCTGGGATTTTGCTATTACAGGTTACAGATAAAACTTTTTATAGCCCAGTTCGACGATTTACTGAAGTTCTTTAATTAAACACACAATTCCACTTAGGTGGATGAGGAGCAAAACAGAACATTCTTCACATGGACCGCCTGCACAGAAAGCAACCCTTTCCCCATTTGTCACATCCTTCAGTCCTAAATGTTCTATGCTGTGGCTTAACACAAGGTGTGGAGTCTCTGAGAAATGACCGACATTGGACTACTCTGTTAATAAACGCTGAATGACTGGCAAGAGATAGGGAGGGATCGCAGGATCCAATTACCGTATTGTGAGCACAGAGAGCCATTACAGCGCAGCTCATTAAAATCTCTCTCGTTACACTTGCAGAAATTCACATTGCTGTGCTCTCCAGGAAATATTACCGCAGGTGATGTAAATACCAGACTACAGAAATGGAGGACTGCAAACACAGTCCAGCCAAGAGCAGTGAGGATCAGTAGACCTTTTAATTAGCATGGGGCGCCTTGCTTTTATGTTTTGCACGTCTTGATTTCAGACGTCATTAATGTCACCTGTGCACCATCTGGTCTTATGAAGTCTTTTAGGGCTGCGAGGGCTGCTTAAGGATGTAATGTTACAGGCTAAAATGCTAATGAAGTGTACATTACACATTTGGATTCCACCCTTTAGGCTCGTTAAGTACTCAAGACAGTAAACGGAGCTAAAAAAAAACAAACGCTAGCCATAAGCGAATCCCACTAAGAAGTCTGGGAACTAAGAACCTCTCACTTCCTGTCTTGGTAACAGTGGTAAGCGAGGCAGGAAGTGAGGAGAGATCTCCCATATACTGCCACATACAGCAATAAAGAAAAAAACCTTTAGTAGATTGGGAAGAATTGGGAGCTCTATTAGATTTTTTTAGCCATCTGCCCTGCTGGTAAAATCTCCCTCCCTCCCCAATGGATAATTTTTCCTTGCTTTCTGTTGCAGTTACCACTGGCACAGGACGTAAGAGTACATTTCTCATTCAGGGACTCCGAAAATAATAAAATAATAAACAAAAAAAAACTTACAGCCCCTCTCCACTCTATTTAGTTTTAAAAATAATTTGGTTGTAGTTATACCCTCTATTCCTGATATGTTTTAATAATACATGCAAGGAGTAAGCAAGCAGATGTAGAAGAGTAAGTGCTTGCTTTGTTCACCAATCGAAATGGAATGGATTATCAATTACGTGTGTCCCTTTCTTGCCAGGTATACCAATACCAACTACAGAAGTGTTTCTTGAAATATATTTATATTGATACCCTATAGTACAGTTGCCTGTGTGTTATTTTGGATAATCCTAGACAATCTGTGAATAATTTTGGGTAATGCATTCACAGAAAGATTCCATTATTGGTTTGTTTGATCAGTTTAAAACTCAGATCCTTATTATTACAGGAAAACCAAATACCGTATTTATCGGCGTATAACACACACTTTCCCCCCCTGAAAATCAGGGGAAAATCGTGTGTAATTGGCAATGGTGAGAATGCAAATGGGTACTGGCGAAGCTTCAGATGGGCACTGGTGAGGCTGCAGATGGGCATTGGTGAGGCTGCATTGATGGACTGTGACCCTTATTTTGCTTCAAAGACCTTTATTTAAAATTTAAGCTTTTTTCCTGAAACTTCCCTCTTAAAAAGAAGGTGCGTGTTATACACCGATAAATACGGTATATACAAAAGGAAAATATAATGCTAATAGCAGAGCACTTTTATCAGAAGAATTAGTGGACTAGTGTTTACAGGCAGGATTTTTGTGCGGGGAAATTAAAAGGAATAAACCTGTTCCATAGGAACAATAATGTCATAACCTTATGTTGCGAAAATGGACACAATAATGTAGGACTATCATTTTTGCAATTTCCAAGATGTAATAAAACTTGCTCTCCATTTTGGTGCAATAAAGTTAAATTAAAACAAAAAAACAGCCTAAAGCGAACCTTGCTTATCTTCAGCCACAAAAGATACACATAATGATTTTGTTTCAAAGTTTTCTGTCAAGCGCAAGGTTAATTCAGGTAATTCCTCCATTTTGCTGCAAATTCACTGAAGCAATTGACCCACTCAGTGGTATGATAGAAGCTGGACTTTCTCCAGTTCCAAGTAATGGAAACTTATGCTGCCTTGATCATTAACTTGCAAAGCTTTAAGTGCAACAATAGCTCTGTAATAATGCAGGATCATACACAGAAGCCATTACGGCCCCAGCTCTACACACGACTTTTTAAAATTGCTTTCTGCACCACTAATACGCGCGTCAAGGCTTGCTCCAGGCTTCGGCCTACATCTCAAGTGAGATTACCTGCCATTGGTTGCTAAGAGACCAAGCTAATAGACATGTTTTCTGCCTGTCCTGGGCCCTTTTTTTGTATCCTTTACAGAATAACTTACAAAACAATTGTAAACAAAGGCTAAGTGACAGTATGAAATAACATATTATAGATTTCCAACAAGCTGCACTGGGCCAACATTAATTCCTGTCTGATTAGAGAGCGGGCAATGCAGCAGAATCATATGCATATTTTATATTCTCTGGATGGGCCCCTCTCCCAGCCCACGCTTTTCCTTTCCTCCCCTAGGAAATTGCACACTGCCCCCCTGGGCAAAACACAGAAAGTAGCACTCCAAAATCAATAGCAATTATAAGTAACATTTCCATGCGGCTGTATGCCTAGACGTGTTTGTGTTTTTTTTATTTTTTTCCAATTCAGATTTTTTTTTTTTTTTTTTTCATATATCTGAAATGGCCTTCATGTAGAATTAAAAATGATCCAGAAGTGTTAACTCTAATAAGTGCGGTCAGGTTGGTGATGGCAACAAAATTTACCAATGGAACATGAACCTCCTGATGCTGGTCACACTTGTATTCATCTGTAAAAGTGTCTGCAAAAAAATGGTCCACACAAACCAAAATTATACACAATTCAATACATTAGAATTAATACAAAATAACTAAAAACAGATGCAAATGTTTGCAAACTGAAACTGGATAAAAGTAACCATTGCGGCCTAGATTCTGGGTCCACAATAGGACAAATGTGGCTATTTCAGCCAGAAGTGAAGCAGCCTATTGCAGATTTCTCATGGCATTGGCAACTGCCGGGGTACAACCCAGGTACCCAGAATCCCTATCTTCATCCTGAATCATAGTTTAATTGACGATAATTTTAACAGTGTAAAACACTTGAACGGACTTTATTGTAAAAAAAATGCTAGCCTTGCAGTCATGCAAAATAAAGTACCATATATGTTTTTTTTTTTTTGATGGATTGTGAGAGAGGTTAGAAAGGTTAGCACCTCAGCTAAGTAATTACTTATAGAGACAAGAAAACAGACTGCAAAAGAATGCATAAAGAGCCTATTTCATGAGACTGGAAGCAAATTTGTTACCCAGCACATTTTATGGTAAAATCACAGCAGGTTAAAAGTTCAGATTCTCTAACATCTCAAGCCCTGATGAAACGTGTTACTTGTTTCTCTTAACTGGATATAATGATAATTAAACTGAATTGACACAGCTTATTTCTTAAAGTGGTTGTAAACCTCTGAAACGAAAAATGAACAAAGCCTATCCTCCTTCAGTGTGTACTAGCCTCAATCCTAAACACCTAGTGGGATTTCTAGCTTTCCTCTCCTCCCTCTGTTATCTGCATAAGTCATTTCTAACACCTGACACCAAACAATCCCAAGAGACAGCCCTACCAACCCCCCTCCCCCCAAGCATACAGCAGGTTGATCGCTTCAGCTGTGCATGTTTCCTTATGAGACTTTGCAGAGGGCAGTGTGCCCTTTCCCTCCACTCCACCCAGGTCTCAGATTACACTCAGCTCTCTGACGAGATCAGATCCTGACCCTGGCCTTCTGAAGCTCAGAAACACTGTGTAAATTCAGGAATTTGAATGGCTGTAGAAGAGAGAGAGCTGCAGATAATCAAGAAAAACTTATTTAGGAAGATTTGTTTCATCTCTGTGTATCACCTGAGGCTAGTCGCTTCAGGGGGCATATGTGAAAGTTTCCAACCACGTTATTCCTCCAAGGACATTTTTCCAAAAACCCTGAAACGGCTCCTGTTTACTAGAGTATAACAAAAGCTCTGATAGGCCAGCCTACTAACACACTTTTTTTGCATTACAGATTGACAGGGGAGACTTCCAGCAAGACTCGGTGCTCAAGCAACTGGAGGTCCTGAAAGAGGAGGAAAAGGAGTTCCAGAAGGTAAATTTAAATAATTATTAGATAAACTTTTTTGTTTAAATAAGTCCCACATCATTATAATTATGTCTAGGTTGCTTCCAATGTCTCTTATCGCTTGCAGTGGCAATTAGTATTTACTGTTTGTTGATCTTAAAAAGTGTATGATGACAATAAGCACTTTAAATAATGAAAAACAAATGTAGTACATCTCTGCTGTAATACACATTTCCCCATGTTTTATTCTTCATTAAACACTGCAAGTACAGACAAAATACCTGCCAAAAATCCAGAGTGTTACTAACTTCCTATCGTGAGCGGACAAGTCCGCCACTACTGCACTAAAATCCAAGTAGTGTTGCCAGCCAAGCTTACTGGACTACAGAACTCCACCTATCCCCACCCTCTCTTTACATGTATACATCGATTTCTTTCTAGCAAAACAATGTGTGAAGCATGAAGCATCTGCAACACTTTTGGTTCTGACAGCAACTCGTGCACCAAATTCAGGTAGTTCTAAAATATGTAAATATTTCAAAAAATGGTGCACTTATTCAATCAGTGAATACACTAATAATAGAAACTTGATAATAGTGAGCAACAAGAAACACTTGCTGCTGTGAATCTCAAAAAATTGTTTAGATTCAGAACATAAGCCCAATACTACAAAGAAAGCATAAATTGTGAAAAACAATTAGTTACACAATTATATAAAATAAAGTCCAAAGTCCTCATAAGGTGAGTAGGTTGGTTCAGCGCTCTCAGCAAAAATCAAACCTAAATATACCAATTAAAAAAAAAACCACTTAAACTTGCTACAGGTGATTGTCAGCTATTGCCTTGTAAAATAGTGAACTATTATCTACAGTGGAATGTGTGAAACAAAACATTAAAAAAATGTTAGAAACCTTGCTGGTGCTATTGCATACAATTAGTAACCTGCTGTTGTCAGCTAATACCTTGTAAAACTCCACTGATTCATATATATATATATATATATATATATATATATATATAGTCATTTAAAGCTAATATATGTTTATGGTAAGGTTGGAATTTGAGTGTTACAAGGTAATAGCTGGCAGATTACTAACTGTATGCAAATAGCTCTAGCAAGGTTTCTACTAGATTTTATAGGTTTTGCTTCACACATTGCACTGAAGTTAATAGTTCACAATTTTACAAGGTAATAGCCGGCACCTGTAGCAAGTTTAAGTTTTTTTTTATTTCAATTTAATTGGTATATTTGAGTTTAGTATATGTTTTTGTTTGAGGGCACTGCACCAACCCAACTTTATTTGAAGAGTTCACAGATGCCCTCTTCCAATGCAATGTTCAACAGACTGCCAAGGCAACCACATTGCATTGTGGAATGGAGGTGAACTGTAATTTATAGCAAAGTTGAGATTTGCATAATGTACTCACCCTCCAGGATCCTGACAAGCAGAGGGAAAGGCAATTGGGGTGAGCACTGCTCTAAAGGCTATCCTATGAGATCTTCAGCTGTAAAAAAAATCCTGGGTGCCTGCTTGGGTCCGCAAACCCCATAGATGCAGGTAGAAAAGAAGGAGATAGCGACACTTCTAGAGAGTAAAAAAACAGCTCCTTTATTGTACAAACATGGGAACAAAAGACATGCCACACACAATCTACCCACGGAGGGTCAGCAGATGCGTTTCATACTCCTGTGCTTAAAAAGTATGTTCCAGAATCAGAATACAATGATAGATAAATAATAAACAAAACGTTACTCCTTTGGGCTCAAACATTTATTTTGGGCACATATTTTAATTTACAAATTACCTTACATGTTATCACATTTTTCCTTAAAAAAATGTGTCATTATATGTCGAGTTGACTTCCACCTGTCTTGAATTTGCTGTACAGCGCATGACTAGCAGTTAGTCTCTTTCACATGGGCATACTTAAAAAGTGATTCTCCTCTCCCCTGCCGAGTGCCCCCAATACCAACTCTAGGAGGCTCGCTCCCGAGCCACCCTCCTGTGAATGGACATTGTCCATTCACACACAGAGCACAGCTCGGCCCCACCCCCCGCCTCATTGGCTCACTTGCTGTGATTGACAGCAGCAGGAGCCAATGACTCCCACTGTTGTGTGAGCCAACGAGGTGAGAGATACCAGGGAGAGCCGCTGCTCTCATGCACATTGCTGGATCGAGATGGGGCTCAGGCAAGTATGAGGTGGTGCTGGGGAGCTGCACCCAAAAGGTTTTTTACCTTAATGCATGCAATGTGCAGTGTGCACAAGTGTTCCATGCATCTCTGTGCAGGCCACCCCATTCATGTTCATTGGGATGCAGCAGCTGCACGGACACAGCCACTGCTCCTAATTTGACACCCATGCCGATGCATGTGGGTGCAGGTCCCTGAAGGATATCTAATTGAGAGCAGTAGCCTACATGAATGGGACTACCTGCATTTAGGATGCACAGAACACCTATGCATCCCTGCGGGGGCAAAAACAGCTCTCACACAGCTGTACACTTACGAAAAACCAGTGTGAATGGGGCCTTATGGCCCGTACACACGATCCGAAAATCGGATGAAAAAAATACTGCTTTTGATGAGATCGCACGATGATCGGATCGTTAGATCAGAGCTTTCGAAAGCCGATCATGACAGTTCATCTGATAATATCCAATGGGACGGATATTAGTACAAAAATTTTTATGGTATGATACCAGATCGTACGATTTTCGTTTAATCAGTACAGTTGTCGTCCGAAAATACAATACAAATACTCTACAACACATGACATCACTTCCGATTTTTTTATTCTGTTGCACGAGAATTTTTATATCTTTAGTAAACTCTCCATTTTTGATATGCGACTAGCATGCAAAAAAAAAAACGGATGATCTGTCGTCTGATTTTTGGACCGTGTGTACGGCTATTACAGTCAGCTTTGAGTGATTAAATGCATTTTATGTATTACATTTTAAAAGGGTGGACAGGGTTAGAAATATGTAGGGAAGCTAAGAATGACAAAAAGCAAGAACATTTTTTTTTTAAATAGCTGAGAATCAAAAAGACTACAGAGCAAGTATCTCACAGGTTGAAAAATAGCGAACTCAGACTTTAAATAAGGCAAATTACAAAGTACAAAGTGCAGTAATGAGATACTAAGCGTAGTAACCAATAACAACCACAATTCAGCTTTCACAGACCATACACTTATATCTTTTGATTGTTTCAGGTTACAAGGGTTTGTATATCACTGCCACTCTCTGCACTGTCTTACTGAATAAACCCATAAGTCATTGTTAGTGATTCTATTTAACCCTAAGGTTACTAATTCTCATGAAACATAAATGCCTGCTCCAGCCATAAATGTTAATTGGAATGGAAGCCGTAACCCCATAGAACACATGTGGCTTTTTTTTCTATTAACGGTCTAATACTGTACCTCAAGGATATTTCCCCGGGGTCAGAGATTAGACTGTAGCTGGAGGCTGTAATTCTACAAGCTAGTTAACATGAGGTTCAGATGTGATAACCCATCTGAGGCCCACTGCAACAAGTCAGTCCCAAGAGAATATCTGATATAAATGTGCTTTTGTATTGCTCATTTAAACCCTATCTTCACCTCCTTGTGCCTTACTGGTAAATATCTTCTTTCCTTAAAGCAGACCTTGAATAAAAATATGACAGTCTTCTACAATACCAACTCAGCTGTGTAAGGTAAATGAAATGCGTAAAAAAAAAAAAAAAAAAAAAGTCAGCCCTATTGTCTGGTGTAAAGAGCGTGGATTCAGCATTTGTTGATGCTGTGTATTGTGAATGCTAAACTGATAAAACAGCTGAGACTTCATGGCAAGCTGGTCGTGACTAAGGCCAGCTTCACACTGAGATGGTTTCCAGGCATTTTAGCGCTAGAAATAGCCTCTAAATAACGCCTGAAAACCGCTTCCCATTCATTTCAGTGTGAATTTTCACACTGGGACGGTGCACTTGCGAGACGTCCTGCAAGCAGCATCTTTGGGGTGGTTTGAGAGCGCTGTATACATCGCTTCCAAAACGCCCTGCCCCTTGAAATGGATTGGCCATTGAAATGAAAAGCGACTTGGAAGCGCTGCAACAGAGGAGCTTTTAACCCTTTTTTCGTCCACTCGTGGGAGTTAAAAGCTCCCGGCTAGATGGCGAAAAGTGCTGCTTAAACAGCGGTAAAGTTTGCTAAAAGGAGCGGGGGCTTTACCTCTCACGTGCCTGCGGCTCAGCGTGAAGCTGGCCTTAGAGGGATTGTAAAGGCAGAAGGTTTTTTATCTTAATGCATATTATGCATTTGGCAAATGGGTGTACCTGTACGTCCCCTTTAATTTGCAGGGCTAGTGGGAGCACCTGCTGCGTACAGCATGCCCGCGGGACCAGTGGACAGTGATCGTGTCACAGAGCTGCAGAATGAGGAGATGCCTATGTAAACAAGACATTTCCCCATTCTGCCTAGTGACATGACAGAGATCACTGCTCCCTGTCATCGGTGATCGCTGTCATGTGAGTGGTAGTCCACCCCCCCACAGTTAAAGTAACTCCCTAGGACACACTTAACCCCTTGATCACCCCCTAGTGTTTATCCCCTTCCCTGCCAGTGTCATTTACACAGTAATCAGTGCATTTTTATAGCACTGATCACTGTTTAATTGACAATGGTCCCAAAATAGTGTCAAAAGTGTCCAATGTGTCCGCCGTAATGTCGCAGTCACGATAAAAAATCGCAGATCACCGCCATTACTAATAAAAAAAATAATAATAAAAATGCTATAAAACTATCCCCTATTTTGTAGACGCTATAACTTTTGTGCAAACCAATCAATATACGCTTATAGCGATTTTTTTTTTTTTTACCAAAAATATGTAGAAGAATACATATTGGCCTAAAATAAGGAAAAAATGTCTTTTTATATATTTTTGGGGGTATATTTATAATAGCAAAAAGTAAAAAAAAATGTTTTTTTTTTCAAAATTGTCGCTCTTTTTTTGTTTATAGTGCAAAAAATAAAAAACGCAGAGGTGATCAAATACCACCAAAAGAAAGCTCTATTTGTGGGGGGAAAAAAGGATGTCAAATTTGTTTGCGTGCAATATCGCACAACTGCGCAATTGTCAGTTAAAGCGATGCAGTGTCGAATCGCAAAAAGTGCTCTGGTCGGGAAGGGGGTAAAATCTTCCGGGTTAAGATCGGAATTAGTAACTTCTCTCTGAGAAGTCCGGGAATGCTTATAGATGACCCTGAAATGCTGCCATGACAGGAGATTCTGAGGGTTGACATTATTCTGGCAATAGGTAATTATTTTCTGTTATGGCAGTAGAGGATTAGCTATATTGTAGTTACAGCCCTCTAGGGTTAGCCATAGACGGATCATTTTTTGATCAGCCAGCAAACTGACCAAACAAAAAATAGAAGGACACAAATAGATTCTCCCAACCAAGCAAGTTGGATCGAGGAATACTCCCTGCTGTGCTATTGTATTCTGACAGCGCTGATCGAATTAAAAATTTCCAATATTCTCATATGAGAGAAATTGTTTATTAATCGACTTCCTTTGAGTGAGCCCAGGCATAAATGGATCAAAATTTGGCCGGTCCTTGCTGACCCAACTGATTGTCAATCCATCTATAGCTAGTTTTAGTGTAAACAGTTGACTGAATGATATGATGTTTTATCTGCGTATGGCACAAAGTGCGATCATTTAACCACTTGCCGACCATCTGCCATCATTATACTGCAGCAAGTCGGCACATTTCCGCGAAACGCTGTAGCTGGACGTCGGCCCTTTAAATAGCTCTCGCAGGCGCTAGATAGGGGACACGATGTGCGTGGCAGGTGGCTGCGATGTCCGCCGGCCACGCGCGATTGCGGGCATGAGAGCGAGAATGGGGATGTGTGTGTGTAAACACACATATCTCCATTCTGTCAGGAGAGGAGCAGCAGATCATCTGTTCCAAGGAACAGCGATATGTCTCCTCCTCTAGTAAGTCACATCCCCTTATGCCCTGTACACACGGTCGGATTTTCCGACGGAAAAAGTGCGATCGGATTGTGTTGTCGGAAATTCCCATGTGTGGGCTCCATCGGACTTTTTCCGTCGGAATTTCCGACACACAAAGTTTGAGAGCAAGCTATAAAATTTTCCGACAACAAAATCCGATCGGTTAAATTCCGATCGTGTGTACACAAATCCGACGCGACAAGTGCCACGCATGCTCAGAATAAATTAAGAGACGAAAGCTGTTGGCTACTGCCCCATTTATAGTCCCGACATACGTGTTTTACGTCACCGCGTTCAGACCGATCGGATTTTCCGACAACTTTGTGCGACCGCGTGTATGCAAGACAAGTTTGAGCCAACATCAGTCGGAAAAAATCCATGGATTTTGTTGTCGGAATGTCCAATCGTGTGTACAGAGCATTACAGTTAGAAACACCTAGCATGGAACACATTTAACTTCTTTAACCCCTTCCCTATAAGGTGAGATTTACACAGTAATTGCATTTTTATAGCACTGATCGCTGTATAAACGTCAATGGTCCCAAAAATGTGTCAAAATTGAACGATCTGTCCTCCGCAATGTCGCAGTCCCGCTAAATATTGCAGCTTGCTGCCATTACTACTAAGAAGAAAAATAATAATAATACAAAAAAACATAAATCTATTCCCTATTTTGTAGACATTATAACTTTTGCACAAACCAATCAATATACGCTTATTGCGTTTTTTTTTTTTTTACCAAAAATATGTAGAAGAATATATATCGGCCTAAACTGATCAAGAAATTTTCTTTTTTTACATTTTTTGGGGATATTTATTATAGCAAATAGTATAAAATATTGTTGTTTTTTTCAAAATTGACGCTCTTTTTTTGTTTATAGATCAAAAAATGAAAAATTCAGAGGTGATCAATTACCACTAAAAGAAAGCTCTATTTGTGGGGAAAAAAAGGACATGAATTATGTTTGGGTACAGTGTCGCACTGTAAAGTAAAGTGATGCAGTGCTGTATCGCAAAAAATGGCCTGGTCATTAACCACTTCACATCCTGCCCATTGTCATATGACATCTGCAGATGGGATCTCCCATCCTGGGTGGGTGTCATATGATGACCACTGTTTCCAGGCGGTGTAGGGAGGCGCGCGCACGTGCCCGCAGTGTCACAGAGGAGCCGTTGCGTGTTCTTGGCAGCCATGATGTCCGCGGGGCACACACGATTGCTCGTGACAGAGCAGGAACGTGGATCTGTGTGTGTAAACACACAGATCCACATCCTGTCAGGGGAGAGGAGACAGATCACGTGTTGCTAGTATATAGGAACACCGATAGGTCTCCTCCCCTAGTCAATCCCATCCCCCCACAGTTAGACTCACTCCCTAGGAAACACATTTAACCCCTTGATCGCCCCCTAGTGTTAACTCCTTCCCTGCCAGTGACATTTATACAGTAATCGGTGCATATTTACAACACTGATTGCTGTATAGAATGTCAGTGGTCCCAAAATATTGTCAAAAGTGTCCGATCTTTCCGCCGCAATTTTACAGTCATGATAAAAATCGCAAATCACCGCCATTACTAGTAAAAATAAACAAATAAATAAAAATGCCATAAATCAATAACCTATTTTGTATTGTATTATATTACAATTTTTTTTTTTACCAAAAATGAGTAAAAGAATACAAATCGGTCTAAACTGAGGAAAAAATGTGTTTAAAAAAAACAGAAATTGGGATATTTATTATAGCAAAAAGTTCAAAATACTGTGTTTTTTTCAAACTTGTAGCTCTTTTTGTTTATAGCGCAAAAAATACCACCAAAAGAAAGCTCTGTTTGTGGGGAAAAAAATGATAAAAATCTCATTTGGGTACAGTATTGCATGACCGCGCAATTGTCATTCAAAATGTTACAGCGGTGAAAGCTGAAAATTGGCCTGGGCAGGAAGGGGGTTCAAATGCTCTGTATTTTAGTGGTTAAGGGGGAAATTCTTTCAGTCCTTAAAGTAATTCTTTTATCAAATAACAGATACAAAAGAACCCCCCTACAAAAGAATGCAGTTCATATTTCTCTATCCTGGCATCCTTGGCTTGCATTTTTTGCTCTCTTGCATACCTACAGCTTCTAGAGAAATCTTCTGCATATTACACAATTGTATCCCTTTCTGTGTGCCGTGGTTCCCCCTGCCAACTGCTAAATCACTGCTGTCTATCAGAGACATAATAATGGCCCAGCGGCCGGCTAGTGGAAACCACAACGTACATTGGGGGGACGCAATTATCCAACATGTTCAAAAGTGTCAGGAAGTGATGCTTTGCGGCTTCACAGCCTGTTTCCTACTGCGCATGCAAGAGTTGCGATGCGCTTTCTGAATGCTCCCACCATATTTTGGGACCTCTGTGTGTCCCAGAAGGCAGCGGGGGGGGGGGGGGAGAGAATTGGGACCAGAAATGTCGTAGATTGCCGTGCAGCAACCTTACTCAGAAGTGGGAGCAGGTACCTGTCAAAACTAGGTACCCCCCCAAAAAGTGCCAAATGTGGAAGTGGATGGGGGGGGAAGGTGTGAACAAGTGGAGCTTCCCCTTTTTGGTGGAGCTCCACTTTAAGCATTTTCTATTGCAGGAAGACTGTCAGCCTTCCCCTTTAGACTTGCACAATTGAAGGCGCTCCTCTTCTGTACTCGGATCACTAACCCTGATTTCACTGCACACTGTGAGCTACTCAGAATGTGCATTAGTAGCTGCAGCAGGTCAGATAGAGCCCGCCTCATTTCCTGGATGGAGGAATTCCAGCATCATCTAGTCCTGTGCTCCTCAGACTTAAGCCCCGTACACATGATGAGATTATCAGACGAATGATCGTCGTTTTTTTTTTTTTCCATGCTAATCTCAGACTGAATCTGAAGAGTTTACTAAAGTCATGAAAATTCTCGTACGACAGAATAAAAATTCGGAAGTGATGTCATGTGTTGTAATGCATTTGCATTGCATTTCCGAACGATAGCTGTACTGATTAAACGAAAATCGTACAATCTGGCTTTGTACGAAAACATTTTTTGCGCACGTCTGATAGAATAATATCAGATGAACTGTCATGATCGGCTCTCGAAAGCTCTGTACTAACGATGCAATTATCGTACGATCGATTAGAAAACGCTATTTTCCGTACGATTTTCTGATCATATGTACGGTCCATTACTGTCTCCGGCATGCCCCCTTTCATTTATTGGATTTCAGGTCTTTTATGGAAGCTCAGCTGCAAATACAGCCTGTCTAGTAACTCCCACTTTTCTAGACTGACATCCACCCATCAAGGCATTTAGATATTTGCATAAATCCTCAGAAAGAGCCAGCCCATTGCTTGCATCAGGGCTGAGTTCACTTGAGAGGAGTACTGAGGCAGGGAGCTGCAATGTTTTCAGGAATCCACGTACAGCATCCTGCCAGCCCCTCCCACTAGACATGATCTGCCTGCATTGAATTGAGAAGCACAGAAACCCATCAATGACATCGCTGGGTCTAAAATAAAGTATGTACTGAAAACAGAAAGATTTTATTTTTTTTTTAAAAATCAATTAGCTGGTTGATGGAGTGGGGGGGACCAGGGAAGACAAAGTATAAGCAGCTTAAACACTGGCTTTAAATTTAAGTTTCCTCACTTTAACCACTTGCCATGCCAACCGCCCGGGGGGGGCAACGGCTCTCCTGCACAAAATCACATACGTGATTTTGCTGTTCTGGATCTGGGGCACACACATGCGCCACCGGCGACCAGCTCCCACAGTGATTGCACACAGAGTGAGCCAATCAGCAGGTCCGGTGGACCCGCCGATCGTTCATGAGAGTGGCAGAACAGCAATCTGCCTATGTAAACAAGGGGAGACTGCTAGTAGGGGAGACTGTCTGCTCTGTCTTCCCACCGCCAAAGCACACCCCTCCCCCCTTAGAAAGCACTCCCTAGGAGCACATTTAACCCCTTGATCACCCCTGATGTTTACCCCTTGCCTGCCAGTGTCATTTGTACAGTGACAGTGCATTTTTTTTAGCACTGACCACTGTATTGGTGTCACTGGTCCCCAAAAAGTGTCATATTTGTCCGCCGTAATGTTGCAGTCCCGCTAAAAATCGCTGAGAGCCGCCATTACTAGTAAAACAATTCAGATTCTATAAAACTATCCCATAGATTGTAGACGTTATAACTTTTGCGCAAAGCAATCAATATACGCTTATTGGGATTTTTTTTTAACCAAAAACGTAGCAGAATACATATTGACTTAAACTGATCAATCAATCATTTTTTTTTACACTTTTTTATTGGATGTGTTTTATAGCAGAAAGAAAAAAATATTGTTTTTTTGTTTTTTTTCAAAATGGTCGGTCTTTTTTTGTTTATAGCGCAAAAAATAAAAAACGCAGAGGTGATCAAATACCACCAAAAGAAAGCTCTATTTGTGGGGGGGAAAAAAGAGACATTGTATTTGGGTACAGCATCGCATGACCGCGCAATTCTCAGTTAAAATAACGCAGTGCCGTATCGCAAAAAAAAAAGGGCCTAGTCATTAAGGGGGGTTAAAGCTGAAGTGGTTAAATATCTGATCATACCCCACGTTTATGTCTGGCTTACATTCTAAGCAAGCTACACGAGAAGAGAACAGACAGAACCTTCCTGTAAATAGGTTAGTGGTTGAGTAGCAGCAGGTTTTATCAGCATAAGCCTCACTCGGGTTTACAGAATACTTTTCCTGGAATGACTGCTGGAAGACAGAAAGGTCTGAAATGGATGTATCCTCTCAGGACCAAAATGACAAAGCCAATGCATGTCACAGAGTATAAACAGAAAAACAATTTAGCTGCCTTTGCAGCTTAGTAATAATGTTAGCAACCTTGACCAGCAAATATGTGGCTTCAGTTTTGTCTCCGGACCAAATGCTATGAAGACAAGAGATCCGTTTTACAGCTGAGCCCCCCGGTTGACCTCCATATAATAACATCTGCTGTAGTTCCATTCCAGAGCCTCTGGATCACTGGCCCCAAGCTTTAGCAGCCAATTAAGAGTACGCACTGATAAATCAAGACATGAGTCCTGCGAAGATCCTCTCCCTTTACACGAGGGGTTCATCGTAATGTGAAATAAATTGTGCGTTAAACAAAACGATCTGGTCAAAAAAACATGAAGAAAAACTAGAGAACGGCAATAATAATAGGTACATTTTCTACACTCTAATGCCCCGTACACACGGTCGGATTTTCCGACAGAAAATGTTCGATGGGAGCGTGTTGCCGGAAATTCCGACCGTGTGTAGGCTCCATCGGACATTTTCCATCGGAATTTCCGTCACACAAAATTTGAGATCTGGGTCTCAAATTTTCCGACAACAAAATCCGTTCTCCTAAATTCCGATCGTGTGTACACATTTCCGACGCACAAAGTTCCACCCATGCTCGGAATCAAGCAGAAGAGCCGCACTGGCTATTGAACTTCCTTTTTCTCCGCTCGTCGTATGTATTGCACGTCACCGCGTTCTTGACGTTCGGAATTTCCGACAAGGTTTGCGTGACCGTGTGTATGCAAGACAAGTTTGAGGCAACATCTGTCGGAAAAAGTCCACAGATTTTGTTGTCGGAATGTCCGATCGTGTGTACGGGGGCATTAGGGTTGGGATCCAAGCTCCACCAATACTAGTTTACCAATAACTTTTGGAGAAAATGTTACCTAGATTGCTACTATAATGTGAACATTTTAGGTGGTATGAATAAGTAGCCTTGCAGCGCTGATTTCCTGGGTTCACTTCCCACCCCTATCTCCAGGGTTCTATCAGGGTGACATTAAGATGTTGTCTCAGCATTTGAGTGGGATATTTTTTTTGTGCCTGCTAGCTTAAAGCGGACCTTCAGTCATTTTTTCAACTGTCCATCTATTAAATCTTCTGCCCTTGTTGTTTTAACTTTGGATAGTAAAACATTTTTTTTCTGTCAGTAAAATCCTTATACAGCTCACTTCCTGTTTCTTGAATGGTCATTAGCCTAGGCTTATGACATCATGCATAGCTCTCTCTCTCACTCTGGAAGGGAGGGGGGATGAGTCATAAGAGGGCTAATGAGAGCTGGAGGTGTGCCTCTGTGTGCCTGTGTAAATCCAGGAAGTGAACAGGCAGCAGCTTCAGCTGCCCACAGTTAAAATGATTGCAGCGGAGGGAGATTTCTGCAGCATATTTGGCAAGTACAGAATCACAGTATATATGAAATAATATGTAAAGTGGTTGGAGGGAAGCTTCAGAATGGCAAAGATGTTTTTATTACGTGAACAGACCACAGTTCCTCTCTAATCCCAAAATAAATAAAAAATAGCCCTACAGTGTGAGCCTATATAACTGTGGTGGAGACTCCAGACAGACCTCAAAGATACAAATAAATGCAGCTTTGGATTCATTAGTAAATAATCATTTTAACTTTGTTTTAACCTCCTACCATCTTTGTACCACAGAGCTCAGACTGGGAGAGGGAGAAGCAGCAGAAACAACCAATTAAAGCGGGGTTCCACTCAAATTTTGAACAATATCTGTATGTATTCTCTTCCTTGCCTAGATGCTGACATGCCGTTTAAAAAAATTTAAATCGCTGTAATTACCTTTTATTTTTCTATTCTTCTTTGCACTTCCTGGTTCTCCTCCCATGGGAGTAGGCGTGTTTCTAGCCTCTCCCAGACTCCTGGGAGCTAGTCTCAGGCTTCCCAGGATGCCACTGAGCATGTGCGGGAATGAGTGGTGAATGCTGGGAGCACAGCATTCACCACATCCAGGAAATAAATGCTTGTGGGCTTCAAATGCCCACAATGAAGATGGAAACCGCCTGCAGTGAATAATATAAGTTATTCTTTCCGACGAAATCTGACACAGGCAGACATATTACACACAATATGTGAGTATGTAATGCTGAGAAGAAAAGTTTGTGAATGAACTAAAAAAAAAAAAAAAACGATAGATAGGTGGACCCCCGCTTTAATTGTGCCACGGTGCTCAAGGGACATGCTGATAGAATAGGAGAGCAGAGTGAGAAAGATGAGCTTATTAGTCTGCTGCTTCTCCTTCACTGTCCAATCACAAGCTGGGGGAGGGACAAGGCATGTAACGGTTACTGAATGGCAGCAAGGAACTGAGATGGTGCTGTGTGGCGGAGCTGTTAAAAATATCAGGACTAGATGAACAGAAGTACAAATACTTTAGCAGGTAAAACAGCTTTCATGTCTGTTAATCACCTGATTAAGGTAGGTAGATTTTAGGTAGGGAAATGCATGGTGGGGCTGAGGTAGCTGAAGCCTCCAATGATGCTCTCACGATGGCAGCTTCCACTGGAGTCTTCTCAGACAGGTACTTGCTTCAAGGCAAGTTTCCTTTAGGAACTTTTTTTTGTTTTGTTTATCAGACAACAAAGTTCAGAGAGTCTCCCCTCCCTCCTGGATAATCATAGACTGTGACAGAATATCACAGCCTCTCCCCGCTATTACCCCTCATAAAAACAATTTTAGTCAGTTATTAGCCTTTTAAGTCAGATTTATTTACATACAGATGAAGGAATGTGTTTAAAGGATAATTAATCTCATCTGCTCAAAAAAATGATTTGGTGTCATATTTAATCAAAGTGGTTACCATAGCAACGTGCGCAGACTACCTCTCCCGGGACTGCGGCCTACATGTGCAGCTACAGCCTATTGTGGCTGTCTGAATTTTCCACTGCTTTCATTTCATTCATGATGACTTGACTTCGTCTGATAATTAGGCACAGTGGACGTTTAGCCCTCGAATCAACATCCGGTGAAACGTCTCAGAATCTGAAATTCCTGTTTTGCATAATTTCTCGCAGCTCCAGAGAATTAAATGAGCACTTTACTTTATTGAAGTAGTAGTATGTCAATTATTTGTGTGCAGATTGTTTTTTTCCCCCAGAATAAAGTGCAAAAAAGGGGGATGGTGCTCAAAATTTTTTGGGGGGCGCAAACAAACTGAAAAATTCTGAAAAAAGAACCATCAATTGCAGCCTCACTGTGCCCATCAAACGCAGCCATTGTACCATCAATTGCAGCCACTGTGTCCAAATGCTGCCACTGTGCCCATCAAATGCTGTCACTGTGCCCCATAAAATGCTGTCACTCTGCCCATCAAATAGTGCCCCATCAAATGCTGCCTCTGTGGCCATCCAATGCTGCCACTGTGCCCATCAAATAGTGCCACTGTGCCCCATAAAATGCTGTTACTCTGCCCATCAAATGCTGACACTGTGCCCATCAAATAGTACCACATCAAATGCTGCCACTGTACCCCAGCAAATGCTGCCACACACACACACACTTCTCCTGAGACAGAACACCTGGGTATGGAACTTGGAATAATCAATTGTCCATCACAGAACACATCCTCCTACTAGCAACACCACCTCTCCCCATGTACACATGTCGGCCTACCGGCCCATACAGACTGTGCTCCAGTTCTCCTGGCTCTGATGAAGAGGTTTTCCTCGAAACGCGTCAGGCTTTCTTAAATACCTGCCTCAATATGGGCACACCCCAATTTTAACTTCCTAGTACTTATTTTGTTACCTGTTTTTCCTTTTTTTTTATAATATTATGTAGTATTTGTATGATTTTATATCTATATGACTATATGTCTGTATTCTTTTACATAAATAAACCATACATTTCTTGATGTAAGCGTCTGATCACGCGCCTTCCATCCACTTCCTACTAAACAGTCCTTTCCAGTCCACCCCTGGTCAGCTAAGGCAGCGGGACACGCTCCATCATCTCCCCCAGTCCTATCTCTGACTACAATACTACCTTTGTTTTACAGCAAACGATCATACAAGGAGTATTTTTCACCATATCTTCACACTTTTGCATTTGCCACCCCCCCCCTGCTCGCCATCTGCCTGCGGGTGACGGCGGCGAGTAGTGGGACCTTGCAGCGGGTCAGACAGCAGCTCCTGTGTCCTCAATGCATCTCCTCCCGTCTTCCTGATAGGTGTCCAACTGCAGTGCCTGTCCTTTCAGCCAATCAGGTGATGGGTAACAGACCCGTGCACCTGATTGACAGAGAGGCGGTTCAGTGTTAGAACAGCGAATTAATATTCGCTTTCCTAACACACTTGGGTGAACTGCGAGCGCAATGCTCTGCGCTCGCAGTTCACCTTTTTTGAAGTCTGTGCTTCAAACCCCCCCCCCGCCGCTGTAATTCAGGCGTCCGGCATCCGAAAAGGGTCCGGACGCCTGAATATGGGGTGGCTTCAATGCATGAATCTATCCATTAGTCATAGAGGAGGGTGACTGGAAAGAGGGGACGCCACTGGTTAAAGTGATTGTAAAGCTTTAATTAAAAAAAAAAAAAAAAAAAAAAAGTAACAAACATGTCATACTTACCTCCACTGTGCAGTTCGTTTTGCACAGAGTGGCCCCGATCCTCAACTTCTGGGGTCCCCCGGCGGCTTTCGCGGCTCCCCCCCCCCACATCGTATAACCCCCTAGGTGCTCTCCCGAGGGAGGTTATCTTGCGGGCGCGCTCCCAAGTCCATCATTCGGCGTCCATAGGACTCAGCCCCGCTCCCCAGCGCCTGCATCATTGGATTTGATTGACAGCAGCGGGAGCCAATGGCTGCGCTGCTATCAATCTATCCAATAATGAGCCGAGAACCCTGGGCAGAGGAAGAGCACGTTTCCGCCGTGAGTAATTCCAGTGCTCAGGTAAGTAAAATGGGGGGGGGGGGGGGGGTTGGGGGGGCTGTTGGGTTTACAACCCCTTTAAATCAGTTTGTTTTCTAACAACCTGTGTCCCACTGGTTGTAATTACTTTCACTTTCTATTCTGGATGCACAACAGGAAATAAGTGAAATCTCTCCAAAAACAACCAAATTACCATCATAGACAGTTGTTGCAGGAATAGGTGTCCCCACTAGGATTTTCCCTCATCTCTTGCATTGGTGAGAACTATAAAACTCTGTATTTCCAGTTATATATTCTCTTTAATAATGGTCACCGGGGTGCATAAAGAGGGTGGATCTCCCCAGCAGGGATACAGACAAGTAAAAAACTTGACAGGGGATCTAACCCTTCTCTACTATATCCAAAACTATTTTTTTGCATTTACATTCACTTTGAACAACACCCTGAATTGACTGGTGACTGGCTGGTAAGTTTTTCATGTTTTAAAATATACATAACTTCCGACAGGGAAGAGAAGCATATTTCAAGCTGATCTTTGGGCAAATATTTACCCCCTCCTACCCCTCCCTCTCACACCTTCTAATTGATCGCTGGCCTAAAAATATATATATATATTCATGATGGAGACACTTCCTGTTGGTTATCCAGTGGCACTGTGGCAAGAAGAATCCAGAAGAGGAATGACACTGTGATAAGACTGTAAGGGGACCAGCCAGTATGGGTGCATCTGTAGCGCTGGATTATTGGACCTTTGCACCTGGAAACAGCACTGTGGAAGGACCCAGACCGCTGACTTGTAAAGAACAAAATAAGCCCTGAATGATGGGTCATGGTGGATGGGGGGGAGGTTAATATTTGTCCTGAGATGGATTTAATGCAACCGTCACTGAGTTAAATAAATCAAAATCACAAAGCCAGACCTACAATAGAAAAGGGTTTATAATCACCTGTCCTGTCTCCCATTCCCCATGTCTTCACTCTGTTCAAGAACTACAGATACCTGGCGAAGCATCAAATTCAACACTTTCAAGAGAGTCAGATGCTTGGTCTGCTACTTCATGCTGAAAGTTCTTACACAAAACCCCTACATCACTACAATGCACAGATGTAGGGACCAAAAGGAGAAACCAAAGGGTGCATAGGGGGATGAAGGCATCCAATACTCCCAGAAGTGTTCAATTTTAAAGCGGTAGTACACTGGCACAAAAACAAAAAATACATTTGGGCTCCCTGCAAGTTTAAGTCTTAATGTACTAATCTGCACTGCAAACTAGCACATTATGGCAGACTTGCCTGCACACAGAACCCTCCAGCACAGTGCTGTCAGGACTCATTTTATCTTCACCCGGTCTTCCTTCCGGGTTCACGGGCTCCAGCTGTATGAATGGCCAGGGCCACAATGACATCACTTCCACACATGCGCACAGGAGCCCATGCCATGCCCATGATGTCACCGGCAGTGCAGGTTTAGGAGATATTCACTATACCTACAGGTAAGTCTTATTATAGGTACAAGTTAAAAAGTGGACTTTACTTTCACTTTAAGGTATTGTCACCTGTAGCTCGTGAACAAAACATGTATTTTGAGTAGTATGTAAAGCTTGGGTTTGCATAAATTCATTCATTATTGTCATGCAGCTGCCTTTAGTGACCTCCTAAAAACATTATTGGAAGTAAAGTGAATGATCTCCAAATTTCATAGGAAGGAATTTTCAAATGATATTGAAATGCATCAATACCCTAATGCCTTTTATCTGTTGTTGACATCTTCTCGTTAAAGGATAAGTGCACAATAAAAGTACACTTTTAATTTAAGCTTTTGCAGAATTACCTCTCATTTACTTCTACATAATCATATATACCTGGTATAGCAGACCTATTTTCTTGCTTACAACCCAAAGAACTGAAATATGTTTCATTTCCTTGTGGAACATTAAAGTGGAGCTCCCCCCAAGAGGGGAAGCTCCACTTGTTTGCTTCCTCCCCCCTCCGCTGCCACATTTGGCACCTTTCAGGAGTGGGGGGGGGGGGGGGTGGATACCTGTTTTTGACAGGTATCTAGTTGGTTGCCAAAAGGCAGTGCAAACATTTCCTATCCTGCAGTTCAGTAACAAACTGTAGTGGCACTTGTACTAGATATCAAGATATCACAGACAGCAACTTTTTAATAGTATTGTATTGATTTTTCAGAGGTTCTCTGGTCTTCAAATCACATCTTCTATAACCTGCCTGAATTGAAAGCCTTAAAATGATTGTATAGCCAAATAGTTTTTTTCTATTTAAACAACAAATATGTTATAGTTACCTGCTCTGTGCAATAGTTATTTCACACCTCTGGGTGACATCACCACAGCAAAGTCACTCAGAAGTTCGGCCCCCCTCCTCCTTCCACCGCCGCTGGGCCAGTCACAAAGGGCAGCGCTTTGCGCATACGCAGTAGAGAAATGGCTGTGAAGCCGACTTTTAATTTTTTGGTGGGGGGGGGGGGTTGGAGCTCTGCTTTAAGGTGGTTGTAAAAGGTAGAAGTTTTTTTATTTTAATGCATTCTATGCATTAAGATTAAAGAAAAATAAAACCTTCTGCGTGCAGCCCCCCCACTACCCCTTATACTTACCTGAGCCCATTCTCATTCCAGTGCTGTGCACGAAGGCAGCTGCTCTCTCTCTCTCCTCACAGGGCAGATTAATAGCAGCGGGAGCCATTTGCTGCTGATTTCAATCAGATCCTGCGATGAGGGGGCTTCAGGCGGGGATCGAGCCCACAGGTCTGCCACAATAGAAAGCGGCTTCCTATGGTGGCACACCAAGAAGAGCAGGAGCCAGGAGCACCGGTAGAGGACCCGAGAGAAGGCGAAACGGGGCTGCTCTGTACATAACTATTGCACAGAGCAGGTAACTATAACATATTTGTTGTTTTAATAGAAAAAACTGTTTGGCTCTACAATCATGTTAAGGCTTTTAATTCAGCCAGGTTATAGAAGACGTGATTTGAAGACCTGAGGACCTCTGAAAAATCAATACAATGCTATTAAAAAGTTGCTGTCTTTGATATCTTGGTTTGTACAAGTGCCACTGCAATTTGTTACTGAACTGCAGGATAGGAAATGTTTGCACTGCCTTATGGCAACAGACTAGATGCCAGAGTTGTTTCCAAAAGGGGAAAGAAAATTAGATCTGGGATCTGATTGGTGGGCAACATACACTATTTAGTTTGTTTATTTCTGTTGTCCTGGAATAAGACAGAAAGCAGGCCACACCCACTCCATCCTGGCAAGCTAAAGTCATGTACTTTACACAGAGGCGTACTGAGGGAATGTTGGGGGAATGTCAGAGCTTAGATATGGAATTAGTAATTTGCTATAGCATTCGGAACCCACCCAGTTTTGGCGGAACAAACTACAGTGCTGCTTTTAGCTTATTAACTTGCCTTCATAGCCTCAAGACAGGTCTGCTTCATATAGAAGCTAGTGAATGAATTATATTAGGGCATTAAAGTCTTCCATCACTGTAATTCAGCATTTTCATGTTTCTAATATTTCTAACACTTTTTTTTTTTTTTTCTTTCAGGATCCCACCAATGGCTACTACAGTGTGAATACATTCAAAGACCACCACTCAACTCCAACCATCTCTTTATCCAACTGTCAATCGGAAATTCGACCGCCCAACAAGCAACGGGTTCCTACCGGCATGTCCTTCACCAACATCTACAGCACCCTGAGCGGACAGAACCGCTTATATGATTATAGTCAGCGTTTCGTCCTCGGTATGGGTAGCAGCTCCATCGAGCTGTGTGAACGGGAGTTCCAGAGAGGATCCATGAGTGATAGCAGTTCCTTCCTGGACACTCAGTGCGACAGCAGCGTCAGCAGCAGTGGGAAACAAGACGGCTATGTCCAGTTTGACAAGTCCAGCAAAGCCTCAGCATCTTCCTCTCATTATTCCCAATCATCATCTCAAAACTCTGACCCCAGCCGGCCACTTCAGAGGAGGATGCAGACACACGTGTGACTTACCCAAGGCAACCAGGGGCCTTATGTGACACATAATGGGGAAAGGAAAGAGTACTGACTGTCGGGGTGGTATTTGGTTGTGGCGTATGACAAGGGACTTCTGAATTCTTGAAGCCTTGAAAAAGGGAGTGAGCCTCTCTCATGAGATATTTATTTAGTTTTATATTTATATGGAAAAAAAAAAGGAGAGGACCTCACGATTGTACAAAGCACTTTGATCAATGGAGTACAACAAGCCATGGTTCTCTTATTTAGGTGGGGAATCAACCATTTTATAAACTACCCCTTAAAATACTGTATGTAAAACAAAAATTAAACACAGCTCCCGACTCTGACCAGAGCCGTGGCCAAAAGATAACCAGTATCAAAGACTAGGAATCTAGCCATCAGTAAGCACAATGCTGTGGAGAAACATCACAGCCTGGCAGGGTAACGAGACAGGAACTACACATATGGTAATTTCCATTACGGCTGATCAGATGCTAATGCACTTCTTGGCCGACAGTCAGGGAAGCTTCTATATATTTTAAACCCCGTTGTATTTATTGTAAACAGATAACAGATATCTAGTAGAAGTCACATTTCTCTCATAAAAGCAGGAATTTTATTTCTTGATACCAGACAGGTGTTGGTAGGAAACCTTCAGACCCAATTCCTGCCTCTAGAACAAGTGGTTGGATCTGTATTTGTTGCCATGTTCTAAATATAACAAACCACACATTTCCCTAGTTTCAGGGACTACGAGGACTAGGGATAAATTATTAATATTGTATTTCATACCAATCCAACTCTCATTAATGAGCCACAACATTTCAGGACCATGCAATGTGCACCCACCTCCAAACACATTTCAATACATCTATTAATCTATTTATGTACTGTTTTTTTTGTACTGCATTTTTTACTTGTTCATGGTCATTGTAAAGTCCTGACAGGAAAGACTGAGCTGATAAAAATCTGGAAGGGAAGCTCCATTTGTTGTGTGTGAACAAGAGCACTATCTGTACCGCTACTGTCCAATAACAGATGATGGTGACAGCTGATTGATAAATTCCTTCATTTTTTTTTGTTCCGATTAAATAAAATAGGGAGATTGTGTGTTATAGCTGGACCGGACACGTCTGTTGAAATATTTTTTTGTCTAATAATAAATTCCATTCCAAATCGTAGGAAAGCCACATACTGTTGTCATGATCTCTCTGCAATAATGTTACTATATCCTGGGAGGCAAAAAGAGATAAAAACAGCATGGAAAATGAGGGCTGTTGGAATTTTGTTGCTAGAGGCAACTGATTTACTTTCTATTTTATACCATACCTTTTCATTAGCATATGTTTTGAGGTATTACAACATTTTCAGGGCTTATCTTATGATAATGATTGGCCTACACAACACTGTCTAAAGTGCAACAACCGCTATCTGCTCTAACAGAGTGGCACCAATACAAACATCAAAATAATGCTTACACCCATTTAGTGATATTTGGTTTTGCATAACAGGGGTTATTACCCATACTGACCACTAAGATTTTATCTTGTTTTCCTTAGAACAATGAAACATTAATCTGCCTGCCTAACAACACCCACTCCTCCAGACTGATATGCAAATATCCAAATGCCTTGATAGATGTATAACTGAGAGCTCAGAGACTAAATCACTAGATCCCTAAAATAAGGGATGCAATGAAAACGCAAAGGTTTTAAATAAAACATGTATGAGCGTGTTGGTGAGGGTGGAAAAGTAGGAACCAGGGAAGGCAAAATATAAGCAGATTAAATACAGCTTTATTATGTGTCTAGCTTAGGGTGTTCCCACTTTTCCCGTTGCAGTCTCCGTAATACAAGATAAATGAATATGCCAGCAGGGAAAATGGTGAAACCTTGATAATGGCTGCACCAAATGTACTGATCTTTAACTCAACACAAGAGATCTTACCACTACAGATATAAGAGGTGGTTCAAAGAAAGATCCCTAGCATATATCAAAAACTGAAGTATCAATCTTAGCTGTTCTGACATCCTATCGTTTTTTCCAAAATATCACTCCCCATTCTGAGTGGATGACAAATGAAGCCACAGTTCCTCACTGTCTACAATAATGGAAAGGAAAATCCTTTCCGTCCCTTTGTTAACAGCTCTGCCAGAATGAATAAAGAGTCATAGAATGGCTGAAATAATTTGAAAAGAAAATGATGTACTAGGCTCCCTTTAGTAGTTCCCACATGTCTGCAGACCTTTTGCCACATGGCCAGTACTGGGAAGGGAACCTGGAGTAGCATTTTCACCTTCTGTTTTTTTTCCTTTACATTAACATGTTTGAATTCCATGTCAAAAGGTATGATGGGATTGACAAGAGCAACTGTGTTAGTGAAGTAAATGCAATCAACTACTACAACTTCATATATTTTCTACATGTTAGTTTACCCAGGAGTATGATTAACAACATTTTGGAGGTGAGCTTACAGTGGACCTAAACTCAAAAAAGTTAAGATTTGCTATTTTATAGAGAATATCCAGAAATGTTGATTGTGCTTAAGCAGATTTAAAATTTTTGTCTTGAACTCCTACTGAAAAATAGCAGTGCACTTCCTCACAGCTGTATGTATACACTGTGAGATAATCTAAGGCACTGCTCCCTCTGACTACTGGTCTCACCAGATCTGAAGTGAGAACTGATGATGATGATGATACTGTGCTGCTTACTGTTCTTTCTGAAGAGGAAGCTGTACTTGAGAACCTGCACTTCAAGGTCCTTCTGCTTCATTCATTATTTAAAGGAGAAGTCTAGCCTGAGATCATTCGGCTGGGCTTCTCCTATGGTTCATGTGACCCATTTTCAGCAGAGAGCGGTCTGAAATCCGCTCTCTGCTGAGGTCACCAAGATCAGTCCAGGCACCGTGTCATCCCGACTCTGGAAGTCTGAATCCGCCAGGTGCCTGGATTGATGGCTGTCTCAGCCTCTTAGTGAGCCTCTGAAAGGCTGACACAGCCGCTCTTTGCCCCCTCCACAGCTCAGCGCTCCAGTGAACATGGATTAGCAGAGCAGGAGAGCTGCTAATTGACAGTCAGCAGCTCTCCTCTCGGGGAGCAGTGAGAACCGAACCATCGGTGGTGTTCAGTGGCTCGGTTCTGAGTGAAGAGGCGCCAGGGGGACATATAATAATCCGCAAAAAAAAAAAGGATTCCCATACTTCTCCTTTAAATCATTTATACTGTTGCTTTTTCATCATTAACTCAAAAATCTTCAGATCACCAGCAATCAGTGGGGCCACTGCGCCATGAGGAAGCAAAATCTAGCTTTTTAAACAAAATGGCCACCTCCAAATTGCAGAAAAAGGCATGGTATATCAGTAAGAGGGGGGAAAAAATCAGCTGCAAGGGAACCACAGGCAATACTGGTGTCTAGTCCCTTTCCCTCTGCCTGCCTTTTTTGGGCACATATTTCCCAGTATGGGTTATTTAAAGATGAAAAGCAGTTCAAATAAAAAGAATATGCTGGACAGAACAACGTATACACAGAGAGAAGATTGAAATATTGCATTAGGCTGGATTACCATAATCTCTAGTAAAGTGGAAGAAAACTTGTTACATTTGTCAGAAGCAAGTCACAGGCATCACATGGTTCCCTCCATGAATATCCTCCAAACTCCATAGAATAAACAGCTGGCATTACATTGGCTAGTGACTGCGCTAAGAAAATTGTTGCTTCTAATGTATGCAGGAAAAAGGGCTACTTTAAAGATCAAGCTGGAAGAGTTGACAGAAAAAGGAATTATTGGCCTAACAGCACACAATAATTCAGTGAATAGAAAAGCAAGGAGTTCACTCATCTCTAATGATCTAGTATAATAAATACAATAAAGTAGCCTTCTCAAAGGGGAACCTGATCAATCTTTGACTAGCAAAGGTCAATTAAAATGCAGAAAATTGGAATAATTCCCCACGCAGGCATATTGATCTTGACCAGCTATGCATTAGAAATGAAAGAAAGTACACACACATTAAATTCTCCGGTGAGTTTCTCTGCCAACTGGGAAGATGTATAACAGCACATTACGTAACCACAGACTGTTATTACTGCTAACCCGAGTAAACAGCTTGGATCAGACGTTCCTTTGGCAAACCATGGACCTCTTACAGGGGCTGAAAGAATAGCAATTCTTGATGCAATAAAACAGGACTTTTACATATCATAAAGTCCTTCTTTTGCATTCCTTGAGGGGCACATGGTTCACAAACTTTGGGTTATACTGCTACCTATACAAGGATTTATACAGCAGCAAACAATAAAAAAAACTGTGATCAGCCTAGTATAACCCCTCCCACTCCCAGCATGCCTCAGTTTTGTAACAAAGCAGTGCCAAGAGCAAGACCATAAACACAGAGGGGTAGGACCTATGTCCCACATTGTAACTCCAAGAATAGAACTTTACAGTGAGTACAAAAATTCTATTTTCCTTCTCATTTGAGGGACACTGGATTCAGGGACATTTGGAACACCCACAAGCAGTCCAACTGAGAGGTGTGCAGCACAGCAAACAAAACACTAACATGTCCACTAAACAAATAACAGATAACAAGTGGGGACTGCCCACAGCTCAAAGAGCTGCCTGAAGGACCTTACACCCCAATCTCTCATTAGTTAAGGCCCAAACATCCACCCGGTAGAACTTATAGAATGCAGGAAGGGAAGACTAACTGGAAAAGCCTTGGAAATTTTGGAAAAAGTTGCCTTGTGCCGAAAAGAAACTCTCAGATCTAGTATAACGTGCCCTGTCAGGAAAGGGTGGAAGCCAATCCTTAAGACCATGGGCTTGAGTAAAAATTTGTCTAAATGAAAATGAGGTGAGAAGCTAATTCCTCTTTACAGAGACCATCTGGGATGACAAAGAGAGGCTTCCACCTGAGGATCTCTTCACCCGGAGACAAACCTGTCCAGTTTGTTTTTTGAACTTGAAGGCCACAAGGTCCACATCCGGCACCCTCCACCTGTGACACAGGTCCTGGAACACATCAGGATGTAGGGCCCATTGTCCTGAATCCAAGTGCCAGATAAGGAAATTCCCCTGCTAATGCTCCACTCCTGTAATGTAAACACCAGATGAGACTTGGACTTAAGGTTCTGAATCCTTTCTTTTGATTGTTGATGTACTCCACTGCTGTGGAGCTTGTCTGACTGAATTATGATCAAATGACCCACCAGACAGCATGTCCAGTGTTGTAGAGAGTCAGAAGAGTTCCCAGGGAGAGTCCAAGTCTAGGAATGAAATATTTAAATTTTCTCTTTGTGGAGAAAAACGTTAGTATGAACTGTGTCTACGATAAGGCCCAGATACTTTAAGCAATAAGTCAACTCCAATGCTAACTTCTGAATGTTATGGATTCAACTGAACCTTTTTCAAGGTATGAACTGTCCGCGTCACATTGATGGTCAAAACTTGTGCTGGCTGCTCCCTCAACAGTAGGCTGTTCAAATATCCCACAATGGAGATGCCCCAAGAGTGTACCAAGGCAAGGGCAGTAGACCTCTTCTATTCTCGGTCTACACCACCTTTCTGGGTCAGCTGATATCCTCCCATGGTTTCCAATACAATTTCTATGCTGGTGACACCCAAGTCTATCTCTCTACCACTCAGCTCCATCAGTTTCCTCATATATCACTGATTTACTAACAGACATATCTGACTGGATGCCACGCCACTTTCTCAAACTCAATCTATCCAAAATCAAGCGCATAATATTTCCTTCCCCTGACTTCTCTGTCAATAGGGAAAGTTGCACAACTATCAGTCTGTCCCCACATGCCAGGGTGCTAGGGGTAACCCTGGACTCTGAACTGTTCTTTCAGGCCCACATCCAATCCCTGTCCAAATCATGCCGCCTCAACCTCCGCAACATCTCCAGAATACACCCCCTTTTAACCATTGACACCACAAAGCTTCTAATTCACTCTCTGGTTATCTCTCGCCTCGACTACTGCAACTCCCTCCTCATTGGATTCCCTTTACATAGGCTATACCTCTTTTCAGTCCATCATAATTGCTACTGCCAGACTCATCCACCTTACCAACCAGTGTCTAGTACCCCTCTCTGCCAATCCCTCCACTGGCTTCCGCTAAACCAACAAATAAAATTCAAAGTACTAACAGCAACTTATAAAGCCATCCACAACTTTGCCCCAGCTACATCACTAACCTTGACTCAAAATATTAACCAAATCGCTCTCTTCGGCCCATTCAAGATCTTCTGCTCTCTATCTCCCTTGTCACCTCCTTCCATGCTCGCCTCCAGGACGTCTCCCATCCTTTGGAACCCCCTAGCCCAATCTGTCTAATTATCTCCTAATCTATCCATCTTTAGATGATCCCTGAAAACCCTTCTCTTTAAAGAAGCCTATCCTGCTTCTAACTAATACTCAGTGTTTTTACTTTCTCCATCAGCTCATCCCCCACAGTTATTATCTTTTGTATCACTTGACCCTCTCTCTTAGATTGTAAGCGCTAATGAGCAGGGTCCTCCGATTCCTCTTGTACCAATTGCATTGTAACTGTAATGTTTGCCTTCATTTTGTAAAGAGCTGTGCAAACTGTTGGCGCTATATAAATCCGGTATAATAATAATAATAATACGTCCATGGAGAACACACAGGGCCACAGATTAAAAAAGTGTTGGGGACCAACAAAAAAGTAAGGAAATCACAGACATGCTGGAAAAGAGTGACTTGCACTCTTGCACAGTACACCTTCTTGATATCTACAGAGGTCAGAAAGTCTCCATGTTGGAAGGAGGCTATGACAGACGTGGTGGATAACATGCAGAATTTTTGGATCTAAATAAAGACATTTACACAATGAGATTGCTGATGGGAAAAATGCACCCTTTAGGTTTGGGAACTATAATAAAATCCCTGAAACCTTTCTTCTACAGGAACTGAAGTCCCATCTATATCTATAGACGCCCTCCCAGAATTGGACGACCGCACTGTAGCCGTCGTTTGGCTATAGCATTCTTAAGAAGTGGTTAAATGGGGCGTGGCTAAGCAAGGCATGGCTAGGACGTGTCTGCTCTAGCTCCGTTGAGAATCCTGAACAATCCTGCTGATTGCACCGCCATCCTACACCGCAGAGTCCAGGGACACCCCTCATCAGACTCCGCAGCTCGTCTACTATCTCCGGCGGGGGATATTGCCCCCGGCCATGTCACGCCGTGGCTCCGGGCTCCGTGTTCCACCTGTCAGCTCCGGCCATTATGGAGGCCTACCTTCATGTTATACCCGGCGAAGCTGAAGGTCCTTGCAACGGCAATTCCAATTTCTTTGACAACCCCACTGCAGCGATGAACTGGCTTGACAGAGAGGAACAGATCCTGGCACAGCATCCTTCATAGGAGCAGCGCAATGTCCCTCATATTCACCTTTGCTTTACAGGTTCCTTATTGCAATTCAACTGACGGGGAAGGTTTGTGACACTTTTATTTTCCCCATGCAATGCAGGCTTTCACCTAACTGTACTACAGCCCTGAAAACACAGTGCTGTTCTTTGTGAGTTTATGCAAGTAGAGAACTTTCTACAGTTACCTTATTCCAGCTCTATACCCTCTGTGCTGCAATTGTGCCTCCCAAGAATGGTCCTGTGAGGACTCTACTCCCACTATTGCTGGGAGTTGTTTGGTGTTACAAGGCCCTGTTGGTCGACCATTGCACTAACTTTCAGTTTACAGGAACTTTTTTGTCCTTTTTTTCTCTCCTCTCTTCCCTACAGATGGAACTGACTTCTGCTTATACATCACTAAAGATTACCTCAGCCTCCAGTAGGTGGCGCACTGTGATAAGATTCCACTACATACTGGGACTGGTTTGTTCAGCTAACCATAATGTGCAACTCTCCCTAAAGCTGATTCTGGCTAATGCTACAACTTTATCCTACGCAAGAGTGAAGCCCTTAGGACTTCACCCCTTTTTTTAATTGTTGTACTAATGTCAAATAAGAGTACTGGGGACTGTTATTGTCAACATGGAATACAAGAGGTATGTGGGGACAAGATTAAGAGGGGAGCAATCTTTAAATATTTTTTTAGGTTGCGACCCAACTTGATTTGCCTCCAGGAGACGCACCTGCAATCTGACTCAATCCGCCTGCTGCGATCGCGCAAGTACCCTGTCCAGTTTCACTCCACATATTCCTCCTACTCGAGAGGTGTTAGTGTATTGGTATCAAGCACCTTCTCCTTTGAATGCTTGCAGCGGGTGGTCGACAAAGAGGACAGATTCGTCTTTTTACTGTGCAAACTCAATGATCTTGTGTGTATTATTGCCGCCATGTATGTCTCTCCGCCCTTATCCTCGGACCCTCTTAAAAAATTGCCCAGTTTATAGCATTACACCCTAATGTACTAGAGCCTGCGATGGGTGATTTCAATAATATCCTTGACCCGCAACTGGATTGGCTATCCTGGACCCCGGGAGTGAGTACACGTAAGGCTGGTCCCATTGTATTTGCTTCCCTACTGTCTGAACTAGGGCTCCAGGACGTTTGGCAAGAGAGGAATGTTACCGCCAAATGCTATTCTTGCTACTCAGCTTCTTACAGAGGCCTTTCACGTATTGATCTAGGTTTGGAGAAGTACTTGATTTGGATTGGCATATGAGCCTCGTCTTCTGTCAGACCACTCTCCCTTCTGGGTAAGACTGGATATCACGGTATCGAGGTCTAGAATGCTGTGGCGGGTGAATCCCTTTTGGTTGACACTTTTTCCGGCCCGGATGCCTTGACAGAGTTCCTCCGATATAACAAGGGATCCGCTAGTGCGGCTGTTGTATGGGACTCCCTCAAGGCATTCCTGAGAGGTTGCATTTTTCGTGAGATCACAGGCATTAAACTAAGGTCAGGAGAGTGGGATGCTAGTGTACATAGAGAACAGACTAAGGTCACTAACCCTACCCAAGCTAATCAAGATGCGTGGAATGTGACTCAATCTCTGTACAACTCTGTGGTACTGTCAGCTGCTGAGAAGAGAAGTTACTGTCTTCAACAGAGTTACTTTGAGGAAGGAGAGAATACTGATCATCTCCTGGCTTTAGTGGCCAGAGAACAAAGAGAGGCTTCCTCAATCATAGCTATTCGGGCACAGTCAGGGGAGACGCATACTCTTACTGATGATATACTGACTGTCTTTCACCATTTTTATACTGACCTTAATGCATCTAAAACTCACACTACCCCTGCTGACCTGACATCATTCTTGCATAGCTGCCCCTTTCCCCAGGTAACTGACATAGACAGGGCTTCACTGAACTCTCAGATTACTATGGAGGAGTTGACGGAAGCCTTAGCGGAAGCTCTGAATCATAAATCCTCTGGATCCGATGGTATACCGGCGGAGGTGTACTCTCACTGAAGTGATATCCTCTTACCACCACTCTTGCACGCTTTAACTGAGACAGCAGAAAAGGGACGCTTACCTGATAGTATGCAGGAGGCCATCATAGTGGTGCTCCCCAAACCAGGAAAGGACAGGCTTCTCCCAGACTCTTATCGTCCTATCTCTTTGTTAAATTACTGGCTAGGGTCCTGGCTACCAGGCTCGCTAGAGTAATTAAGGGCATATAAAAAAAATGTGTCTGCGCTAGATGAAAGAATCAAAACAGTATATAGATAAAAAAATTATTTTAGAAATATATATAAAATATATATAATAAAATATATGTTACAAGTGCTAAGTGCCTAAACAAACATATACGTAAACAAACGTGCTTAAATCAACTACTAATAGATCAAGGATAATTTCTAGTGCATCCAACCAAAGTGCAAAGTGCTGTATGAAACCCACAGTATGAAAATCCAATCAAAAGTGAAATAAAACAATCCTCATATGAGTTCTTAAAGTCTGAACAGTATGAGTTCAGAAATACAAAAATACATAAAGTGCCCAAAATCAGTGTCCATAATCAGTGAAGTATATCCATTTTGTTCTTCCAAAAGTGCAACACCATAAAGCATGCTTTTTTTTTAACAAAGGTAAATTTTATTGCAATCAAAACAAACACGTCAGTGTACAGTGCATCATACAAGCGAAAAAGAAGGAACGTTAGTGTATTACATCAATTGAAATCGTCACATAGGTATTTGCATTACCAGTAGATGTGTCCAAAGGGTCAGACAATTGTTGAATTATTCAGGATTTAGCAGTGATTCTCCGTCGAAGGGGGAGATCCCCTTACCCTAACTAATTATTACAGAATGAGCATCAGCAGGTGGGGGGGGGGGGGGAGACCGGCAGGATCATGTGGGAAGGGAGGGGGAGAGGGACCAGGAAGGGGGAGGGGAGAACGGGAGCCCACCAGCAATAGCCTTTTTGTAAATTTGGCATGCATTAGATCTCTACCAGTCTGATCTACGGGTCCAAACCAGGGCTAGGTGGAGAGACCTCCAATGGGAGAGATCCCCAGGAGTCGATCCACGAAGACCATATCTTATCAAATTTAGACGGACAATTCCTGTTAACATATGTTATTTTATATAATGGCAAAACAGTATTTAGAGTCTTTCTCCAGGCAGTGACGGTAGGCGGCTCACTCAACTTCCATCTCAATATAATCTCCCTTCGGGCGTAATATGTGGCAAATGCTATAAACAATTTGGCATATTTCCCTACACCAGAGTCAACCAATACATTTAGCAGCAATGCACGTGGGCATAGTGGAATCGTAGTCTCCACTGTCTGGTTGACGTCCGCCAAGACCTGCTCCCAATACCCCCGCACTCCAGGACACGACCACGTCATGTGCAAGAAAGAGGCGTCCAAATCTCCGCATCGCGGGCAGGCCGGAGACCTGTCTGGATAAATAATTGCTAATTTGCGTGGCGTATAATAGGCCCTATGCAAGAATTTTAGTTGCAAGAACCGGTCTCTGGCAGAGATCAAGCTGGAGACGTATGAAGAGAGACATGTCTCCCACTCCTCCTCCTCAAGAGAGGGCAAGTCCTCCTTCCACTTTAGGAATAGTTTCCCCAATTTTGTGGGCCTGGCAGCTGTTATATGAAAATATATTGTCGAGAGAGGAGCTACCAAGATTTTTGTGGAGAGCAACTTCTCTACAGGGTCTGACTCAAGGTTGATGCCCCCGGGAAACTGATGCTGGAATGCGTGCCTTACCTGCAGGAAGCGGAAAAACATCCAATTGGGCAGTCCATATTTCCCTTTTAATTCCTGGAATGTCATCAACCTTCCCCCCGTTACCAGATGTCTAAGACTCATTATACCTTTAGTTGCCCAGACCTGAGGGTCTGGCACCGTTCGTAAGTGAGGAAGATTGGGGTTGCCCCATAGAGGTGTGTGAGGGGATATTTTACCTGCAGACCGATAACTCGCCCTGGCCTTCTGCCAGACCGCGATGGTAGTGCGCATTGGGGTCGTCAAGTTCGGGTAGGCCTTGGGTCCACGGAACACCAGGTTGCTGAGAGCGGCATATGAGCCCAGGATCGCAGCCTCTAGAGTTACTGCGGGATTATCCCTGGGCTGGGAGAACCACCATCGGGCTGTCACTAATATAGCCGCCCAATAGTATGCCTGGAAGTCCGGAAGAGCCAACCCCCCTTGTCCTAATGTCAGCTGCAGAGTAGTCAGCGCCAACCTGGGCACCTTCCCCAACCACAGAAAGGAGGTGATTATGGCTTTTATTTTGGCAAAATAGGAGGCCGGTATCTGTACTGGGCTGTTCCTAAACAGATAGAGGAATTTCGGGAGGAATACCATCTTAATTAAATTCACTCTCCCCACTGGCGTCAGGGGGAGCGACCTCCATTCAGTGCACTTTTTAGAGAATTGCGCCAGTAAGGGGTTTAGGTTGAGATCCAAATACTGGGCCACTGGGCCTCCCATCTGGATCCCCAGATATTTAAACCTATCTACCCATACCAATTGACTCTGACTGGGAGGTCTAGGTCTGTTAGGGCTCAAGGGGTAAATCAGAGATTTGCTCCAATTGATCCTAACTCCCGAGAAGGACCCAAATTCATCTACCAACCGTAGAGCCACTGGGAGTGAGGAGGAGACATCATTCAGATACAGGATGGTGTCATCTGCATACAAGGATATTTTCTCCTCCACCACTCCCAATTGAAGCCCCCTGATCCCTGATTCTGCCCGAATTTTGGCCGCTAGGGGCTCCACCGCCAGGGCAAACAGCCCCGGTGACAGCGGACACCCCTGTCTAGTTCCCCGGCACAGGGGAAACTCCCTTGATAGTGAATTACTCGTACGTACCCTAGCCCTGGGTGAGGCGTACATCAGGCGCAGCCACCCAATAAACGTCGGTCCGAACCCAAACTTCCGGAGGACAGCCCAGAGGTACTCCCATTCAACAGAATCAAACGCTTTCTCGGCGTCTAAGGATACCACTACCCCTGGGCTGTCCCCCGGTGCCGCATCCAAATGCGTCAGGAGCCTGCGTATGTTTATGTCTGTCCCTCTGCCCGGCATAAACCCGGACTGGTCCGGGTGGATCAAAGCTGTGATCACTGAATTTAGACGCCCTGCCAAGGCCTTGGCAAGTATTTTGAGGTCCACGTTTAGTAACGATATTGGGCGATAGGAGGAACACAGCTCCGGATCCTTACCAGGCTTAGGGAGGACGACAATTACCGCCTCGGACATAGAGGAGGGGAGAACTCCACTCTCAAATGTTTTCAGCAACACCTCCCTGTAGATAGGCAAGATTTCTTCTGTGTATTGTTTATAGAATTCCGCCGGGTAACCATCCGGTCCCGGCGTCTTGCCGCTCTGGAGGGATTTCACCGCTAGCTGGAGCTCCTTGAGAGTAAGAGGACCATCCAATCTCTCTCTAGTAGCGTCTGTTAGGTATGGCAAGTCTATCCCCTCAAGGTACGCCTGCAACTCAGACTCAGTGAATTGTACTCTAGAGCTATAAAGTTCTTGATAGTAAGTTGCAAATTGTTCGTTAATTTGTGAGGGATCCGTTAGGGCTTCTCCAGCAGAGGACCGGATACAGGGTATGGATACTGGGGAGGAATACTCCCTTGACAGCCAGGCCAATAAGCGACCACTTCTCTCCCCCTGCTCGAAAATCCGCTGGCTCTGATGCAGAAGATGGAGTTTTGTATTTGATACGCGTATGAGAGAGACGTCCCTCATCGCCTCCTGCAAGGAAGCATACGCCTGAGAGGTACGATCTCTGACATAGGCCGCCTCCAGCCCACTCACCCTAGCTTCTGCCCTCTCAAGTTCCTCACGGGCCCCTCTACGAACTTTTCCTACTCGGTCCTGAAACTTACCTCTCATACACACCTTAAATGCATCCCAGACAACCGGGACAGGGATAGATCTATCCCAGTTCACCCAGAATTCAGCCAGGTCAGCCCTACACGGGACATCCACCCTTGAGTCAGATAACCAGAATCTGGAAAGACGCCATAGCCCTTCTGGAGCGCGGTTTGTTAGTTCTAGCTGCAGGGAGACTGGGGCATGGTCCGAGATCCCTCTGGGGAGAATAACAATGTCTTTAATACTAGACAGGATCTTCCCCCCTGAGTAGACCAGGTCTATTCTAGAAAAAGTTTTGTACGTGGCTGAGTGACAGGTAAATGCCTGCACCCGAGGATTCCTCCACCTCCAGACATCTGTAAGATTGAAGGCCTCTGCCCACGCTTTAAGGTCGGACAATGGGCCCGATGACCTAGACATCCTATCCACTTCAGGATCCGGGACCATATTAAAGTCCCCCAGCAGCAGAACATTATCAGTGGCATATTGTGCAACTCTAGAGATCAGTTGATAAAGAAAGGAGACCGAGGCAGGAGGGGGGATATAGAGTCCCACTACCACCAGCTCCAGGTTCATTATGATAGCATGAATGATTATGTATCTCCCTCCGGGGTCTATATCTAGAGCTAGCAGACGGAAAGGGAGGGATTTGCGCACCAGGACACTCACCCCTCTTGCCAGGTTAGAGTAGGTAGAATGGTACGCATGCCCCACCCAGGGCCTACGCAGGCTCATTGTTTTCCCCCCCACAAGATGCGTCTCCTGAAGTATGCATATGTGGGGGGACTGTCTCTGCAGGAACTGGAACACCAGCGATCGTTTAACCTTGGAGTTTAGGCCCCTGGTGTTCCAGGAGACAATTTTACATGAAGTCATTAAGCCACCATCGTACATTAAAAGCAGGATATAACATCACCACCAGTCTCGAGCCGCCCACCGCCACATATGCCTTGCCAGATAATGTAACCATCTCAACATGCAATATATAGCACATAACACACTGATTGAACCGACATCCCTTAACATACTTGCGTACAAACCAAACAAAAACCCCCCCAACCCTCCCCCCACCCCCCTCCCCGCCACCCCCCACCCCAACCGGAGGGAGCCTTATTCCCGAAACAACTCGAGGCAACATGCCTCCGTGGAGGTATCGTGTACGAGAAGGCACCGGAGTCCCGTCCTCTGGAGTACAGTACATGGACCGGTGGATGGAGACTGGGATATGTGGGATCAGTGCAGTCTCCCAGCATAAGCTGGGGGTAGGAAAACTTAGTTGCAAACCTGTAGAACTAGAACCATAAAGTAATCCTCAACATTTCTAAGGAGTGCAGTCGTAGCTGTATTGCAGAGCTGGGCATGACAGGACACACTGCACCTCATCTCAACCTCCCCCTGCACAGAGAAGTCCCATGGTACAGAAAAACCCAGCATCATGGCGGGGAAAAAACGGGACCCCCCCTTAAGCTGGATCCCAAGCAGGGCTCATAGTTCACGTTCCGTGCAGCGGCAACCCTCCCACTCCCCTTAAAGGAACATAGGGAAAGCCAGCAGTAAAGAGAGGACCGCCGTGTGTTTCAGGATGTCTCAAGCCAGTCCCTGTTTGTTTCTCTCCGGTACACGGGAAAACCAGAGCAGCCCCGATAGGAGGTGGGCATTATTGGAGTGAGGGTCTCCGTCATTAATTAGGTGTGGAGAGTTGGTCTGCTCAGCCGTCTTGACTCCTTTTCAACACTGGGATCACACTGTTGCATCCGTGTGGGGATGTATAAATGAGAGGGTATTTAACCAGCAGTATTTAGTGCCTGCGTACCGTCTCTATCCAGGAGGAGGCTTCCGCCGGCGAGGTAAAAAAGCGGGTGGACTCTCCATCCTCCACCCTGAGACGTGCCGGAAAAAGCATGCTGTACTTTATACCTTTGGCCCGCAGTTTGGCGCGCACTGAATCAAACGATTTACGCTGCCTCTGTGTCTCCATGGAAAAGTCAGGGAATATCATCAGCCGCGTGTTCTCATATTTCAGCTCTTGCAGTGCTCTGGCTTCTCTCAGTATCATATCCCTATCCTTAAAATGGAGCATTTTGAATATGAATGTGCGAGGGGGGGAGCCCTGCGGCCCCCGTGTCGCTGGCATGCGGTGGGCCCTTTCTATAGTGAAGAAGGGAGAGAATCGCGCCCCGGGGAGCAGATCCTTCAGGAGTCGCTCTGTGAATGCAGTAGGGTCCATACCTTCAGCTCCCTCCGGGAGACCGACGATGCGGAGATTGCTCCTCCTGTTCCTATTCTCGGCATCTTCTGCCCTACTCTCCAGGGCTTTCACCCTCGCCTTTAATGTGTGTAGGTCCCCTGAGTGATCCCGCACAGTGTCCTCAGTCCCGGAAACCCGCTGCTCCACCTCCGCCATGCGGCCGCGGAAGGAGTCCAGGTCCCTTCGGATAAAGTCCACATTGGTTTGGACATGATCTATCTTGTCCATTAGGGCCGCCTGACCCGAGGCAATTGTTTGGATGGCTGCAGCTAAATCAGCAGCCGTAGCTGGAGGAGAGTCCGCTGCCTCCGTCTGGGACGCCATGTGCGTTGTAATGGCCGCCTGGCTCCGTGTCCTCGCTCCTTCAGAATGTGCCGTTGCCGATTTGGACCTTCTGGATTTGCCGCTGGGCATGACCCGGGGTCCCCGCCGATCCTCTGGGCTCTAGATCGGCACAGGATTGGCACTAGATCCGGGGTTATAGGAAGGATAAAAGGCAGTCTCCAGGAGCTCTGTTACTGAGCGTCCTCTCCCGTCGCCATCCCGGACACGCCCCCCATAAAGCATGCTTTAGTGTCCTCCAGTGATCCCCATAAGCATATGCGCTCACCTTCCAGCGTGTGACACAGTATTTAAACTCTGTCAAAACACGCTTTGGAGACACTCCTGTGCTCAAATGGAATCAGCTGTACAGGCATCCAATGCTCCCAATTAAGATTATATATGCAAGAAAAAAAGAAACTCCATAGCGCAATATTGCTTAACAATAAAGAGAACTTTATTAAAACAATAAACTCTCCCCTTGTAGGGGTACTCACATGCTACGGGTGCGTTAGTGCACCCTTCTAAATAAGCATAAATCGGCCGATGGTAGCGGTATGGCGTGCGGTGCGGTGTATGCCTCAACCTCTCCTTCTCTCTCTCACTGCTGACAGCTCCGTCCAGGCCCCTCCCCTACGCGTGTTCGGCACCGGGATCACGTGCCTTCATCAGGGGGATATCTATATCTATATACTGTTTTGATTCTTTCATCTAGCGCAGACACATTTTTTTTATATGCCATTTACACGAATATGAACGTGATATAGTGTTTGCTGCTGATGTCTATTCATGACTGATCTATGGTTCATTTTTAAGGCATTGACCCGTTTGTGGCTCGCAAGGTTTTCCACTATTTTTAGAGTAATTAAGGGGTTGGTGCACAGGCACCAATTGGGTTTATTTCCACTAGGTCCACGGCGGGCAATATTAGATGATTATGCAATGGAATTTAAATTTGTGCTGGGTGATATCCAATCCCCCCCTGTGACAAAATTAAATTGTGGCGCTCTCTCTAAACAATTTATCTCCTTCAGTGAGAGATACAAAATCTATTTACTAAATCTAACCCACACCCTAGTGATGGTGTGTATCAAAATACTAAACGACTGTACAACAGGTATTAAAAATTGCCTGCTGATACCCTCACAATGTGTTCATTGTAAGAGGTAAGTGAAAACAACAATAGTGACACCAAAACTAACTAACGTGACTTAGTGTTAATATTAATCAGATATTGCTATACAAGTTCCCATATAGTAGATAAGTGTACAATCTATATATATAAGTGCATAAACACAATGCAAACAATAGTGTCCGTGATAGTAATCAAAAACAACATAAGATGTGCAACGGCAAGTCCTTCTGCTGTAAGCATGTGAATACTTCTGCCCGAAATCTTCCACCACACCTTTGTGCTCAGTGACTACTCTCCCTATGGACAGTCACTCACCAGCTCCTCATGCCTCCACTTTCGTGAGAGGCTAACAAGGCATAGATGACTGCTGCTACTGGCAAGGGTTAAGCCATGTCCATCCAGGAGGTACGTTCCATATAGAAAAAAAGACTTCTAATAGTGTAATACCGTAAACACTTTAATAATTCACACTGCAAATTACACTACAAAGGTTCCACTCACATTGTGTAAAAAAACAAACAGCACAGCAAACTCCACAGCAATCTGCCCGATTGAATATAAAACCACAGCTGAGATAAACCTCCTGGGGGGTATGCGGTCACAGCGGACCCTCTATTCGCCAGCGCTCAAAGTGTCTCTCACCCTCTCGTCGCTTGCTTCATAGATGGGTATAGCTGTCCTCCCCACTGGGTAAACTAAACAGCCAGCTTCTTCCTGTCACTAGTACGTGGTGTTCCTCTTCTTACGGCCACGCCCCCGACATGTTTCGATACGCCTGTACCTTAATCATGGGATAGGCCGTTTTGGACATCCATCACCCCTTATATTCCCTCCCATTGTCAGTATGACTGAGGACGCACCAGTGCGCATGCGCGCCTCCATATTCGACGGCCAATCGAATGTTCCCCGTCGGAGATAAGGGCACCCTAGTGCGCGTGCGCCTCTCTCTCCCCAGCGTCTGCGCTCTACGAGTGTCCCCGTGACCGCAAAACCCCGCTGATTTGTATAACACAGCTCATGTTAGAGCTGCATATTCTAGCGCTGTAACTTAGGTTCTCCCAGCCAGCATAGATGGTGGGTTCCCAGATAGCGCTATTATACCCTGACATGTTAAACGAACCACTTCCTATAATTTTTTACATATTACAGCGATTCACCTATACAAAAGCATGTACCCACATTATCTTCTCTATGCTCTTATACACTCTCATGATACAATATATTAAAAGCATGGTTACAAACTCTTCCAACTATTGCTGTGGTGAGAAATTAATAAATGAACTCTATATATGTATACATATAAAACCAAAAAAATTTAAACAATTTAAATTCCATTGCATATTTGTCTTACATATTAAGTGGCAGCTATAGGTAGGTGTCATTTCACCGGATGTGTAACACCATCTGGGTGAAACATCCTAGGCGCAGTGGGGGTTGACCTAGTAGAGGGAGGTTTGCATCTAGGAATAACCGTTCAGTTACACAATATTAGATGATTATTCCTTAATTTGCAAATACCTGTGGATAATCCTGGAGGTTGGGCCATTCTATCCTTGGACGCTATCAAAAGCGGCTAAGGCTTTTGATAGCGTTGAATGGTCCTACCTCTGGGAGATCCTGGCTCGCTTCGACTTGGGAGATCAGTTCATAAATTGGGTGAGGGTCCTCTACTCTGCACCCAGGGCTTGGCTCCGTATTAACAATACCCTTCCCCCCCCATTGACACTGTATAGGGGTACCCATCAAGGGTGTCCACTTTCCCCTCTGCTGTTTGCACTGGTGGTGGAACCATTGGTGATACTAAATTGCAATTCACACAAAATAGTATGGTTTCATAGGGTCCCCCTGGAGGGGATTTTCCTCTATGCAGGTGGCGCTTTGATTTATTTAGGGGACACAGCCACCTCCTTACAAACGCTAATGGCAATGGTTATCAAGTTTGGGGACTTCTCGGGCTTCTCTATTAACTGGTCAAAATCAATTCTTATGCCTCTAGACCCACTTACTGCGCCTTTGCCCACGGGCGCCGGACAGAGAACCATTGCCTACTCTTTTGGATATTTGGGTGTGATAGTATGCTAGTTACCTCTGGCTAAATTTGGGCCCATTGCTAGATAGACAACGGGAAAAATGCCTTAGTTGGTGTAAACTCCCCCTTATGGTAGTAGGAAGAGTTAATCTGATCAAAATGGTATGGGGTCCGCAACATTTGTACATCTTTCACAATTCCCCTATGTGGATTACCAATGGATGGTATCAGGAACCATGAATCAGACCGAGACAGAAGTATAGTTAAATTACACTTGTTTAATAATAAAAATAAGGTAAACAGAGTAAGCGTAGTCAAATAGTACAGAAAGCAGGATCAGGAGCCAGAAGGAACGTCAGCCGAGCAAGTCTTCAACAGGAACGCAGAAGAAAGTCTCTGTGATGTTGACAAAGGCGAAGGCAGAGATCAAGTGAGCTGGATGACTTTAAGTAGGCAGGACTTACAAGAAGAATCCACAACAGCTGAGCAACTGTGGAGAGAGATGGGAGCTGGCAATTAGCTGACAGTTGAGCGGCCAGCTCAGAGAAGGAAGGGCTGAGCCCAGCCCTGACAGGTGGACACACAGATGCGTGATCTCATATGGAAATGTGGGAGGGCTCAGATTAGTTTGTATCTATTACAGCACGGGAAGGACAAAGGGGGCTTTGCGGTTCCCCACCCTAAAATGTACTTCTTGGCTTCCCAAATGCAGCAATTCGCTGGCTGGGGCCGGGATAGTAATGACGACCCCATAGTAGGGCTGGGAAAAAAATCGATTTAAATCTTGAATCGAGTTGAGAGGTCAAATCGATTCAAAATTTAAGCAAATCGATTTTTTTAGATTTTTTTTTTTCACCGCGCCGGCCCCGAGGCGCTGCGGGCATGAGTTTTTAGGTGAGGCCGCGGCTTCGGCCTAGTCCGTGGCTACGGCCGGACGCCGCAGACTAGGCCGAAGCCGCGGCCTCGCCTAAAAACTCATGCCCGCAGCACCTCCGGACCCGCGCGGACACCGCGCCGGGCCTGAAGAGCTGCGGGCAAGGAGTTTTTAGGTGAGGCCGCGGCTTCGGCCTAGTCCGCGAGGCCGGTTGCCGTGGCCTCGCCTAAAAGCTCATGCCCGCAGCGCCTCGGGACCGGCGCGGTTTCCAAAAAAAGACTCGATTCGAATCGTGAATCGAGTTTTTTTTTTAAGAGAATCGAAGATTTTTTTTTTTTTTAGAAAATCTCCCATCCCTACCCCATAGTACATTTAGTGACCCAGATCAACCAGGAACTAAAGGCCGGTTCTCATATGGAAATGGATTTGTTGATTGTGCCCCCCTCCTCCCCAATGGCTGTCCTCGCTATAAAGCTTTGGAAGGCTTTCTTGGAGGCCCTGTCTGTTGAGGACCCCCCTGGGGCTTACTCCCCTGTGGAATAACCCTGGATACCTGGAATTGAATAAACTCCAGGGATTTTCTACATGGCGACAAAAAGGGATTTTGTTCTTCCCACAGATATACATGGGTAACATACTAAAATCTTTTGCACAGCTTAGCGCTGAATTTTCACTGCCCTCAAAATGTTTTTACCAATACCTCCAACTCAGGCATGGTCTGCGGACACAAAAAAACACACTTTCTCTGTCAGTGACTACCTCTTCTCTGCTGCTGGAGATCCTTCAAGCGGATGAAAGGAAGGGTTTAAAATCTAAAATATATGCAACTCTATTTTACTCTATACAAGATCCTGCTTCTTTGAAGTGTAGAGCAAAATGGCTGGCTGAAATTGGGGACATTGACGGGAATCAGTGGGATATGGCCTTGGAATTGATCCCGGTCGTCTCTATCTTGGCGTCCCATAGGCTGTCACAGCTATTTATACTACACAGGGCTTATTGGATGCCCGAGAGACTGTATGGTTGGGGGATAAGAGATTCTCCTCTATGCCCAAAATGTAAAGCACAACTAGACAACTTTATACACATGATCTGGAGGTGCCCAAAACATAGTCGTTCTTGGATTGAAGTCATGCAATATATTTCTAGCCTGGCCCAGGTGTCTGTCCCAATGACCCCCTTAGTAGGTGCCTGTCCCAATGACCCCCTTAGTATGTTTGCTAGGAGCCATAGATGAGGAAATGTACCAGAGGGGAATGTATCTTATGATCACTAGACTATTGTACCTGGCTAGGAAACTTACTGCTAGATACTGGATGGCAGCAACAGTACCCACAGGGAAGCAATGGATATCATATGTTAACTCTCTCCTTCTCAGAGAACAACTGGCCTACTGACACAGAAATGCAGCCTTAAAGTTTGACTTTATCTGCCAGTCTTGCTTAGATAATCCTAGTCTTGCTCCACTACAGTTGGTGATGGATAGGTTACTGAGATTTTGAAACACGTAGAGTCAGAAGTTGGGAAGAGAGCGAAGAGAACAAATGTTACTACCTGTTTTTTTTTTGTTTGTTTGTTTGTTTTGTGTGTGTATTTAAAGGTGCTCGGACTAATGAAATCTGAAAGCTAAAACAGAGTGTTTCCTACTATTCTATCAGATATAGTACCGAGTATTAGTTCACAAGTTGTTTGGACGATGTTGACCATCTTACATGAGTGGTGACCTGCAGATGTTGGATGTGTATTCTGTACAGTTGTAATGTCACTTAATGCATTGTCTCAAAAAAAGTTTTGATTCAAATAGTGGTTAAATATACGCAGCACACTGGAGTTTCGCCAATGGCAGTCATTAACCACTTCCGCACTGCCCTATAGCAGATTTACTGCTACAGGGTGGCCCTCCTGTGCAGAATTACGCATATATACACACGTGATTCTGCACTTCTGTCTACAGAGGATGTGTGCTTGCCGCTTCTGCTGTGATTAATCACAGCAAAAGCTGTTCTGCGGGTGCCGGGCACTGGATGTCCACCAGTACCCGTTGATCGTTGGTGAAACACTCAGGGCGGAGATCTACCTATGTAAACAAGGCATATCTCCGTTCTGATATGGGGGAAAGGGGTGCATTTTGGTTCCCTGCAAAGTAGAGAATAAAATCTATCTCTTACCTTAGTAAAAGCAGCACACAGTACACAAAAACACTGTCTGGGCACACAGTTAACCCTTTGCTGGCCCTAGATCAGGGGTAGGCAACCTCGGCCCCCCAGCTGTGGTGAAACCACAAGTCCCATGAGACATTGCCAGACCCTGACATTCGCAGGCATGACTCCTAGAGGCAGAGGCATGGGATTTGTAGTTTCACCACAGCTGGAGTGCCAAGGTTGCCTACCCATGCCCTAGATGTTTAACACCTTCCCAGCCAGTGTCAATAATACAGTAACAGTGCATATTTTTAGCACTGATCACTGTATTAGTGTAGTGTCACTGGTTCCCGCAAAGTGTCAAAAGTGTCAGTTAGTATCGCAGTCCCACTATAAATCGTTGATCGCCGCCATTAATAGTAGTAAAAAAAAAAAAAAATTACATAAATATATACCATAATTTGTAGACGCTATAGCGTTGATGTAAAACAATCAATACACTTCTTGAGATTATTTATTTAATTTTTACCAAAAAACATATTGCAGAAAACATATTGGCCTAAATTTATAAAGAAATTAGATTTAAAAAAAAAATTGGATATGTTTTATAGCAGAAAGTAAAAAATTTTGTTTTTCTTTTTCAAAATGTTTTTTGTTTATAGCGCAAAAAAGAAAAAACGCAGTGGTATTGAATACCACCAAAAGAAATCTCTATTTGTGGGAAAAAATTGACAAATTTTATTTGGGTACAACGTTGCAAGACCGCGCAATTGGCAGTTAAAGTAACACCGTGCCGTATCGCACAAAAATGGCCTGGACATGAAGGGGGGTAAATCTTCTGTAGGTCAAGTGGTTAAAGACACTCTAAAAATATAAACAATGGCTTTGAAATGACAGAGCTCAATTGCTTTAGGACATGTGGGTATATGCCATCTGGTCCAAGTGCTTTATTCACCTTTATTCTGATTTTTTTTTTTAAACACACTCTTTAAGCAAAATAGATTAGATTAAGTAGAGTAGGGAAGGGTTAGAACTTCCAACAATATTTTATTGCCAACCCAGCAATGCCCTCAAGCTGCCTATTTCCTGCATGGGCACCAGAAGGAAAGGAAGTGAGGTCTCACAAATTGGGTCACAGACAGCTATGAACATCTGAGCAAAAATACATCCCAAACAATTTCCTTTTACACCGTGAAGAGGGTGCATGGCAAACAGGGAGACTGTGTAATTTCAAAAAAGCAGAAATGACCGGCACCCAGGAGTAACAGATCTCAAATCTCTACTGAGATTTTACTTGAAAAACCAACATTGCTTGGACAGCAAAAATGTACAGCAATAAATACCAGACAAAACTTCTTACCACCTTCCACTTTATCCATTACTGACAAAAAAAAGCATTTTAGATGTACTTTCTCTTTAAACCTCTTCTAAATTTAAAGAGACCGCTGCCAATTTACAACAGACCAAAATCTGATGCCACATTATTACTTACAAATTTAAGAGAAGCGCCCCCTAAAACGTCACAGTCCCAGCATGCCCAGGTACTGTGACGGCATAAGGGGGCGGGGTCACCGCCTATATAAGTCACATCGGAGCGTCAGAGAGCATTCCAGCCGGAGAGAGCGTTGTGTCAACATCAGAAGAAGAGAAGAGGGAAGAAGGCAGAAGGCAGAAGCCCGGGCCACCGCTAGCAAAAGAGCGGCAAAAGAGCAGAAGATAGCGAAGGAGCCCGGCAGAAGACCCGGAGAGCACGGAGAAGAACCGGAGAGACCCCCGAAGTCAGAAGAAGACCCCCAAAGCCGGAAGAAGACCCCCGGAGCTGTCTAATAAATTACTTTAAAAACCTGTGTAGTGTTTTTTTTATTGACATTTTTTCCCTAGGTGAATGGGTAGGGGTACCATGTACCCCATAATCATTCACATAGGGTGGTGGGGGCGGGATCTTGGGCCCCCTTATTAAAGGAGGCTCCCGGATTCCGATAAGCCCCCCCGCCCGCAGACCCCGACAACCAATGGCCAGGGTTGTCGGGAAGAGGCCCTTGTCCTCATCAACATGGGGACAAGGTGCTTTGGGGGGGGCCCGCAGGGCTCCCCCTCCCCCAAAGCACCCACCCCCCCATGTTGAGGGCATGCGGCCTGGTACGGTTCAGGAGGGGGGGGGGCTCGCCCGTCCTCACCCCCATTCCTGACCGACCGGGCTGCATGCTCGGATAAGGGTCTGGCATGTATTTTGGGGGGGACCCCTCGCCGTTATTTCGGCGTGGGGAGTTCCCCTTAACATCCATACCAGACTGAAGGGCCTGGTATGCTCTTGAAGGGGGAACCCACGCCGCTTTTTTATTTAAAATTTGGCGTGGAGTTCCACCTCAAGATTCATACCAAACAGTGCGAGTCGGTACCCTGTCGGGTTGCCATGGAAATGGCAAACCGCAGCTAAACGCAACCGCAGCTAATCGCACTGTGCAAATGCAGCTGATCGCAGTGCCTGGAGTCTTGAATTGCACAGGAAAAAAAAACATGCTTTTAACTGCGGCAGAATAGCCGTCCGTGTGAAAGGCACCTAACAAAAAATAAACTTTGGTGTGATCACAAAACAGGCCTGCAGCTCTACTGTACTGCAACCAAAACAATTATCTTGACAGGAAGTGAGAGGAAATATCTTCCATAGGAACACAAACAGCCCACAAAAGGTTCATATCTTTCCCACATTTTGCAGAATAAAATGTTTAGCCGGAGTTAAAACCTACCCTATGTATGTGTTGCTATGCTTTTCGCATGTTAACAAGGCAACTCTAGCAGATAACAGTAGCGGAGATGTGACAGGGAACCTGTAAGGATTTCAGATGTCGCTGACTAACCTCCTAAGCGTGACCATATATAAATATGGTGAGGTGAAAAAACAGCTATGGGCAAAAACTAAACCCCTTTAGGCCTTTGTAACTCCACTTGATCCTGGGTACACCATGACCGATGCCTCTTCCAGGTGTACAGTCCGGTGATCCACAGCTGCAGTTCAGGCTCACCACCGACTGGTCTTGTCCTTATGTTATCACACCACTGCTTTAGACTTATCCATTGGTGTGATCCTCACAGAGTCCCAAAGTGTCCACTTTGCCAGGTGGGAAGAAGGGGACACAAAAGAGAACCATCTCACTCTGCAAAAGGAAGAAGAATCTGGACTTGGTGTGACATTTGACTTCAGATTCAGGTAAGAACTTGGAAGGGGGTTCCCTGGCTGGAGTTCAGCTTTACAGAGACAATTTTTTATGGTCCCTAAAAAATCTGTGTAGGAGATTGTACTGAGTTTAGGAAAATCTTGTTCTCATATGTGACTAGATTATCCCAATCTGACAGAGTATTTCATAACAGTATACATCTGCAGAGAGCAGGATGAAGATGACAGCGCTCATGGTAAATGGATTTCCATTTCAAATGCTACATACAGTGAAGGATGTGAGGATTACATTTGCTGTAATCATGAATTTCACACGCAGAGAAGACAATGGCGCGAGTCATTTATGCGCTTCAGAAACTGAGAACTTCAGAGACTGAAAAGGGTGCTGGCCTTCACAGCTTATGCCTTTTCTTCATGAGAAAATAACCATAGAAAAGCCTTTATAGTGCAAAGAAAATAAAAAAACAATGAAGGGGCAAGGGATAAAGCGCCTTTACTCAAACAACATTCATTGTTAAATCAATATTGTCTTACCACTCTTTATCGTTTGGAACAAGTCAAGGTCAAAAGCTCTGTAAAACACAGTGTTAAGGAATACAACATATTGAAAAAAAATGTGTTTTATCTATCAGATGTAATACAGAAAAGCACAAAATCTTTTTTTCACGCATTGTCAGATATTGTCTAACCTCAAGGCTTATTTGGCTTTCCACTGATTAACGTAATATTTTCATGATCTGCTGCATCAATGATGTGTTATGCACCCAATCCAAACAGAGCAGGTCTAAAATGCAGCGCTCCTTTATTAAAGCGGACCTAGCATTAGTTAAATTTTTTCATTAAGAATGCAGCATGCTAAGTACTGTGTCACATTCCACTTATTTATTACCTTTCACAGAGATCACAGTCCGATCAGCGCTCTCAGCCTTTGACCTATGGCTGAGAGCGCTGACCTGTGTTCTGGCGGGGGGTGGGGTCACAATAGCTCAGAGGGGGGATCGCTATACTAACATCAAATAGTTAGTACAGCGGCTCCTTCTGAGGTCTGCTGGGTTACCAGGCTTTACTGAAAAGCCCAATTTAAGAAATACAAGGGGGATTTATCTAAACTGGAGCAGACAGAATCTGGAGCAGCTGTTCATGACAACCAATCAACTTCTATTCTACCTTCAGCTTGTTTAGTTAAGGTTATGTTAACACTGTTCCGAAGCGGAAGTTGCACAACATCTAATTCGACTTTGCCCTGCAACGTCATGTCTGACTTTGATGTGATTTCAATGAACGGAATCCGATTTTGAGTCTGGTATGCATCTCGAGGGCGAACCGCACAAAAACATAATAAAAAAATGGCGTGGGTGTCACGCCAAAACCCATACCGGGCCCTTATCCAAGCATGCAACCCAGCAGGCCAGGAATGGGGGGGCAAGCGAGCCCCCCTCCTGGACCATACCAGGCCACATGCCCTCAACATGGGGGGGTGCTTTGGGGCAGGGGGGCTCTACCCCAAACAAGGGGCCTCCAGATTTAGCCCCCCCATGTGAATGAGTATGGGGTACATTGTACCCCTACCCATTCACCCAAAAAAAGTGTAGGGTTACAAAAAACAAGAGACGGTTTTGGAAAAGTCTTTAATTAGAAATTAAAATTGTTTTCCCCATCATAGCTCTGTGTCTTCTTCCTCCATTCTTCTCCCTCCGCCGATGATTTCTTCCTTCTCCAACACAGACTCCCACTGTTATGTCAGGTCTGGATTTTGGGGGACCCCGCACCGTTAAAAAAAAAAAAAATTGGCGTGGGGGTTTTCCTCAAAATCTATACCAGACCAAAAGGAGTCTGGTATGGTCTGGGGGGAGGGAATCCCACGCCTTTTTTTTTTTTATTTTGGTGTGGGTTCCCCCTTCAGATTCATCCCAGACTCAAATGGCCTGGTATGGAACTGGGGGGACCCCATGCCATTTTTTTTTAATTTTGGCGTGGGGTTGCCCTCATGATCCTCAGAGCACAAGTCGCATGCCACAATTCGGATCAGTTAAGATGATGATCCCGACTTCAATTCAAATCAGTGGGCTGAAATCATGCCCAAGTCGGACCAAAGTAGCGCAGGAAGCATTCTTAAAGTCGGACCAGTTAAGACGGCTCTCATAGGGAACCATTGATTTTGACATGACATGTCAACCAGTGTAAACTGGCCCTAAGCAATGAAAATAAAAGATTGAAGCTGATTAGTTACCATGCACAGCTGCTCCAGATTCTGGTTGCACCAGTTCTAAAAAATTCCCCTCAATGTTTTGAGGAAGGGTGGTAGGAAGAATAGACACTACACTTTGTTCCCACCTACCCCCTCTACCAGAATCTATCAAGTGTTATCTTTAATGACACTAGTGTCAAGTCTGACTCTTTACTCAACCCTGTTGTGGTCGCAAAAAATCGTAAAAGAAACTGCCCCGCAAAAGAAGTTTACTTCAATTTCCTCTGTGGCATCCCATGTGTTTTATCTCAACTCCATTCCAGTGCTGCAGCAGACATGAGTCACCAAGCAGGTCAATAGAAGACTACTTGCAGGAGACCTTCCTTTAAGAATAGGGTCACTTGGTATCCTTGTTTCTTAGTGTGCAGTTTTAGTCACTGTGAATATAAGCGTGACTGCGCTAACCTCAAATGAGTGAAAACAAAGCAGCTACAAAAAAAGTGACAAACATAAAACATAAATGGTGAATATTGTAGCACTAACACAAATGCACTTATATTGGTATATAAGAGAAAATATATAAATAACAAATGTACAAAAGTGACATGTATAGAAAATTATATATATATATATATATATAAAACGAAGTCCAATAATTGAAGAAATCAATTGAGGTAGGCCTGTATATCCACCACCAGTAGAATCAAGGTTGAAATAAACTGGCACTGTCCGGCAGGCAGGACATCAAAAATGGCACACCTTCAGCAAAGAGGAAAAGTATATGTACTCTTAGAGCCCATTCACACAGGGGCAATACGACTTCCAGCGCGACTTTGGGAGGCAACTTGGACACGACTTGAGTATGAATCACAGCACGACTTGGGGCGACTTCAGCGCGACTTACAACACGACTTGAATTCGCCTCCAGGACGGGGAACTGAACATACCGAGCTCTTAGGTCTGGTATGGATGTTAAGGGGAACCCCATATGCTGAAAAAACGGCGTGGGTGTCCCCCCAAAATCCATACCAGACCCTTATCCGAGCACGCAGCCCGGCCGGTCAGGAAAAGGGGTGGGGACGAGCGAGTGCCCCCCCTCCTAAACCGTTCCAGGCTGCATGTCCTCAACATGGGGTGGGTGGGTGCTTTGGGGAAGGGGGGCGCCCTGTGGCCCCCCACCCCAAAGCACCTTGTCCCCATGTTGATGAGGACAAGGGCCTCTTCCCGACAACCCTGGCCGTTGGTTGTTGGGGTCTGCGGGCAGGGGGCTTATCGGATTCCGGGAGCCCCCTTTAATAAGGGTGCCCCCAGATCCGGGCCCTCCACCCTATGTGAATGAGTATGGGGTACATCTTACTCCTACCCATTTACCTGGGGGAAAAGAAGTGTCAATAAAAAAACACACTACACAGGTTTTTAAAGTAATTTATTAGAAAGCTCTGGGGGTCTTCTTCTGACTTCTGGGGTCTCTTCCGACTTCGCCACTCTCTCCGGCCTCTTCTCTGCTCTATCCGGCCTCTTTTCCCGGTGTCCGGTTCTTCTGGGCCCTCTTATTAAAGGGGGCTCCCGGATTCCGATAAGCCCCCTGCCCGTAGACCCCGACAACCAACGGTCAGGGTTGTCTGGAAGAGGCCCTTGATCTCATCAACATGGGGACAAGGTGCTTTGGGGTGGGGGGCCGCAGGGCGCCCCCCTTCCCCAAAGCACCCACCCCCCCATGTTGAGGGCATGTGGCCTGGTACAGTTTAGGAGGGGGGGCGCTTGCTTGTCCCCACCCCTTTTCCTGACCGGCCGGGCTGCGTGCTCCGATAAGGGTCTGGTATGCACTTTGGGGGGACCCCCATGCCGTGTTTTTGGCGTAGGGGGTTCCCCTTAACATCCATACCAGACCTAAGAGTCTGGTATGTTCAGTTCTCCGTCCTGGAGGCAACTTCAAGTCGTGTTGTAAGTCGCGCTGAAGTCGCCCCAAGTCGCGCTGTGATTCATACTCAAGTCGGGTCCAAGTTGCCTCCCAAAGTCGCGCTGGAAGTCGTGTTGCCCCTGTTTTGAATGGGTTCGAACTTTTTCTGAAGTCGGAGCGATTGCAGTTGTGTGCGCTAAGACGGATCCATTCACTTACATTGATTTTTTCATGTAGCATGACTTGAGGTGACTAGGAGCGACTTGGAGAGACTTGAAGTTGGATCCAAAGTTGCCCCTGTGTGAATGGAGTCTTACCAGAACGGATGGACTCAAATGTCAAAGACAAAGAGTCATAAAGGCATGGGTGCCGGATTCGGTGGATAAACTAAACTCCAAAGGGTCCAAAACCTCCACAGATAGATATGGGTGGCCACCAAACCATCCTTCAATGGAAGGAAAACCACAACTGGGTCCCGGGAGTCAAAGGACTGGCTCTACAGCTGGGCAACTCTCATCCAGATGGTATGCAAAAAAAGAATGCTTCCATATAGTGTAGGTCAAAAAAGTATTTTTTTTATTTCTAAAAACCAGCATACAGCAATAAAAAAAGTGTGATCACTAGTAAAATTCAAGGCAATGGGGGAGCGATAAGCCAAGCCCAACGCGTTTCGACCAAAAAGGCCTTCAACTGGGGCATATAATAGCTCCCCCACATTGCTGGCATATATATAGACTACATAGGAAGAAGACCAATAATGAAGAGCCAATCAGCCTTCAGCAAAGAAGAAGGCTGCTGATTGGAGAAAAAAACGGTCACCTGACCACATGTGCTCCAAGCCTCAGTATGAGAACCAGTAGTGGAGGGAAACCGCAATCACATGGAGTTGAAAGCCAAAAGGGCAATGACCCGGAAGTGCATGTAAATTTACCCGGAAGTCATACGGTCAACATGAGGCAAACACTCCATGCAAAAAGCCCGCCAAAATCGGGTACTATGGCCAAATGATATGACCAGACCAATCGTGTACCAGAATGTCACATGTCCCCTTATCAAAGAAACACGGATTCAAAGGTCAACCATAGTCAATAACAATCCCATGTGAAAACGGCAATCCCCCATGGAGTGCTAAATGCACATAAATATCTAGGAGCATATATCAAACTGAAAAGATATTTGGTCATTAACTAAGTTGCACCTAAATATTCGAGAACATGCATTAGATCAAAACAATGTTTAGTTATGTGTCCGGAGATGGACATGGCCACGGGAACCAATCAGAACGTGTGCAAACAAAGGCCACCCCGCCCACACTGGACGGCCGGGACTGCAAAATGAGTAGCCTAATGCACAACACTGTATGACATATGGATAACGATGACACCAATAACACAATAGAAGCCCATAATCATGTTCAAAAAATGTGTCAATGGAACAATAAATTATATATTCATATTTAGGTTAATCACCCCATAAATATATACATAATACAAAAAACAAATTTCAACAATGTATAAAAATAGAACTTATGCTTGATTAATAAAAGAGTTAATATCCCACTTGACGTTCATTCCGAACGGCGAGTAGGATTTAAGCTCATATATCCAATATGTCTCGAGGCGAGAGACACCGTGTAAGTGGGACTCTCCCCTCCAGTGTGGAACAAATTTGTCAATGATCTGGAACGGTGTTCCAGTGGGATCTTTATTGTGGAAAGTAATGACTGGGTACACTATGATTGATTTCTCCATTTTTGATGCTGGCCAAATGTTCATTAACACGTATAGAAAAAGTTCTGATGGCATGACCCACATACTGCTCTTTACAGGGGCATGTCAACAGATAAACAATATAATTTGTGGCACACGTGGTGAAATGTCTCATAGGGTAGATTTGAGCTGTAACCGTAGAGATAAACGTATCGGTCTTACGTCTCCCCCCAACGTTGTGCAAACACACGTTACATTTCTGACATTTCTGGAAAAACGAAAATACTTTGGAGGGGTCGATCACATTGGGTGCAATTTGTCCTTGTATTGATCGTGACCCTCTAAATATTACACCAGCCTGTTCTGGAAGAACCGGACCCAAAAGTCTATCATTCTGGAGAACTTTCCAATGTTTCCTGAAGATTTCCCTAATCTGCCTAGATTGAGTAGAATGGGTACTGAAAAAAGACCATCTAAATTCGTTATCCGAGGCGACTTTGGGGCAATCCATCAACAGGGATTTTCTATCTATTTGAAAAGTTCTGCTGATCTTGACGTCTAGGTCAGCTGGACTAGACCCCTATTCCACAAACCTGTCTTTAAGGACTTGAGACTGAGAAAGAATGTCGGTGTTCCTCGTGCAGTTCCTGCGCAATCGCAGGAACTGACTACGAGGGACCGACTTTAAGCCATGTGTCTGGTGACAGCTATTAACCGAAAAATACCCATTTCTGTCAGTAGGCTTAAAGTAGGTCTTAAATTAAAGATGTTTGTCAACGACCATTATCTCTAAATCCAAAAAATGTATAGAGGTGGAGCTGGCTTCGTAGCTCAAAGCTATACCTCAATCATTAAGGTTTAATGCAACCGTAAACGCATCCAGGGATTCACAATCTCCATTCCATAGGAGGAGGATGTCGTCAATGTACCTAGCCCAGAGAACCAATTCAGGTCTCCAGGCGGCATAGACGACATCCTCCTCCCATTGGACCATAAAAAGGTTCGCCAAACTTGGGGCGAACTTGGCCCCCATAGCAACACCCTTCTTTTGTAAGTAAAATTGATTTTGAAACCAGAAATAGTTATGCTGAGTAGCAAACCTGAGCAGTTGCATAATGAAATTCCGCTGGACCAAAGGGAGTGTAGTTTTCTGAGAAAGATAGTTTTCAACGGCGGCCCAGATTGTGAGGTATGCACGTATAAAGTGCAGCAACATTCACGGTCACCAAAATCATACCCTCCCTAAAGTTCATGGATTCAAGCAGTCGAATTGTGTCTCAAGTGTCCTTGAGGTAAGAATGAATAAGTCGAACTACCGGTTGTAGATAGAAATCTATATACCTGCCAATTCGAGAAGTAACCAAATCAATCCCGCTGACGATGGGACGACCAGGGGATTGACTGGGTCCTTGTGGACCTTAGGAAGGTAATAATGCGCGGTGCTAGTGGAACCAGAAAGCATTGCTCCTTTTTGTCTAAGATCCCCAATGAAAAGCCTTCATTAATTAAATCCACCAGTGCATTTTTGAAATTAGCAGTGGGACCCAAAGGAATAAGGCTATATGTACCAGGGTAACACAGGATCCTGGTCATCTCCTTCACATAATTATCTTTGTCTAATATAACAATCCCCCCGCCTTTATCAGCTGGGAATGCATGCTGCACTGCCAGGGTGCAGGGCAGGGGTCCTCTGTGTGCAGCGGTTTCATTTACTCTTTGACGGCATGTTTCTTACTGCTAGTTTGGGTGGAGGAATGCTGAAACCTGTGTGATCTAGTTGGAGACTGCAGTGAGTGGAAAAGATGCCAAAGTCTGTGAAATGCTTCCTTATCCATCTTTTGTAAAAATTAAAGAATCCTAAAGGCAGATTCACATTTGTGCAGTGTCTTGTTGTGCATTAACGCAGCCAATTCATTAGGTATGGGCTGCCAGCACACCACAGTGGACCAAAAAGGCACATGACCCGTTTTTGTGAACGCAACATCTTTTAGACAAGATATAGGGAGGGCACAATTACTCTTATAGCTGCCACTTTGCCACTAAAGATAATAATCATACTGGTACTTGCATGCCTCTAGGACTTGTGGTGCCATATTCGCAGAACTGGAATGCTCCCCATTAGCCCCAGAGAGAGAGAGTTCATGTACCAAATCAGATGGTTTCAGGCTGCAGGATGGTTTAAGAAAAGCGTAGTATGCAGGAGCGACCAGGACTAGTAACTGGCTAGATGCCAAGCTTGTAGGGGTCCGGGCAGACAACAAGAGATGACAGACTCCATATCCAAGCAAGGGTCAGGGTAGATGGCAGGCTGTGATCAGATCATTCATTCTGAATAGCACCCCGATTAACCTTTCTGACGCACTTGCTTTGGAGCACACCACAGGTGCAACGCACTACTGTTTAATAATAATAAAAAAAGGTAAACAGAGTAAACGTAGTCAAAACATAGCCAGAGTTCAGGAACTGGAACAGATAGTCAGACAAGCCAAAACGTCAGGGAGCCAGAGATGAGCGTAGTAGAACAGCAAGCAGGATATGGAGCCAGAAGGAATGTCAGCCAAGCAAGTCTTTAACAGGAACACAGGAGAGCGTCTCTAGAGATGTGACCAAGGTGAAGGCAGAGATCATCTGGACTGGACGGCATAAGTAGGCAGGACTGACGGGCATGGATCTCATCAACAGGTGAGTCACTGTGGAGAGATAGGAGCTGGCAAATAGCCAACAGCTGAACGGCCAGCTTTGAGAAGGAAGGGCAGAGCCCAGCCCTGACAGTACCCTCTCCTCAATGACCCCTCCCCCTCGGAGGACCACCAGGCTTGAGGGGAAGATGTCTATGGAAATCATGGAGGAGGACAGGGGCATGTACATCCGAGGATGAGACCGTGAGCGTTCCTCCGGACCGTACCCTTTCCAATGCACCAGGTACTGTATGCGCCTACGGGTGTCAACAATGGACTGTACTTCATACTCCTCATGGTTCTCAACCTGAAGAGGGTGAGGACAAGGCACCGAGGTGGTAAAGCGGTTGCAGACCACAGGTTTTAATAAGGAGACATGAAATACATTCGAGATACATTCGAGATACGCATATTAGAAGGAAGGTCTAATAATAAGCCAATGGGTCAATCCTGCGAAGAATACAGAAAGGCCCAATAAACTGAGGGGCAAACTTCAGAGAGGGAACACGAAGTCGGAGCTTGCATCTGCGGTCAGCATGGAGTCTGTACCTATCATTAGCATGTCGCAAACAAAAATCAATTTATTTCATTTGGAAATAACTTTTCAATGCTTTGTACAATTGCTGACAGCTAAAATGAAAACAAAACAGTTGCGATAGGCATCGGTAATTGGTACTAAAAAAAAAAGTATCGGTACTTGTACTCGTAAAAAAAATGGTATCGGTGCATCCCTTTTGGAAACCATAGTTCACCATAAACGGGGACAATCAGGAAACAGAATTCAAGGCACTATTGTGAGCAAACTCCTCCCACGGTAAGAGGTCTGACCAGCTGTTAGCAACGTAGGAATTGCTCCAAGGACTGATTGGCTCTTTCTGCGGCCCCATTAGACTGCGGGTGATACGCAGAGGAGAAAGCAAACTGAATTCCCAACTGTGCACAAAAGGCTTGCCAAAACTGACTGTCCGAGACAATCACCTAGGGTAGCCCATGTAAGCAAAAGATCTCCCAAGCAAAAATGCAACCCAGTTCCTTACAAGTGGGCAGCTTCTTAAATGAAATACAATAGGACATTTTCGAGAACCGGTCAACCACCATAAGGATAACTATGTTGCCCTGGAAGTTGGGTAACTCCACAATGAAATCCATAGACAGGTGGGTCCAGGGCCTCTCTTCATTGAGTATGGGTTGTAGGAGGCCTACTGGAAGGTGTCGTAGAGTCTTACTCTGAGCACACACTGAACAGGCAGCTACAAAGGCGGTGACATCAGCACGTAGACTAGGCCACCAGAATTGTTGGGAAATGGGCCAAAAGAGTTAATTCTTCCCAGGGTGGCCAGCGGTCTTGGGAGAATGGTAAGTCTGGAGCACGGCAGTACGGAGACTCTGTGGGACAAAGCAGCGGTCACAAGGTTTCTCAGGAGAAGCATGGACCTGAGCAGCAAGAATTTTGTCACCCAAAGGAGAAGTGAGACTGGTGCGAACCGTAGCCACAATACGATGAGGAGGAATCACAGGAACTGGAACCGACTCCATCTTGGAATTGGAGTAAAATTGTCGTGACAAAGCGTCAGCTCTTACATTCTTAGTTCCGGGTAAGAATGAGACAATGTTATTGAAACTAGACAGGAAAAGAGCCTATTGCGCCCTTCTGGGAGAAAGGCGTTTAGCCTCAGACAAGAATGCGAGATTCTTATGGTCAGTAAGAATGAGAACCGGCACAGTGGTACCTTCGAGGAGAAGTCTCCATTCTTTCAGGGCTAAAATGATCGCTAACAGTCACCAATCTCGTAATTGCACTCCGCAGGTGACAATTTCTTTGAAAAGTAGCCACAAGGATGAATAGCGTTCTCAGAGGTAGGAGGTTGAGACAGAAAGGTGTCAACTCCAGTCTCAGAAGCATCAACCTCAAGGATAAAAGGTAACGTAGGATCAGGATGTGCCAACACAGGAGCAGAAACAAAGGCAGTCTTGAGACTCTCAAAGGCCTTAATGTACTCTGGAGACCAACTCTCTGGGTTACCGTCCTTTCTGGTCATATCAGTCAAGGGCTTGACCAGAGACGAGAAGTTACGAATAAACTTCCGATAATAGTTGGCAAAGCCAGAAAACGCTGCAGAGGACGTAAACCCAGTCGGGGTCGGGGCCACTGTAGGACTGCTGAAAGTTTCTCTGGGTCCATCAAAAAAACAGCAGTGTAAATGACATAACCCAGGAATTTACCTGTTCACGATGGAATTCGCACTCCTCCAATTTACAATAGAGATTGTTCTCTCTTATTTTCTGAAGCACACGACAGACATCTGTGTAGTGGCTCTCCAGGGACCTGGAAAATATGAGGATATTTTCGAGATAAACCACCACACATAACTACAACAAATTTCGGAGGATATGGTTAATGAATTCCTGGAAAACTGCTGGGGCGTTACAAAGGCCAAAAGGCATTACGAGGTACTCATAATGGCCTGTTCTGGTATTAAATGCAGTTTTCTACTCGTCACCCTCCTTAATCCTCACGAGATTGTATGCCCCTCTCAAATCAAGCTTTGTGAAAACCGTTGCTCCCTTGAGGCGGTCAAATAACTCTGTAATCAACGGAATCAGATAGGCATTCTTAATCGTGAAACGATTGAGACCCCTATAATCAATACAAGGTCTCCGTTCACCTCTCCTCTTCTTCACAAAGAAGGAACCAGAACTAGCAGGAGACGTGGATTTGCGGATAAAACCTCGAGAAAGTGCGTCTGCAACATACTCCTCCATGGCCCTATCCTCCAAGACTGACAAAGGGTAAACCTGGCAACGAGGGGGTATGGCACCAGCTTGAAGGTCAATTGCACAATCATGCAACCAGTGTGGAGGCAAACTACTGGCTTGAGCTTTGTCAAAGACATCGCTAAAATCGTGGTTCTCTTCCGGCAAGGAGGAAAGTGAAGAGGAGCACAGGAACTTGGCATCCTTCTGGAAGCATGTCTTACTGCATTGTGGAAACCAGGAGAAAATCTCAGCACGGAGCCAATCAAAAGAGGGGTTGTACCTCTGTAACCAAGGATAACCAATAACCAGTGGAAACTTAAGTGAGAAAATAACTTGGAATTGGATTATCTCATGGTGAAGAGCCCCTACGGCCATGGACAACGAAATAGTCTCATAAGTTACATGGGAAGGCTGTAGAGGTCTTCCGTCAAGAGCCTCAATGGCAAGTGGAGTGTCAGGCAGCTGCAGCAGAATTGAGTGCTTCCATACAAAGACAGCATCAATTAACATGCAAGCAGCCCCAGAGTCGATTAGAGCCTGTATCTCGACTGTTTTACGATAGACACAGTAAATCAACACAACAGCAATACAGTACAGTCAAGTTTCCTTTAAGTGTGGCCACATATGTTCTGCAGGACCAAGGGCATGAACGATAGCCCTCTGACTGGGATATCACTCCTCAAGTGAGACACCTATGGGTAACAGGGGAACGAGTGGCTAGCTCACTTCTAGGCCCTCAGTTAGGAGGTTTAAGCCTGCAAAAAAATCTGGTATACCTCCTGCACACCAGTATTTCCAAATGGGTTCTTCTGCCGGCTTAGTTGGGGCCCTTATGTTGGCATGCAATGTAAAGTGCTGTCCCTTTAAGATGTGAAAAGAACAAGCTAGTTCTCTTTAAGAGGCAGAGCCATTGGCACCGGTCACTTTAAGGGATGGGGTTAACGGCACAGTCCGCTTTAGGAGATGAGGTGGTGGGTACTGTTCACTTTAAGGCTCCATTCTCACCTTGGCATTCCGTTTTGCAGGAAGAATCAATGAGATTCTTCCCGTGATTCAGAAACGCCGCAAGTCGTGGGAAGCCCTTTGCGATTCCCGCTATTTTGAATGGCACCAAATTGCCAAATTTTGCCGCGATTGCAGCAAAAAAATAACTTGGAATTGGATTATCTCATGGTGAAGAGCCCCTACAGCCATGAACAACGGAACAGTCTCAACACAACAGCAATACAGTACAGTCAAGTACCCTTTAAGTGTGGCCACATATGTTCTGTAGGACCAAGGGCATAAACGATAGCCCTCTGACTGGGATATCACTCCACAAGTGAGACACGTATGGGTAACAGGGGAACGAGTGGCTAGCTCATTTCTAGGCCCTCAGTTAGGAGGTTTAAGCCTGCAAAAAAAATCTGTTATACCTCCTGCACACCAGTATTTCCAAATGGGTTTGACTGAGTATAAAACAGTCTAAAAGTTGGTTGTTCTGCCGGCTTAGTTGGGGCCCTTATGTTGGCATGCATTGTAAAGTGCTGTCCCTTTAAGATGTGAAAAGAACAAGCTAGTTGTCTTTAAGAAGCAGAGCCATTGGCACCGGTCACTTTAAGGGATGGGGTTAACGGCACAGTTCGCTTTAAGAGATGAGGTGGTGGGTACTGTTCACTTTAAGGCTCCATTCACACCTTGGCATTCCGTTTTGCAGGCGGAATCAATGAGATTCTTCCCGTGATTCAGAAACGCCGCAAGTCGTGGGAAATCCTTGTGTTTCCCGCTATTTTGAATGGCACCAAATTGCCAAATTTTGCTGGGATTGCTCCCGACAAATCGCGGTAATATTGTGGAAGAATAGCGCAAGCAGAATAGCAGAACGCCCGATGCCCAAAAGAAGTACAAGAAATTTGCCCGCGATTCCGCCCACAAAACATAACACCAAGGTAAGAATGGAGCCTAAGGGATAACAATGGTTGGCAAGAGTTACTTAAAAAGGGTGGATTTGTAGGCGTGGTTCGCTTTAAGGGGTAGGTTTGGGCTTAAACTGTAAAAGCGCCTACGTTTAATGGCTTGGGATAAAGTGGATACAGCCTCCTGGAAAAGGTTCTCCCTAGCAGGGGGTAAAATTATAGGGGTCTGATAATGTTGAGTGATTATATATATATATATATATATATATATATATATATATATATATATATATATATATATATATATATATACAGGGCTTTTTTTCAAGGGGGACGCAGTTCCGGCACCTCCAGCACTGAATGTATGTAATAGCATGGGGTGTGGGGTGTGCTGGAGGGTCTATTGATGTTGGCTTCTGGGGGATCTATTGTTACTGGTGGGGATCTGATTTTGTGTGAGGGTCTATTGTTGCTGATGGGGAATCTATTGCTGCTGGAGGGGTCTTATGTTGCTGGAAGGGATCTACTGTTGAGGGAGAGCTCTATTTTTACTGGCTGCTGGAGGATCTATTGATGCTGGCTGCTGGGAGATCTGTTGTTGCTGCTGACGGGGGGGGGGGGTCTAATGTTGCTTGGGTGGATATTTTGTTACTGGGTGTGTTATTTTGTTGGGGTGGTTCACTGTTGCTGCAGGGAATCTAATGTTGTTGGGGTGGAGTCCATTGTTGCTGGGAGAGTCTATTGTTGTGTGGGGATCCATTGCTGGGATGCTATTGTTGCTGGCTGCAGGGGATCTATTTTACTGCTTTTCTTTCTATCATTAACATGTTCCATACAAATGATTTAGCATTTAGCTTGGTTCTGTATTCTCTAAAAGGGGCAGTACTGGTAGGTGGGTAGGGGGTGGAATCAAGGGACAGTTGTCAGAGGTGGGTGGGGGCAGAGACAAGGGGTGATTCAGATGGGGGAGTTCCTGCACCTATTCTCTGAGAAAAAAAGCCCTGCATATATATATCTATATAATATATATATCTATATATATATCTATATAGATATATTTATATAGATATAGATATATAAATAGAGAGACTATCGCTTTAAGAATTTGTAATGCACTTTCTTGCTTCTTTTTAGACACAGAGTTTTCAGTCCATGATGACCTTCACCATCAGATGAGAAGCAATAGTTTACTCCCTTTTCGCTCCAAGAAATTGACTGTCTTATCTAGCTGGTCTGATCCAGTACTGTTATGGCGGCACCCATGTTTTCTTTCACTTTCTATCAGTCACATGATGTAACCACCTACTTAACTGTTCCCTTGCTGTTATGAAGATAGGAATGCTGATTGGACTAAACTATATGGTCACACCTATAACACGCCTAGAGCTTACACATATTCATAAAGTATATATTGTTAAACTTCATGTTTGTAGGTCAGAGACACTTGCTTCTTCATTCCACTCGGTAGAGCTGGAAGTCGGTGTGTGCTGTGACTCTCCACTGCAGTGTATGAATAAAGTACCTGCTTATATTTTACAAAGATCTGGATCTACCATCTCATCTGAATGTCTTGTTTTGGAGACTCCCTAACCTGATTTAACAGCAGGGAGTGAGGGGTGAACTCAGTCTAGCAACCTGTGGGAAGTTATTACAATGGCAGCTAAAAGATGTTTGCGGCATTGAATGGCACTGATGTATTAATCTCTGAAGGCCAATGCTGAACAATGTTAAAGCGGGGGTCCACCTAAACCGCTAAAAAAAAAAATATTAAAAGCCAGCAGCTACAAATACTGCAAATACTCCCATGGGAGTCTATGCCGGAAGTGGGTGCAAATACCTGTCTTAGACAGGTATCTGCACCCCCCTCCCCCCTGAAAGGTGCCAAATGTGACACGGAGGGGGGGAGGGTTCCGAAAAGCGGAAGTTCCATTTTTGTGTGGAACTCTGCTTTAAATAACTTGGAGAATGGAGAACCTGGCTGGCAACAAACTAACTAGTAAAAGCAATATGTGGGTCAGCAAACCTCTCACCACAACCTTATGCAATAATCAGAGAAGCATCAGGCATCCTGCGGTGTGGGGCCCCCTTTAATTGAAAATGCGGCTGCACTAGTGGCAACTCACACACTCTTGCTGCTAAACAGTTTCTCCGGAACAGCCATCTCCCACAAAAGTTTTCTAACTGGCCCGGTGGCGGGGGGCCCTAACTTCCGAGGGATGGTGCTGCAGCGCGGTCTACCGGAAGTGGGGAAGTAGATAAATGGAAGTTCCACTATTGAGTGGAACTACGCTTTAAGCTTAACTGTTAAGAATGTTCAGCATTCAACCTACAATTCCCAGAAGTCTCTGGATAACTGAATTAAGCTATGGCAAGTAAAAGTGCTTAATGCTGCCATCTTGTGGATGATTAAGGTTCTGCATTCTCAGTAACAATACATAGTGTTACATGCCCCTTGCACATTTTTAATCCTACTGGCTACAGTAAAAGGGACATTCTTCTTCACCTTACGTCCCAATGTAAGGGGGGCATTCTTCCTCACACAAACATAAGGGGCATTTTTGATCACAATGACCATAAATGCAAGTTACTGGCCACCAGTATAAGTGGATAGTCAAAACAACATCTGCTAAGGTAGAAAGCGATAATTGTGGTAGCTCAGGGCCTATACCACATGACTGTGATAGGGTGTTGTTCCATGGCTATTTTACCTCTTCTGTTTGGCTATGAGGCCCCATGATTACTAGTTATGCCTCTAGATTTAAACTACAGAATGTATTGCTAATTTCCAAAAGAATCTGTAGATCATTCATTCTGATAAAGAGAACAAAGAATAAATTCAATTCCAGAATGTTACAACATACTGTATCCAAAATATCAAGAAGAGCAAAAACTATACAAGTTGTACGTGTTTCTGGGAAATGGTATTTCTCACAAAATAAAATAAATACATAAAGCAAAGAGACCAGTCTTTTTAGTAAAGAGAGCGCACCAGCCTAGTGCATTATCCTTGGCAGGTTTATTAAATTAAAAACAAGATAAAAACTACTCACAAAAGTCGAAGGTAAAATTGCATAACAAACGCACAGAGGCAATTGTTCCAGTGGTAGGCAGTTGTCCAGGTCCCAGGAAGGAGGCATACGGACTGCTGCTGGCTTACGCGTTTCGAAGGTTTACCCTTCTTCCTCAGAGCCTTAGTAGTTGTAGTCTCATGCTGGCTTTTTATACACATGTCAAACTGAAACAGACTGATCAGGTTGACCAAGATGGTAACATCTTTTCCAAAACTCATTTTAAACCCAGCGGGGGCAATTCATACTTACATGCTAAAAGTAACCACCACCCCAGGTGGATACAGAATGTCCCCTTTGGCCAATTTTGCCGCCTCAGAAGGACGTGTACCAAGAAAGAGGATTATTTAGAACAGAGCAAACTTCTTATGCAGAAGTTTAGTGAGAAAGGCTATGAAGCCAACCATATAGAATCAGCCTTTTCTAAATATCTGGCTCTCTACGACGATCCATCTAGTAGTGATTTGAACAACACAAAATCCCGACACCAGACTACCCCTGATATTCAACAGGCCTGCTTCTCTACCCAATATACAAGCAAAGCATTTGAAATCCAGAGTATTATCAAAAAGAATTGGAATATTCTGAAGCATGACCCTGTTTTGGGTAAGACACTCCCCGATCACCCTAATATAGGTTTTCCGGAAACCCCAAGATCTTAGGAGCCTGATAGCCCCAAGCAGGGTAAAAACATGTACCAGCAAACCAACCAATAGCTGGGCAACAATTTTTGACCAAAAAGGTTGCTATAGATGCGGCATTAAGAACTGTGGCACATGCATGTACATGTGGCATAGGAAAAAAACGGTAGTAGGGAGAGACGGAAAAATCCACCCAATTAAGCAATTTATCAACTGCGGAACAGAGTATGTGGTATACGGTATAGTATGTCCTTGTGGGCGTCTATACGTAGGCCGCACACAACGCCCAATGCGAGTGAGAATTGGTGAACACAAATGCGGTATTATAAACTTAAGAGACAAATACCCAGTCCCTAGACACTTTGTAGAAGTCCACCAAGGGGACCCCGCAGGCATGAAAGTATTTGGGATTGAGTCGAATGGAAGGGAGCTGGATATAGGAAGAAGGTACCAGAGGCTTTGCAAAAGAGAAGCCTTCTGGATCTTTACCCTTGGTAGTCTCGCTCCAGGAGGCCTAAATGAGGATCCAGAAGTACATAAAATAGTATAATAATACTGGCATCAAGTACTGTGGATGGCCTTTTTTTTTTTTTTTTTTTTATAAATATTATCTAATCACATAATCAATTTTCAGTTTTTTGATATTCACCAATTTACTAATTGATTATTTAATTTTTGTCCTACTGTATGCGTATCCAATAGATCATCTGGCCCTATATATCACTTTTTTTGTAGAGATTCTAAGGTACCATTACTACACGTTCATTGTCCAAGATAGTCTTTTAGACCCTGTATTCTAAATATAAGTGACAACGGAGACGGCAATGAAAATAAATGAGAATAAGAATGACAATATAAATAAAAATATAAAAATATACATGTAACCTATGACTAGATCACAGCATATATAGGTCCTTCATGGGGTGTTATATATGTGTGCACCCTTGTACACACGCGTATATCTATGGGCTGTATGTGTATGTGGTCTATAGGCAGTGACTCTACCTAATCCAATATAGTATAATATAGTATATGATATATAATATATACTATATTAATATTCATTCTTATCGATCGACCCTTTATCTTTCCGAGTGTGGGTTATCTCCATTTTTTCATTAATATCCAACATCATATCCAATCCAATACATTCAATATAATTTTCATCAGTACTGTCATTTTTTATTCTTTATTATTTCTTAACTATTTATTACTATTATTTTATTAGTATTTTTTTACTCATTTATTATTATTATTATTTTTTACTTTTTATAATAATAATAATTTTTCTATTTTTGTTCTTGTTTTTGCTTCCATATAACAACATATGCTCTATTTGTGTGTTCTTATTTTGTTTTTTTTTGTTTTTTTATAATTCATATAATATCTCGTTCACCAATGTATACTAAATAACCTCTGGGCTATTTGCTATAATGTACAAAACCACTATATGAATGTTTATATGAGGTGACAACAACAAAAACCCTCCTTTTCCCCTCCCCCCCCCCTTCCCCCCCTCTCTTTCTATATTATATAGGCAAAGTACACAGTTCGTTGTACTTATATACGGATTTAATTTTAACAACATTGTTTTTTAAATAATCACCGTATGCACATATATGGATATGCGATTGATGTGTATAAGGTTTTTACTTTCTATATATGTGTATATATATATATATTTATATATATATATTTTCTATAGAAGGTATACTGTATGTATTTTACTACCTTTTAAATACAAATGTTAGTGTGTCTCCTGCTGGCTTCTAAATACACATGTTCTGAGCATTGCCACCTCTAGCTACTGTTCCAGACCGGACCTCACCACTCCCCTCCCCTGGTCCCCTTCGAATTTCCCTATTACCATAACATACTATCGCTTACTATTTTTTATTCATTATAGTTATGCATTCATTTTAATCAGCCCCTCTCCCTCTAGCCTGAAGTCAGACGCTATCAGTCTGACTTTGACCTCTATCTGCGCCTACGGCAAGATGGAGGCCACTGTTTACCTTATTGAGCCACATCCCAGGCGCCGAAAGGCGCACGGGATGTGACATCACGACCGCACTTCCGCCCTGTGGACCGCAACCCGGAAGTAAATCGGCGGCGTGCGTTCCACCCGGTCCCACGGGGCATAGGAGCGAACGTGTCAGCAATGGTAGCCCACACAGACACAGCCCCTGCAGAGACAAACGCACTCAAGCAGAGGAGATGCCATCAGATCCACAGACAATAAGGTACACCCCTATTTCAAACTTTTAATCCTCTGAACACTGCACATTGCTCTTTATCATCTATGTGATTTATGGATGTGAGGGTAGATGAGCAGATTGTCTATGGTTAACTATTGATATGACCCTTTCAGCTCACTTACTATGGGTTAGATAAACTTCACTAGCGACAACAATAATGGAAATAGAAGCGAACCAACCAACTATTAAATTAAATTAATAAATCAATATGGTATGGCCCTTTAATAATGTTAACCGAGTCAAGATTCACCCCCCTAGAGGACCGCCCACCAATTAAGGGAGGAGCCCTGGCACCAACCTGATCAGTCTGTTTCAGTTTGACATAAAAAGCCAGCATGAGACTACCACTACTAAGGCTCTGAGGAAGAAGGGTAAACCTTCGAAACGCGTAAGCCAGCAGCAGTCCGTATGCCTCCTTCCTGGGACCTGGACAACTGCCTACCACTGGAACAATTGCCTCTGTGCGTTTGTTATGCAATTTTACCTTCGACTTTTGTGAGTAGTTTTTATCTTGTTTTTAATTTAATAAACCTGCCAAGGATAATGCACTAGGCTGGTGCGCTCTCTTTTCTCTTTTTTTTTTTTCAACACTAGGACAATCCCATCCTTTGAGAGCAGCAAAGCCGAAATCCATAGTCCTTCTTGAACTTTTTTAGCCAACACACCAGTGCGCAAGAGTACTTTTTTTCGTCTTTTTATACAGTCTTTTTAGTAACATGGAGAGGGCAGAAATCAAATGCTGTGCTTTTTTCAGATCAAAATTGGGCTTTCTCAATTAGGCAGAGCAGAGAATAGAGACAATGATACTTTACAGGCTGTAGAGCTGTGGACCTTGTTTAGTAATCAACAGTGACCAATTTAGAACAGGTTAAGGGTGATTTCCAATTGGCTTCTGTGGTTACTGACTTTTACAATGCCCTATTAAATATGCCAGAATCTGTTTAAAACAATGTGTATTTTTTTGTAACGCTGAACCAGATACCTTGACAGTAAGCCAAACCAAGCTGTGAGTGATTCAGAGAAACCTTCTTCAGTGTTAAGTAAGATAAAATACCAATTACTGAAAGAGTTCTCTATTTTCGTAAACTTGGTAGTGAGGTGTATATGTCAATTAATGAGAGATCCTCAACGGCAGCTCTCTTCTCTCAGCAGAACGCAGGGTTGCCATAGAAACCACAAAATTTTCAAAAAGCCTTACCTTTTGTAATTGTAGGGCAGCACATGCGTGGAGGCATAGAATGGGATGCTTATGAGCTGACGTCCCAGAGCTCAACCGGTGAGCTGTAATCACAGGAGAAAATTTTCAGAAACTAGAACCATCTAATTTGGACAGGAGGCCGAGTTTACAGGATGCGCAGAAACACAGATTTAACACAAAACATGTCAAAATGCTTTTCTTTGCAAACTGCACTGGAAGAATATAAATATACTGATAGAAATGAATTTCAGTTAGTTCGGTTCACTTTTGTGCCACTTAATCCTGCTTGGGACACGTCAAAAATAGAATGAGCCAGTCCAGACATCTTTTTGTACATCTATTGTCTCTGCAGTTCCTATGGCGATTCCAAGCAAACTGGAAAATAAAATCTTGCCAGTGTGTTCTGGGTATGCCCTGGGTCATCCATTAATTGGAGTTGCTTGGTTCAGCTTACAGGAGAGCTTCCCATAGGGTATCCTTATAATTCAGACAGACTACTTTGACTGGAACTTCTCGATTTAAGGGAGCTGCAGTTTCCTTCCAATGTTTCTACAATGCCTATAGATGTAAAATTTCCGGAAAATGTTGAAGTCGTGGGAAAAAAATGTTTTCCCTGTCTTTTCCAGAAAAAAATGGAAATTTTCGGAGAATTGTAAATTAAAAAAACATTCGGTGTGGAGTAGGTTTACAAATTGAAAGTAATTTTGTTACACTGGGAACGTGAAAAGCAGTGTACAGTGCCTTGAAAAGGCATTCATACCCCCTTGAAATTTGTGCACATTTTGTTTTGTTACAACCAAAAATGGAATTGTATTTTATTGGGATTTTATGTGATAGACCAACACAAAGTGGCACATAAATGTGAAGTGGAAGGAAAATGATGAATGGTTTGTATTTGAAAAGTGTGGGGCGCATTTGTATTCGGCCCCCTTTACTCTAATAACTAAAATCTAGTGGAACCAATTGCCTTCAGAAGTCACCTAATTAGTAAACAGAGTCTACCTGTGTGTAATTTAATCTCAGTATAAATACATGCTGTTCCATGAAGCCCTCAGAGTTTTGTTAGAGAACTTCAGTGAACAAACAGGATCATGCAGGACAAGGAAAACACCAGACAGGTCAGAGATAAACTTGTGCCTGACTCCAAGTCCTACTCCAAAGTCAACTGTCGCTTCTTAACCCATGCCGCCCATATCTTCTCAAACTTTTTGGGGCATATGCGTCCCATATAGGTTAATTTGTACAGAGCTGCATCTACCAAGGATCTCCATTGTTGCACTGATGGGGGGAGGGGGTCATTCCATTTTTGGAGGATCGCTTTTCTGACATAAATGTCTGTGTAGAATACAAACAGTTTTTCTGATTGGATGGTCTCAAGTGTATCAACAATACCCAGGAGTAGTGGTATTGGGTCGCATGGGACATGTAGCTTGCTAATTGAGTTAATATCTTTAAGCTCCCCATCCCAGAAAGTCTGGGTTCACTCCAGGGTATAATATGCTTGGTGTATAAATTTAAATTGGGTGAACCTGTCTCTCGTGGAAACATGAGGGGAAGGTATTGCTGAACACCCTCCTCCCAGTCATCGTCAGCGAGTGCCGGCACGTCTGTCTGCCACTTGGAGAACAATCGGGTCACCCTGGAAGTGTCTAGCCCAACAAAGTCGGAGTAGAGAGCCGATAGTGGCTTAATATCCTCCTCCAGACTCAGCATGTGTTCAACCCTATTAGTCGCTAGGATAATAGGAAGGGGGAACTGAGCTCGGTGGGCATGGCGGAGTTACAGGTAGCGAAAAAACATATGGTTAGCCACTCCGTGATTTCTCTTCAGAGCGTCAAATGTGCACAAGCCAGTCGGCAAGGTAATGTCAGCCAGTGTTTTGATACCATTTCAGGCCCATATCATTGGGTCCGGGATGGCCCGAAAGTGTGGCAGTCTTGGGTTCCCCCAAAGAGGAGTCTGCGGTTGCTCGACTTTAGCCCTTACAGTCTACACCCTTAATGTGTGGGTTAGATTTGGGGCCCCTATGTATCAGGTTTCTGAATTCAAGGTAGGAGCTAAGCAACACTGCCTCCAGTGTAGCCGCAGGGTTGGCCGGCTCCTCCGACAGCCACCATCTGACCGTCACAAGGACCGCCGCCCAGTAGTATTTGACAAAGCATGGCATTGCCAGGCCTCCCAGAGTGACTGGCAGGTGTAAAGTAGTTTTGGCTATTCTGGGGGTTCCACCATTCCATATAAAGGAGAGAAGTAAACTATCTCGTTTTTCAAAGAAGGTGTGCGGAATTGGGACCGGGGTTTGTCTGAAAAGATAAACAAATTTGGGAAGTACAGACATTTTGATCAGGTTAACTCTACCTACCGGTGTGAGGCGCATCTCTGAGCTATGAGGGACATCACCAGGGTTAGCTTGAGAGGGACAAATTGTGAGATGTCCCTGTGTATAACAACACCTAGGTATTTATATTGTGAGACCCTTTGCAGGGAAGTGTCAGTTGGCAGCCTATCATCCGAGGAGTGCAGTGCAAAGAGGACCGATTTTCCCCAATTAATACGTATGCCTGAGTATTTCCCGAAAACTTCGATAAGTAGGGCCTCCCTCAGTGAGGTTGTGACGTTGCTAAGGTACAAAAGGGTATCGTCAGCATATAGGGAGATTTTTTCTTCTACAGGGCCTATTGAAATGCCGCGGACCATCGGTGAGGAGCGTAGTAGGATCGCCATTGGTTCCATTGCCAACGCAAAAAGGGCCAGGGAGAGCGGGCTCTGCCTAGTGCCCCTATGAAGACCAAAGGTGGGTGAGAGGACCGAACCAGTGCGTACCCTCGCTTGTCGGGATGTGTACAGGGCCTGCACTCAGGAAATAAGTTTAGGGCCAAAGCCAAAACGTAGCAGGACCTCCCATGGGTACACCCACTCCACAGAGTTGAATGCTTTTTCAGCATCCAGGGAGGCCACTGTGTCAGATTGGGCAAGGTGATCCCCAGAACCCAGAACTGTGTACAACCTCCGCAGATTGATATCTGTACCCTTGCCCAGCATGAACCCGATTTGATCTTCATGCACCAAGATTTGGATGACTTGATTCAGTCGCATAGCCAAGATCTTAGTAAGAATCTTGGCATCAGCATTGAGCAGGCAAATAGGATGGTAGGAAGCACACAGCTCAGGGTCTTTGCCTGGTTTTGGTATAATCACTATGACCGCATCTGCCATAGAAACCGTGAGAGTCTTGTCTTTTAGGGACTTGACTATCATCTCGTGTAATTTGGGCGTCAGCTGTTCACTATATTGTTTGTAAAATTCCAGTGGAATACCATCTACCCCCGGGGTCTTCCCTGCCTGCAGGTCACCTAGAGCCTGTTGAATTTCCTCTATTGTTATGGTGCTGTCAAGATGTTCTCGTGCAGTGGCGGTGAGGTTGGGAAAGGTAATCCAGTCAAGAAAGGAGGTCGGTTCTTCTTTTAAATACCCTACCCTAGATGAGTATAATTCGCCATAGTAGGAGGCAAATCGGGCATTGAAGGCCGTGGGGTCCGCTATAATTACCCCTTCGTCATCCCGTATACGGGCAATAGAGGATTCTGTGTTGCACGGTGATCCCTGATGGAGTCTTCGGATTCACCTACACGTCATTCGGCCTCCCCCAATCTGTCCCGAACCTTGTCCATGTCCCGGCGCATCAGGCCAAAGTCTGTCTGCAGCAGGTCTATTTTGGCCGTCAGGGCAGTCTTGCAGCCCGAGATCGCCTGCATGAGAGCCTGGAAGCGGTCCTCCTCCACTGTGGCCGGCTCTGTTGGCAGGGTCTGCGTCGCCATGTGCACGCTGGCATGAAGGGCTCTCTGCTTCTGTATCAGAGTGGCCTTGGGTGCGGCGTTATTCTTCCATCCGGAGCCAGACTTGCCCCTTCTCATGCCCGGTGATTCCCAGGAGTCTGTGGCTGGTATTAGCGGGTGTTTGTCCCATTTTTTCCAGATAAAATAAGCCAGTAGGAGCGGAGCTCTGGTCACACACATCGGCTTAGGCCGCCAGCTTGACCACGCCCCTCTGTGGAGAACTTTAAAGCAGGATTAGTTTATAAAAAAAAATATCCCACGCTTTGAACATCTCACGGAGCACTGTTCAATCCATCATCCGAAAATGGAAAGAGTATGGCACAATTGCAAACCTACCAAGACATGGCCGTCCACTGAAACTGGCAGGCCAGGCAAGGAGAGCATAAATCAGAGAAGCAGCCAAGAGGCCCATGGTAACTCTGGAGAAGCTGCAGAGATCCACAGAAGAAAGCCATTGTTGAAAGAAAGCAGAAAAAAGTCCAGTTTGCAGTTTGCGAGAAGCCATGTGGGAGACACCGCAAACATGTGGAAGAAGGTGCTCTGGTCAAATGAGACCAAAATTGAACTTTTTGGCCTAAAAGCAAAACGCTATGTGTGGCAGAAAAAACTAACACTGCATATCACCCTGTACAAACCATCCCCACCATGAAACATGGTGGTGGCAGCATCATGTTATGGGGATGCTTTTCTTCAGCAGGGACCAGAAGCTGGTCAGAGTTGATAGGAAGATGGATGGAGCCAATTACAAGGCAATCTTAGAAGAAAACCTGTTAGAGTCTGCAAAAGACATCCCACTACTGCAGAGTCATCAGAAAACTTATGAAGATGACAAGACTCTGTCTGGTAGCAGTGGTATAGACAGTAAAGGGAAATAGAGAGAGAACTGTCCCCTGTGGAACCACAATAATGGTGATCACCCTATCCGACACACAGTCTTGCAAATGCACATACTGCGGTCTTCCTGTCAGGTAGTCTACAATACATGACACAAGGGAAACATCAATCTGTATTGCTGCTAGCTTCTCGCCCAAAAGATTCGACTTGATAGCTTACTCAGTAAATAAACCAAACTTCCTTTTTAAAATGTATTTTTTATTACAAATGGAATAACAAGGACTGTAAATGTTAAAGTGGTAGTAAACCGCAGCTTAAAAAAAAAAAAAAATCCCCTGCAAGGCAATGTCCTAATGTGCTAGTATACATCGCATACTAGCACAATATGAGAGACTTACCTTAAAATGAAGCCCTCCAGAGGCATGCTGTCACCGCTGATAGGGCTTCCATTTTCCCCCAGTCTTCATTCCTACATGAGTGGCCGGGGCCGTGATAAAATCACTCCCACGCATGAACTGCGGCAAGCAGCGCTGAAGGTCTGGCATGGTATGCTGGACCTTTGGGGGGCATGCGTTGGTGATGTCACTGGCTGCATGCAGTGTGAAAATCTCCTAAAACACTGTAAGTTTAAGAGACATTCACTGTACCTACAGGTAAGCCTTATTATAGGCTTACCTGTAGGTACAACTTTAACAACTGAGTTTACTACCACTTTAAAGTGATTGTAAATCCTTTACTACCACTTTAATCTACAGGTAAGCCTATGATAAGGCTTAGCTGTAGGTACTGGAAATATCTCCTAAACCTACACGGTTTAGGAAATATTTACCATCTACTCTTGCGCCAACGTCATCAGTGGGAGTGAAGTCTCACGGCTCCAGTTAGTCACAGAGCCGGAGTCCACGGCCCCGGTTAGTCACAGAGCCAGAGTCCACGGCCCCGGAAGGAAGAGGGGTGAAGATGGATGCGGCCACCAGCGGGGACATTGTGGGCTTCGTTTGCAGGTAAGTGCAACATAGTGGGCTAGTATGCGATGCATACTAGCCCATTATGCTTTTACTTTGCAGGGGAAATAGGTTTTAGGATTTACTTTTAGAATTTACTTCCTCTTTAAGAACATTTCAACTAAACATGAGAACAGGTAACCACCCCCCTTTAAACGCTTTAGAAGCATACACCCCCCTTTAAACGCTTTAGAAGCATACGTTGCTCTTTCAAGAGTTTGATCAATTTTCTCATGATTTTCAGGTGTCGTTTTATCTATAAATTAAGGTATTGTGTGTTTTTGGGAGGCCGTGGTTTGCAACATTTCCTTGAAGATGCTGCTGGTGAAGAAACACTTTGTGATAATCCAAAAGCACAAATGGGTGGGACGGGTGATCTGTCTATCAAAGTGCCTGGACAAGGGGGAGGAGCTGTATATGACAGAGCGCGGCGGGGAACACACAGCTATTGAAACTAAAGCTTCCCAGCGCTCTGATCAACCAGGCAGCGGCTCTCCTCTCCCTTCCCCTACGATTGCTTTGACAAACCCAGGCTGCCGGCGGTGCTTTTCCCCCCGCCCCCAGGCAGCCTCTTTTTTGAGGGCTGTGAATGTAGCTTGGCTGGGGTCGCTGGGCAGGTGGGGCCCCCAGGCAAGTGGGGCCCCAGGCCCAGGGAAACTGCCCAGCGTGCCCATGCGAAAAGGCGGCCCTGAGTATACCTGTGTCCCCAGTGTTTAGTAAGAAGTATATTGAAAACTGTCACCCATTCACTGGGTTCCAAGCATGGAATAGGGTGTATAGAGAGGAGAAAGGCCAGAAAGGAAAGGAGAAAAGAAAGGGAGAGGACACAGGGGCAACACTCAACACAAACCAATGGAAGTAAAGGCAGGGGCACATTTTTTAGTCTGGAGGGTTCCCCAGGTCTACAAGGACCCAAGAACTAACTTCAAGATAAGCTGGTGTCCTTATTACAGGTTAGAATACTATACCTATTCTTGGAAGAAACAAATGTAAAGAGTAACAAATGTTACAGATGATTAATATGATGAACACAAAATGGGGGAAATCTCAGAACACTCCAGGAACACACAATAATGTGGTAGATACAGACTGCCTGCTATAGTGTTGGCTGGTGTCTATTTCCAGGGCTTTGTGGGAAATAATAAGTACAGTGGGGACAGAAAGTATTCAGACCCTCTTAAATTTTTTACTCTTTGTTATATTGCAGCCATTTGCTAAAATCGTTTGTGATATTTCAGTGTTCCTTTTTTAATAAATCTGCAAAAATGTCAACAATTCTGTGTTTTTCTGTCAATATGGGGTGCTGTGTGTACATTAATGAGGAAAAAATGAACTTAAATGATTTTAGCAAACGGCTGCAATATAACAAAGAGTGAAAAATTTAAGGGGGTCTGAATACTTTCCGTCCCCACTGTATATTCCATAACACCAACTGTTTTATGGTAGCTGCCAGGATACCAGCTTTAACAGAAAACATAGATTGTATGGTTTCTTTTTTGCATCAAACCAATCAATGAAAAATTAAAAAGTGACAATTTCTCTTTAAAGAAAACCTGCCACAAAGCAAAAATAACTGTTTGGGAAGATTCTCAACCACCCTGTCACTTAGGCTCTGTTTCCACTACTGCGAGTTGTTGTGCGACTTGACATGTGAAGTCGCATGACAAGTCAAAACCCATGTATTTCAATGGTCCCCATGCTAATTGGTGCGACTTAAGTCGCAGCGACTCCAAAAAAGGTTTTTGCACTACTTTGTTCCAACTTGGGTGCAACTTGTTCTCACATGGTTCTCACCGGTCGCATGACATTGCATCAAAAATCACATTGTAAAGTTGCACTGTAAATCGTGCAACTTTGGGGTCGCAATAGTGGAAACCTAGCCTAAAAGTTGAATTAATACTGTCACTGTTTCGGCAGTGGCAGCACCCATATTGCAATCAGAACATTTTTTAGCAGATAAATACATGATTTTTTAAACCCAATGTTACAGTAGTCTTTTCTGAAATTACAACAAAATCTCATGATAAATCTCGGGTGAAAGCTACCCTGATGACTTTATGTATCTGGGAAAGGTCGCTTCTCTCCAGCAATAAGGTTAACTGGGTTTTAATCATGTGCTAAATTGCATGCTAATGACCTCATTGCAGCTACAGTGAAATACATTCTTGGTTCATCAAGGTCTATTAAGGTCTATTCTGGGAAGAGCTGTAGCAACATGTACGGTAAGCTCAATCATACCTGTTCTGAGTCACAGCCAGGGCATAAAGGTACAAAACTGCAGGGCAGCAAAAGCATCTTCAAAGTTCACCAGAATGACAAAAAAAAAGTTGAATTACCCAAGGAAACATTCATTTTGTTCATTTTGTTTCAAATATTAAACTCAGTTTAATTAATAAAGCCTAAGATTAGTCAAAACTAAAAAAATAAATTAGCACAAGGGACAATGCTTACTATTAAACTGATGTGTCCATTGTGCTGCTAGCTTCGGCATTAATTAAAATCTTTCTTCATCAATTTCCCCTACCCCTGCCTCTGTAATCTTCAGGTGCAGTAGGGGGTTAAAAGGGCCGATGGACTTGTGACAGCCGCTCATCAAGTGTGCCCAACTATGCCTGCCTTTACCACCCACCTCCTACATTCACAGAAGCTGTACTATAGCTTACCTCTACCGGGTTAGCCCCCCCACCCCATATCAAAATGTTTTTAAAAAATCTTATGCAGTTTGTTAGATCTTTGTTAGATCAGGTTGGATCAACCGCTGTTTACGTTAGATCTCACACAGAAGAAGCAATATTAACAGTTATTTGCTGGGGGGGCTAACCCGTCATCAGCCCCCCTTATCAAAAAATTGACCAAACAGTTAGCTATTTTGGAAGCTATTTGTTAGATCCGGTAAGATCAAGTGGTTTTAACATTAGATCTCACATAATTACAGACTTATTAAGTGATTAATGAGGGGGGCTGGCCCCCCCTTATCATATTTTCTGGCCAAAAATCATTCAGGCTATTAGATATTCATTAGATCCGGTAAGATCAAGTGGTTTTAACGTTAGAGCTCACATAATTTCAGAGATATTCCACAAAAAATCAGAGATATTAGGTGGTACATAAGGACGGGTTAGCCCCCCACATGCAATTTTCTGGCCAAAAATCATTCAGGCTAATAGATATTCGTTAGATCCGGTAAGATCAAGTGGTTTTAACGTTAGATCTCACGTAATTTCAGAGATATTTCACATAAAAATAGAGATATTAGGTGGTACATAAGGACAGGTTTGCCCCCCCTTATCAAATTTTCTGGCCAAAAATCATTCAGGCAAATAGATATTTGTTAGATCCGGCAAGATCAAGTGGTTTCAACTTTAGATCTCACATAATTTCAGAGATATTCCATATAAAAATAGAGATATTAGGTAGTATAGAAGGCACATCCATCTTCAACCATCTCTGGATGGTCTCTGGAACCTTCTTTGGATGGTTCTTCAGTGGGTGCCTGTAGTCTCTCTTCACACCTCCGTTCACCTCCCTGCCTCATGGTGATCTCTCCTCAGACCAACAAGCTTAAGGCTTTAGCTAGCCCAACCTTCTTGCAAAGCAGGCTGGGCTTGGTAGTTCCACCCCCTGTAGAAATCTATGGGGCTGTATTGTGGTGAGACTTCAAGTCCCGTGGTCCTCTGCTGCTGCTTGATTGGCTCCCTCTCCCTGCCAATAAGGACACAGGAAGAGGAGAGGGAGGGGGAGAAATCCCCCACAGGTACTGACAGGCGTGCTCTCCCTCAGTGAGTGCCTGTGTCAGTGTCTATTCAGTCCGGTGGTCGCTGGCAGGAATGGCGGGAGGTGCGGGACCACGGGTGATAGAGTAGCCCCCGCTACACACTCCCCCCACCAAAGAACCTTTGATCCGCCAAAGGAGGTAAAGAGTCAATTAGCATAGGAGGGGAGGTTGTCCTGCCTACAGGCCACCTTAACTGGAATGACCCAGCTAGATATGCCAGGGGGTGAGTGTCAGAAACCAAGAAATCAGGCCGAGACAGAAGTACAATCACACTTGTTTAATAATAAAGGTAAAAAGAACAAACGTAGTCAAAACATAGCCAAAGTTCAGTAACCGGAACGGATAGTCAGCCAAGCCAGAAGTCAGGGATCAATGTGGTGGAACAGCAAGCAGGATCTGGAGCCAGAAGGGATGTCAGCAAAGCAAGTCTTGAACAGGATCACAGAAGATTGTTTCTGTGATGTTGACCAAGGCGAAGGCAGAAATCCTCTGGACTGGAGGGATTAAAGTAGGCAGGACAGACGAGCAGGATATCATCAACAGCTGAGTAACTGTGGAGAGATAGTAGCTGGCAATTAGCCGACAGCTGAGCAGCCAGCTCAGAGAAGGAAGGGCTGAGCCCAGCCCTGACAGTGAGTTGGGATTGTCCACCACCAAATCTGCGGTGGAAGGGTTAGTTACTTCAAGAGTCCTTTTTGCAATGAGCATGACCTCCTCAGAGCTTTCACCCAAAGTATCATATGTTAGTCTTTTGGGCGGGTGAATAACCCTTCGCTCTCGCTGTTCTTTAGGTTCTGGGGTTACAGGCACACTGGTCTCTTCTTCCTCCTGCATATCAGCTTTAGCTTCCTCAATGAAGGATGGAAAGTCTTAGGCTGGCCATACACTATACAATTTTCTTGTTCAACTTTCTTTTAGATTTACCAAAACCACATAATATGAGGTCAAACCTAAACCCTTTCAATTTGTATGTAGTCAAGCAGGCCCTTGCACTACATAGTTGAAGGTAAATCTAAAGGAAATTGAATAAGAAAATTGTATCGTGTATGGCCAGCTTTACGGGTCTGTTGTCAGCAGGGAAGATTAAGGGTCTTCCAACTCTTCAAAAGGTAGACTTTGAGGCACAAACTCAGGAGCTTCTGGCCTAAGAGTCACCTCAGTCACCTTGGGAGGAGAAGAAAGGGGGGGTGGCTGGCCCTGGCATTTGAGATGGCCACAGACAATCTTTCTCTTCATCCTCGCTGTTTTCATCTTCAGCAAAGGGTACAGAGTGAGATCTATTCACTGGCCGGGATCTTTGAGAGGCCGTGGGTGTGGACTGTAAATCTGGCTGTGATGGCACATGAACTGCTTCTGACAGAGGCAACAGATGATTGTGATGCCAAGTCTTCAGCAGGCCTGTGCTTCCCTCTGGCCGGATTTGATATACTGGGTGTCCTGGCAGATGCTTGCATACGAAATAGGGCTGCAACTTTCAGAGGTTAGCCAATTTGTGCTTTCCAGGGACACCCACGTTTCTCAGCAGTACCTTGTCATCCGGCTATAGGTCCTGCACTCACACCCTGAGGTCAAAGTTTGTTTTGTTTCTCTGTCCTCGGGCATATGAGGCACCTTGAGCCTTATCATAGGCTGTTTTCAGGTGATTTACATACCCTCTGTGGGAAGTTGCTGAGGTATGGTCGAGGGATGTGCCGAAGGCTAAGTTTACTGGCAGCCGGGCCTATAGTCCGAACATCAAACTATAGGGAGAGTAACCTGTGGCATCATTGGCGGTTATAAGCATGCACAATAGACACTATATGCTTGCTCCAGTGCTGTTTTTGTTCTGCATTTAGAGTTCCAAGCATATCCAGGAGGGTTCGGTTGAATCTCTCTTGTTAAGGATCTCCTTGAGGATGATACAGGGTGGATTTAGACGTCCTGATGCCCAACAGGTCTAAAAATCTCTTGATGAGACTACTCTTGAAATCTCTCCCTTAATCAGAGTGGATGCGTTTGGACAGACCATAGTGGACAGACCATAGTGCACAAAGAATTAGTGCACCATGGATGCTTGTTGGTCCCTCGTGGAAAATGCCTGGGCATACCGAGTGAAATGGTCAGTCACTACCAGGATATTTCCCTGCCCGCTCAGATCAGGCTCCAAGCACAGAATGTCAATGGACACCAGCTCCATGGGTCCCTAACTCTGAAGATGGTCCACTGGGGCAACTCAGTGAGGCAAAGTCTTCCTTTGGATACATCTGAAGCAGGAGTGGCAATAGTCCTCAACTTCAGCCTGCATGCAGGGCCAGTAGCACCAGTCCCTCACCAGGTGAAAAGTCCTCTTGGGCCCTAGGTGGCCATGGTTGTCGTATAGGGCAGTTAATACTGTGTCCGTATGTTTTTCAGGTAGGAATAGCTGCCATTTTTCTTCAGAATCGTCAGAGGGGCCCCTTCGGTAGACCAACCCTCTGTGCACCTGAAACCGATCCCACTCTCGGTGCAGCAGATGGGTTTCTTTTGGGGAGTCAGTGAGGAGCAAGTCAAGGCGTTGGCTCTCCAAGGCCCTGAATGCCAAGCTACAGGGAGGGTCCTCCAACTGGTCCCGACCTTCATCCCCGACCTGGGCGACATTGCAATAACATCTGGGGACACCAGCGGCTGACACTCCAACCTTTTCGGCCCTGGATCCTACTCCAGGTTGATGTTCTGCTCCTCGACATAGGGCTCGTACCCCTTCAGGTGTCAGCTGGGCCTATTCTTCTGGAGGGTCTCTGGAACAATAGGGCCTTCTTGACAAAGCATCCGCATCTTGTTTCCCAACCCCGGTCGATACTTCAGGCTGAAAATAAACCCTGATAGAGCAGCCAACCATCTGTGACACATGGCGTCCAACTTGGTGGTAGTGAGGATGTAGGTGAGAGCATTGTTGTCGGTCTTGATCACGAACTCCGCTCCATACAGGTGCAGTGGGGCAAAAAAGTATTTAGTCAGCCACCAATTGTGCAAGTTCTCCCACTTAAAAAGATGAGAGAGGCCTGTAAATGTCATCATAGGTATACCTCAACTATGAGAGACAAAATGTGGAAACAAATCCAGACAATCACATTGTCTGATTTTTGAAAGAATTTATTAGCAAATTATGGTGGAAAATAAGTATTTGGTCACCTACAAACAAGCAAGATTTCTGGCTCTCACAGACCTGTATCTTCTTCTTTAAGAGGCTCCTCTGTCGTCCACTCATTACCTGTATTAATGGCACCTGTTTGAACTTGTTATCAGTTATCAGTATAAAAGACACCTGTCCACAACCTCAAACAGTCACACTCCAAACTCCACTATAGTGAAGACCAAAGAGCTGTCGAAGGACACCAGAAACAAAATTGTAGATCTGCACCAGGCTGGGAAGACTGAATCTGCAATAGGCAAGCAGCTTGGTGTGAAGAAATCAACTGTGGGAGCAAAAATTAGAAAATGGAAGACATACAAGACCACTGACAATGTCCCTCGATCTGGGGTTTCACGCAAGATCTCACCCCGTGGGGTCAAAATGATCACAAGAATGGTGAGCAAAAATCCCAGGACCACACGGGGGGACCTAGTGAATGACCTGCAGAGAGCTGGGACCAACGCAACAAAGGCTACCATCAATAACACACTACGCCGCCAGGGACTAAGATCCTGCAGTGCCAGACGTGTTCCCCTGCTTAAGCCAGTACATGTCCGGGCTAGGGCTGGGAGATTTTCTTTTAAAAAAATCTTCGATTCTCTTAAAAAAAACTGATTCACGATTCGAATCGAGTTTTTTTTTCTTTGGAAACCGTGCCGGTCCTGAGGCGCTGCGGGCATGAGCTTTTAGGCGAGGCCGCGGCTTCGGCCTAGTCTGCGGCGTCCGGCCAAAGCCCCAGACTAGGCCGGAGCCGCGGCCTCGCCTAAAAGCTCATGCCCGCAGCGCCTCAGGACCGGCGCGGTGAAAAAAAAAAATCTAAAAAAATTGATTTGTTTAAATTTTGAATCGATTTGACCTCTCAACTCGATTCAAGATTTAAATCGATTTTTTCCCCAGCCCTAGTCCGGGCCCATCTGAGGTTTGCTAGAGAGCATTTGGATGATCCAGAGAAAGATTGGGAGAATGTCATATGGTCAGATGAAACCAAAGTAGAACTGTTTGGTAGAAACACAACTCGTCGTGTTTGGAGGAGAGAGAATGCTGAGTTGCAACCAAAGAACACCATACCTACTGTGAAGCATGGGGGTGGCGACATCATGCTTTGGGGCTGTTTCTCTGCAAAGGGAACAGGACGACTGATCCGTGTACATGAAAGAATGAATGGGGCCATGTATTGTGAGATTTTGAGTGCAAATCTCCTCCCATCAGCAAGGGCATTGAAGATGAAACATGGCTGGGTCTTTCAGCATGACAATGATCCCAAACACACCACCCGGGCAACGAAGGAGTGGCTTCGCAAGAAGCATTTCAAGGTCCTGGAGTGGCCTAGCCAGTCTCCAGATCTCAACCCCATAGAAAACCTTTGGAGGGAGTTAAAAGTCTGTGTTGCCCAGCGACGGCCCCAAAACATCACTGCTCTAGAGGAGATCTGCATGGAGGAATGGGCCAACATACCAGCAACAGTGTGTGACAGCCCCAAAACATTACTGCTCTAGAGGAGATCTGCATGGAGAAATGGGCCAACATACCAGCAACAGTGTGTGACAACCTTGTGAAGACTTAAAGAAAACGTTTGACCTCTGTCATTGCCAACAAAGGATATATAACAAAGTATTGAGATGAACTTTTGATGTTGACAAAATACTTATTTTTCACCATAATTTGCAAATAAATTCTTTCAAAAATCAGACAATGTGATTATCTGGATTTGTTTCCACATTTTGTCTCTCATAGTAGAGGTATACCTATAATGACAATTACAGGCCTCGCTCATCTTTTTAAGTGGGAGAACTTGCACAATTGGTGGCTGACTAAATACTTTTTTGCCCCACTGTAATCCTTCAGCTTATCCACCACCGCCCACTTCAAGGCCAGAAACTCAAGTTTGTGCATGGTATAGTTCTTCTCGACGGGGGCCAAGTTCCGGCTCACGAAGGCAACAGGCCGTAGATGGCAGTCATGCTCTTGATATAGCACCCCACCTAACCCATCTTGACTGGCGCCAAAGTGTAGCTCGTATGGCTTGGTTGGATCTGCATAGGCCATGACTGGAGTGGTTGTTAGGCTTCACTTCAGCTGCCTAAAACCTCTTCACACTTCGGAGTCCATTGTTCCTGAATGGACTCTCTGGGTTTTCTGGGCCCTCCAGCTGGTCTGACAGGCTTCGCCAGATCAGGGTCAGCGTCTTAGCGAATCCCTTGACAAATCTTCTGTATTAAGAGCAGAATCCCAGAAATGACCTAAGCTCAGTCACGTTGGTAGGCCTTGGCCAGGAGGTGACAGCTTCCAGCTTCTGGAGGTCGGTGGCCACTTCATCAGCAGACACAATGTGACCAAGGTAGTTGACCGAGGGTTGATAAAACTGGCACTTTTACAGAGACAGCTTCAACCCCTTCATCATGGAGTCTCTTCAGGACCTTCTGCAGACGCTCTTCGTGCTCTTCCAGGGTCTTTCTGAAAACTATGATGTTGTCTAAGTACACCAAAACCCGATCAGTTTCATATCACCCACTGTCTTCTCCATTAGCCTTTGGAAGGTGACTGGGGCACCAGACAGGCCTTGATGCATACGTTCAAATCCAAAGATCCCCTCCAGGGTAATGAAAATGGTCTTCTCCTGATCCTCAGGGTGCATGGGGATTTGGTAATACCCACTCTTCAAATCAAGCATGCTGAACCACTTCGCTCCTGACAGGCTCTGCAAAGCATCGTCTATCCTTGGGGTGGAATATTGGTTGGGAATGGTCCTTTGGTTCAGTGTCCGGTAGTCAATACCCAGCCTCAGTGACCCATTCTTCTTCTGTACCACCACTATTGGGGAAGTGTATAGACTCTGGGACTCTCGGATGATACCTGCCCTCTTCAACTCTGCCAGTTGTTCATGCAGATCCTCCAAGTCCCCTAAAGGAATCCATCAAACTCTTTCCTTGAACGGCTTATGCACTCGAAGAGATGGATACGGTATTGGGCACTTTTTGCACACCCCATATGAAATTCACTCTTGGAGAATGCAGCCTGCCATCTCAGGAGCTGAGTCTTGGCCCTTTCTTTACATTCAGGCAAAAGGGGAGTATTCTTTGGATAGAGCTCCTCCACAGAGATCCCATCCTTTGCTCCCCCTACCAAATCAGACGGCGGGACTGAGGTGGCCAGATTCACTTGTCCCAGCAACAGTTGAGTCGGCATCTTCACTGGCGAGGCTGTTATGTTGCGGACACTAACCAAGATCTTCCCGTGACTTCTTTGCAACCCTTTGGTTGAAACCACCTCAGGAATTATTTCCACACCCATGTCTTCTCTCTGTCCATCTGATTGAAGGACAATGAAAGGGCATGGTTGCTTCCAATTTAGCTTGTCAGATGCTCGTAAATAGGCCACTTTACCAGGCTGTAACACCTTCTCACACTGGTCCAAGCGCCAGATCCTTCCCTTATGTTTTTGTACCAGGTGCTGGTAGGCTTGTCTCAGCATGGGGTGCACACTTGTAGCTGAAGTGCCCGGCTCCAGAACATCAGGTGTCAACAGCCTTCTGACAAGATCAGTATTGGTCCCTATGATGAGAGAACTCTTACTGGCCCCTGGTGGGCGAGGACAGACCACTAGCTGAGTTTTTCAAAAGTCTCGGCTTTACCAGCCATGGAGGGATCGAAGGTCAGCTTGACCGGTAGATAGCCATCATAGGGGAAGTTCTGAGTCACAATGCCCCATATCTGCAGCTCTTCCAATTTCTGCAAAGGCAGGTGCTTGAGGTGCCTGTCATAGAAGTCTCTGTAGAGAAGGGTCACTTAAGCTTCAGTATCCAGAAGGGCCTTGGTGTAGACTCCCTTTACTTGGATGGGAACAACAGGAGAAGGTCCCACCAGCTTGTCAGGTAACAAGGAGGAAGTGGTGCCCCTGGCCTGTTCGGTGGTTTGTATCTGCGCTCCTCTCTGTGGAGATTCTTTTTTTTTTCCATATTTACCCCCTCCCGTCTCCCACACCCTGTCCATTGATTTTAGTATCATTCTAGTTTATATTGCTTTTCACTTTTTTCACTCCTTACCCCGTACTATTGTTGGGTTATTGTCTCTACGTATGTCCACGTCTTTTTAAACAAGTTTCCCATTTATCCTTTTGCTCACTCCTCGCCACTTCTTCCCTATCTGGGTCACAACTCCAGGTTATAAATATCATTTACACCAATTATCCAGTCTCGTATTTTTGAACTTTCAGGTTCCTGCCTTTTTTTGGGTATAAGGCTTTTTGCCACGTTAATCAAGGTGTGGATTACTGATGCTCTATACTGCTTTACAGAGCCCTTTACCCCATGTAACAAACAAATCCAGGGATCTTTCGGGATTTCGTTGTTAGTAAATTCCTCGATTAATTGTAAAACCTCTTTCCAGAATAGTTTAATGATGGGACAGTCCCACCATAAGTCAGTGCTGGCAATCAGTGCCGCCTATCAGTGTTGCCCATCACTGCTGTCGATCAATGCCCATCAGTGTTGCCCATCAGTGCCACCCATCATTGCCCATCAATACCGACTATCCATGCTGCCTATCTGAGCTGCCTATCCATGCCGCCTATCAGTGCCCACCAGTGCCGCCTATCAGTGCTCATCAGTGCCACCTATCAGTGCCCATAAATGCGGCATATTAGTGCCTCAACAGTGCCACCTCATCAGTGCCCATAGGTGCCGCCTCATCAGCGCACTTCATTTAAGGAGAAAAATTACTTAGTTACAAAATTTACTGCTGGGTTTATGTTTTACAAAAAAAATGTGCCCTAGATGTCCAAGGGAGATTTGGACTGTCACGGTACCCAAATATATATGATAAGACATGAATAAAAATTACAATCTATTATATAGTTACAAAAGGTACTAATTACAACAAAAACAGCATAGTAATTGTTGCACAAAATACATAGAAACAGTAACATTTAAAATACCCCCACGGATGTGTAGAGGCATGCTGATGTGGGTATAGACGTTGACCTCAACAGTTTCGCGGCCAATGCCGCTTCCTCAGGAGGCGTCCAACCATAACATCTATAAAACATATAATAAGAATTACAGTAACACAGAATTGTAGAATCCAAGGCATGATAATATTGTAGTATTTAACCAAGAAATCACATGAATCACCAATGAATGACCAAAAGGGCAACAGACGGAATTTTGAGACACCCACAAAACACGGGGGCGGACACGGGGGGCTATTGGGACGGACTACAAATAAACAAAGATTGAGATATAATTAGTATAGCATGGGTCTGGACATCAGACTAGTGTACTAGGATATGAAAATGTCTTATCGTATATATTTGGGTACCGTGACAGTCCAAATCCCCCTTGGAGATCTAGGGCAAATTTTGGAGTAGCCCTTCCAATTTCTCCTCCCTCTCTCTACTATAGCAATATAGGATGATGGTACCCCTCAATGATTCATTCTGTTAATACTCTGTGGCAATACATCCTTACATTTGATGGCTGCTATGCTCATGTAACACTTACTGTAAATTACTGTAAGTGCTGAACATCCAGCACTGAGACTTGTACTACTCTGATCATAGCAGATTGCTGGCTGTATACCTCTATTCAGAAAAAGCCTTGTATTCTTTTCACTGATTTCACAAGAGACTAATGAAAAGAGCGAAAAGAATATAAGGATTTTTCTGAATGGAAAACGTGTACAACAAGCAACTTCAATAGTACAATAATCACTGTACTACTACCGGAGCTACAGGTCTCAGTACCGAATGTTTGGCTTTTTTATCACGGTTAAGTGATAGTTTACATTTTTTATTTGAGATGTGCAAAGAGAGATTAAACACTCATAGGTATAACATTTAATTAAGTAATGACAGATACAGATAAAGATAACAAATGTAATAATATTAGAAAATGTAACAAGAATACTTAGCTATAGATGCTTTTTCCCCCAAGAGTTCTGCCCAGTTATATTGCTGCTGGGCACATATGATCAAAAACAGGAGCATGCTTTTAAGCATCCCTGAGACAAGACTGATAATTTTTAAGTGCAAGTCCACCTAACACTAAAATCCCTGTATTTATAGACATCCACGATCTAACACTAACCTATCTAACTGTCTGGAGATTTAGTAGACCAGACTGTGTGGACTGCACAGAGGAAACCAGAAGCGCATGTAAGTGAAAAAATAATGGTGTTTATTAAATAGGTGACAATTAAGAGAAATATAAACAGTGCAAAAACCAACCACAGATCCACAAACAACAAATATATACAAAGTAAATGGAGATACCGGAATCATAAACAAAGCCAGGCCGAGGTCATACACAGGGAGGTTAGCAGATGGGTAAGGACGTGAAACCAACAGGACAGGGAGAGGATGGATGGATAGGCTGCAGGGCAGGAATCAAAGGCAATCAGGAGGGACGAGTACAGGATGGGCTAGGGATCGGATTAGATCAGGACAAAAACAGGTTCACGGTCAGGATACAGGCAACAGAGTCAGGACACAGGGAGAAAGATACCAAGGCAAGCATGTGAGGGCTTGCCGGGTATTTATAAGGCTGCAGTAATTGACTTCACGTTACACTTGAGTGCAGAGGGTGCTGTCTGCTTCACACTGCCGGAGTACACGCGCTGGTGGACACTGGTACTATGGCCCAAGGATGCAACAGTGCCACCAGCAGGTGAGTCCTCTTATTACAGGTCCTAGGTGTTGGAAGACAGGCTCCAAGTCGTGGAGCTGGGCAGCAGGCTCTGGGTCGTGGAGCTGGGCAGCAGGCTCCGGGTCGTCGAGCTGAGCAGCAGGCTCCGGGTCGTCGAGCTGGGCAGCAGGCTCTGGAGCATTAGGCCGAACAGCGAGCACCGTAAGGGCAGGCTGGATCACAGGCACCGGCTCAGCAGGCTGGGTAACGGGCCTCGGCCCAGTGGGCTGGGTAACAGGCCCCGGTTCAGCGAACTGGACAAGGCACTGGCTTAACGGACTCCGGTTTAGCAGACTGGGTAAAGGGCACCGGTTCAGCAGACTGGGCAAAGGGCACCGGTTCAGCAGACTGGGCAACGGGCACCGGTTCAGCAGACTGGGCAACGGGCACCGGTTCCGCAGACTGGGCAACGGGCACCGGTTCCGCAGACTGGGCAACGGGCACCAGTTCCGCAGACTGGGCAACGGGCACCGGTTCCACAGACTGGGCAAGGGGCACCGATTCAGCAGACTGGGCCACGGGCACCGGTTCAGCAGACTGGGCAACGGGCACCGGTTCCGCAGACTAGGCAAGGGGCACCGGTTCAGCAGACTGGGCAACGGGCACCAGTTCAGCAGACTGGGCAACGGGCACCGGTTCAGCAGACTGGGCAACGGGCACCGGTTCAGCAGACTGGGCAACGGGCACCGGTTCAGCAGACTGGGCAATGGGCACCAAAACTTCAGGCTGACACACGGGCACTGAAACTCCAGGCTGACACACGGGCACCAAAACCCCAGGCTGACACACGGGCACAGAAACTCCAGGCTGACACACGGGCACCGAAACTCCAGGCTGACACACGGGCACCGAAACTCCAGGCTGACACACGGGCACCGAAACTCCAGGCTGTCACACGGGCACCGAAACTCCAGGCTGACACACCAATATCAAGACATCCGGCTGGAAGGCAGGCAACGAGACACCAGGCTGGAAGGCAGGCAACGAGACATCAGGCTGGAAGGCAGGCAACGAGACATCAGGCTGAGAAGCGGGCACATCAGACGGGGAAGTGGAGACATCAAGCTGGAAGGCAGGCACCGAGACATCAGGCTGGAAGGCAAGCACCGAGACATCAGGCTGGAAGGCAGGCACATCAGACTGGAAAGCGGGCACATCAGAAGACGGGAAAGTGGGCACCAAGACTTCGGGCTGGAAGGCAGGCATCAGGACAGACTGGAAAGCGGGCACATCAGACTGGAAAGCAAGCACATCAGACTGGAAAGCGGGCACATCAGACTGAAAGGCAGGCACCGAGACATCTGGCTGGAAGGCAGGCACCGAGACATCAGGCTGGAAGGCAGGCACATCAGACTGGAAAGCGGGCACATCAGACTGGAAAGCAGGCACCGAGACTTCGGGCTGGAGGGCAGGTATCGAGACATCAGGCTGGAAGGCAGGCATTAGGACATCAGACTGGAAAGTGGGCACATCAGACTGGAAAGCGTGCACATCAGACTGGAAAGCGTGCACATCAGACTGGAAAGCGTGCACATCAGAATGGAAAGCGTGCACATCAGAATGGAAAGCGAGCACATCAGACTGGAAAGCGAGCACATCAGACTGGAAAGCGAGCACATCAGACTGGAAAGTGAGCACATCAGACTGGAAAGTGAGCACATCAGACTGGAAAGTGGAGACATCAAGCTGAAAGGCAGGCACTGAGACATCTGGCTGGAAGGCAGGCACCAAGATATCAGGCTGGAAGGCGGGTACATCAGACTGGAAAGCAGGCACCGAGACTTCGGGCTGGAGGGCAGGTATTGAGACATCAGGCTGGAAGGCAGGCATCGAGACATCAGGCTGGAAGGCAGGCACAACAGACTGGAAAGTAGGCACATCAGGCTGGAAAGTGGACACATCAGGCTGAAAAGTGGACACATCAGGCTGGAAAGCGGGCACATCAGGCTGGAAAGCGGGCACATCAGGCTGGAAAGCGGGCACATCAGGCTGGAAGGCAGGCATCGAGACATCAGCCTGAAAGGCGGGCACATCAGACTGGGAAGTGGGAGCATCAGGCTGGAAGGCAGGCACATCAGGCTGAAAGGCAGGCACCGAGACTTCGGGCTGGAAGGCAGGCATCAAGACATCAGACTGGAAAGCGGGCACATCAGACTGGAAAGCAGACACATCAGACTGGAAAGCGGACACATCAGGCTGGAAGGCGGGCACAATAGACTGGAAAGCAGGCACATCAGGCTGGAAAGTGGACACATCAGGCTGGAAAGCGGGCACATCAGGCTGGAAAGCGGGCACATCAGGCTCGAAGGCGGCACATCAGGCTGGAAGGCAGGCATCGAGACATCAGGCTGAAAGGCGGGCACATCAGACTGGAAAGCCGGAACATCAGACTGGGAAGCGGGAGCATCAGGCTGGAAGGCAGGCACATCAGGCTGAAAGGCAGGCACCGAGACTTCGGGCTGGAAGGCAGGCATCAAGACATCAGACTGGAAAGGGGGCACATCAGACTGGAAAGCAGGCACATCAGACTGGAAAGCGGACACATCAGACTGGAAAGCGGACACATCAGACTGGAAAGCGGACACATCAGACTGGAAAGCGGACACATCAGACTGGAAAGCGGACACATCAGACTGGAAAGCGGACACATCAGACTGGAAAGCGGACACATCAGACTGGAAAGCGGACACATCAGACTGGAAAGCGGACACATCAGACTGGAAAGCGGACACATCAGACTGGAAAGCGGACACATCAGGCTGGAAAGCGGACACATCAGACTGGAAAGTGGGCACATCAGGCTGGAAGGCAGGCACATCAGGCTGGAAGGCAGGCACATCAGGCTGGAAGGCAGGCACCGAGACTTCGGGCTGGAAGGCAGGCATCAAGACATCAGACTGGAAAGCGGACACATCTGACGAAGGTAGGCACATCAGGCTGGAAGGCAGGCACATCAGGCTGGAAGGCAGGCCCCGAGACTTCGGGCTGGAAGGCAGGCATCAAGACATCAGACTGGAAAGCGGACACATCAGACTGGAAAGCAGGCACATCAGACTGGAAAGCGGACACATCAGACTGGAAAGCGGACACATCAGACTGGAAAGCGGACACATCAGACTGGAAAGCGGACACATCAGACTGGAAAGCGGACACATCAGACTGGAAAGCGGACACATCAGACTGGAAAGCGGGCACATCAGGCTGGAAGGCAGGCACATCAGGCTGGAAGGCAGGCACATCAGGCTGGAAGGCAGGCACATCAGGCTGGAAGGCAGGCACCGATACTTCGGGCTGGAAGGCAGACATCAAGACATCAGATTGGAAAGTGAGCACATCAGACTTGAAGGCAGGCACATCAGGCTGGAAGGCAGGCACCGAGACTTCGGGCTGGAAGGCAGGCATCAAGACATCAGACTGGAAAGCGGACACATCTGACGAAGGTAGGCACATCAGGCTGGAAGGCAGGCACATCAGGCTGGAAGGCAGGCACCGAGACTTTGGGCTGGAAGGCAGGCATCAAGACATCAGATTGGAAAGCGAGCACATCAGACTGGAAGGTAGGTACATCAGACTGGATAGCAGGCACTGGGTTGGCAGGTTTAGGTGGGTCATCAAGTTCAACTGGCATGAACGCAGGCTGGAACAGGTTGGTTGGTGTGGAGGCAGGTTGGGTTACTGGCAGGATGGTGTGGGTCGGGAAGAACTTTCGTTTCTTTTTTGGTTTAGCCACTGCAGCTTTATACGTAGGTGCAGGGTCGTAAGAAAAGTATGTAGCTGGGCAAAAGGAAGACCAGGGAACAGTGGCTGGAGAAGGGTTCTGTGGGGTTGTTACAGGTGGAAGAGAAGAGGCAGGTGGATTAAAGGCAGGATAGGGTGCAACACTTGGAGACTGGGTAATAGTATTTGGTAGGGAGCTGAGTAAACTGGGCTGTAGCTGAGGTTGCCATAGGTAACGGGGAGATAGATTTTTGGGAAGGCAGGTGATTAATGGCAGGGCTGGAATGTTGAGGCTTAGCTAAGTGCAGGAGATCTGACCATGTCTGTAGCACAGGTTGAGCAAATGCTGATTCACACCCAGCCTAACTAACCAGGGATTGCACTGAATGGATGCAATCAGACAACACCTACTGTGAACAAGCGGAATAATGTTCCAGAAAAAAGGCTGGATCATCTTCTAATAACCATACCAGGGATTCAACTTGGCCATAATTGAAGGGGGGAGAAAAATCATTGCTTCCTTCGGGAATGCATGACAGGGCTGGTTTCGCACATAACTGGATCAGGGGCTGAATATCTTCAAATGACATATACCCCTGATCCCTAGGGAATGAGCTGATCGGATAGTTTCCATCAGCTGGTCACTAGTCCACCCTTTTAAAATCTGGTGACAATATTCACCATCATCTTCTGCCAGCAGGGAATAATAAATTATTTCATTGAAATAGATATTAGCAGAACTAACAACCTGGATGGTTCCTCAATGCAGCCACGTCTGGTCAGGGATGGCCTTGGTATACTGTCAGGAGATTTAGTAGACCAGACTGTGTGGACTGCACAGAGGAAACCAGAAGCGCATGTAAGTGAAAAAATAATGGTGTTTATTAAATAGGTGACAAGTAAGAGAAATATAAACAGTGCAAAAACCAACCACAGACCCACAAACAACAAATAGTATATACAAAGTAAATGGAGATACCGGAATCGTAAACAAAGCCAGGCCGAGGTCATACACAGGGAGGTCAGCAGATGGGTAAGGACGGGAAACCAACAGGACAGGGAGAGGATGGATGGATAGGCTGTAGGGCAGGGATCAAAGGGAATCAGGAGGGACGAGCACAGGATGGGCTAGGGACCGGATCAAATCAGGAGAAAAACAGGTTCACGGTCAGGATACAGCAAAAAGGTCATGGAGGAAGGGAGAAAGAAACCAAGGCAAGCATGTGAGGGCTTGCCAGGTATTTATAAGGCTGCAGTAATTGACCTCACGTTACACCTGAGCGCAGAGGGTGCTGTCTGCTCCACACTGCCGGAGTACACGTGCTGGTGGACACCTGTACTACGGCCCAAGGATGCAACAGTGCCACCAGCAGGTGAGTTCTCTTATTACAGGTCCTAGGTGTTGGAAGACACCCGCTGGTGGACACTAGTACTGCGATCCAAGAGACCGATAGCACCACCAACGGGTAAACCTTTTCATGACACAAACCCTGTAAAAAAGAAATCAGTATACATACCTTTTTTGAAGCTGAACCGATCTGGTTTCCAATGGCGGAAGTTCTGCAGAGGACAGTCGACAGCGGCTTTAAAACTAATGGGAAGTGACATCACCCATAAACTTACTATGGGGGCTTCCGTATGCCCGTATGTGTCCTCTGCACCCGGCTCCACAGCTCAGCGTGGGATCGGGTGAGATCGGCTTAAAAAAAAAGGTATGTATACTGATTTCTTCTTTACAGGGTTAGTATTATATTGTGGATGTCTGTAGAAACAGGGCTTTTAGGGTTTGGGTAGACTTCTACTTTAAGTTTTGGCATACAGGACTGGTGGGTAGTATTTGGCCAACCCCACTTGAAAGCAACATTACCTTTTAAGACCTTTTAAGGACTTGGTCATTTGGTTACTTTGTAAAGACATTCCTTTGGTATGAAGTCAGCTGAGGTAACCAGGCTTATTATTAATCCTTAGATATTGTGAGACAATAACAATAAGGAACTATGAAATTTCCCCATCAGTCCACCCCCTGGCTTACAAGTAAAGTCATAAAGTAATGCCTCCAACTGTATGTAAAGGCAACATCTTAACAGGGGAGGGAAAGCACTTAGTCATAGTAAACTATAAAGTAATTAATGTGTTTTACATCCTTCTACTCCCTGGCTAAAAGTTATTTCAAATAGGAAATAGGGGATCTAAAGTGTATCTATCTACTTTCTCTATATGATTTACCTACACAGAAAATCTCATTTGGCTATGTTAGGGCTGAAAATAATAAAAACATACAAAAATGAAAATAAAATAAAAAAAATAAAAACTACATGTTGGACTAACAAATGAACACCAAACTTTCCTTTTCAAGACTTCAGTAGCATAGAAGCTTGTTTATGTTCTCAATATCTGGTGATGGACCGCAAATAAGACATCATGTGAGCCAATAACAATAAGGAAATATAAAACTTCCCCATCATCGGCACAAACAGTACTGTCAAGACTGAATGGCAGTTTTTTTCCTGAACAGAGAAGCATGTGGGACACACATCAACAGAGGTAATTTATTTTTGCACAGCGTTGACCCAAACATTGTTTTTGTTTCCAGAGTTAACAGTGAAAGTTTGAGACTTTAGATGAGGCACACTCACAAAAGGAGAAGCAATCTTTAAACAAAACTGTGATACACGGCATCTGATCACAGTCTGAATGGGGAGGAGAGCACGCCAGAGCTTGCTGCTGTCAAACAAAATCACACCTCCTGGACTGGCTCCTATGATAGACATCACACTGGACCAATTTCCTAGCATTGGACCAGTCTGGTGTTCCTCACAGGAGTCGACCCAGGAGGCGGGATTTTGTTTGACAGCGGCTGGCTTATCAGCTCGAAGTGGCAATAGATCACCTCTCTGTCTGCTCCCTCTGGCTCTCCTCCCCCTTCAGGCTGTGATCGGATGCTGTGTGTCACAGTTTTGTTTAAATACTTATCGCTTCTCCACCTGCATGTCTGTGGCGGAAGAGGTGCGACCTTTCAGGGGACATCAGACCGGCCCAGGTCAGTCCGCCCCTGGTGTCACCCCCATGATGGGTGTCATCTGAGTGCAGTGCACAATCCCCTAGCGACGCCACTGAGTGTCTGTGCCTTGTGGTGGAAATTTACCTCTACTTGATGTCCTACAGACTCAACAGGAAATGTAGACAGATCATGGCTGGCGGGAGGGTCCAGCACGGTCCCGCCTTTATAGCTTCCTGAAAACATCACAGCATCCTTGCTCAGTACCCCTTTCAAGTGATCCCAGTCCTAATGCAAGCAGTGGGCTGACTCTTGGGAGGAAATATGCAAATTTCAAAATACCTTGGCGGGTGGGTCAGTCTGGAGAAGTAGGTTGTTGATAGGCATGACCAGTGTAGATCAGATGTCCCCAAACCTTCTTGATGTCTGCTCGACCACTCATTCTCACCCCACCCCTTAAGGTCACCTAAATTAACGAGACCACACATGAAATGGAGTACAAATGGCAGCCTTTTATTAACAAAATTATTTAGATTAACATTCTTTAACACATCAACATCTGAAAACAAACTAAACAGTCACTCAGCCTGTTGGTGTTTTGAAGGCAACTCAAAATATGTTCCACTTCTACACTGCGGGACCTTTTCCATGATAGGCCTCCAGCCGTAACAAACCAGCTCGGAGACAACCTTTACCCGCAGTGCAACCATTACCATATTCCAGCTAAACCATGTTAACTGGATTACACCAGAGGGGCACATACCATTGATGAGTCCAACACTTCCATCTCGTAAGTATTTTCTTACACCATCAAAGACCAACCACCACCACCGCTCACGAGGGTGACACCTTACTCTTGAGGGCTCTTCCACACCTGCAATACACACTAAATCCTGTCCTGTAGCCCCAGGGACCATAAATCTATACCCACCGCAGATAAGTGGACGCCACCCCCCCTGAGGTACAACTTGGCATCTGACTCCAATTTCATATGGTGAGTGACCATGCCCCCATTACGAATAAAAAATCGGCCCACCATTTTTTTGACCTTTATACGGATCTTGTTGAGCCTTGCCACCAACCTCGCCAGGCGCCAAGTCGTCCGAGCCACAATTTCAGACCACAATACCAGCATGTCGGGAAAGGCTGTACGAAGCCACAGGTAATAAAACATGACATCCATGAGCTCCCTACTGGAACGAACCCCCAGATCATTCCCGCCAACATGAAGTACCAGAATGTCAGGTGGCCTGTCAAGGCATGCAAAATGATGCACCTCAGGCATGACCCTGCTCCACATCATCCCCGGTACCCCCAACCAACGAACACATGCCTCCCGTCTAGAAATACCCAGCTGCCTGCCATCCAGCCTGTCAGCCTGCCTGCACCCCCAAAACACATAAGAGTGGCCCATGATCCAGACTAGGCATAGCTGCACTCCATCTGAAAGAAAAGAACAAAAAACTGCGGGATAACACAAGACAACTACTCATACTCACCCAACATGAAAACCCACATAAAAATATGCACCTGATACTTCTCCCCCCCATCACCACATCATCTGCTAATCAGCCAAATCATACTGTGATATACATAATGAACCCAGCTGAATGAAAATAGCCTGCAAATTAGCAAAGGACACGGGCCGCCTTGCATCCTTGTGCTTATGCGACCTACGATACCTTTTAACAGCTTAGCGAACCCAAAAATCTTTGTAAATTCCACCCAGCCCTGCAATTTAAAGAAACCAAGCCAGCCAGTTTCCACTCAATGGTAGACACTGATGCACCAGGTTTCTGGAAACAAAGTAAAGGACCATCCAACCTTACCTTCGAACCTTCCTGATCCGCCCCAGCTTGTCGAACATCAACTTACCTTAGCGTAGGCCACCCACGTGGCCTCACTCACCGACTGCCTGATCCATTTGGGGGAGACTCCAAGGCAATCTCCCACAGCCAACCGGGACAAGGAACCCCCCCATAGCTGGGCCGCCAGTGGCAGCTCTTGGGAACCTGTCCTACTGAAATTGAGACAAGGAGTCAGTCAAAGTATTGTCGACCCCAGGGAGGTGGACAGCATACAGAAAAATATTCTGCAAACTGCAAATAATGTAGCACCATGTGGCGCAGCAGCCATATGACAGGTTGTGACGACGTTGAGATGTGGTTAATGGCTTGAACCACTCCCATGTTGTTGCAATTTAACCAAATTTTCAAATTCTGAAACGACTTACCCCAGATTTCCATAGCCAGCACTACCAGAAAAAGCTCCAGGAGCACCAGGTTACGGAGAAAGCCCACGGCTAACCAGGAATGCGGCCAAGGTTCCATGCTCCAGTGACCCTGGTAGAAGGCCCCATAACCTGTCGACCCTGCTACGTCCGTAAACAGCTCCAAGTTGCTTACCGGTCGGGACATACAAACTGATCTTCCATTATAGCTTTTCAGAAACGTGTGCCACACCCTCAAATCCTCACGATGTTCCCTATTGAGCCGCCGACAGCCGTCGGCAAAACACTCTGCCCATGGGAATGTGACATGCAAAGTTAAACTTACCCAACAGGGATTGTAGCTTCCGAAGCTGGATCTTGCGTAGTCCCAATATTCCACCAATCTCCATCTTGAGTGCCAACAATTTATCCTTCAGCAAGCGACACTCCATGGCACCTGAATCAAGAACTATGCCCAAGAAACTGAGCATGGTAGTCTGGCCCTCCTTCTTGTCCGCAGCCAAAGGAATACCGAATCTACCTGCATTGTGCTGCAACATGGATAGAAGTATCGCACACACATTAGAAGAAGGTGGCCTCACGCAAAGGAAATCATCCAAATAATGAAAGACGGAATTCACCCCCGATACATCACGAACCACCCATTCATCAAAGAAACTGAACGTCTCAAACGGAGCACAGGAAATGGAGCAGCCCATGGGCAAGCAGCGATTCACGTAAAAGTTGTCCTGCCAACAGCACCCAAGCAGGTGGAAACTGTTCAGATGGACTGGGAACAAACAAAAAACGGATTCAATGTCAGATTTTGCCATCAGAGCCCCTTCTCTGTAGCGACGAACCCAGCCAACCGCCGTGTCAAAGGAAGTATAAGACACCGTATACGCTTCAGGATCTATTTCATTGTTGACAGAACCTCCCTTCGGGAAAGACAGGTGGTGGATAAGGTGAAACTTGTGTGGCTCCTTCTTAGGCACCACTCCTAGAGGTGAGATCACCAAATCTGGCAAAGGCTTAACTGAGAAAGGCCCGCCCATGCCACCCAGTGCCACTTCCTTAGCCAATTTGTCAGAGACCATCCCAGGATGTTGCAATGCAGAACGCAAATTCTGCGCCATAGGCGGCATGGCAGCCAAGGAACATGGGATGCGAAAACCCTCAAGGAAACCCGCCCCCAATAGCCGCGCAGTGTCCCGGTCCGGATATCTATTTAGGAAAGGTTGCATCCTTTCCCCCCTCACTGGTGTCATCCCTCTTGTTTACAAAGTCTCCGGCACGGCCCTTGCCTTTTTTAACACAGCGGGACACGGAATGAGAACCTCTGCAGCTGGAGCACTCATGTTTAAAACGGCATAATCCCCCAAACTTACATGATCCCTCGTTGTACTGCCAACAGAAACCCCATTTCTTAGCGGCCAGTTGTCCGGGGCAGGCTGTACCACTGGCCCCGCCTGGAAAAAAATGGTTTGGGGCCCGCGTCGAGGACATTAGCTGAATCGGGAGGCTAATGTCCTTGTGGTCCCAGTGGAGGGATGGAGGGATGACCCTACCCTGCCGAAACTGCTCGGCATACCGTAGCCAAGCAGATCCCCCATAGACTCTGTGAGCCTTGCCGATGGCGTCCATGTAACAAAAGAGCACCAAACAGTGTTCTGGGTTCTTCTCCCAAATGACGCACGCCATAATGGCAAACGTCTGCAGCCAGTTAGCGAAAGTCCACGGAATGAATCTGTACCGCCGCTTCGCCTCTTCCTCCTTCTTAGTGTCGTCGGGCTTGAGTCTGTCCAGGTTAAATTTCTCTAGATGTAGCAAGGAGAAGATCTCCAGATACTCACCCTTGCAAATCTTTTCTCGGACTTCCTGTTTTAGATGTGCCCCTAACGGTCTTTCAAAGCACACATAAACCTCGCATTTTTGCAATCAGCACAGCATCCATTTTTCCGGGACATCCTGTGACGATCCAGCCTTCTCACCTGACGCCGCAACTGCAGCCCCAGAGGCCGGGAGTGATACTGCAAGCCCTGTGGTGGCAGGGGCAACCACCGTGACCAGAGGTAGAGGGGGGGCACCACACTGGACCCCATACCTGCACCGTCCGCAACCGACCCGCCACCGGCGGAACCCACGGCGACACCTGCGGAGGTTGTACCCCTTTCAGGCGGGCGGAATACCCACCCCTGCAGCGCAGCTTTGGTTGCCACTGAATCACTCCCATCCCCTACCCCCAACAAGCTATCCAATGCAGCACCAAAAGAACTGGTAGATAAATAAAAGGACTTACCAGGCTGACCAGGGGTGCCCCCAACAGCTGCCGCTTCCAAATCCACCAATGCAGAACGGCTCCGCGACTCCCACTCTTCTGAGCATGACAGCTCACCCTCTGACCGCTCTTCCCGGGGACTGTTGTTCCTCCATCCGAAGCATTCCAGGTGAGGAGGGCCTGGATGCTGTGGATCTGTGCCGTTTCTAGCCCCTCCTTCCAGCACCGTATCCGCCCACTGAAGTGCCACTCTGATTGCCCACACTTCCTGTGCCCCGTGTACCAGCCTCCGATTTTCTGCAGCTTTTTCTTCCTCCCTCTTTCCCAGCAGGGGAACCTGCCATCACACAGGAGCCTCCGGCTGCGTCTGGTAACAGCCCAGCGGCCGTGACTGCACGTCTCCCACGCAGAGACCCCCCCCCCCTCGCCGAAGCGTCAGAGGGGGAGGATTCAGATGCGAATTCAAGTAAAAATTGACATCTGAATCATACCTAAACCCGTGAACAAAGCTGCACCAGGATCCTTTTAAAAACTGACTGCAAACCGTAGCTGGACATGTGTGAACCTACCCTTATTCTTGGCTCACATCTATGTATGTTGGGAATGGACATAAAGTTGCATGTGCTTCTGACATGCAGGAAATGCGTGTTCTTTAGCAGATGCGCGTTTTCACACACACATCAATGTTTCTCACGTTCAAAACACAGGAAGAAGGGTGGAGCATTACATTCAAAGGAAGTGTGTCATAACATAAGGGAAAAATAAACTTGAGGGACAAGTACATTACCACAAAGGGTCACTAGATGGCAGCATGTAAACTAAACATAAAAGTCCATAGAAAATGGTTAGGAAAACAATATATATAAATTCTATGCCCTGTTGGGCAGCACAAGGCAGAAGTCAATTTTGGGCGGCAATGATGTGCGGTCAAACGCACTGCACTGCTGTGTGGCGACATGAATGAAGTGAAATTTAAGAAAGGGAGTGGTGTGATGTGATAAACACGGAAACACGCTAATCACTGCTCCAGTGTGTACAGGCCCTACGCACCACTGACCCTGACCTCTGTGTTACTACTTACTGTACCCAGTCCCGAATTTACTCCCTTTGCCGCCCCAAGGCCGGGCCCTTCAATGCCCCCCCCCCCCCCACACCACCAGAAAGAGCCCCCAGACATAATACGGTCAAAGACTGCAGACATGATACAAGAGATGGTCAGAGACTGCAATCATAGTACAGGAGATGGTTAGAGACTGCAGACATGATACAGGAGATGGTCAGAGACTGCAGACATGATACAGGAGATGGTCAGAGACTGCAGTTCCTATGGACATTAGTAGATAATGGCCGATCGGCCCTCTCACCTGACCCAGCGATACAGCAATGCTTCCCCTGATCAGGAGTCAGCTCACTCTGAATTGCCCGTGGCGACTCCGTTGGGTAGCACCCAGATCTGTATTCCTGCAATGACTCCATTCCTTTCTCCACCAGGGATGGCGCCAGGCTGTGTGGCTTTCCCTCTGGTGGCGCAGGGCAGCGGGGTTCTCTCTCTGATGGTGTTCCCTCAGCACTGCCCTCTCCCTCTGGAGCCCTGGGTGTACTTTCCTGGGTGTAGACCCCCCAGGACAAACTACCCCCTTCCATTAGTACAGACCCCCCCAGGACAAACCCCCCACCATTAGTACAGACCCCCCCAGGACAAACCCCCCCTCCCTTCATTAGTACAGACCCCCCCAGGACAAACCCCCCTCCCTTAGTACAGACCCCCCAGGACAAACCCACCCCCCTCCCTTAGTACAGACCCCCCCAGGACAAACCCACCTCCCTTCATTACTACAGACCCCCTCAGGACAAACCCACCTCCCTTCATTAGTACAGACCCCCCAGGACAAACGCCCCTCTATTAGTACAACCCCCCCCAGGACAACCCCCCTCCATTAGCACAACCCCCCCCCAGGTCTACCCCCCTCCATTAGTACAAACCCCCCCCCCCAGGAAAACCCCCTCTCCATTAGTACAACCCCCCCCCAGGTCAACCCCCACCCCCTCCATTAGCACAGACCCCCCAAGGACAAACCGCCCCCCTTCATTAGTACAGACCCCCCAGGACAAAACCCCCCCTTCATTAGTACAAACACCCCAGGACAAACCCCCCCTTCATTAGTACAAACCCCCCAGGACAAAACCCCCCCTTCATTAGTACAAACCCCCCAGGACAAAACCCCCCTTCATTAGTACAAACCCCCCAGGACAAACCCCCCTTCACTAGTACAGACATCCCAGAACAACCCCCCCTCCATTAGTACAAACCCCCCCAGGTCTACCCCCCTCCATTAGTACAAACCCCCCCAGGACAAACCCCCTCAATTAGTACAACCCCCCCCAGGAAAACCCCCTCTCCATTAGTACAACCCCCCCAGGTCAACCCCCACACCCTCCATTAGCACAGACCCCCCAAGGACAAACTGCCCCTCCCTTCATTAGTACAAACCCCCCAGGACAAACCCCCCCTTCACTAGTACAGACATCCCAGGACAACCCCCCCCTCCATTAGTACAGACCCCCACCAGGACAAACCCCCCCTTCACTAGTACAGACATCCCAGGACAACCCCCCCTCCATTAGTACAACCCCCCAGGACAAACCCCCCCTTCACTAGTACAGACATCCCAGGACAACCCCCCCTCCATTAGTACAACCCCCCCAGGACAAACCCCCCTTCACTAGTACAGACATCCCAGGACAACCCCCCCCCTCCATTAGTACAACCCCCCAGGACAAACCCCCCCTTCACTAGTACAGACATCCCAGGACAACCCCCCCTCCATTAGTACAACCCCCCCAGGACAAACCCCCCTTCACTAGTACAGACATCCCAGGACAACCCCCCCCTCCATTAGTACAACCCCCCCAGGACAAACCCCCCCTTCACTAGTACAGACATCCCAGGACAACCCCCCCTCCATTAGTACAACCCCCCCAGGACAAACCCCCCCCTTCACTAATACAGACATCCCAGGACAACCCCCCCTCCATTAGTACAACCCCCCCAGGACAAACCCCCCCTTCACTAGTACAGACATCCCAGGACAACCCCCCCCCTTCCATTAGTACAACTCCCCCAGGACAAACCCCCCCCTTCACTAGTACAGACATCCCAGGACAACCCCCCCCCTCCATTAGTACAACCCCCCCAGGACAAACCCCCCCTTCATTAGTACAGACCCCCCAGGACAAAACCCCCCCTTCATTAGTACAAACACCCCAGGACAAACCCCCCTTCATTAGTACAAACCCCCCAGGACAAAACCCCCCCTTCATTAGTACAAACCCCCCAGGACAAAACCCCCCCTTCATTAGTACAAACCCCCCAGGACAAACCCCCCTTCACTAGTACAGACATCCCAGGACAACCCCCCCTCCATTAGTACAAACCCCCCCAGGTCTACCCCCCTCCATTAGTACAAACCCCCCCAGGACAAATCCCCTCAATTAGTACAACCCCCCCCAGGAAAACCCCCTCTCCATTAGTACAACCCCCCCCAGGTCAACCCCCACACCCTCCATTAGCACAGACCCCCCAAGGACAAACTGCCCCTCCCTTCATTAGTACAAACCCCCCAGGACAAACCCCCCCTTCACTAGTACAGACATCCCAGGACAACCCCCCCCTCCATTAGTACAGACCCCCACCAGGACAAACCCCCCCTTCACTAGTACAGACATCCCAGGACAACCCCCCCTCCATTAGTACAACCCCCCAGGACAACCCCCCCCTTCACTAGTACAGACATCCCAGGACAACCCCCCCTCCATTAGTACAACCCCCCAGGACAAACCCCCCTTCACTAGTACAGACATCCCAGGACAACCCCCCCCCTCCATTAGTACAACCCCCCAGGACAAACCCCCCCTTCACTAGTACAGACATCCCAGGACAACCCCCCCTCCATTAGTACAACCCCCCCAGGACAAACCCCCCCTTCACTAGTACAGACATCCCAGGACAACCCCCCCCCTCCATTAGTACAACCCCCCCAGGACAAACCCCCCCTTCACTAGTACAGACATCCCAGGACAACCCCCCCCCTCCATTAGTACAACCCCCCCAGGACAAACCCCCCCCTTCACTAATACAGACATCCCAGGACAACCCCCCCCTCCATTAGTACAACCCCCCCAGGACAAACCCCCCCTTCACTAGTACAGACATCCCAGGACAACCCCCCCCCTTCCATTAGTACAACCCCCCCAGGACAAACCCCCCCCTTCACTAGTACAGACATCCCAGGACAACCCCCCCCCTCCATTAGTACAACCCCCCCAGGACAAACCCCCCCTTCACTAGTACAGACATCCCAGGACAACCCCCCCCCCTCCATTAGTACAACCCCCCCAGGACAAACCCCCCTTCACTAGTACAGACATCCCAGGACAACCCCCCCCCCCCCTCCATTAGTACAACCCCCCCCAGGACAACCTCCCCTCCAAGTGTGTACAATAGATAGAACAGATGGAGACAGGCACAGGCTTGGGCAGGACTCGGGAGTGAGAGACAGAGGAGAACACGCCCCCCCCCTGCCGCACAGAGACCAGCCGCTCCGATCTTTGGCGGCTGCTCTCCTTCTCTGACAGGAGGAGGGAGGGGGGACGGGCTTGAGCAGTGAAAAAGACAGCGGTGGCGGCGGTGACCTGCGGAGGGAGCCGCCTCAGTCTGGACACAGAGAGGAGGAGGAGGGAGAGGAGCACTCTAGCGCTTCAGCGCCCCCACCTCTCTGGCGCCCGGGTGCACTGCATGCTGATGTTAGTGTGGGGGGCGGCGCCGCCCCTGTACCACTGCCGCCCCGAGGCCTGGCCTCGGTGGCCTTGTGGGAAATCCGGCCCTGACTGTACCTCTGAATTCTGGTTCACAAACTACTGACTACTCATGCCTGTGCTCTGCATTACTTATTTCTGGCCTCCTGAGTTACATACTACTTACCCTAGACCCCTACACTGTGCTCTACATTTGTACTGACCTCTGCACTCCATGTTACCTACAATTGACCTCTGACCTCGGCAGTACTTGCTACTCCCCCCTAAACTTTTCAAACCTTCCTTTTCAATGGGGCCATGGCAAGTTATCTCCCAAAAAAAAAAGTGCGCTACGGGCTGGGGAACTTTGATCTCTTCTATGTCGTTCAAGTAGATTCTGGATGTTTTAAAGTTGGGAAATAAAGTGGGCTCTATCTGACCTACTGAAGCTTCTAATGCACATTGTGAGAATCTCACAGTGTGCAGTGAAATTAAAGTAAGCACCTATTGCATGGGAGAGGCACTTTTACAACTGTAGATAGTAATAGGAAGGCTGGAGTTCAGCTTTAAAACTGTGTTAAACCCAAAAGCAAACATTTATTATATTGAAGCTTACCATGTTTTAGAAGTGATGGCAGCATTCGTTTTCGTTTTTAAACTTTCCTTTCCAAAACAAAATTGGTAATTTCACAGGCAAATCAATTTTGTCATGCTCACTACTCTTCCTAACGCCTGTCAGCACATGTACATAGGTTAGCCATTCTTTCAAAATGTGATAATTCACATCTGTGCAATGTGTTAACATGTGTTGTCTATAATCTGATGCATCAGCACCATTATAGTGTTTATTAATGATAATTGTAGCACATGAAAATGTATGGTTGTTAATAATAAGAAAAATACATTTAGGGCCGATTTACATTCTTGCGTTGCTTTAACCCGAGTCAGTTCATTGGGTTAAGGCAGCCCATCAGGGGCGGCCCCTGCAATGTGGGCGCACAGGCGCTGCCCCCCCAATTGCCTCCCCCGCCCTCCCTATCCATGTGCCTGGCCCCTTTCAGGATGACGGGCACATGAATTCCTATGGGGGGGGGGGTAGTTTGAAGCACCTGATTAGAGCCAGATGCTCTAATAGGGCTTCAAAATAGGGTGGGATCAGGGCGCACTATCTGAAGCCCTATTAGAGCATCTGTGTGACCAATTGTGAGCAATTGTGTGACCATAGCAAATTCATTTTTGCTATTTTCACACTACAGCTACTCCCCGCCAATCAGGAGGCAGGTCAGCGAGACCTTTTTCCCAATAGGTTTGCCCGGTGCTTTGGCCTATTGGATGCCTATCGCTGTGGAAGAGGAGACACACTGGAGCCGTTCCCGCTGCTGCCGCTGCCCGGAGGTCACAGGAGGATAAGAGGGGAGGACACAGCAGGAGACGAGAGGAGGACACAGCCTGCCGCATAGCAAGTGCCAGACCTCCCGTGGGGGTGGTGTTAGTTGACAGTGCCCCAAGCCCAGCAGCCACCCCTGGTGCGGGGGGGTGCATCGCCGCTGCTCGGAGAAGGGTGGGGGGTTAGTGCCCCCCCAGAAAAAAAGCCCACCAGCCGCCACTGCAGCCCACTGAAATCAATGGGCTACCAAGGCACCAAAACATCCTGAAAATCAGACGTGCCACATAAATTTGTTGGAATCCAAAATGTTTTGCACCATAATGCAGCAATGTATGTAACATGTGCTGCAGTAATGCACAGGTTAATACAATCATCTATATGGGCCTTTAGACTTGGTTCACACCTATATGTTTTTAGGTGCTTTTTGCAGAAATGTACTACAGTTCATTTAACATGGTTTCCTATGGGACACGTTCACATCTATGCTTTTTTTCAGCCACTGCGTTTTTTGAGTCAAGGACTTTTTAAAATACAAAACAGAGGTTTTTTGGTTCAATAGACTTCAGTATAGAAGCTGCAGAAAAACATGTAGTGTGTTTTTGCCGTGATTTGCGTTTAACCACTTCAGCCCCGGAAGGTTTTACCTCCTTCCTGACCAGGCCATTTTTAGCGACACGGCACTGCGTTACTTTAACGGACAATTGCGCAGCCGTGCGACGCTGTACCCAAATAAAATTGATGTCCTTTTTTTCCCCACAAAGAGCTTTCTTTTGATGGTAATTGGACACCTCTGTGGGTTTTTATTTTTTGCGCTATACAAAAAAAAAGCGTCAATTTTGAAAAAAAAAAAATATATATTTTTTACTTTCTGTTATGAAACATACCCAAAAAAAAAAATGTAAATAAAAAAATGTCTTCATCAATTTAGGCCAATATGTATTCTGCTACATATTTTTGGTGAAAAAAATCCCAATAAGCGTATATTGATTGGTTTGCGCAAAAGTTATAGCGTCTACAAACTATGGGATATTTTTATGGCATTTTTATTTATTTGAATTTTTTACTAGTAATGGCAGCGATCAGTTATTTTTAGCGGGACTGCGACATTGCGGCGGACAAATCGGACACCTGACACTTTTTTGGGAACCAGTGACATTACAGTGATCAGTCCTAAAAATATGCACTGTCATTGTACTAATCACGCTGGCAGGGAAGGGGTTAACACCAGGGGTTATCAAAGGGTTAAGTGTGTGCCTAGGCCTAAGGGATGGACTCACTGTATGAGCAAAGAGATCTGTGTTCCTGATTAGCAGGAACACAAGATCTCTCTGTTCATACCTGACAGGACGGCGATTTGCCTTGTTTACATCAGCAGACTGCCGTCCTGTCTCTCTGGGGAGCGATCATGGTTGGCCGGCGGATATTGTGTCCACCGGACCCGCTGATTGGCTCCCCCTCTGGAAATCAGCGCGCGTGCCCCCACTGGCTATTGCACGAAATGACATACAGGTACATCATTTTGCGCAATAGAGCCGACCTGCCACAGTATATGTACTGCAACCAGTCGGCAAGTGGTTAATCTGCCTAACAACAAATTGCCCAAAAAAAAAAAAAAAAAAAAAGTATAAAAAATGCAATTCGTTGAAAAAATCGCGTGTGCAAAAATGCAAAACGCACTGCAGAAACATATCAAAAGCAATCTGCATAGGTGTGAACTGAGCCTTAATATGTAAGGCAGCTTAAACAGTACATTTATTCAGATCAACATATCACCTAAAAAAGGGGTAACTTTAAAGAAGACAAGAGGAATTTTGATCCATCAGACTATTCATTTTTAGAGCACATAATCAGATCAGGTGCCCAGCGATGCCATTCCCTTCCTCATTATTTAAAAACAAAAATGACACAGGTTGATTGTTTCATTAATACTATTTTGGATTGCAAACCACAGGCGTCTTTTTATAAATTAGTATTCAAATTCATTTTCCAGTTTTCTTATGTGTGCTGGAAGCCTGGCTGCCTCCAGCTATGGTAAATGAACTGGTATGAAGTATTGCACTTCAATGACCCTATGCTACCAGCCTGACCCAGTCCCCTTTTTGCTTGATACCGGCTTGGCACTGGCGATTTTTTAACGCTGACAAGATTAATTTCTTGAAGAAACCAAATCGTTTGAGTGTGCGGTAAGATATGCTTAAGTAAAACTGGGAGCGATTAAGATGTATTTCTTTACATAAAACAAATGTTTAAAGCTTAATGGATTCAGGGTAAGAACAGGCCTCCAGCACCACCATGTGGCCATTTACAGTGTGGCAGTGAAACATAATGTTTGTAAAATACAGTTCTCTACTGGTGGTACAAGGGGCCACTATCTCAGTGACCTTTAATAATACAAAAAAAAAAAAAACATTTTCTAACTCATTTTTATTTTGCTCTTTTACTTCTGATTTCTGTAAGGGTGAAGCTGAAAATGCAATTAGACCTTTCAACATCTCTGCACAATACATTTTAATGGCTATTACTGCCCTTTGCTAGGTACATCTGTTTGTTAATGCAAATAACCATACAGTGAACAACATGGTTTCAACGCAGTACATAAAGAATGCAGACATTAGCAAGAGGTTCAAAAAAGTGGGGGCTTCACCTTGCTATTGAAATTTCTAGATGAAAGAAGTAATGTCACATCATGCCCTGGGAGAAATTTGGTATAACTAAGAGATTACATTTTTCCTATAGGCAAGTAACAGACTATATAGAGTGGACCCAGTTCTAGAAAATATTCCAGTTAAGGCTGGACTAGAGAATAATCTTGCCACAAGGTACTGTATAATACACAAACAAATAAATAGCCTTAACCATCAAAGTAAATGAATGGTTTAGTAAAAAGGGAAATCTGTGTCCTCTGCCCCCAGGATACCCACAGTGTAAAATTATAAAAACACCCGCGCAATTATTTAGATATAATCGGGATATAACCTGTCCTACTCCTATGTGAAAAGTGCATTAGAACTCCTGCGTAGATGCTGCCTTAGCAGTGCATGTAAATAAAAGAAAAAGGCTGCGCTTAGCCTACCAACCCACCAAATCCAATACAAAAACATATCTAAAAGTGCAAATGAAAGGTCCGATATATGCAATACTTAGTATTATAAACAGTCCAAATTAAAGTGCTACAGTGCAAATGAAAGGTCCGATATATGCAATACTTAGTATTATACACAGTCCAAATTAAAGTGCTATAGTGCAAATGAAAGTGCCGATATATGCAATACTTAGTATTATAAACAGTCCAAATTAAGTGCTATTGTGCAAGAAAAAAGTGCAAAACAATGTTGTGCAGTTCTTTAAAAATCTGTAGTGCGTGCTCCATGCAGTTTCACTTCATTCCACTCCCCTCCAAGTGTCCACTCGTGCCCCCCTGTGGGGTACAAACTCACTAAGAGTTGTTGACCCCCTAGACTTATACCGAGGGAGGTCATTGAGAGATTTAAGACACAGCCCCCCCTGTGTGTAATACCATCAATCACGCTGGGTACTCTATCCTCATAATAGTTCTCAAATCTAGAGGGAAAACCAAGAGCGAAATCCCATAGGGTAATACAGTTTTAATAAAACAAATGCAGATAAAAAAATATACATTGCACTGACAATGTACGGTACCTGTCCCAGCACCCAGAATGATTTGCCAATGTACTGTGTAAGAGATGCCGCCGCTCCAAATCGCATGGGAGCCGGTGTGCGTAACAATTTGTGGAAGTAGCATAAGCCAGATGTCCTGCCCCTGCACGTTTTGTCACATCTGGAACGTCATCAGGCGGCGTGGTTAATAAAAAGAGCTCTATGAATGCAGGAGGTGGACCTTTCATTTATCCACCCATCCTCCATTCACAGAGCATGTTTAATTGTAGAAACCGATAGTACAGCTTCTACGAATGAAAGAGAAGGCAGAAGGGGAAGACAAAGTTGACATTCTTAACGTGTGCCTGTGAAAAGTACATATTAACCCCCATAGCACGGGAAGATCACAGATGCAGGGGTATCCAGCAGACAGAGGAATGAAGATTTCAAGCAACACAGCACAAGGGACACATTCCATTCAGTCTTAGTACTGCCCCTGGTAATGATTTTAAAAAAGTTTTGCTAAGCTTAAAGTAGCAAAACTTTTTTTTTCATTTCTGATAGAGAAAGAGAAGGTTATAACCCCTGTCAGATTTTTTTTTCGCCACCTGTGTCCCATTGCAGAGATTTCTCTTCACTTTCTGTCCCATAGCCAAATAGGAAGCGAGAGGAAATAACTGCAAATGAACGGACTTCCTTGGGGACCCCCAGGTCTCCAGAACTAGTGTCCCCATTGAAAGATTTCCCCTCTATTACTTTTCTTCTCAACTTTTTTTTTGATTTTATTTTTTATTTTATTTTGATTATGAAAGAGCTGTTATAAATAAAAGTTAAAAAAAGGGGTTCAATTAAATTTGTATCATTCTTTCTTTCATATACCTATGGGGAAGTTGGGTGATCTGCAGTTTCAGATATAGGTAGGAAAACTATCCAGCAAGTAGCAATTCTGTGGGTGAAAACACCTTTTGTAAATGTAAGAGGCCAAAGGAGAATAGCCAGCTAGTTCAACCAGACAGGAAGTTCACAGCTGTTCAAATATCTTCATTGTGGAATAGTAGTGTTGCCATTTTTTTAATGGTCAATACATCAAAATGAAAAAGCGGAGCTTGTGTGACGACTATATCAATTTTCTCTCCTTAAAGATCAGGAAAGTGAGACTTCCGTGGACACATTATCAACAAAACTGGAACATACCAATTTCAAAAGATGTTGCCTGCTATAAAAAAAAAAAATCATGATTTCTGCTACAACAAACAGATGGTCAGGATTTAGCATAGGCAGAGTATGAAACTACCCTATTTTGTTTCAGTGCTTCATGCTGAATAGCGTGTGGAATTTTTTCTTAGCACATGTTAATACCAAATGAGCATCACTAGAATACCATAACCAAGTACTGTTGCTGACCATGCGCACCCCTATATGAGCACTAAATAGAAATAGGTATGTAGGAAGGTTGCCTACAGAAACATTAGTTAGACCGTAGCTGGCCCAGGCTGGGGGGGGGGGGGATATGGGTGCTGCTGTTCCCAGGCTTTTTGGTTCCAGCCCACCCACCTGTGATATAAATACATGGAAAGGCTGGGTTCCATAGAGACCCCCCATCCTGGGTTCCTGCCTGGGCTGCCTGCTAGAGTTAGTTACGTGACACTCTAATATATTTGTTCATGCTGGACCGTAATGCCATTATACTTAAGTAAAAGTTGCATCAGCTGCCCAAAGCCTGGCCTGAAGTCATTTAAAAGGGATGCATGATGGTTCTTGGCATGTGAAAGAACAGGGTCAGTAAAGCACATTTGGGGTATGAAGGGTCTACTTGGCTAGTCAAGGAGGAGTAATGCAGTTGCTATGGGTAACCAAGGACTAGTGCAAGGTATATTGCAGCCGGTCAATAAGCGCGCTGCCTGGCATAGGTGACAGGTCCTCCAGTAGGGAGAAGGTTAGTGTCCTGGCTCCCTCTCCAGTGGTCGGTCTCCCGTAGCAACCCGAACCAAACACGTATTATGGAGACCCATAGCCTTGCCACATGGCATGGAAAGGAAGGCATTAATAAGTGCACGTGTGAGGTCCATGCTAGGTGCAGGGTGCGACCCCATTCTGTCACTGGGAGTGAGGTGGAAGGGGTACGCTGCACTGGTGGAGAGGGCACAGGCTCAGTGGTGTCCGTCCTAAATGTAACATACTATACATCAGGCAGCAGTGTGTAGTGACACGGGACAGCACTTTTCACACGGACTCTAACTTTATTACTGCACACAGTGACACGGCTCATCTCTAATTTGGGGAAATGCCTTAATGTTCGATTCTCATAATGGATATGTGTGAAAACATGGATGAGGACAAGTAAAGCTTTTTATTCTTTTTCCACATACTATCTGAATGAGAATCCAGCCTTTACTACAGTTCTATGGGAGATGTCTTGTTTCCTCTGATCCGTACCCTGGCTATCCACCATGAGGACCTACCGGGTGGCCCCTGGAGATCCACGCAGAGTCTTACCTGGAGGGTTCTGAGAGTCGGAACATCCTTTCCAACGCCCTGAGGGGCACCCTGCCTAAGTGATTCCCTGTCGCTGACAAGGGAGTCCAGTATATCTGGTAAGAGTTTTCTACACACTACTGTTATCAAGATTTATACAGCCAATTGATGTGTTCTCCTTGGGGATGTAATTATCAGCCTATGTTTGAACATCAGCTGCTTTTTATACCTATCCATCTTTAACCAGTGGGACATTTTCCAACTATATATTGTTTACCCGATGAACTTTACCTATCCATTTTGTGTTGAGAGACTCACAAATTATTTACTGTATTGATGGTGATACCATTTAAGAATACCCGTTGTGGGCTTTCACAGTTGATGTTTATGCGCTACATTTTTCTATATGATATTTTTATTGTTGTTGTCACACTGTATGTAGCTGCTCCTTTTCTTTTGCATTTTTTGCACACTTTGTCGATAGCGCAGTGTTTACCTTTAATAAATACAAGTTACAGAAAAACAAAAACTGCTGTGTCAAAGTGATATTAAAGTCTTGTTTTTTTATCTAAAAATAACAAACATGTTATACTTACCTGCTCTGTGGTTTGTTCAGAGCAGCCCAAATCCTCCTCTTCTCGGGTCCCTCACCAGCGTTCCTGGACCCTCCCTCCTGCCCCCACAGCAATGCAGTTTGCTAGGAGGGGCACCCAAGCCGAGCTGCTGCTCTGTGTCCATTCAGACATGGAGCCATGACTCAGGCCCCGCCTCTTCATTGGCTCACTGACTTTGATTGACAGCAACGGGAGCCAATGACACCTGCTGCTGTGTCTCAGCCAATCAGAAGGGAGAGTCCCAGACAGCTGAGGCTCTTGTGCAACTTCGCTGGATTGAGATGGGGCTCAGGGGGTTGCTGAACACTGAAGGTTTTTTTATCCTAATGCATAGAATGCTTTAAGATAAAAAACCTTCTGCCTTTTGAACCACTTTAAGCCCTCATGCACACAGGCTGTTAAAAAAACGTTATGAAAACGCCAGTATCTTTGCAGTGATTTTTTTAACTTTTTTCAGCTTTTTTCAGCGTTTTTGCAATAGCGTTTTTGAGCGTTTTTCCGCGTTAGCGTTTTTGAGCGTTTTTTTTTTTTCAAATTTTTTTTTTTTTCAATGGATCAAAAACGCTAAAAAACGTTGGTGAATGACGTTTTTGAGCGCTTTTGAGCGTTTTTGAGCGTTAGAGCGTTTTTACAGCTGAAAAACGTCTTTCAGAACCCACTGGTCCTGGGTTTTTTTTACAGCTTAAAAACGCCTATGCCACTTGCAGCTCAAAAACGCCTAGGTGGGCATGAAGCCATAGACTAACATAGACAGGCCTTTTTAAGCTGCAAAAAAAGCTCAAAAAAGCAGCTGTAAAAACGTCCGTGTGCATGAGGACTAAAGCTTTAGACAGACCACATCATATATGCAATTCTTTCTTTGCTCAGAGTTGCATTTTAACCTTTCAGAATACCAGTAGAAAACCCATGTAAACAGGTGGAACAGTTACAAACTTCATACACAAGTGATAATGAAGATAATAAGAGTCATGAAGAAAGCATTTAACAGAGCAAGAAGCAGTATAGTGCCAAGATAGCATTGGTTCTAAGGAATACTTGAAGTGAAACTTTTTGTTCTGTCACTAGCTAAAGGTCTAATCTCCATGGCGATGAAACAAAGGTCATATTTGGGTAATGTAACAATAAAAGTTAACGTGACATATGGCAGAAATAAAAGTAACTGTAATACCAAATGCTAACAGGCTCATCCTTTATGATGTAGGCCTTCACAAGCAGCAAGGTCAGGTTCTTCCAGGTCAATCACAATGAGGGCTAGGCTACAAAACGGGAAGCTTTTTTTCTTACTAAAGGCTGCGGTTATACTCTGAAATAATACCGCATTTCAAAATCAATGTCAGCTATAAAAGAGGTAAGCTGATGGTGAAAACTGAGGTGGCATAGAAATTGAAAATGCTATTTTTTCATATCTGGTGCACACAAATGCTTTTTCGGAGAAACCTTAACATTAACCACTTAAGGGCCGAGTATCTTTCCGAGATTTGTTGTTTACAAGTTAAAAACAGTTTTTTTTGCTAGAAAATTACTTAGAATCCCCAAACATTATACATTTTTTTTCTAACACCCTAGAGAATAAAATGGCAGTCGTTGCAATACTTTCTGTCACACCGTATTTGCTCAGCGGTCTAACAAGCACACTTTTTTTTAAATTTAAATACACTTTTTTGAATAAAAAAATAAGACAACAGTTAGCTCAATTTTTTTTTATATTGTGAAAGATAATGCTATGCCGAGTAAATTGATACCCAACATGTCATGCTTCAAAATTGCGCCGCTTGTAGAATGGCGACAAACTTTTACCCTTAAAAATCTCCATAGGCAACGTTTAAAAAATTCTACAGGTTGCATGTTTTTTACAGAGGAGGTCTGGGGCTAGAATTATTGCTCTCGCTCTACCGATCACGGCAATATCTCACGTGTGGTTTGAACACCGCTGTCATATGCGGGCGCTACTCACATATGAGTTCGCTTCTGCATGCGAGCACGTCGGGACGGGGCTCGTTAAAAAATGTTTTTTTTTCTTATTTATTTTACCTTTTATTTTTACACTTTTTTTTTTGTTTTTTTTTTTTTTTTCACGTTTATTCCTATTACAAGGAATGTAAACATCTCCTGTAAACATAGAAAAAAGCATGACAGGACCTCTTAAATATGAGATCTGGGGTCAAAAAGGCCTCAGATCTCATATTTACACTAAAATGCAATAAAAAAAAAAAAAATTGTCATTTAAAAAAATCATTTAACCACTTCAATACACACTTACGCCCCTTCCTTCCCAGGACAATTTTCAGCTTTCAGCGCTGTCACACTTTGAATGACAATTGCGCGGTCATGCAACACTGTACTCAAAGTAAATTTTTATCATTTTCTTCCCACATATAGACCTTTCTTTTGGTGGTATTTGATCACCTCTGCGTTTTTTATTTTTAGCTACACAATCTAAAAAAGACCAACATTTTTGAAAAAAAAAGAGGTTTTTTTTAGTTTCTGTCATAAAATTTTATTTTCCCCTTCACTGACGGGCACTGATGAGTTGGCACTGATAAAGTGGCACTGATGAGGAGGCACTAATATGTAGAATTGATGGGCACTGATAGGCGGCACTGATATGCAGCACTGATGGGCACCAATAGGCGGTACTGATATGCAGCACTAATAGGCGGTACTGATTGGCACTGACAGGTGGCACTGATGGGCAGCACTGATGATGAGGTACTGATAAGTACTGACAGGTGTTACTGCTGGACAGTGATTGGCACTGTGGTGGGCAGTGATTGGCACTGTGGTGGGCACTGTCAGAATTTATTGTTTTTACACTGCTGGGCAATGGTTGGCAGGTGATTCGTACATCTGATGGGGCTGTGCTGATAATCAATGTGCTTATTATCAGCAGAGAACCCCCTCTGACAGGGAAAGCCGCCGATTGGCTCTCCCCGTCAGGGCGAAGAGAGGAATGCCATTTACCGGCACTTCCTGGTTCACGTGATGATCAGCTGTGATTGGTCACAATATATATAAAACACAAAGCGCTGTGATGCTAAATAGCTGATAATTACACATAAAACCAAGCGAGGCTGCTATCAAAAGAGAGCGTTTTCAGAGTCACTTAAAAAGAATAAATAATGATATTTGAAGCGCTTCACAATGTGCATGAAAATGAATATATAAGAATAAATATAAATAGTCAAATAAAATCCAGCGGTGAGTAAAAATTCCTAAAAAATCCAGCAATCAAAATAGTGTAAAATTATAAAAAATTAGTGACACCAAATGTGTAAAAAAATTCACATAAAAAATCCACATAAAAATAAATATATAGGGATGTATTCAGAAGGTTCAATTATACAGGTGTAGAATCCTGATTGGTATAGAGCTTTTGATCACTAGCAAAGCTGTTTAAAAACACTTGCTTAATTAAGGTGCTCATTGATCTTTATAGTAACAATGTGTTTTTTGCTTCTATTCACAACCAATGTGAGAATCATAAACAGGCAGATAAGAGAAAAAAACAATCATTGTGCAATAGTTAGGATACCAAGGTACACAGGCAAACTTCAATCCACTCACGTGTGCCTTATAATGATAAGGCATATGCAGGTTTTACTATAGCAGTCAGCCGCCTTAGACAGGAGCAGATTCAGTGCAGTACACTGTGTGAAACTGCTGATCTGCACAGAGCGTCCTTGGCCAAGCACAATACCGAATCTGACTGAACTGCTGGCATGCGCAGGAGTGACATCATCCCCGACTGGCCAATGACAGCAGCTCACAATCGAGACCGGGAAGACAGCTGCCCAAAAATTTCAGCGGCTGGCCAGTGAGCTTGAGGATACGGCATCGCTGGACCTGAGGTGAGTATTGTTCCGCTTTAAGAAAGCCTGCACACATTCAAGACAGTTTTGGTATGTCCACCCCCACTGGCCTCTTAGGGGCTAAGCACTGCATTGCTGGAGGAAAGGGGGGCCATCCCTTGTTCTCCCTTACGTCCGAGTAGACATGTGCACTGCCGAAAAAATTTTCGTTTTTGTTTTATTCTGGTTTTTTTTCTTCTTGTTTTTCTTTCGTTTTTCAGGTCATTCGTTATGATAGCAATTCGCAAATTCAAAAAATTCTTAATTTCGCAAATCCGAAAATAAGAAAGAAAATCCGAAAATTTGAAAGAACAAAATCCGAAAATTCTAAATAATAATAATAACTAACTATTAAATCATAGGTATTGTGATTTCCTTTCAAATTTGGCTGTTAGTGAATGTAATGAATATGAATAACAAATGGAACAGAACAAATTATTAATGAAAAATAATAATAGTTATTATTATTATTATTGTGATTTATTATTATTAATGCATTACGTTCCATTCGTTTAGATATGGCATTAGTTATTTCAGATAATTCGTAACTTTGGATAAATTCGTATTTGTTACGTTCACTAACAGCCAAATTTGAAAGGAAAATCCAATACCTATAATTTAATAGTTAGTTATTTCAGATTTTAGCATTTCTGGATTTTCGAATTTTACGAATCTCCAAATTTTTTAAATTTCCGAATTTTCAAATATTCAAATTTACGAATATATGGAAAAATTCAGTAAATGGGTTTTCGTTAATTCAGAGGTTTCAGAATTAACTAATTTGTCAAAAATTTGTTAAAAAACTAATTCGGAACAAAACGAATTGCACATGTCTACTTGGGAGTTCTGGGTTCCAGTGGTGAGTCAGGGCAGTTGGAGAGTACAGGGAAAGCATGTGTTTTGCATAGAAAGTGATTTTGTTTTCAGTGCCTAATCTCAAGCATACTTCTCACTTTCCCCAGTCCAGCTAAAGTTTGCAGCTTTAAAGCCCCGCCTTCACGCGTTTGCATATTTCTTCTATTATGTTTGGCATCCTTACCTGAAAACTTAGCAGACATGTCAAAGTGGGCTTTGCCAAACCACCCACTGTATGATTTTTTTCGTTATAAAATAAAATGTACAAAAATTATAAAAGTATTCCATGCCCTAAGATAGAATAAGACAACATTCCTCTCCCAAAACTCCAGCAACTGGTCTTCTCAGTTCCCAGATGTTTACAGAGTGTTGTTAAAAAGCAGAGAGGCTGCTACATCGCGGTCAACAAGGCCCTGTCCCAACTTTTGGGGTATTGGGGTTGTACTTTGCTAGTTTTTTGTGGCCCTGTCCCAACTTTTTTGAAGGGAGGCCCATTGAAATTTGACCCCTTATGTAATGATAGTATGCAGTGATGAGACCAGCTACTTTGAATGTTCAAGCAGGAAAGCTCTGAGACACAGCCCTTTTTATGCTCTTTGATTTTAATAGTTCTATGGAATGTTTCACCTGTGACACAACCACAATGTACGTGAGTTTGGTTAAATATTCTAAATTGTATATCTAGTTCAGACTCATACTATATTGTTTATTGCTTTATATTTACTCTGACTTTTTGTAACAACTGTATCATAGATATACGAGTGACCTCCTCATAACATCCCTGAAGAAGGAGACACTGATACTCTGAAACACGTCGGGTGAAAGAGAATCTCATTTGTTGTGCTTTAAATGTGGTGACTTTGTACAGATATGTAATCATTCCATTTCTACTGTGTTTTATTTTAAATACTATGTTTAATAAATGAAATAACCTATGTAGCATGTATTTTTAACATAGCTGGAGTTTTCCTTCAGGTGACGGTTAGCTCGTGCTTTTATAGTAAAATCTATTGGTATGGTTTTTGGGTTTGAGAGAAATGTGGAATACCCAGAGAAAAGCCACACTAATACAGAAAGAATCTAATGTCCATGGTGGGAACAGAACCTGGTGCTGTAAGGCCCCAGTGCTAAACTCTAAACGCTTCAAGCAGCTTTATGGTTTGCTAGCCTAAAATAATAGGGCTGTGCTCCAATTTACACAGTTCTGCATTCTCTGCTTTTTTTAGCACATCAATACCCCTTACAACAACAAGAGTTATTAATATATAATCAGAAATTCAATGAGATATTAAAGCAAATATAGGATCCTGCCTCATTAACGCTGTTTCCCAGCAAATTAATGAGTCAGGGACTTAGAGAGGATCACATTTGGGGACATTGTGTAGCGTTAAGCTACACTGAACTGAAGATGAGTTGAATGATTTATTGAGCTGAGTGTTATGGGGATGCTTATTCTGAAATATCTAGTCCATATTACCTTTCTAAAGATATGGCTCGTATTTTTTCAGTGTTTCGGCCTTGTCATTTCACAATTAATAGGCTTTAAGTCCTATCTAATTAAAAGCCTTTAGTGTATACACATGCTAATGTGGCCATTGTACCTAGCACTTTAGATATAACCTATCACACTAATACTTTTAGAAACTGCATGCAAGTGTTCCTTTTTTTAATCCGTATGTTGCTAGCATTAGGAAATAGATAGGAAGGTATATAATATTTATTTGTTTAAACTTTTTTTTTTTTTTACATCTCTTCAGTTGCTTCCTAGTTTCCAGGCCTAGGCAAATGATTTCTAACATCCCAGGAGTCTTCAGGAGGTGAGGGGGGGCTCTCAGCTAAGCACAGACTCCTGCATGAGCTAAAGGCAGATGGATTCCAGGAAGTAAATGCTACATGAGTCATCTGCCCTTACTGAAGATGGCCGCAGCCAAAAATGCTAGGTGGTGTTTTTCCAAAGTGATCTCTTAGCGAAAAGCATTGGGACATGGATGTATGGGGGGAGTTTGCTTTGAAGATTAAAATTGAATAAATTGCATTTTTGGTTTGTGGTGATCAAATGCAATGTAGCTCCGTTTTAAGAGCATTGCTGCTGCTTTTATGGCAAAGTGAAAGTCCACAAAAATGTATTTAATTTTTGGTATGAAATTTTGTTGATTGGAATGACAATTTGTTATGGCAAAGTTACCATGTCTTTGAATGTCTGATGCATACCGCTCCAGGTATCCATCCTTCACTCCTTCCTCTACCTCACCCCAAATAAATTATTATCAGGTGATTTTCTGTCAGGTTAGGTAGCGGAAGGAGTGAAAGCCGGGATACCTGGAATGGTATCCTTCCTTTTCACAGACACATTTGCTTTGCAATAAAGGGATATAAAAACATTTTAAGTATAGATTATTTCATTTTTGGTTAGATATTCCCTAAGGGTTGATCACTACTGAAGGGATGCAGATACTGCAACTTTTCTGATCAGAACCCTGAGAGTGTGTCAGGGCTGGCTCAGCCCTTCCTTCTCTGAGCTAGCCGCTCAGCTGTCGGCTAATTGCCAGCTCTCATCTCTCTCCACAGTTAACCAGCTGTTGTGGATCTGCTTGTCAGTCCCGCCTACTTAAAGATCTCCAGCTCACTTCATTCCTGCCTTCGCCTTGGTCACATCACAAGAAACCAACTCCTGTGTTCCTGTTTAAAGACTGGCTTTGCTGACATCCCTTCTGACTCATTATCCCGCTTGCTGTTCCTCTACTTGGATCCCTGACTTCTGGGCTGGCTGATTACCCGATCTGGTTACTGGACTCTGGCTATGCTTTGACTACGTTTACTCTATTTACCTTTTTATTTTTATTAATAAACAAGTGTGATTTTACTGTACTTCTGTTTCGGTCTAGTTCATGGTTTCTGACAGTGCGACAGCTGATTAAAATTAATTACTCCCATTCAAAATAACTCTGCACAGGACACTAACAAAGAGCCATTTTTTCCCCTCAAACAAAAGGTTTTTATTGAGCATAAGAAATAAAACATACATAGTCCAGAGCAGATTAAGCGTATAAGGACTGCAGATATTAACAAATATGGAATCAAGTCATTGTACACCACATTACATGTACTGATATGTGTCTTACCTATACATGCAAATAATGCCTTATTAAACACCAAAAGGTACTGCTGTAAAAGCCTTACCATGGGATTTCTAAATACCTTTCTTGATAGCCTTTCAATTATTAGAGTATACGGTCCAAAACAAGGTCCACTGAGGCTAAACCTGGTATATCTAACCAGGGGGACCATAATTTATCAAATTTGCCCCATTTACCCAACAAAGAGCCATTACTTCAGAGCAGAAACAAGTAGGAATATGCAACAAAATTTGTTGAAATCCTTGCAATAAACATTGATACCTATAGAGGGTTGTTTTTTTTGTTTTTGGACTTACTCTTTAATGCATTCCCTGCATTAAGCTAAAAAATGTCCCGGTAGCAGTATTGCCTCCTCGGTTCAGCGCTGCCCATCTGTAGTGGCTCTCTCCACTATTCCTGCATTCAAAGGACAAAGAGGCAACAGTGGGAGCCATTGGCTCCTGCTGCTGCCAATCAAATCCTGTGAGCAGAGAGCAGAGGGCGGGAAGCGAGTTTGCACATGCACCTCTATGGCAACCGGCTTGCCATGGTGGTGCACGAAGAAGAGGAGGAGCCTAGAGCACTGGTGAAAGACCCCAGAGGAAGAGGTTCGGGGCTGCTCTGTGCGCTACAATTGCACAGGGCAGGCAAATATTACATGTTTATTATTTTAGAAAAAAAAGCCTAACCTTTACAACCACTGTAATCAACTGTGGTTCTCAGCTCAGTACACATTTATTAATTGCTGCTCTTAGTTTTAATGCACACCCTTGGCTTATGAAAGGGACCAAATTATTTCTCTATTTGAGCAGAGGAATTTTTGTCGCTGTTTGGTTATCATGTAAACCTTATAATCACTTTTTCCTCTGGGCTGTGAGCCAATAAAATCCGGTAAGCAAAGACTGACAGTGTGGATGTTGGTCATTCAGTCGTCGATAGAGGGGCACTGAATAATTTGGGGCAGCAGTAAGCCAATGCACCAGTAGGAATATTAGGAGGGCCTATTAAACTCAGTAGCTCCTTAAAAGATAAGTTCACCTCTGGAAAATGTTTCACTGGTTTTTAGGGTGGAACATGTTTCAGCATCTGCAGCCTCTCCCACTGCCCCCCCCCCCCCCCGACCTGTGACAGCAGGCAGGATCTTCTCCCTGCACCCGCTGTTGCAATTTGAAAATAGCCAGGCTGTGCAAGGCTCTGCCCACACTGGCGCGTCATTCATTCATGGTTTCCTGTGATTGAATGCCTGCAGGTACCCTCAACTTTTGTGACCAACGGCTTGTAGTTTTTAATGAGCTGAGAGGTCACTGGTGAGATCTTCCCGCTCTCAGGTAATGTCCAGCCCATATGAAATACGAGCAGACAGCTATGCTGAGAGACTGCAGAGGAGCCTGAGATTGTACCCGTGATCTGCTGATCACGGGTGCAATGCTCTGCAGGCTCCTTGTAAAAAATATAATAAATGCATATTTTTTTACCTGCAATAAAATGTTTTTTAAGGTGAACTTATCCTTTAAGGGGCCTTCACATTATCTTAGAGTATTTGCTTAACTCTTAGTCTTGCCTTAGTCTGTATTAAATTCCATACAGATTACTTGGTTCTGTGTTCTCTAAAAGGGCAGTACTGGAAGATGGGTAGGGCAGAAGGAGTATACAGGGGGTGATTCAGAAGCGGGGAGTAGTTGCACTCTTTATATAGATACACTCACACTATATTACCAAAAGTATTGGGATGCCTGCCTTTACACGCACATAAAAACTTTAATGGCATCCCAGTCTGAGACTGCGAGCCAAGCCTTCTCATTCACATCAGTGCCTGACCGCACAAATGCGCTTCTGGAAAAATGGTCAAACATTCCCATAGACTCCTAAACCTTGTGGACAGCCTTCCCAGAAGAGTTGAAGCTGTTGTAGTTGCAAAGGGTGGGCCAACTCAATATTGAACCCTACGGACTAAGACTGGGATGCCATTAAAGTTCATGTGCGTGTAAAGGCAGGCGTCCCAATACATTTGCTAATATAGTGTGTGTATATGTGTAATATATATATATATATATATATATATATATATATATCTCTGATGCACAGTGTGGTCTGGATTGTACTTTGTTTACTTCTAAGATATAGTTTTTTCTTTTTTTTCTGAATCAGAAATGAGCAAGAAGGACATGCTATTGTGCCAGTAAAACAGTGTTCTTTAACATTTTAAGGAGCAGAAACAACGTTTAAAAAAATTCTGTTGCCCTGACAGGATAAGGGATAACTGTGATGTTACCAATTTGCCCTTTTTTCAATTTCAAATATGTGAAAAGCCTGCTGAGAATAAGTTGTTAATCACCTGCCTACTGGGCACCTAACCACTTCTTCCTGGAAGATTTTACACCCTTCCTGGCCAGAGCACTTTTTACAATTTGGCACTACATCGGTTTAACTGACAATTGCGCGGTCATGCGACGCTGTACCCAAACGAAATTTGCCAGTTTGCGCAGGCGTGCCATTCTGCCGACATATATCGGCGTGAGTCAGTTGGCAAGCGGTTAAACCCCCCTCCTGCCCAGACCAATTTGCAGCTTTCAGTGCTTTCACACTTTGAATGAAAATTACTCAGTCATGCAACACTGTACCCAAATGATTTTTAGTCCTTTTTTTTCATACAAATAGAGATTTCTTTTGGTGGTATTTGATCACCTCTGGGTTTTTAATTTTTTGCGCTATAAATGAAAAAAGACCGAACGTTAAAAAAAAAAAAAAAATTCTTTGTTTCTGTGATAAAATTTTGCAAATTAGTAATTTTTCTTCATAAATTTTGGCCGCAATTTATACTGCTACATATCTTTGGTGCATACCACAAATGACACCCCAAAATACATTCTGCTACTCCTCCTGAGTATGGCGATACCACATGTGTGGGACTTTTTCACCCTAGCCACATAGAGAGGCCCAACATGCAGAGAGCACCTTCAGGCATTCTAGGAGCATAAATTACACATCTCATTTGTCAACCACCTATTACACTTTTGAAGACTCTGGAGCACGAGGACAATGGAAACGCCCACAAAATGATCCCATTTTGGAAAGCTAACACCAGTTCATTTTTTCTCCCAAAATTTTTGGAAAATGTGGAAAAAAAAACAAAAAACCCTTTTTTTTTAATCTTACACAAAGTTGTCCATTTATAAGATAGTTCTAACACATAGCATGTACAAAGCAAACATGACACCCCAAAATACATTCTGCTACTCCTGAGTATGGCAATACCACATGTGAGACTTTTACACAGCCTGGCCACATACAGAGGCCCAACATGCAAGGAACACCGTTAGGTGTTCTAGGGACACATACCAAGAATTACACCCCAAAACACATTCTGCTGAGCAAAGGGTAAACAAAAGATTACCTATGGTTTTAGTAGTGCAGTTGTCCACAGGAGGATAGCACTGGTCCAGGCAGCAGGCAGGGACTTGGTCAGCAACAGCAAACGCAATTGTCCAGGCAACAGGCAAGAATACTGTCCATAGTCAGTACAGGCAGCAGGCAGGGATACTGTCCATATACAGTTCAGGGTCAGTGCAGGCAGTGATATTGTCAGCAGTGCCAAAATATTGGTCCTGGTAGTAGGCAGGAACATGGTCCATGTAGTGTGGTCAGTTCATGCGACAGGCAGAGGCATGTGGCAGTAAGTCTTACAGGCAGCAGGCAGAGGTAGGGCCTCGTTCAGGACAGAATGGGGGCAGGGGTAGAGGCTTCTCCCACCCAAATGTCTTTGAATCCTCCAGTCTCCAGACCCTAATCTAGGAATGAGAAAACAAAAAAATAGTTTTCTTCATCCAGAAAAACTATTCTGGAGCCCCTCACATATGCGAGACCCCTGTGTTACGAATGCCACTAGTCCAGTAGCAGGGTACAAGATCAGTCCAAGAGGCAGGCAAAAAAACATGGTCAAACAGTCCAGGGTCGGTTCCAGATCAGGGAGAGGTATGTACAGAAATGGTAGGCAGAAGCGTGGTTGAATAACAAGCCAGGGTCAGTTCCGGAACAGGCAGTGGCAATAAGCAGTGTAAAGGTAAATGGCAGGAACTGAGGATTACATTTACCATACTTCACTAATAATTTACTGAAGTATGGTAAGGGCGGAAACAGTCAAATATGCAGAGGCCTGGTTGTAATAAGAGGTGTCTCTTCTAACTCCTCCATTGGTACACACCCTACATCTTTTCTGACGTCTTTGAATATAAGGGCAGTGATAATTTCCTCCTGGTAACCAGGGAATGGTTGGGGGCTTTCAGTGGAGTTGTGTTAAATTATATAGGCATTGTATATGGCCAGCATGTAGACATCCCCTCTGCCCCTCCACTTCACAGCCAGAATTTCCTTGTTTCTCAGATTCGCCGTCTCCCCTCTTCTTAACTTCATATTGATGAGCCTTTTGAGGAAAGCCCTTCCTGTTCTTTCCCACGGTGCCACATGCTGGCATCTTCCTCTGGTGAAGGTTGTGGAACAGTGACAGACTCGTGTAGAAGTTGTCTATATACAGGTGGTAGCCTTTCTCCAGTAGTGGGTGTATGAGGTCCCAAACAACTTTACCGCTTGATCCTATGTAGTCTGGGCAAATAGGGGGATGCAGCTGGGTGTCCTTCCCTTCATACACTATGAAGGCATAGGTGTACCCTGTGGCTCGGTCACATAATGTGTACAATTTCACCCCATAGCGGGCCCTTTTGCTGGGGATAAATTACTCGATTCCCAGCCTGCCGCAAAATTTTACAAGTGACTCATCCACATATATGAGTTGGTCCGGGGTAAACAACTGGGGAATTTTTTCAGAAAAATTATTTAGAAGTGGTCGAATTTTGTAAAGCTTATCATAATTTGGGTCATTTCAGGGAGGGCACTGGGTATTGTCAATGAAATGTAGTAACCTCATAATCATGAGATATATGGTTCTGGGCATTACCACGACCATTACCAAGATCGGCATGTTGTGGATAGGGTGGGTTGACCAACAGGGACGTAATTCATTTTTTGCTTAGTCCCATACAGAATGTGAGCCCAAAAAATTCTTAAACACCTCCACCTTTAGGTCTCTCCACTCATAGGGACGGCAATAATAGGACGTTGGGTTACTTGCTATAAATTTTTGTGCATACAGGTTGCACTGGGCCACAATTGATGCTAGTATGTCTTCTGTAAAAATTAAATCAAAGAAATCGATTGGGGAAAAATTTTCACTGTCCACCTGAACTCCTGGCTGGGCAGTGAAAGAGGAAATGTTAGCTTCTGAATTAGAAGGAAGCCACAAGGGTTCTGAAGGGCATAGGGAAGGCTGGCATGGGTCCTAACCCTTTGGGGCTGAGGTGACACTCCACTGGTACTTGGCCTTTCTTGCTGAAGTACTGCGTTTCTGGTGGATGGTGCTGCAGTTCTGGTGGATGCCACTGCGGTGCTGGTGGATGCCACTGCCTCCTCACCAGAACGCCTTTGTTTTGCGGGCAGATTATCTTCCTCCCCTGAGTCTGTCAGTGTTCCACTGCTTAGGACTAATTTACATCAGACTCAGAATCTGAATTTTAAGAGGAATCCGAAGTAGAGAGTTTCCCGTTGCTCTCATCGGCCGCACTAATAATTTGGTATGCCTCCTCGGCAGGAAATTATTTTTTGGACATTATTGTTGTTGGTGGTGATGAGACTGTACAGGTGTGTGTTGATAAGCCTGCACTGGTGGGCACTGATGAGACGGCACTGATGAGCCAACATAGATGTGTGCTGATAAGCCTGCACTGATGGGCACTGATGAGGCAGCACTGATGAACCTGCACAGATGTGTGCTAATAAGCACTGATGAGGGGGCACTGATTGATGGCACAGCTGTGCACTGATGAGGCAGCTCAGATGTGCACTGATGAGGCAGCACAGATGTGCACTGTGACACTGTATGTGATGGTTTATATAAGAAGTCACCATAGGCGCGCGCAGCCTTTTGAATTAGGGTGTGCACCCCAAAGCTTAAACATGACTAAAACTGTGACTAATCACAGCAGATCACATGACAATTGTAAACAATGGATGGTTTCCATATTTGCTATTTATTGTGTATTGTGTACAACATAATATATATATATATATATATATATATATATATATATATATATATATATATATATATATATATATATATCTTATTGAGTTGGCCCACACTTTGCAGCTATAAGAAGGCTGTCCACAAGGTTTAGGAGTGTGTCTATGGGAACTGGCTCACAGTCTCCACTCTAATGTGAAGGCCAGTCAAGTTCCTCTACCCCAATCTCATCCATGTCTTTATGGACCTTGCTTTGTGCACTGGTCCAAATCATTTGGTGGAGGGGGGATTATGGTGTGGGGTTATTTTTCAGGGGTTGGGCTTGGCCCCTTAGTTCCAGTGAAGGGAACTCTTAGGGCGTCAGCATACCAAGACATTTTGGACAATTTAATGCTCCCAACTTTGTGGGAACATTTTGGGGATGGCCCCTTCCTGTTCCAACATGACTGCGCACCAGTGCACAAAGCAAGGTCCATAAAGACATGGCTGGCGACTGTTTACCGCATGATCAGCTGTGATCCTTTCACAGCTGATCACTAAATGTAAATATAGAGCGGTAACGAGATGTTACTGGATTCTCCTCCTCACACATCGATGGTGTGTGAGAAGGAGATTGCGGTAACATCTCGTTACCGCTTACAGTGTACACCAACACACTGATTGCCCCCCCAATAAGGAGGACCTGTCACCACCCATCAAAGTACCTGTCACCACCCATCAAAGTACCTGAGTACCGAGTACCTGTCACAGTCCATATGAGTACCAGAGTACCTGTCACAGTCCATCTGAGTACCAGAGTACCTGAGTACCTGCCACAGTCCATCTGAGTACTAGAGTACCTGAGTACCTGTCACAGTTCATCTGAGTACCTAGGTACCCAAGTACCTGTCACAGTCCATCCGGGTACCTGAGTACCCGAGTACCTGTCACAGTCCACCTGAGTACCTGTCACAATCCATATGAGTACCAGAGTACCTGTCACAGTCCATCTGAGTACCAGAGTACCTGTCACAGTCCATCTGAGTACCAGAGTACCTGTCACAGTCCATCTGAGTACGTGAGTACCCGAGTACCTGTCACAGTACCTGTCACAGTTCATCTGAGTACCTGAGTACCCAAGTACCTGTCACAGTCCATCTGAGTACCTGAGTACCCAAGTACCTGTCACAGTCCACCTGAGTACCTGTCACAGTCCATACCTGAGTACCCGAGTACCTGTCACAGTCCATATGAGTACCAGAGTACCAGAGTACCTGTCACAGTCCATTTGAGTACCAGAGTACCTGTCACAGTCCATCTGAGTACCTGAGTACGTGAGTACCCGAGTACCTGTCACAGTCCATATGAGTACCAGTCACAGTTCATCTGAGTACCTGAGTACCCAAGTACCTGTCACAGTCCATCTAAGTACCTGAGTACCCAAGTACCTGTCACAGTCCACCTGAGTACCTGTCACAGTCCATATGTGTACCAGAGGACCCGAGTACCTGTCACAGGTTATCTGAGTACCCGAGTATCTGTCACAGTCCATCTGAATACCTGAGTACCTGTCACAGTTCATATGAGTGCCGAGTACCTGAGTACTTCTTACCGCCCTTCAGAGTACCCGAATACCAGTCACGAGCCCATTCGTGTACCTATCTGTAGCCCATCAGAGTACCTGTCACCAGCCCATCAGAGTATTCGAGTAGCTGTCACCAGCCCATCAGAGGACTCGAGTAGCTGTCACCAGCCCATCAGAGTACCCGAGCACCTGTCTGCAGCTCATCAAGTTACCCGAGTACCTATCTGCAGCCAATCGGAGTAACCGAGTACCTATCTGCAGCCCATGCCTCATAGAATATACGTTGGGGTGTTTGCTTTCCAAAATGGGGTCATTTTGTAGGTAATTCCACTGTCTTAGTGCTCAAGGACCTTCAAAAGTGTGATAGTTTAAGGACCCCGAATTAGGGACACAAGTACCCCCCGGTGCAGCGGGACTTTAAGGGCAAATGATATGTATAGATATAAAATATAATTTATTTAGAAAGATTAAAAAGACATATATAAAAAGTATAACAATAACTCATACAACACTTTTGGTGCATGATACAAAATACATTTTCATCATATTTATATTATTTCACATAATTCAAAGATGAATATAATATTCCTCCAGTTAGCCTGACATGTTTCGGGAACAATTCCCTTCTTCAGAGGCGTCTATGGGAGATAATGTAGTATATTCTGAAAAAGGATTGATTTTTAACAAATGCATTTTTCAAAGCAAAAAATACCCCCATGAAGCATGCGCATAGCTGGTATACGTACCAATTCCCAAGATATGAAAAAATATATTTGATTTTTGTGGAAAAAAGTTTTAAAAGACCTGATTTTGTCATCAATGGTCCATCAAAGTTGGTAAACCCCGTCTTTGCTTGAAACAACCCACACAAGGGTCCCCACCGAACGGCCAACTCAAACAGCTACAAGTGAGCCCTACGGAATGATTTTGAGTATTTTGATTTTGATAAAAATGGAAACTATATTTTTATATAGAGAAATTAAGACATTAAAGGTTATGTTAATTAAATTAATTTGAAAAGGTAAAATTAAAAAATATATAATGAATTATATTCATTTTATGTTGCGACATATAGTCTATGGTCATTCTTACTACATTACATTGCATTTCTTCCAGTGCAGACCGATATGTTGATACAAAAACAAAATGTATAACAAATTATAAAACGTAGGAGTAAGGGAGGGAGGGGAAGGGGGTGAGGGATTAAATCATCTCCAAACTGTATTACACTGTTAAACAGTCATACTGAGTCCTAAAAGGGGGTCCTGCCGTAACAGCTTGGCCGGACCTATCCTTCTTAGCCCTCCATTTTAGTACTGGAGGGAGGGGTCTCGTTTTTGATTCAAGGCCCTAAGATGCCCACTGGGCGGATTCCCCGGAAGGGGGGCCACAGGCCTCCAACTAACCTTCACCTAAGGGAAGCGCCCCCCGGGCATCTCAATGGGCCAATGCGGTTACAAAGGTGCCTATGTCACCAGGCGGAGCCCCTGACCAATACGTCTAAACAAGTAACAACTCTAATATTTAATAAAGAAGATACAAAACTTGTCTGTAGTCACTAGCGACGCATAGCGTCTCATATGAGCCTTCAACTATAGACCTTGTGAACCATGCATTAGGAAAGAAAAAGTTTACACCTTGTGCAATCAATAGGGCGTTGAGACATTCCATTCAGGCACGCACGTCACCACAAACAGGCCTCCTTAGCTTCAAGGAGGGCTCTGCCAACTCCAACAGCGCGACATCCAGGCTAGAGGACACCGGATTAGTGTCAATGGTGAATCTCCGCCACTGAGCCCAAATACCATCAAAGCGCTCACTCCTATCTTTGCACCTCGCCTCTCTGATATCATCCACCTTCTGTAGCCATTCTTTTAAGGTAGGAACCTGTGGACGCTTCCAATAGAGAGGTACAAGCCTTTTAGCAGCATTTAATAGATGAGGAAGGGCGCTTTTTTTGTAATGGCTTAGAGGGAGGGTGGGGAGGTGCAAGAGGAAATGCTCAGGGGAGAACGGGATCTCAATCTGCAGGGCATTTTTAATGGTAGTCTGTACTTCCATCCAGAAAGGCCTAATTACTGGGCATTCCCACCATATATGAAGAAGGGTGCCTTTCTGACCGCAACCTCGCCAGCAGCGGTCAGAAACCGAGGAGTAGATACGTGCTATGACAGCTGGTACTCGGTACCAGCGAGTTAGAAGCTTGTAGTTAGTTTCCTGCGTTCTAGACTCTATGGAGCTAGAGTGTGCTAGTTTATACATGTGTAGGCGTTGTTCTGGCGTGAACTCCACCCCTAGGTCTCGTTCCCATTCCCTTATGAAAGCCGGCTTGATTGAAAGGTCATTTAACATGACAGTTCAATTGAATGTTCAAATGAATATGTAAAATTCCTATAACTTTAGGTAAATTAAAGATCGAGCGGTCGCTTAGTGGATGAAATTATTATTGGTCGTTTCCATAACAACAGCAATAAAAAAGCAATTTTTTGCCCATTTTTTTACAGTCCAGGGGACATGGATCAATGCAAAAAAAAGTTTTAAAAATGACCGTTTTTTCGGGAGCAGTGATTTTTTTAATGCCTAAAGTGAAACAAAAAAAGTGTAATATCCCTTTAAATTTCGTACCTGGGGGGTGTCTATAGAATGCCTGTAAAGGGGAACAGTCTGACAGCAAAATGACATTTCAAAGGAAAAAAAGTCATTTAAAACTACTCGCAGCTATTAATGCATTGCCGGTCCGACAATACACATAGAAGTTCATTGATAAAAACGGCATGGGAATTCCCCACAGGGGAACCCCGAACCAAAATTTAAAAAAAAATGATGTGGAGGGTCCCCCTAAATTCCATACCAGACCTGAACCCGGCCAAAAAAAAAACATGACGTGGGGGGTCCCCCTAAATTCCATACCAGGCCCTTCAGGTCTGGTATGAATATTAAGGGGAACCCCGCGCCAAAATTAAAAAAAAAAAAACGGCGTGGGGTCCCCCTCAAAAATTCATACCAGACCCTTATCCGAGCATGCAACCTGGCAGCCCACAGGAAAAGAGGGGGAGACGAGAGAGCGCCCCCCCTCCTGAACCATGCCAGGCCACATGCCCTCAACATTGGGAGGGTGCTTTGGGGTAGCCCCCAAAACACCTTGTCCCCATGTTGATAAGGACAAGGGCCTCATCGCCACAACCCTGGCCGGTGGTTGTGGGGGTCTGCGGGCGAGGGGCTTATCGGAATCTGGAAGCCCCTTTTAACAAGGGGACCCCAAGATCCCGGCCCTCCCCCTGTGTGAAATGGTAAGGGAGAACCCCTACCATGTCATTAAAAAAAGTGTCAAAAATGTTAAAAATGACAAGAGACAGTTTTTGACAATTCCTTTATTTAAATGCTTCTTCTTTCTTCTATCTTCCTTCATCTTCTTCTTCTGCTTCTTCTGGCTCTTCTGGTTCTTCCTCCGGTGTTCTCGTCCAGCATCTCCTCCGCTGCGTCTTCTTCCCTTCTTCTCCTCGGGCCGCTCCACATCCATGGCATGGAGGGAGGCTCCCGCTCTTCTCTTCATCTTCTTCTCTTCTTCATCTTCTTCTCCGGGCCGCTCCGCATCCATGGCATGGAGGGAGGCTCCCGCTGTGTGACGCTTCTCCTCTTCGGATGGTTCGTAAATAATGGGGGGTGGGGCCCCCCGGTGACCCCGCCCCCTCTGACGCACGGTGACTTGACGGAACTTCCCTGTGACGTCACGGGGAATGCCACAGGGAAGTCCCGTCATATCCCGTGCGTCGGGGGGGTGGGGTCACCACGTGGCCCCGCCACCCCGTTATTTAAGAACCGTCATAAGAAGAAAAACGTGACACAGCGGGAGCCTCCCTCCATGCCATGGATGCGAAGTAGCCCGGAGAAGAAGATGAAGAAGAGAAGAAGATGAAGAAGAGAAGATGAAGAGAAGAGCGGGAGCCTCCCTCCATGCCATGGATGCGGAGCGGCCCGAGGAGAAGAAGGGAAGAAGACACCGCGGAGGAGATGCTGGACGAGAACACCGGAGGAAGTACCAGAAGAGCCAGAAGAAGAAGAAGATGAAGGAAGACAGAAGAAAGAAGAAGCATTTAAATAAAGGAATTGTCAAAAACTGTTTCTTGTCATTTTTAACATTTTTGATATTTTTTTAGTGAAATGGTAGCCCTTACCGTTTCACATAGGGGGAAGAGCCGGGATCTGGGGGTCCTCTTGGTAAAGGGGGCTTCCAGATTCCGATAAGCCCCCCGCCCGCAGACCCCCACAACCACCGGCCAGGGTTGTGGGGATGAGGCCCTTGTCCTCATCAACATGGGGACAAGGTGTTTTGGGGGGCTACCCCAAAGCACCCTCCCAATGTTGAGGGCATGTGGCCTGGTACAGCTGAGGAGGGGGGGCCGCTCTCTCGTCCCCCCCTCTTCTGTGGCCTGCCAAGTTGCGTGCTCGGATAAGGGTCTGGTATGGATTTTTGGGGGGACCCCATGCCGTTTTTTTTTAAAATTTTGGCCGGGGTTCCCCTTAATATCTATACCAGGCCCTTCAGGATTTTTGGGGGGACCCCACGTCATTTTTTCTTTTTAATTTTGGTTCGGGGTTCCCCTGTGGGGAATTCCCATGCCATTTTTATCAATGAACTTCTATGTGTATTGTCGGATCAGCAATGCATTAATAGCCGCGAGTAGTTTTAAATGACTTTTTTTCCTTTGAAATGTCATTTTGCTGTCAGACTGTTCTAAACACGGGAAACATGCGCCCCTTTACAGGCATACTATAGACACCCCCCAGCTACGAAATTTAAAGGGATATTACACTTTTATTGTTTCACTTTAAGCATTATTAAAATCACTGCTCCCGAAAAAATGGCCGTTTTTAAAACTTTTTTTTCTATTGATCCATGTCCCCTGGGGCAGGACCCAGGTCCCCAAACACTTTTTATGACAATACCATGCATATAAGCTTTTAAAATTAGCACTTTTGATTTCTCCCATAGACTTTTAAAGGGTGTTCCGCGGCATTCGAATTTTGCCGCGAACACCCCAAATTGTTCGCTGTTCGGCGAACTTGCGAACAGCCGATGTTCGAGTCGAATATGAGTTTGACTCAAATTCGAAGCTCATCCCTACTCAAGAAATGAGATACACCTCATGTACTGAAGGCCTGATCAGATGTGATCAATTTTCAGTGATTGGCACCATAGTTTGTAGACTCTAAAACTTTCACAAAGACCAAATAATATACACTAATTTGGGTCATTTTTTTTCACAAAATTTTCGGTCTTTTTTTATCTATAGCACAAAAAATTTGATATGGGTAAAGTGTTGCATGACTGAGAAATTCTCATTCAAAGTGTGAGAGCGCTGAAAGCTGAAAATTGGTCTGGGCAGGAAGGGGGTGTAAGTGCCCTGTATTGAGGTGGTTAATAAACTGACATCTCTGTGTTTCTGTGAATTTCTGGTACTGTAAACTTGTAAAGTCTCACGAGATTCCAGTATCAGGGGTCATTCTCCACTGTTTGTAGATCACTTCACTCCAAAGGAGAAGTGATCTACAAACCTTTAGGGCCCTTTCACATTGGGGCGGTTTGCAGGCGCTATTGCGCTAATAATAGCGCCTTCAAACCGACCCGAAAGTGCCGCTGCTTTGAATCCAGTGTGAAAGCCCCAAGGGCTTTCACACTGGAGCGGTGCGCTGGCAGGACGGGAAAAAAAGTCCTGCCAGCAGCATCTTTGGAGCGGGGAAGGAGCGGTGTATTCACCGCTCCTTCCCAGCTCCTGCCCATTGAAATCTGCAGAGGCACTTTGCGGTGGTTTTTAACCCTTTCTCGGCCGCTAGCAGGGGTAAAACCGTCCCGCTAGTGGCCGAATACCGACGGTAATGCGTCACTAACAATAGTGGCGCTTTACCGCCGATGCCACCCCCGCCCCAGTGTGAAAGGGGCCTTATAAACTGGCACACAGAGGAGAACAATCTCCTCTGAGAATGCCGGAGAATGAAGCAGTGAATATATTTCACTGCTTCATAAAATGGACACCTTAGTGGCTCTTAGCCTGGCTATCTGCTCAATGTGAAAGCGCTATACACTCTCTTGTGGCATTTCACAGAAGAAATCGGGAGACAGCTGGCATGCAGTTACACTAACAGGGGGTCAATAGGGTGTGCCCAGGCACATCGGGTACACTCTGTGTGCACGCCTATGTAGCCACTCACGCTGCAGCACAGAAGCTCTGCCTCCTCACACGCGGTCTCTATGTGAGGAGGGAGAGTTGTGAATGAGAGATGATCTCATATGTGTACATACACACACCGATCACATGGTAAATGGCTGCTGTGATTAACCATTTATAGCGATCTGTGATTGGCTGTATCCAAGGGACACGGCCATCACAAATTTTCCCTGATGCGTGCTCACAAGGACCGTGCAAAGGGGAAGACATCATATGACAGCGCCCCGGCAATCAGGGGCGTAACTACCACCATAGCGACCCATGTGGGTGCTATGGGGCCCGCAGCCGAGTGGGGCCCAGTGAGGATGAGAGCATCGCCGGCACAGTCACCCAGCCAGGGGAAGAGAGAGGAGAGAAAGAGGCGAGCTGTCCGTATCAGCAGAGAGCTGAATTGCCAGATGTAATAGCTTTCATTAGAACTTCCAGTGTTCCCGGGGCTCACGTCACATAGCTCCACCTCTTGGCCCGGCGCCTTTGATAGACAGAACGCCGATCCAATGCGGGACATGTGACGTCATCAAAGGCGTCGGGCCAAGAGGTGGGGCTATGTGACGATGAGCCCCGGGAAGACGGGAAATTCAAATGAAAGCTATTACAGCGGGCAATCCCGCTCTCTGCTGATCCGGGTGGCTTGCCTCTTCCTCTGCATTGGTGAGGCTGTATGGGGCACAGGCAGACCAGGCTGTATGGGGCACAGGTCACGCTGTATGGGGCACAGGTCATGCTGTATGGGGCACAGGCAGACCAGGCTGTATGGGGCACAGGTCACGCTGTATGGGGCACAGGTCACGCTGTATGGGGCACAGGTCACGCTGCATTGGGCACAGGTCACGTTGCATGGGGCACAGGTCATGCTGCATTGGGCACAGGTCACACTGTATGGGGCACAGGTCACGCTGTATTGGGCACAGGTACTGCTGTATGGGGCACAGGTCACACTGCATGGGGCACAGGTCACGCTGCATGGGGCACAGGTAACGCTGCATGGGGCACAGGTCACGCTGCATTGTGCACAGGTCACGCTGTATGTGGCACAGCTCACGTTGCATTGACACTAGGGCAGCTGTGGGGGGGGGCTGTTTGCAGGGGGGCCCCATACAACATTTTGCTATGGGGCCCTGCTATTTCTAGTTACACCCCTGCAGGCAATGTAGGCTATAGCATGGACGCGAGGATGTTAATCTACAGAAATAAGACCCCAAGTCTGAACCTTTGTCAGGAAATTGGAGTTTGGGTTCATTGTAATTATTTGTGAAATTAGTACAAGATAAAAAGGCAGACTTACTGAAAGCAATGTGTCCCGCCACTGGCAGCTCAACAGACTTTTTTTATTCTATGCAGGAAAAAAGCAGATTCAGATAATTACAAGGATAACAGGAAAAAAGTATTAAATGTGACTTTAGCAACTTTATACTAACTAGTCCAAGATACAGCTGTAGCTGAGAAAACGAAGGGGCTGTTTTATAAAAACTGTTCAAATTCAGACACATTCCCTTGCATGTGCTCACTCTAATTTTCTGGAATCGCTCTTAGGTTTTATATCTCCTGCAAAAAGCCAACAGCACTGGGTACAGGGATGGGATGCCAGCTTGGGTTATTACTAGAATCAGGGACCCTGGGTCTCTTGCTTTGTGCCCCACTTCAACAATGCACTGTTAGCTGCAGGCAGAGGTGTGGTACACAGAGTGTCTCCACTCACCTCTTAGGAAAATAATTACTGATACCAAATCATGTGAGCTATTCTTCCTCTCACTGACCACCAATGTAAGGGATGCCACACGAACCAGTTCCCGACCAGCCTATAGACACATTATGGCCAGATGGGTCATTTGCCGTTCTGGGTGGACGTCACCCGCATGCTCCCCATGAGCCGCGTCACGATCTGTCATCGGCTGTGTCCACCGGACATAGCCAATGACAGATCACTGTATCGGGCTACTGCGATACTGTGACAATTGTAAACAATGGATGGCTTCCATAGATGCTATTTATTGTGTACAAGTGTATTGCTAGCTGTGATTGGTCACAATGATCACATGGTACAGACAGGGGCAATCACAGCCCTGTGTGTATTCAGTGTGTATTGTTGGCAAAATCACAGCTAATCACAGCAATACACAGTGAATGAATCAATATCATTTAGTAAAAATGGTTGCTTATAACAATGAAATTCACTAGTATAAGCAATCAATGTGTAAGAAAAAAAAATCCTGATCACTTCCCTAGAGTAGTACAATGTTACTATGGTAACACTGCATTGCTCTGGTGACAGTGTGTTAAAAAAAAAATTGTAAAAAAATTCAATTTAAAAAAAATAAAATAAAAAAAAAGTAAAACTTTTTTTTTGTTTTACATACTGTCACCAGCCAGTGTCCCAGATCACCCCCATACCAGTTATATGATGACGTTGTACTGCACTGGTGACAGTTTGTAAAAGAAAAAAAAATGTGGAAAAAAAAAAATTAAAAACTATTTTTTATTTTGTCATTTTCCAAAAAATTGTGACAAAAAATGACAACTTAAAAAAACTCACCAGGACTCTTACCAAATACCTTAGACTGTTTACTTAACAAAAAGGGGTCATTTGGGGGATATTCGTATTGTCCTGGCATTTTCAGGCCTCAAGAAATGAGGCTGTCAGTACATCTGGATTAATCGATTGTCAGATATTTATATCTAAATAATATACACTGATTTGGGTTATATTGACCAAAGAAATGTAGCAGAATACATTTTCACCTAAATTCTTGAAGAAAAATTATTTATTTTATATATTATATGTCATTCAAAGTGCGACAGCGCTGAAAGCTGAAAATCGACTTGTACACTGTGCTGTACATTACATACTCCTCACAGCTGCATTTCTACATTGTGTTGTAGGTTACATACTTCCTTTGTAAAATGTACTGCATTTTCCAATTTTCTTTCCGCTACCCTTAATGTCAGGGGTCTTCAAACTATGGCCCTCCAGTTGTTCGGGAATTATAATTCCCATCATGCCTAGTCATGTCTGTGAATGTTAGAGTTTTACAATGCCTCATGGGACATGTAGTCCTGCAACAGCTGGAGGGCTGTAGTTTGACGATCTCTGCTCTATGTACTGACATATGACATATGTTACATTATTATGACCACTGCGCTGTATATGTGGCATTGTACATTACATGCCCCTGACCAATGTGTTCATTGTTGCAGAAGTTGCTGGTTTTTGTGTAGGTACAAGGACTGCGGCATATGTGTGAGTGTATACAGCCAATGCAATGCCAATGCAAAAAAGCTGCCCCCTCGCACGAAAAAAAACAGCCTCCTCCTGGCTCCCACATGAAAAGAGGCCCCACTGGCTTATGCTACACTTTTAGTGTACTCTTTTTCACTCATGGTTTTTGAAACCTGCTGATTTGTCTTAGGTTTTTCTCTATAGGAACATCTTTATACCAGTTACTCCTATTTTATTTAGCAAAATGTATTGCAATTGAACATGCACAGGTTAAAGATCTTTCAGTCTGTGTGTTGACATATTTTGGGGTTATTTTTGGTCCTAATTCTTTGACTATGAAACCGGTTTGTGAATTTTACATGACCCCCATCAAATGGAACATTAGTTGGGCAGGTCCCCATTCCCAGTGTTCCTCCTGGGATAAGTAGCACCAACAGTCAAGTGCGGTACCCATGTGGTCAGATCACCATTGTATGTCCATTAATCCACAAATATGGATTGAGCCCAACCTTATCTGCTGGCCCAATGTGATGTAATTTAGGGGTATTTCAACAGGTGAAAATGAGCACTTCCAACACAACAAAGTGCCTTTGTTATCACTTAGCACTGGCATTTGTTGTGACATCAGTTTGAGATGTTTCAGTGATCATTCAGAATCCACTGACAGGTGCACTTAACCTCCTTCTGACCTGCATTTACCTGTGCTTCATGCAGAGTTTGCCTTCCAATAGACTGGAGGGTGAGCTTTAGGAGGAAAAGGTGGGGCCTAAAGAGGAAGAGGTGTGGTTTACAGATTGCAGGGTGGGTCTTAAACAGGAAGGGGTGTGGCCTTGACAGGAAGGGGTGTACCATATTTAAATTAGAGGGTGCACAAGTTTAGTCAGGCCTAGGGCAGCACAAAACCTAAATACACCACTGTATACAGCAAGTAGTCTTAGGCTCTATTTCTCAATGCTCCTTTTAAGCCATGATCAATGGTAAGTGAAATGTGCCTGTGCTGCTATTTTTTTTATCTTTAGTGTGTCAAAGGATACCCCAGGCTTTTACAATGCTAAAAACATCCCTGATTTCAGTGTGAAAATGAGGATTATAAGATAAAATTTACATAGTATGAAACACAAAGACTGAATGGCTAGTGTATGGGGCCAAGCTCAGGTTATCATACCTCCCAACTTTTTGAGATGGGAATGAGGGACACCTACTAGCAAAAGCATGTAAGCATAGGACACACCCCTTAAAGGAGAATTAACCTAAAAAAAAAAAAGATTAGTTAAACCCACAAGGGCTTTTTTTACCACTACTATTCCTTTATATTGGCTTTTGGAATGTACAAATGCAGCAATTTAGAAATTGTATGAAAGGTTTAACACTGGGAAACACTTTTTGAAAGATAAGAAGTGCATTTTATATACAACTATATAGATCAGACCAAAATGAGGGACAAATGTGGAGAAGAGAGGGACAGAGGGACATTGCTCCAAATCAGGGACAGTCCCTCAAAATCAGGGACAGTTGGGAGCTATGCATTATGACAATTGGATGTTCAGCCTTGTCTGCAATTACTTGGGCAGATGAGTTTTAAACTAGCTTTTAAAGCGGGGGTCCACCTATCTATCGTTTTTTTTTTTTATTTCATTCACAAACTTTTCTTCTCAGCATTACATACTCACATATTGTGTGTAATATGTCCGCCTGTGTCAGATTTCGTCGGAAAGAATAACTTATATTATTCACTGCAGGCGGTTTCCATCTTCACTGTGGGCATTTGAAGCCCACAAGCATTTATTTCCTGGATGTGGTGAATGCTGTGCTCCCAGCATTCACCGCTCGTTCCCGCACATGCTCAGTGGCATCCTGGGAAGCCTGAGACTAGCTCCCAGGAGTCTGGGAGAGGCTAGATACACGCCTACTCCCACGGGAGGAGAACCAGGAAGTGCAAAGAAGAATAGAAAAATAAAAAGTAATTACAGCGATTTAAATTTTTTTAAACGGCATGTCAGCATCTAAGCAAGGAAGAGAATACATACAGATATTGTTCAAAATTTGGGTGGAACCCCGCTTTAACATTCAATTTTGGAATTAATGTAGTTTTCCGAATTAAAACTTATGAAAAACTGTTAGAAAACGTTCTCAAAAGACAGATTTCTATCTTGCTCCTTTGAATCCACTTGTTACTGTGGTTGAAAACTAACATAAATTCAACCCACTACCCAATAGAAAATTAAATGAACATCCTTAACCACTTCGATACAGGCCATTTTCACCCCCTTCCGGCCCAGGACAATTTTCAGTTTTTAGCACTGTAACATTTTGAATGACAATTGTGTGATCATGCAACATTGTACCCATATGACATTTTTATCATTTTTTTCCTACAAATAGAGCTTTCTTTTGGTGCTATTTGATCAGCTCTGTGTTTTTTATTTTTTGAGCTATAAACAAAAGAAGAGCGACAAGTTTGAAAAAGAAAAACACAATATTTTTTCATTTTTGCTAAAATAAATTTCCAATTTAAAAAAAAAAAGTTCTCAGTTTAGGCCGATATGTATTCCTCTACATATTTTTGGTAAAAAAATTGCAATAAGCGTATATTGATTGGTTTGCGCAAAAGTTTTAGTGATTACAAAATGGGATAGTTTTATGGCATTTTTATTATTCTAATTTTTTTACTAGTAATGGCGTCGATCTGCGATTTTAATCATGACTTTGACATTGCGGCGGACATATCGGACACTTTTGACACTATTTTGGGACCATTCACATGTACACAGCGATCAGTGCTATAAAAATGCACTGATTACTGTATAAATGTTACTGGCAGGGAAGGAGTTAACATTAGGGGGCGATCAAGGGGTTAAATGTGTTACCTAGGGAGTGATTCTAACTGTGGGGGGAGCGGACTGACTTGGGGAGGAGACCGATCGGTGTCCCTATATACAAGGAACACACGATCAGTCTCCTCTCCCCTTACAAGACGTGGATCTGTGTGTTTACACACACAGATCCACAGTCCTGCTCTGTAACCAGTGATCGCGAGTGCCCAGAGGTGCGCACCCGCAATACCGCCGGGAAGCCGAGGAGGTCATATGACGCCCGTCCAGGATGGGAGATCCCATCTACGGACGTCATATGCCTATGAGCGGGTAAGGAAGTTGTTAAAACAAAATATTTCTTTCCTGCAACACAGACAGTGTTGATGCAGGAATCCCTCCTGCCGGGCCATTGTTCTTCTCCTGGCGGGGTAAGTCGTCCCCAATCGGGAGAAGACAGTGATAATCACTAGCAGCTATAGCAGAATCGTGCAGGCTGGTTGTATCAAAGTTGAAGGGTCAACTTTGTACATTCAGCCTGGCCATTAATGGCTCCAATCTTGATTCGAATGGTGACTGGCTTAATGTGATTGTAAAGTCTCACTTTTTTTCTATTAAAATAAAAAACCTGTTATACTTACCTACTCTGTGCAGGGGTTTTGCACAGAGCAGCCCAGATCCTCTTCTTCTTGGGTCCCTGGCTGGAGCTCCTGACCTCTCCCTCCTGTCGAGTGCCCCCAAAGCAAGCAGCTTGCTATGGGGACACTCAAGCTGAGCTGCAGCTCCATCTATCTATTCAGACACAGAGCTGCGGTTCTGTCCCGTCCCCTCTCTCTCCTGATTGCTGTCAAACTTAGTTAGCCAGAGGAAGCCAATGGCGCTGTTGCTGTGTCTCAGCCAATCAGGAGAGAGAGTCCCGGATGGCCGATTCACTTGAGATGGGGCTCAGGTAATCCTCTTCTGGGGTCCCCCGCTAGTGCTCCTGTTACCCCCCTGTTGAGTGCTCCCATACTTGTGCATGCACGATCCTGAACCGGCTCTGTGTGTGTGTGTCCTTTGAGACACAGATGGTGGCTCAACCCTGCCCCCCCTTCACTGGTTGTGATCGACAGCAGCAGGAGTCAATGGCTCCCACTGCTGCTCTGCCTAATGAGTGAGAGAGTCAAGAGAGCTGCAGCTCTCGTGCACATCGCTGGATTAAGATCGAGCTTAGTCAATTATTTTGGGGGGCTGGGGGGTAGAGCTGCATGCAGAAGGTTTTTTTACCTAAATGCATACAATTCATTAAGGTAAAAAAAAGCCTTATGGATTTAGAACCACTTTTAAATTAGACCTATCAAATGTTAAAGGACAAAGTTGGATACAAGATTGCGTATTAAAAAAAAAAAAAAAAATATCAAATCAGACAACCTAAACATTTTAGAGAAAATGTAAAAATCAACAAATTTTTCATCAATCCCTGTTTCCAGATTGTCTTTCCTTGACATTCTGTCCACTCACCAAACCTACTCTGCACTGCACCTACTGATCCCTTTGGGTCTGCATGATGGGAAAAGAGCCATTTAAAGGATTTCGACTTTCAAATATGAACTCATTATTTTGGCCATAAACCACGGTGATTCATCCTGGGAAATAACATCAACATCTAAAAATACATGTGAAATTCTCTAGAGAGTACCATTGTGCGGAATAATCACAATGTGATCGCTTAGAATTGGAATCGTAGTTCTAAAAGGCCCGCTTATCATCTTTTTAATCATATCTTATCTTGAGCAGAAGGTTGTATTATTTTACAACAGGAAAGGATAACTAACGTAGATAAGAGTGAAATGGCTAAGACTGTGATATTCATCTGAGGCTCTGTTCTGAAACAGGAGTCACAAAAGGCTGTGTGCTGCTGCTATCAATTGATGTGATTTTGTGAGCGCCCGCATGAATATAAAAAAAAAAAGATCAGATGTATGTTTATAGTTTTATTTGTGAGCGGCTAATGGCTGCAATGAATTTTAACATGCTGTCAGTCACACTAATTTATAACAAAGGCCTGTTATCTGAAAGCTCTGTGAGAAATCTCTCTCGTTGGGCTGTGAAACTGTGGCAACATATGCCAAGTCTACCAAATTGTAATAACTCAAAGCCTGGCTCCGACATGTACAGTGACAAATATGATTAAGTATTCTGCACACATGGCACCAAGTATCACCCAATTAGAGGCCCTGATGAAACAACGCTCATTATGCTGTAAAATCTTGGCTTAGCAAAACTGTATTGTTAAAAGGGCCCCCCCCCCACACACACACACACAAACATACAAAACTTTAACCTCAACCTCCAACCTCTTCAAGCAAGTCCCCCAGTAGATTTAAAACAAATAAATAAATCTAAAGGGCCCAAATACTTACCTGAATCTGTGGTCATTTGACAAGCTACTGTAGGTCCCGAGCTGTCTCTGTTCAAGACTACGTTGTGGGAAGATCCTTCTTTGGGTTTCCATGTCACTGCCTGGTGATGTAGACACTTTTCATTGGCTGTCCATCAACAGGGTCCTCACAGATCCTATGTCTCCAGCAACAGTGAAATGACATCACGACAACAGGTTGATATTTTACTGGTTGGTGGCAGGCCAGAACTGTAGCGGTGCATCACAAGGTCAGGGTCCCTTTGACTAAGCCCCCTTTCACACGAGGCGGACTCCTTTTCTACGGAGCACGCCTCGGTTCGCCGGCTCAGCGGGAGATCAGTCCGTTGATCTCTGCTGAGCTGGCGGATGACAGGTCCCTCTCTGCTCACTGAGCGGGGACCTGAACGTCCCTTCAAAGCTCCATGCTGTGGTCTGTGACTCCAGCGGCCAATCACAAGGCCAGAGGGTGCGAACCTGGAAGGAAGACCCGGTGAAGATGGAAGCCCTGCCAGCGGTGACAGCTTGCCGCTGGAGGGCTTCATTCTAAGATAACCATTTTATAATGTGCTAGTAGAGCTGCACGATTAATCGTTAAAAAATTGTGATCTTGATTCAACCCCCCTGATGATCTCTATTGCAGAATTTGCCGATTCTTTCATATAACCAGTGGAGAGACTTATCTGCTCACTCAGCTGTCAAAAGAAAATAACTGGGCAGTCTGCCAAGTTTTTAACATGAAACATTGTAACTAACTCTTCCTTCTTAGATCAAAGGGCTAAACTTCTGTGTGTAAAGAAAAAATCCAGGCAGTCTGCCAAGTTTTTAACAACCTGTAAAAGCAGGAAGTTTAACCACTTAAAGTCTAAATCTTTTTCTAAGGGTCGGTGGTGTGAACTCAGCCTTAAGGTACTCACCTGCTCAGAAGATCCAGCGTTGTCCTGCTGAGATCTGCTTCATTTGCACCCCCCCCCCCCCGGTTCAAACATCGCTATCTTCCTCTATGACGTCATCAGGTAGGTGCGAGAAAGCTTTTTAGGGGGTGGGGAGATGCTGTGGAAGGTGGGGAAGGGGGATAGAAGCACATATGTCAGAGTTGGGGAGAGGTGGAAGTGAGATGTGGACAGCCTGTGAAAAAGAGTTGAACCCTGCACTCTGTATGTAGCGCACTCCTTAACCCTGCACTCTGTGTACTCAGTACATAGCATACCCCTGAACTCCACACATAACACACTCCTGGTATTTATTGCCTTGTTAAGATCCTCCCACTGTTTGGCAACACCAACTGTTTTCTGTTTGGTGGGGGGCGTGGTTGAGTTCCTGCACCTATTCTGAGAAGAAAAGCCCTAGTTACAATTATATAGTCTTACAGATATGCTGATACGGCTCACGATAAAATAGAGTTTGACACCCCTGCACTACAGACAAACTGGAAATGCAGGCAGCTCATGGGTGGTGGGAGGGGCCTGTACATAGCTTCCTGAAAACATCACAGCACCCTGCCTCGGTACTCCTTTGTGCCCCAGTCCTGATGCAAGCAGTGGGTTAGCTCTTGGAAGGAGTTATGTAAATTTCAAAATTCTTTGTTGGGTGGGTCGGACCAGAGAGGTAAGTTGTTAATACAAGCTGTACACAGGTGGTTCCACTTAAATTTTACCCCCCCCCCCCCCTTCATCACCAGAAGCCTAACAAGGCAACTAGGGGGTTTATACATGCGGCAGCCACCAACCCCAGGCTTGTCAAGTGACATAACCTGTCAAACTTACCTACTGAAGTCAACGGGACCATGCTGCAAACACTCGGTTGCAGTGTATTAGCTCCTTGAAAGATCGCCGTTTGAAAAATAAAAAAGCAGGCACTCAAGGCATTGCACTAGCTCCTGGAAGCTGCTACTCTACCACCCTCTGAAAAGTAACCTGTGGTGGAAGAGTTTTCAGAGGGCATTAGAAACTGATGCTTGCGTAAACCTAACCTAAGTGTTTGCTGCTACAAATCACCAAGATACAAAGGTGAATGCAGAGAGACATGAAATGATGCGCAAAGCAAACCGCTGGGTGATGGAACTACAGATCATTACCATTTCATTTCACAGGAAATGGCTATGATTTTCTCGGTGAGAAATTGCTTAAATTAAAAAAAAAAAAAAAAGGAAAAGAAAATTTAAAAAAATAAAAAATCTATTTTATATATCCAACCAAAAGCGTAAATGTATTTTATTGGGATTTTATGTGATAGACCAACACAAAGTGGAGTAAAGTGGAAGGAAAATGATAAATGGTTTTCAATTTTTTTTTTTTTATGAATAAATATCTGAAAAGTGTGGCGTGCATTTGTATTCAACCCCCTTTACTCTCATACCCCTAACTAAAATCTATTGGAACCAATTGTGATCAGAAGTCACCTAATTAGTATATAAAGTCCACCTGTGTGTAATTTAATCTCAGTATAAATACAGCTGTTCTGTGAAGCCCTCAGCGGTTTGTTAGGGAACCTTAGTGAACAAACAGCATCATGAAGGCCAAGAAACACACCAGACAGGTCAGGGATAAAGTTGTGGAGAAGTTTAAAGCAGGGTTGGGTTAAAAAAAAAATATCCCAAGCTTTGAACATCTCACAGAGCACTGTTCAATCCATCATCCGAAAATGGAAAGAGTATGGCAAAACTGCAAACTAGAGCTGCATAATTAAATTGTCAAGAATCGTTATTGCGATTTTGACTAAAGTGTTTCACAATTCTTTCTATGCAAATAATTCTCTCTGCTCTTCTGAAGCCACAGCCCTCAAAAGAAGGGAAGAGAAAAACCAGGCAGTCTGCCAAGAATCAAAACATTCTTTATCAGTTGAACTTAAAGTGGATGTAAACCCGAAATTTTTTTTTATGTCATAATGTAGAGTATAAGATTTCCTATCATTTGAGCCCAGTCTTACTACAAAGAGTTAATCCAGCTCTGAGCAATCCTCTTTTGTTGTTCAGTGAGATAAAACTTGGCAAACAGAGAAAAACTTTGTCAAATCCTCCCCCTTGCTGTGAGTGACAGGTGATTTACATATCTCATGCACTAGCCTAAGACATGCATTATTTTTTAATTCCCACCCCCACTCCTTTCTTCAGCAGCTCTGCAAGGATTGGCTGTTCCACACCTCAGTATGATTTGGCATGCTGAAGTCATGTGGTTACTTTCCTATCTTTTCACTGGAGGTTAGAGATCAGAGCAGAAGTTCAGTTAGAAATACACAGGAGAAAATGCATATTGACAAGGGGAGTGTAGAGGTGGGCGGAGAGTCTACTGACATCACGACTCCACCCACCGAGCTCCAGACAACAGACCCACCCACAGAATCTGCAGTTTTTCGGCTCTCATAACAGACAGAGGGGAGACATTTGACAGGTAAAGATACATACAGGAGGCATGTATATCCTTATAGATAACCCCTATGGCAGTAGTTTAGAAAGGATGACATTGGGTTTACATCCACTTTAAGTATAAACATTATCACAATTTGTCAATGGAATACACTTTGTGTGTAAGTGAAAAAAGTTTAACCACTTAAACACTAAACCTTTTTCTGACATTTGTTGGTTTTAAGTTAAAAAACACACACACACACACACACACACACACACACACACACACACACACACACACACACACACACACACACATATATATATATATATATATATATGAGACCCTAGAGAATAAAATGGTGGTTGTTGCAATATTTTATGTCACACTGTATTTGCGCAGCGGTCTTTCAAATGCTATTTTTTTTTTAAAATTACATTAATGAATAAAAAAAAAAAAAAAAAAAAACTAACCAGTAAAGTTAGCCCATTTTTTTGTATAATATGAAAGATATTACGTCGCGAGAATCGTGATCTTTTTATTCTAAGCAAAAAAATCGTGATTCTCATTTTGGCCAGAATCGTGCAGCTCTACTGCAAACCTACCAAGACATGGCCGTCCACCTGAACTGACAGGCCGGGCAAGGAGAGCATTAATCAGAGAAGCAGCCAAGAGGCCCATGGTAACTCTGGAGGGGCTGCAGAGATCCACAGCTCAGGTGGGAGAATCTGTCCACAGGACAACTATTAGTCGTGCACTCCACAAATCTGGCCTTTATGGAAGAGCGGCAAGAAGAAAGCCATTGTTGAAAGAAAGCCATAAGAAGTCCCGTTTGCAGTTTGTGAGAAGTCATGTGAGGGACACAGAAAACATATGGAAGAAGGTGCTCTGGTCAGATGAGACCAAAATTAAACTTTTTGGCCTAAAAGCAAAGCACTGTGTATGGCAGAAAATTATCACTGCACATCACCCTGAACACACCATCCCCACCGTGAAACATGGTGGTGGCAGCATCATGCTGTGGGGATGCTTTTCTTCAGCAGGGACAGGGAAGCTGGTCAGAGTTGATGGGAAGATGGATGAAGCCAAATACAGGGCAATCTTAGAAGAAAACCTGTTGGGCTTGATTCACACCTATGAATTTTTAGTGCTTCTTGTATTTTGCAGATTTGCTCTACAGAATGTGTTCCATAGGAAACCATGTTAAATGGGCTGTAGTGCAAATCTGCAAAATGCACAAAGCACTAAAAATGCAAAGCTGTGACTCAAGCTAAAGACTTGAGACTGGGGCGGAGATTCAACTACCAGCAGGGCAACGACCCTAAACATACAGCCAGAGCTATAATGGAATGGTTTAGATCAGGGGTCTCCAAACTTTCTAAACAAAGGGCCAGTTTACTGTGCTTCAGACTTTAAGAGGGCCGGACTGTAGCTATCGGGATTACAAAATGTCCCAGCATCAGTGGGGGTACACAATCCCCTGTCATTGGTGTCTTTTAGGAATTGTGCCCCATCATTGTTGTCATTGCGTCCCATCGTTAGTGTCATTGGGAGGAATTGTGTCCCAATATTTATGTCATTGGTAGGAACTATGCCTCAATGTTGGTGTCATTGGAAGGAATTGTGCCCCATCGTTGGTTGTATTGGCAGGAACCATGCCACATTGTTGGTGTAATTGGGAGGAATTGTGCCCTTTACTGGCATCAGTGGATGAAATAGTCCACTTATCCAAGGGCTGGATAAAAGCAGGCAAAGGGCCACATCCGCCCCCCAGGCCGCAGTTTGGAGACCACTGGATTAGATCGAAGCATGTTCATGTGTTAGAATGGCCCAGTCAGAGTCCAGACCTAAATCCAATTGAGAATCTGTGGTAAACCTTGAAAATTGTTCTCCATCCAATCTGACAGAGTTTGAGCAATTTTGCAAAGAAAAATGGGCAAAAATTTCACTGTAGACGTGCAAAGCTGGTAGAGACATCCCCAAAAAGACTTGCAGCTGTAATTGCAATGGAAGGTGGTTCTACAAAGTATTGACTCAGGGAGGCTGAATTTGAATACAAATGCACCCCACACTTTTCACATATTTATTTGTAAAACATTTTGAAAACCATTTATCATTTTCCTTCCACTTCACAATTTTGTGCCACTTTGTGTTGTTCTATCACATAAATTCCCAATAAAATACATTTACGTTTTTGGTTGAAACATGAGCAAATGTGGAAAATTTTAAAAGGGCATGAATACTTTTTCAAGGCAATATATATATATATTATTAACAAAAAAAATCTCCTATGGCCCTAACAAGGGGTCATATTCTAAATGTTTAGTATTTTTACTATATAAAAAGGCATAGAGTACCTCCCGGCCGTCTGTCTTTTGGAGCCTCTGCCCCGCCTCCTTGCTCCTCAGTTGTCCCTCCTTTTGGAGAGCTTGCAGCTGATTGGATGCAGGTGCTGTTGGGCCAACGACACTCCACCATCAGAAGAATGTAACTTAGGGAGATTGCAGGGCTGGTGCAAGGATTTTTGACACCCTAGGCGAAACCTCATTTCGCTGCCACCCCCCTTTAGCTCCACCCCAATTGCCATGCCCATGTATACCCCACCTTTTTAATGAAGCACCCATCAAATGCAACCTCACCAGCACCCATCAATGAATATTTGCTTAATTCCATTCATTCGGGACACAGTCCTCCCCCGCTGCTGTGCCTCTGAGACTACGTGCGAATGGAGCAGCGGCTGTCTGCTGATGCTGAGACTTAGTTGCTTGCTGCAGAGAGAAGAGAGTAGGAACACCAGTGGCCAGGCGCCCTAGGCAGCTGCCTAGTTTGCCTAGTGGTAGCACCGGCCATGGGAGAGTGATACCAGTAGGGCCACCCACTAATCAAATGAACTGTCCAGTTCATAAGAACCAGCCAAAATCTGCTCAGTGTCTGGGCAGATTAGGTTGCATCCACACTATCGCTTTTCATAAAATTGCGTGATGTAGCACACATTCATGAACTGTGCAAAAATGTGCGTCACACTGCAGTGCTATTCATTGATACTGACACCCAAAACGTGGCAAGCAAAATGCGCATTTTTAAACAAAAAAAGGCGCAAAAAGTATGAACAAGGAGCAAGGTTTGACATGGAAGAAAAATACACCTGAGCTACTCTGCCACACATAGGGAGCCCAATGAAATGAACAGAATGCCCTGTGTGCATAGGGCAACACACAAAAAAGAACGTCACCTCACATGACATTGTGTGAATGGGGCCCTCAGTATGGAAGCCGTGTGTCCTTTCCTGTCATACTTTGTGCTTAACGGAGTCCCTCTTTCCTAGAAAGTTGTGGGTTATGCATTAGGTGATTAATTGCATCATTATTAGTATATACCGTATAATGTTCTGTGAATTGGCTGTTCATATAACCACCAGCAGTGACAGAAATGTCACCTCAGAACTCCCTGTACTAATTGCACTGTGTTGCATTTTCCTCACACCTCACACATACGCTCTCGCTGACTGAAAAGGGCGCTTTTCCACCAGCCAATCACAGCCTTTCTTTTTTGAGTGACAGGCACGTGGACCAATCAGCGGGCGGGATTCCCGTTCCGCGTAGCTCCACTCTCGGTGTTCTGAAGGCTCTTTCGGGGTGTGAGAGAGAGAGAGAGGAGGATGAATTGTGACGGAGTTTAGTCAGGACTCATGGCGGGTTCTCCTCAGTCTAATACACGACTTCGTATTTCCAGTTTGTTTTAGCTGGAGCTTTCTGCAGAGGCAGATCCAGGCTGTCGGCCATTCCTTTATCACCACCGCCATGTTGGCCCCCCTGTGAGGTAAATTTCCTATACAGATTCTATGTCCCATGGGGGAGGGGAGGGGCAGTGCTTATACATGGTCACTGATATTCCAGGGGTGGGTCTCCATCGCTGATACTGAGAGAGGTGAGGTCCTGGAGAGGTGTGTGGGGAAGAATTGTGGTAAAGACACACTTAAAAGTGACATTACCTAACCACAGTGTCACTTTAGCCACTTCCATAACTGGCACTTTCACCGCCTTCCTGCCCAGGACAATTTTCACCTTTCAGTGCTGTCCAGGGGCGGCTGGTGCTGGAGGAATTTGGGGGGCAGGGGCAGAGCCCTCCAGGTCACCCTATGGGCAGAGCCCTCCAGTGGTGCCGCGTATTCTGTCTTGACCTGGTCTTCTTTACGGGTTCTGGGTCTTCAGCCTCCTGTCCTGATTGGCAGAAAGCCAGAAGCTGATGTTGATTGGTTGGTATTGCAGGATGGGAGGACAACATGGAACAGGTCAATTGTGGGGCCTCGGGCTCCGGTCACGTGTTTGTGACGGGGTGATGGACCTGTTGGTAAAGTGTACGGCGACACACATCCCCTCTGTTACATAACATTATGTGCCCTGTGTGTCTGTTATGTAAAAAAAAAAAAATGCCAATTATACCTTATATTAGTGTCTCCCGGCATTCACGTGACTCCTCGAATCTCTCCCCTCCCTAGCTGACAGCTCCAGCGGGCGGGAGCGAGCACTCCTGCTGACGTCAGCCGGGGAAGAGAGAGCCGGAGAGTCTTGTGAGCGCCGGAAGACTCCAATATAAATTTTTTTAAAAATGCAGATTTATACCTTATAACAGACACAGGGGAACATAATGTTATTTTACAGAGGGGATGGTGGACTGAAGAAACATCTCGTTCGTGCCGTTGCTTCAGCTGACGTGCCGTGACCGGCGGCATGCACGGGAGTGACGTCATCGTGGCTTTGGCCAATCGCAGAGCCAGCGAACCTGGACGTAACATTCCGTAGACATGATGCAGGTCACAGAGGTGTACGGGTATTTCATAATGAGCTAGTATGTGATGCATACTAGCTCATTATGCCTTTGTCTTGCAGGTTTTTTTTTGATGGGTTTACAACCACTGTAAGAGAACAGGATCTGTTTTTTTTTTTTAGAGTAACAAACACTTTAAACACTTTAACCACTTCCTGCCTGCCATATAACAAAATGACAGCCGCAAAGTGGTTAAGTTCTCCTGACTGGACGTCTTATGAAGTCCAGCAGGACAAGCCGCTAGCGTGCGCAGCAATCGGTGGTGTCTCAGTCTGACACAACGCATCTCCGATCTCGGTAAAGAGCCTACGATGTAAGCTCTTTACCATGTGATCACATGGTAACCAGGAAGAGCTGTTTATCGTCTTTTACTTGCAGTGACAGGCACGAGTAGAAGAGAGATGATCGACTGCTCTCCTGACAGGGGGGGTCTGCGCTGATAATCAGCGCATTGATTATCAGTGCAGACCCATCGAGGATGCCCAGTGGAGACCACCAGGTGAGCCCACGAGGGATGCCAATCAGTGCCCATTAAGATGGCACTCCGTGCCCATCAGTGATGCCTGTCAGTGCCTTCTAATAAGTGCTGCCTATACGTGACCTCTATCAGTACCGCCTATAAGTGCCCACTAGTGCTACCCATCAGTGCTGCATTTAAGTGCCTTATCAGCGCCAATCAGTGAAGGAGAAAACTTATTTACAAAGTTCTGTGACAGAAACAAAGAAAAACTTTTTTTTTTTCCAAAATTTTCTGTCTCTTTTTATTTGGAGCGCAATGCGACAGCGCAGAAAGCTGAAAATTGGCCTGGGCAGGAAGGGGGTGAAAGTGCCCGGTATTGAAGTGGATAGTCATTTTTTCACTGTTATTTTTTTTAATTTTTTGCCAAATAAGCAAAAAAAAGACTGAAGATTTTTTTGGGGAAAAAAATATCTTTGTTTCTGTTATAAAATTTTGTAAATAATCTTTCTTCATAAATTTAGGCCAAAATATATTTTGCTACATTTCTTTAGTGAAAATAACCCAAATACGTGTGTGTTATTTGGTCTGTAGGAAAGTTATACATCCCATAGTTTGGGGTCACTATACGTGAAAATTAGTCAGTCCTGATGTACTGGTGGCCTCATTTCTTGAGGCCCGAAAATTCCAGGACAGTACAAATATGGCCTAAATGACCCCTTTTTCGAACGTAGACAGTCCAAGGTAAGAAAAAGTAAGAGGCATGGCGTGTTTTTTGAAGTTGCAATGTTTTCTCATCATTTTTTGGAAAATTTAAAAATAAAAATTCACAATTTTTGTTTTGTTTTTTTACATACTGTCACCTGTACAGTACCATCATATAACTGGTGTGGTGGTCATCAGGGACAATTTAATGTTTTTTTTTTTACACTGACCAGGGCAATATAATGTTACCATAGTAACATTGTACTATTCTGGAAAAGTTATCAGGATTTTTAGTTTTTTTTTTTTTTACCCATTAAAATTGTTTATAGCAGTAAATTACATTGCTATAAGCAAGCATTTTATTGAATGAAATGAATTCCTGCAGTTTGTTATGTTGTGGTTAGCTGTGATTGGTCAAAGCTAATCACATGGTACAAATGGGTTGTGATTGGCCCCGTCTGTACCATGTGATCACATTGATCAATCACAGTTAGCAACACAATTGTACACAATGAATGGCATAAAAGGAAGCCATCCATTGTTTACAACAGTGCTGTGACCTACTGTGATTGGTCGCAGCAAGTCGGTACATTGATCGGTCATCGGCGGTGACAGATTGCGCTTCTGCGTCCACTCAGAACGGTAAAGCCACCACCCAGCCATCATTCTGCTATAGGCTGGGTGGGAAGGTGTTAAATGGGTCACATGACCAGGAACTGCTCTGCCGCCTCGCATTCATGACTGGTAACTGACAACCAGTCATAGTGGTCAGGTGATCCTTTAAGCGGAGTTTCAACCACATGTTAAACTTTTTGCCCCTGCGTTCATGACTACTGCACAATTTATCATTGGGCACTTTTTTTTCAGCAATACATATACACACACCTTATTTCACTGGCCAATGCTTCACGTCCCCTGTTCCTCGCCACGGTGAGGCACGTCATTTCTGGCCAGCGGCCACGCATTGGCTCCTGGGATATGAGTTTCATCAATCTCAGGAATCAATGGGCATCCTCTGCTTGCAGCATCGCGGTATTCATGCACAGTGCTTTCTACGATATGCGCAAGCACTATCTCGGAAAAAGCAACGAGTGGGCTTCAGATACCCACACTCAAGATGGAAGCGGGCTCACAGGAAAGAGCAAAGTATGTTTTTTTAACTGTACAGTATATCACAAAAGTGAGTACACCCCTCACATTTTTGTAAATATTTTATTATATCTTTTCATGTGACAACACTGAAGAAATGACACTTTGCTACAATGTAAAGTAGTGAGTGTACATCTTGTATAACATTGTAAATTTGCTGTCCCCTCAAAATAACTCAACACAGCCATTAATGACTAAACCACTGGCAACAAAAGTGAGTATGCCCCTAAGTGAAAATGTCCACATTGGGCCCAATTAGCGATTTTCCCTCCCCGGTATCATGTGACTCGTTAGTGTTACAAGGTCTCAAGTGCGAATTGGGAGCAGGTGTGTTAAATTTGGTGTTATCGCTCTCACTCTGTCATACTAGTCACTGGAAGTACAACATGGCACCTCATGGCAAAGAACTCAATGAGAGTCTGAAACAAAAAATTGTTGCTCTACATAAAGATGGCCTAGACTGCAAGAAGATTGCCAAGACCCTGAAACTGAGCTGCAGCACGGTGGCCAAGACCATACAGTGATTTAACAGGACAGGTTCCACTCAGAACAGGCCTTGCCATGATCGACCAAAGAAGTTGAGTACACATGCTCAGCGTCATATCCAGAGGTTGTCTTTGGGAAATAGATGTATGAGTGCTGCCCTCATTGCTGCAGAGGTTGAAGGGGTGGGGAGGTCAGCCTGTCAGTGCTCAGACCATATGTCACACACTGCATCCAATTGGTCTGTATGGCTGTCGTTCCAGAAGGAAGCCTCTTCTAAAGATGATGCACAAGAAAGCCCACAAAACAGTTTGCTGAAGACAAGCAGACTAAGGACATGGATTACTGGAACCATGTCCTCAGATGAGACCAAGATAAACCTTATTTAGTTCAGCTGGTGTCAAGCGCGTGTGGCGGCAACCAGGTGAGGAGTACAAAGTACTCCTTAGTACTTTTAATATGTAAAAGTTTAAAAAAAAAAAAAAAAAGGAAATGTATTCCTAAATATCTCAATGCAGTGGTAAATATAAAATTACCAACTTTATGGTTAGGGAGCAAAAGCTCTAATCCACTCTGAGAATAAGACAGAGGAGATATACTGTATATACTATTAGAGGGTGAATCTGGTAAATATCATCAGACTCAGAGATCAATTTTTTTCATTCTTTCATTCAGCGAATGTACAAAGATTTTTCGTCTGAATATTCTCGTCTGAAAATTGACCGTGTGGCCAGCATAAGGCTTGGTACACACCTATGCAGTTTGCTTTTGATCCGTTTCTGCAGTGCTTTTTGCTGTGCGTTTTGATTTTTGCACACATGATTTTGCTGCGATTTGCATTTTTGCATTTTTTGGGGCAAATTTAAAAACATAAATTGCTTCAAAAACGCATTACGTGCTTTTTAGCAGCGTCTCCATTTAAGTATATTGAACCAAAAAAGCACCGGTTTGTGTTAGGAAAAAAAAAAAAAAGTCCCTGACCCTTTCCAAATACGCAGCGCCTGAAAAAAGCATAGATGTGAACGTGTCCCATAGGAAACCATGTGAATGAACTGTAGTGCGTTTCTGCAAAAAACACCAAAAAACACATAGGTGTGAAGCAGGTCTAAGACGTTTAGTAACATAATGGGGTTACAAAAAAATAAAATTAGCCCTTTAGATAATCACTGCTGTAAGGGGTTCATTTGTTTTACTGTAGAACTGTGAAAGTTATATTTACAGTAACGATTATTTGCTCTTTTTGTGCTATAAAAGGCTCATTTTAGTTTTTTTTAACCCCATTATGTTGCTGTCCGATTAACCGATTATGAAAATAGTAATCGATTAATTTCATAATCGATGAGTTGTCGATTAATCAATTAGTTGTTTCAGCCCTACTCCAGACCTAAACCCTATTGAGCATCTGTGGGGCATCCTCAAACAGAAGGTGGAGGAGCGTAAGGTCTCTAACATCCACCAGCTCTGTGATGTCGTCATGGAGGAGTGGAAGACGACTCCAGTGGCAACCTGTGAAGCTCTGGTGAACGCCATGCCCAAGAGGGTTAAAGCGGGGGTCCACCTATCTATTGTTTTTTTTTTTTTTGAGTTAATTCACAAACTTTTCTTCTCAGCATTACATACTCACATATTGTGTGTAATATGTTTGCCTGTGTCAGATTTCATCGGAAAGAATAACTTATAATATTCACTGCAGGCGTTTTCCATCTTCATTGTGGGCATTTGAAGCCCACAAGCATTTATTTCCTGGATGTGGTGAATGCTGTGCTCCCAGCATTCACCGCTCGTTCCCGCACATGCTCAGTGGCATCCTGGGAAGCCTGAGACTAGCTCCCAGGATTCTGTGCGGAGTCTGGGAGAGGCTAGAAACACGCCTACTCCCATGGGAGGAGAACCAGGAAGTGCAAAGAAGAATAGAAAAATAAAAAGGTAATTACGGCGATTTAAATTTTTTTAAACGGCATGTCAGCATCTAGGCAAGGAAGAGAATACATACAGATATTGTTCAAAATTTGTGTGGAACCCCGCTTTAAGGTAGTGCTGAAAAATAATGGTGGCCAAACAAAATATTGACACTTTGGGCCCAATTTGGACATTTTCATTTAGGGATGTACTCACTTTTGTTGCCAGCGGTTTAGACTCACTACGTTACATTGTAGCAAAGTACAATTTCTTCACTGTTGCCATATGAAAAGATATACAATATTTACAAAAATGTGAGGGGTGTACTCACTTGTGGAGATACTGTATATTTGTAGGTGCGACCATCACATGGGCATTTAAAAAAACTGCTAAAACTCCGCTTTAAGTCTGTCCAGCCCTAAGCACCCCCCCCCCCAGGCGTAAAGACCAACTTAAAGGAACGCTGGGACCTGTCAGGAACTAAACCCTCCTGCCATTTTCAGCTGCCATCTTGGACTCCTTGATCTGTAACTGTCATGGTGTTGCACATGTGATCAGTTATGCCAGGAATACTAACTGTTTTTTTAAACTGTTAAAACCATGGTTTTAGTTCTGCTTTAAAGCGCAATGTTTTCCTAAGGCCCCTTTCACACTTATACGACTTCAAAGTCGCGCGATTTTACTGTGATTTGGGAGCAGTACTACTACAGTACTACAGTAGTTGGTATGAATCATAAGGGGGAACTCCACGCCAAGTTTTAAATAAAAAAACTGGCGTGGGTACCCCCCCAGGGGCATACCAGGCCCTTAGGTCTGGTATGGATTGTAAGGGGAACCCCCTACGCCGAAAAATCGCGTGGGGGTCCCCCCAAAATCCATACCAGACCCTTATCCGAGCACGCAGTCCGGCCGGTCAGGAATGGGGGTGGGGACGAGCGAGCACCCCCCCCCCTCCTGGACCGTACCAGGCCGCATGCCCTCAACATGGGGGATGGATGCTTTGGGGCATGGGGGGGCCCCCCCACCCCAAAGCACCTTGTCCCCATGTTGATGAGGACAAGGGCCTCTTCCCGACAACCCTGGCCGTTGGTTGTCGGGGTCTGCGGGCGGGGGGCTTATCGGAATCTGGGAGCCCCCTTTAATAAGTGGGCCCCCAGATCCCGGCCCCCCATCCTATGTGAATGAGTATGGGGTACATGGTACCCCTACCCATCCACCTAGGGGAAAAAACGTCAATAAAAAACACAGTACACAGGTTTTAAAGTAATTTATTAGGCAGCTCCAGGGTCTTCTTCAGACTTCGGGGGTCCACTTCCGACTTCGGGGGTCTCTCCGGCACCTTCTCCCGGTGTCCGCATCTTCTGCCGGCTCCACCTCTATCTTCTGCCGCTCTTTTGCCAGCGGTGGTCCGGACTTTTGGATCGTCTTCTTCCCTCTTCTCTTCCAGAGATGTTGACACGACACCTCTCTCCAGCTGCAATGGTCTCTGAACGCTCCGCAACGGACTTATATAGGCCTTGACCCCGCCCCCTTATGCCGTCACAGTCCCTGGGCATGCTGGGACTGTGACGTTTTAGGAGGCGTGGTCACCGGGTGATGACCACGCCCTCTTATGACGGCACAGTCCCAGAATGCCCCGGGACAGTGACCTCATAAGGGGGCGGGGTCACCGCCTATATAAGTCCATTGCGGAGCGTTCAGAGACCATTCCAGCTAGAGAGAGCATCGTGTCAACATCTCTGGAAGAAAAGAAGAAAGCAGAAGTCCGGACCACCGCTAGCAATTGAGCTGCAGAAGATAGTGGAGGAGCCGGCAGAAGATCAGGACAACGGGACGAGACGCTGGAGAGACCCCCAAAGTCAGAAGAGGACCCCCGAAGTCGGACGAAGACCCCCGAAGTCGGAAGAGGACCCCGGAGCTGCCTAATAAATTATTTTAAAAACCTGTGTACTGTGTTTTTTGACACTTTTTTCCCTAGGTGAATGGGTAGGAGTACCATGTACCCCATACTCATTCACAAAGGGTGGGGGGCAGGGATCTGGGGGCTCCCTTATTAAAGGGGGCTCCCGGATTCCGATAAGCTCCCCGCCCGCAGACCCCGACAACCAACGGCCAGGGTTGTCGGGAAGAGGCCCTTGTCCTCATCAACATGGGGACAAGGTGCTTTGGGGTGGGGGGGGCCCGGCAGGGTGCCCCCCATGCCCTAAAGCACCCACCACCCCCATGTTGAGGGCATGCGGCCTGGTGCGGTCCAGGGGGGGGGGGCTCGCTCGTTCCCACCCCCATTCCTGACCGACCAGGCTGCGTGCTCGGATAAGGGTCTGGTATGGATTTTGGGGGGGACCCCACGACGATTTTTCGGCGTAGGGGGTTCCCCTTAGATCCATACCAGACCTAAGGGCCTGGTATGCCCCTGGGGGGGAACCCACGCCGGTTTTTTCATTTAAAACTTGGCGTGGAGTTCCCCCTCTGGATTCATACCAGACAGCTGTCAGCACTGCCTGTCGCTCATCGGGAAAGGAAAAAAAAGTTTTCCTTTCCCGATCAGCGAGCCAGGCTTGTGCTTACAAAGTCGTACTGAAATCGTGTCTATATTATTCAGGCACGATTTGCATGCTACTTCAGGGTTTAACATTGAGGTCTGTGGAGTACAACTCGCATAGAAGTTGGACCAAAGTAGTGCAGGGACTACTTTCAAGTCGGCACGACTTAAAGTCGTGCCAATATGAATGGTAGTCATTGCAAATCATGGAGAATGACTTGTCATACGATTTTGCTGTACAAAATCGTGGGACAAGTCGTATAAGTGTGAAAGGGGCCTAAAGATTACACATCCAGACCAGAAATACCTCCTGATTTCAGATGAGGAAAGTGTATAAAGCATGAGGTCATGCTCATCTTTATAGGAAAAATGCTTAAAGTGGAACCAAACCCATCATGCTGGAATTGCTAATTCTCACATTGGTTGTTTACTCAACCAAACTGTCAAATCATGAAACGGCTGGTGTCATAACTGATCACATGTGCAGCACCATGGCAGTTGCAGATCAAAAAGAGTCCAAGATGGCAGCTTCCTTGGCTGAAAATGACAGGAGGGTTTAGTTCCACTTAAACCCCTTTCTGCCAGGTCCCAGCAGCCTCTTGGCATTAAAGCCCACCTGCCGAGAGGCTGCATATATGCGTACAGCTAGCAGTAAGAGGTTAAAGGATAGGGTAATTTTTAGCAATATGTTATACCCATATTTAGGGTGTAACATGTTAGGTTACTAACTGAGCAGCACCCAGGTCCCCGTTGTGACAGCGGGCTGGGGATCATGTGGCATTGCCCACACGTCCACGTCATTCATTCACAGTTCTGTGAATGGGAGAACTACTGTCAGCCATTACGGCTGACAGCTTGTAGTTCTCAATGCTCATTTCTCACCAGGACGCCAATGAGCACTCTAGGTAGTTCATGATCCTCCCTGTCATTCAGTAACTGCCTGCCTGTATGAGGTACTGGGCAGACAGCTACACAGACTTTCTGCAGGAGCCCGAGATTGCAGTTAAAAAGTTTGCATTTATGAGATGTACATTTATTTATTTTTTGAAAAGTGAACTTATGCGTTAACCCTTTCACTGCCAGGTCCGTACAGAAGTGCCTCCAGGTGGCCAGGTCAGTATGACGTACGGACCTGATTTCTCCCCCTCCTATAAGCTTATGGCAGGGCTTGACAAATTTGCTTGGAATCTAGGAGCCAGCTAAAAAAGTTAGGAGCCAGGTTTTTTTTTTTTTTTAAACGACCGACAAAGCTTTATTTTCAATATAAAAATTAACCAATCTTAAATTTACACAGAGACGACTAGAACTAATGTGACTGCTTTTATTTCCTGCCATGCAGGGACACAAGACCACCATATTCTCGCTAAGGATCCAATCAGGTCCGCCTGAAAAACTGACAGGCGAACCTGATCAGACAGCCCGAGTGAAAGGGGCCAAGCAGGGAGGTGACAAATAATAAAATCATTTTAATCAACCGCTTCCTTCCCGCAGGACGAATATATACGTCCTGTCTTTGAAGAGAAATACCGTAGTTATGGTAGCAGCTAGCTACCATAACCCCGGTATCTTCTTCAAGAGCCGGCGGTTCTCTTTCAGATAAAAGTGGTCTCTGCAGCAGATTAGCAGCGAGATCACTTTTATCGGCGGCAGGAGAGGGCCCCCCCTATCGCCACGATCGTTAGAGCGAGAGCAATAATTCTAGTCCTAGACCTCCTCTGTAACTCAAAACATGTAACCTGTAGAATTTTTTAAACGACGCCTATGGAGATTTTAAAGGGTAAAAGTTTGTCGCCATTCCACGAGCGGATGAAATTTTGAAGCGTGACATGTTGGGAATCAATTTACTCGGCGTAACATTATCTTTCACAATATAAAAAAAATTGGGCTAACTTTACTGTTTTCTTATTTTTTAATTAAAAAAAGTATTTTTTCCCAAAAAAGTGCGCTTGTAAGTCCGCTGCGCAAATACGGTGTGACAGAAAGTATTGCAATGACCGCCATTTTATTCTCTAGGGTGTTAGAATAAAAAATATATATAATGTTTGGGGGTTGTAAGTAAAGGGAAGGAGATGAGCAGGCAGTGAAAATAGGCAGGGGAAGCTCCATTAGCATTGGTGGATGTCTTGTCATACCAACGGCCACCACCAGAGGGCGCCCGATTGCAGAAGGAACCAGGAACCATAGGACTGCAGTAGGCCGCAAAGCCGGGGCCTCAATTACCGGCGCGGCCCAGCGCGATCGCGGCGGGAGGGGGGGGGCTGTCGAACGAACACAGGATATCCCAGCTGTGCTGCCCCAGGCGCCAGGTCGCTAATTCTAGTCGCAAATGCGACCTGGCGCCCGGGTTTTGTCGAGCCCTGGCTTATGGCCACTTCGATGACCATAAGCTTATATCAGAATTGTTCAGCAGACTCTGCTGAAGAATTCTATAACTCTCATCAGCGAATTACAACTCGCTGATCAGAGTTATTAACCCCTAATGTGACTCCCCCCTTCCCACCCATGCCGCCTCCCTGTCCCCTGCCACTCCACCCCACCCTTCTATTTAAAACTGCCCCCCACACTCCTCTCCCCTTCACCCCCAGCATTGATTATTCCCCCGTAAACCTGCCCCCCGCGCCCCTAATGGATCGGCCGCTCCTGGCAAGACCCCTTTCACATGGAGCGGACTCTGAAAAAGCAGATCCGCCTGCTCAGCGGGGATCAGCAGACAGATTCCCCGCTGAGCAGGCCGATGACGGGTCCGTGTCCGCTCTGCATCAGCTCGCTATTCTCCATGAGACGGTTGGATGGAAATGGACCGCTTGTCCATTTCCATCGGATGCCACCCGATCCGATCTGCTAGATGGATGGGGAATGGAATCCCCATCCGTCTGTTTTTAGTGGACTGGATCGGAGGCAGCCAGGTGTAAACGGATACATGTCCATTTACATCAGTCTCTCCATAGAGAACAATGCAAGGTCCGATTGGGCCCGCCTAAAAAAAGGGACAGGCAGACACGATCCTTGTGCTTGTGTGAAAGGGGCCTAAGGCCTTGTTCACACAGGGCACACACAGCGTACCTTTACAGGGATGCACAGGTTTTCCGTGCATCTCTGTGCAGACAGTCCCATTGATGTCATTCAGGATGTAACAACTGCACGAACAGAGCCGTTGCTCCCAATTTGACATCCATGTAGGTCCGCATGCATGTCCCTGAGCTCACACTGTCTGTGTTCGGGGTCATGTACCCACACGAATGTCAGATTGGGAACAGCAGCTATGCCTGTGCAGCCGTTGCATCCCAATTGACATAAATGGGACTGCCTGTACGGGGATGCATAGAACATGCATAGCCTCACCTGCTTAGCACAATTTTCGGCTCCGTATACTAATATACCCATTTTGGTTTTGGGGGACTTTAATAATCTCCTAGACAAAAAACGAGACAAGTTCTCACCACCTGGCAGACCCCCCCAGAGGTCCTGGGGGTGGCATCTCATTTGCAAGATCAGTGAGCTTGGCTTGGGAGATGCGTGAAGGGAGAGATATCCAGATGGGAGGTGTTATTCCACCATAGAGCATTGTCCCGTATTGACTTTTGTTTATGCAACCCTTTGGCCATGTCTAAAGTTACTCTGATTGAATATACCCCTCCAAGTATCTCTGACCATTCCCTCCTGCGGGCAACAAATTCCTTCCCGGGCACCCCTGGGGAAAGATTGTGGAAAGTCAACCCCTTTTGCCTCCAACTGTTCGCTGCCGATGATCCCCTGCCTAGAGCACTTGCCACCTTTTATTAAATGCAATAGGAATACAGCAGCTCCGGGGGGATGTTTGGGACGCCGTAAAAGGCGCACCTCCGAGGCCTTCTCATAAAACAAATTTCCGTTATCAAGGCTAAAACTAGGAAATGGGTGACTCTGGTGTCTGCTGATAGCTCGGGCTCAACGGGCAAAGTCGCAGATTGATGCCATCCAGACCCCTACAGGTGCAATTGTACTTGGCTCGGACTGGGTGGCATCGGTTTTTGGAGACTTGAAGATATGTACACCTCTAAGGTCTCTCCCACGGAGATGGAATTGGCGGACTTTTTAGACCAGTGCCCTCTTCCAGCTCTGTCTGCGAGTGGTCTTAAGACATTAAACGCTCCCATTACACTTGAGGAACTTACTGAAGCAGTGGCTTCTATGGCTAACAGTAAATCCCCAGGGACAGATGGTCTCCCAGCCGAGATTTATAAAAGATATAGTGAACCACTCCTCCCTCTCCTATTAGATACCCTGAATGCCGCAGTTAGATCTGGCAGTCTTCCCCAATCCATGAACGAGGCAGTCATATTGGTCATACCCAAGCCTGGCAGGGACCCATTGCGGCCTGACTCATATAGGCCCATTTCACTTATAATTTCAGACATTAAACTCTTAGCTAGGGTTCTGGCCACAAGAATGGCAGTATTGAGAAAATTCAGGGTTGGAAAGACATTTCTGGCTTGGGTGCAGCTCTTGTATGCTGCTCCCTGTGCTAGAATACGAATTAATGGGATCCTGTCTGGGGTGTTTCCACTGCACAGGGGCACTAGGCAGGGGTGTCCACTTTTGCTCCTCTTTTTTGCTCTGGCATTGGAGCCACTAGCGGCTATGGTCAGGACCTCACCGGACATTGTGGGATTTTCGTCCCTCTATGCTGATGACACTTTGCACTTTGATATACCTGGGGGATACGTTTGGTTCCTTGGAGGCTGTTATGCATCTCAGAGAGATTTGGGCGATACTCTGGATTTACCATTAATTGGCATAAATCCTCCCTCCTATTGCTAGATCCCCTAGATTCTCCAATACCGGACTCGGCGGCTCAGGTAGTGGTTCACTCCTTTCAATATCTGGGTACTGAGGTGACTGGGAACCCTAGAGACTATATATCATTCAATTTGAAACCTATTCTACAAAAATTCAAACATAATTGTGCCAGTTGGTGCAAGCTCCCCCTATCAGTTACAGGAAGAGCAAATCTTATTAAAAATGGTGTGGGCGCCGCAGCTACTTTGTCCTTCATAACAAACCCATTTAAATACCTGGCTATTGGTTTGCTCGTAAAGAGTCCCAAGTATAAATCTGGAAGAATGGAAGCCCGCATTAAATTAGCAACCTTACAATACCCTAAAAGATCAGGGGGGACTGGCTGTCTTGCATTTTTTAACCTATTTTTTGGCTGCACAGCTGCAGCACCTTGCAGGTTGGGATTTAATCAGTGGTAGCAGACCCCTCCAGAACCTTGTTGATTCACTACCTTGTGTAGTATTCTGCAACATCCCAGATGGAGATGGGCCTCGCGGGGGCTCCTCCAGGGTGTCCGACTGTCCACTTGCTCTGGAGACTTTGGAAGGAGTTGAAGAAGCGCCTGGGCATTGAGGGCTTCCTGGACTGCACACCCATTTGGGGTAATGGGTCCTACCCTGAATTGGAGAAACTGCTAGACCATTCCACCTGGAAAACTGCTGGGATCAAGTACATGTCGCAGTTTTTTGATGGTATGGTAATGAAATCCTTTCTTCAGGTCATTACAAAATTGCTATTTTATATATTTACAACTGTGGCATGCCGCGAGAATTCAAGGTAAATGCTCTGTCATGAAGAGGAGCTCTAGCCTCCTACTTATGTTGCCTTGATTAGATTGTTTTACCTTGCTAGAAAGTTGATTGAAAGGTTCTGGCTCTCTCGAGTACCCGTGTCTGCCAAATTAATACAATAGGTGAATACAATACTTGTTAGGGGAAAAAATTGCATACCAGCACAGAAATGTGGTAAGCAAATTTACCAGAATATGACAGAAATGACTAGAGAACACGGAGGTAGCCCCTCCTCAACTAATTCTCATCAGACTGCTTCAGGTCTAGGTGTGAAAGTGGCGGTATGAGGCTCTCTAATCTCCAGTCAGGTTTGGGACTGCGGATTGGCACTTTACCTAATGTGGATGCTGCTTTGGGATTCACTTTCCTGTTTAGGACGCCATTCTCCCCTTGCACATTTACAGATGGTACACATCTCAGGGGATGTCTGTTCTCAGATATCTGAGTTAATGTTTGTTTAAACATAAGTTACTATGCATGATATTACACTTGTGCAACTGGATTTACTCTACCTCAATGTATCACTTTGTACATAATACTTTTATTACACTATGACCTTTATAAGTGTATGTACCTTGACTAACTCAATATATTTTTTTCTGATAAAAAAAAAAAAGGAAGAAGATAGGATCTTACAATCTTGATGACTCTTTGGAGCATAGCTGAGGCTCTTTGTTGCATTTTTAGAGCGACTTTAGCCTGAGAACGACTGCAAATTCTGACGTTGGACATTTTTCTCCTCCATTGGTATGAGTACCCAATTAAAGTGAACAGATTACCCAATTAATCTGGGACTGGCATGCAACTTGGCATCACATTTTGGCAGGTAAGCCAGCTACCACAAGCCCAGGACAATTGTTGTAGTGGGTTTTTCTTAGTCTGCCCCTCCTGGAAGTTGATTGCAGAGAGGCTCTTTCAGGGCTAAAGAGGGCCTGTCCCTGTTGAGGGAACAGGTTGCATCTCCTCCTCTGGAGAAGTGGTGCTGGTGTTGAGGGCTGGAGAGTTTTGCAATCCATTATGCCCATAACGTGCACTCTTACGTTAAAGATGTACTTACCTGCCCTCACCTTAGTGAACATGGCTGGTCTCTAGAAAGGCCGATTGCTACTGGCTCACAGATGAGCTGAAAGACTGAGGACACAATACCTGGGAGTATTTGCTAAAAACACCAAAAGTAATCCACTACAAGCAGCAAACCACAAAACTATGCAGCGTGCTACAAGTGGTACACCACACATTCCTCTGCAGACCATTGCAGGGCCAGATCGCCATTCACAACTGTGAAAGGCACCGTTCGCAACCAGCCACCATGACCCAAGGGCCCGCCACCTAGCTAGCCGCAGCGCCCTAGGAGTCCCGGGCGACTAGCAGCAAACAGACCCCCCTGCATGTGTGAGTGAGGTCTGAGGCCCTTCAGGCAGAAGCAATTACAGATTGATAACGAACAGGTAAGGGCTTAGGAATGCCACTAAGCAGATCACTGAGCTTCACTCAGGCCACAGACTCACCTGAAAATGTATAGCAGTTAATAAACTCATAGCAGTCATTAATACTGTAGTGTCAGCATAATCACAGGCAGGGGTTAATAGACACCAGACAATTAGCACGTTAACCTACCTTAGACAACTGTACTGCTAAGGTTAAAACCACAAACCAAGCATTAAGACATTAATGCACATTAAGACAAGCCGGCAGAGCCAGGGCTTGCTGAATTAACAGGAAAGGCTTCAGCTCAGCACACCTGCTGTCAGTCTAAGCATAGTAGTACTGCAGACACAAATCACAACCTGTGATATTTTAATAGGACAGACTGAAACAATGGGAAAGCCAGTAAGTTTCACATGTGATATCTGCTTTTAGCAGTGCAAGTTAACAGCATACACCTGCAGAGAACTTCTAAACCCATCTAACTGAACACTATAGACTTGTGCACCATGTGGTGCCTTGCCACAGCACTCCTCATGGCCACAAGAAGTCCAGTGAATGTTCATCCATGGAGTCATGATGAAGGAGCAATCCCTTAGAGACCAGCCGCCTGCAACCTCAATACCTGGAATATGGGGGGAGGCCTACCCATATAGGCGTTTTACAGCATTTACAGTGGGGAGCTTTGAAACCGGATAGGCTTGAACCTGTGAAGCTTGGCCAGATGGATGGCAAGGTAAGGGGAAGAAAAAAAAGTCTTCCTTGTAGTAGTAAAGTAACCGGCTGAGCAGTGAGGAATAAAAAAAAGACAATGCTGCCTACTGGGAGGCAACTTATTTATATAGTATAACCGGTCCTGGAATTGGGCAGGAGAGCAGGGCCTGCCCACATGTATATGCGGTCATGCTGGTGTCAGGAAAATGTCCATCCAGAAATTCCATGCAGGGGTTTCAACTTCACAGCATTAATGTAGTAATCAAAAAATACCAAGCCACCTGGCTCTCTGGTCAGCACTGCTGCTCAGGATTTGGGCTCAGTCCTCTTGATCCTTTAACAGTGTCCCTGGTGGGTACACACACTGTGCCTCTGCTGGCACTCTCTTTGCCTGCTTCTTTGCTGCTACCGCCCACAGGCTTGGGCCCTCCATCTGCTCCGACAGGCAAACTTCTCCCTTGCATGCCTGGGCTCCTCGGGAGGGTGGAGCCTAGAACCCTGGTCCTGACTCTACTATCAGACCCACGCACACCTGAACAATCAGTGTGCCAGCCAGCCCTGAATCTTGGACCCGGGATTGGAGATTTCATCCTACCTAGATCGCTATGAAATCTCCAGGCTGCAGGTCCCCAAATGGATTTTACCAACGGAAACTGATAAAACAGTCTCCTCCAAATTAAATAATCCTCCTGGAGCCTCTCAACCTGCCTATTTGAGAATCCTGGGCGACAATCACTAGGACAGGGAACCGTATTGTCACAAAGTCTATTGAGGAAGGGGGCTGTGGTATGTAGGGGGTCATACATCTATACAACATATTTTTGAGGGCCATAAGTCTATACAGCATGGGGGAGATGTGGTATGTAAAGGGGGGGGGGGAGTAGAATATGTCTATACAAGATGGGGGGGCTGTGGTATATAGGGGGTCATACATCTATATAGGATGGGGGGCTGTGGTATATAGGGGGTCATACATCTATACAGGATGGGGGGGCTTTGGTATACAGAGTGTCAGTGTCAGGTGTGCGGTGCGCCATCCTACCCATTATCATGGCATTCAGCTGGATACCGGATATTAGGAGAGAATGTATTCATGGTAATTGAATCAGAGAGAGTGTGCTCTTGTAATGGCAGAGGGGAGTACCCTGTGTCATGCATCTGTAAAGATGCACATCAGGGCTACACAAAAGAAGGGGTTTTGTCATTGAAAATAAAGCTTTGTTAGTTAACCACTTGCCGACCGCCGTATATGTACATATATGTCGACAGAATGGCACGGACAGGTAAATGGGCATACAGGTACATTCCTTTAAATTTGCTGCCAGCGGCATGCGCGCGCGACCCTGCCGCGAGCTTCGCGAGTGTGATCGCAGGTCCTGTGAACGCGATGTCCGCAGGGATACCCGCGATCGCCTCACGGAGAGGAAGAACCGGGAAATACTGATGTAAACAAGCATTTCTCCGTTCTGCCTAGTGACAGGACACTGATCACCGCTCCCTGTAATCGGGAGCGGTGATCAGTGTCGTGTCACACATTAGCCATCCCCCCTCCAGTTAGAACACATACCTAGGACACACTTAACCCCTGAAGCGCTCCCTCCTGGTTAACCCCTTCACTGCCAGTCACATTTACACAGTAATCTGCATTTTTAATCGCACTGATCGCTGTACAAATGTGAATGGTCCCAAAATAGCACCAAAAGTGTCCGATGTGTCTGCCATAATGTTGCAGTCTTGATAAAAATCGCAGATCGCCGCCATTACAAGTAAAAAAAAAATTATTAATAAAAATGCCATAAAACTATCCCCTATTTTGTACACACTATAACTTTTGCGCAAACAAATCAATAAAAGCTTTTTTTTATCACAAATATGTAGAAGAATACGTATCGGCCTAAACTGAGGAAAAAAACAAAATGTATATATATTTTGGGGATATTTATTATAGAAAAAAGTAAAAAATATTGCTTTTTTTTAATCAAAATTGTCGCTCTTTTTTGTTTATAGTGCAAAAAATAAAAACCGCAGAGGTTATCAAATACCACCAAAAGAAAACTCTATTTGTCAATTACTGTTTCCTTTTAACTTGTACATAATTGGGTATTCATTGCAAAGGGACGTTTCGCCACATTCATTAACCACTTACGGACCGCCCGCCGTCATTATACTTCGGCTATTTGAAGAGGGATATTGCTGTTATGGCAGCAACAAGCTGCCATAACCCCGGAATCCTCTTCTTCAGTGGGCAGTCCGCTTTCAGATAAAAGTGGTCTCTGCGGCATCGTGTCCCTTCCCATGTGTGGTATGGAGCTGAGTGAGGGGAAGATGGCCCCCACCCATCTCCATACCATTGCAGGGCGGAAGTGATGTCACTTCCGCCCATAGCTCTTGTAGAGACTTTTTGTTTTTCTTTTTTTATTTCATTTTAGTGTAAATATGAGATTTGAGGTCTTTTTGACTTCAATACAGGGCATTTTTACCCCTTCCTGCCCAGGCCAATTTTCAGTTTTCAGCGCTGTAAAATTTTGAATGACAATTGTGCGGTCATGCAACACTGTACCCATATGATATTTTTATCATTTTTTTTCCCCCCACAAATAGAGCTTTCTTTTGGTGCTATTTGATCACCCCTGCGTTATTTTTTTTTTGCGCTATAAACAAAAGAGCAACATGTTTGGAAAAAAAAAAAAAAAACACAATTTTTTTTACTTTTTGCTATAATAAATATACCAATTTAAAAGAAAAAAAAACGCAATAAGTGTATATTGATTGGTTTGGGCAAAAGTTATAGTGCCTACAAATAGGGGAAAGATATTTATGGCATTTTTATTTTTTACTAGTAATGGCAGCGATCTGCAAATTTTTATCGTGACTGTGACATTGTAGTGGACATATCGGACACTTTTGACACTATTTTGGGACCATGCACATTTACACAGCGATCAATGCTATTAAAAATGCACTTTACTGTATTACTGTATAAATGTCACTGGCAGGGAAGGAGTTAACACTAGGGGGCGATCAAGGGATTGTGTTACCTAGGTAATGATTTTAACTGTGGGGGGAGGGGACTGACTAGGGGAGGAGACCGATCGGTGTTCATAATTAGTATAAACACACAATCTGTCTTCTCTCCCCTGACAGGATGTGGATCGCGAATGCCCAGCGGACATCGTGGCCGCCGGGCATGCGCATCGGCTCCTCGCTGACGAGGCGGGCGCACGCGCCCAGAATACCACCGGGAAGCCGAGGACGTAATTTAAGGCCCGCCCGGGATGAGAGATCGATCTTCTATTAGGATGTTTACATTCCTTGTAATAGGAATAAAAGTGACACAATTTTTTTTTTTTTTTAAAAGAACAGTGTAAAAATAAAATGGTAAAATAGATTAGAGAAAAGCATTTTTTAAACGCGCCCCGTCCCTCTGAACTTGCGCGCAGAAGCGAACACATACGTGAGTAGCGGTCATGTATGAAAATGTGAGGTATCACCGCGATCGGTAGAGCGAGAGCAATAATTCTAGCTCTAGACCTCCTCTGTAACTCAAAACATGCAACCTGTAGATATTTTTAAACATTGCATATGAAGATTTTTAAGGGTAAAAGTTTGTCGCCATTCCACGAGCGGGTGCAACTTTGAAGCGTGACATGTTGGGTATCAATTTACTCGGCGTAACATCATCTTTAACAATATAAAAAAAAATGGGCTAACTTTACTGTTGTCTTATTTTTTTAATTCAAAAAAAGCGTATTTTTTCCAAAAAAAGTGCGCTTGGAAGACTGCTGCGAAAATACGGTGTGACAAAAGGTATTGCATATACCGCCAAACCTGTGACTCCTGCGCAGGAGTGACGTCATTGCAGCTCCGGCCACTATCAACACCGAAGCCCATGAACCAGTAAGAAGCACCAGAGAATATGTCAGCCGTTTCAGCCGTGTGTGAGTGCCACTGCGGGGGCTTTGTTCTCAGGTAAGTATTTCATAATGAACTAGTATGTGCTGCATTTTTTGGGGGGGTTTTCAACCTCTTCGGCCCCAGAATATTTGGCTGCTCAATGACCAGGCCATTTTTTGCGAAACGGCACTGCGCCAATTTAACTGACAATTGCGCGGTCGTGCGACGCTGTACCCAAACAAAATTGACGTCCTTTTTTCCCACAAATAGAGCTTTGTTTTGGTGGTATTTGATCATCTCTGTGGTTTTTATTTTTTGCGCTATAAACAAAAAGAGAGCGACAATTTTGAAAAAAAAAACCACAATATTTTGTACTTTTTGCTATAATAAATATCCCCAATTTTTTTTTTGAAAAAAAAAAAAGGTATTTTTTCCTCAGTTTAGGCTGATATATATTCTACATATTTTTGCTAATAAAAATCGCAATAAGCGTTTATGGATTGGTTTTCGCAAAAGTTATAGCATCTACCAAATAGGGGAAAGATTTATGGCATTTTTATTATTTTTTTTTTTACTAGTAATGGCAGTGATCAGCGATTTTGATCGGGACTGCGACATTATGGCGAACAGATCGGACACTTTTTGGGACCATTGACAATTATGCAGCGATCAGTGCTATAAAAAATGCTTACTTAATTACTGTGTAAATGTCACTGGCAGGGAAGGGGTTAACACTAGGGAGCGATCAAGGGGTTAACTGTGTTCCCTCACTGTGTGTTCTAACTGTAGGGGGATGGGAGTGACTAGAGGAGATGACAGATCGTTGTTGCTAGGTAGTAGGAACACACAACCTCTCTCTCCTCACAGAACAGGGATTTTTGTGTTTACACACACGTCCCTGTTCTGGCTCTCATGCCCACGATCGCGCGTGGCCAGCAGTAATCGCCTGCCATGCCCATTGGCACACCCCCCACCCCCCCTTAAAGGAGCTGAGGCACAGCTACGACAGGTCACGGGAACGTGCTGACTTGCCGCCGTATAATGACAGCGGCTGGTTGGCAAGTGGTTAAGCGCTGGGTAAAATTCTTGAGCAAAGTAAACAATTTGCCTTAAGGAAATCAATCCCGATGTGTGGCTGTTTGTTGATATCAAGGGCTGCACTTGAGGCCCCCCTATATCAAATAGATTGACCACTGCTAGTCTAGATGAGTAAATGTAGCTATTAATGGGGGTAATATTAACGGGGTTGTAAACCCTCTTGTTGTTTTCACCTTAATGCATCCTATGTAGGTAAAAAACACCTGGCAGTGACCGGCGCCCCCGTATTTCCCTCGGCGAGGACGCGCTGTCCCTCTCTCCACGGTGTCCTGGCTCTTGAGTGGATAGATTGATAGCAGGGCAACCATTGGCTCCCGCTGCTGTCAATCAAATCCAATGACACCGGGGGCGGGGCCGAGTCCGGCATTCGTGTCTATGGATGCAAATGCTGGAATCGGGAGCGCCCCCGCAAGGTAACCCCCCCCCTGGGAGAGCGCTTCTCCTAGGGGGTTATCTGATGCAGAAAGGAGCCGTGAGAGCTGCCGGAGGACCCCAGAAATGGACGGTCGGGGCCACACCATGCAAAACGAGCTGCACAGTGTGGGTGTATGATATGTTTGTTATTTTTTGAAAATAAAAAAAACAAGGCTTTACAATCACTTTAACCACTAGCCTACCGCCCACCGTCATATGACGGCCAGACGGTAAGCCTATTGTTCTGAGTGGACGTCATATGACGTCCTCGCCCTCCCGAGCCACTAGGGGGCACGCGCGCCGCCGGCGGCTCGCACGCGCCCGCTGCGTCACTCGGGACCCGGTGCGCGTGCCCGGCGGCCGCGATGTCCGCCGGGCACCCGCGATTGCCGGGTAACAGAGCAGGAGCGTGGATCTGTGAATGTAAACACAGATCCACGTCCTGTCAGAGAGGAGAGGAGACCGATGGTGTGTCCCTTGTACATAGGGACACCGATCGGTCACCTCCCCCAGTCAGTCCCCTCCCCCCACAGTTAGAATCATCTCCTTAGGTCATACATTAACCCCTCGAGCGCCCCCTAGTGTTAACCCCTTCCCTGCCAGTCACATTTACACAGTAATCAATGCAATTTTATAGCATTGATCGCTGTATAAATGTGAATGGTCCCGAAAATGTGTCAAAAGTGTCCGATGTGTCCGCCGCAATATCGTAGTCACAATAAAAATTGCAGATCGCCGCCATTACTAGTAAAAAATAAATAAATAATAAAAATGCTATAAATCTATCCCATATTTTGTAGACGCTATAACTTTTGCGCAAACCAATCAATATACGCTTATCGCAATTTTTTTTTACCAAAAATATGTAGAAGAATACGTATCGGCCTAAACTGAGGAAAAAATTTGTTAAAAAAAAAAAAAAAAAATGGATATTTATTATAGCAAAAAGTAAAAAATATTGTGTTTTTTCAAAATTGTCCCTCTTCTTTTGTTTATAGCGCAATAAATAAAAACCGCAGAGGTGATCAAATACCACCAAAAGAAAGCTCTATTTGTGGGAAAAAAAATGCAAAAAATTTAATTAAGGTGCAGTGTAACATGACCGCGCAATTGTCATTCAAAGTGCGACAGCGCTGAAAACTGAAAAATGGCTTGGGCAGGAAGGGGGTGTAAGTGCCCTGTATTGAGGTGGTTAAGCTAAAAAGTCCTGTTTAATCTCAGTTTTGCAAACATTTAAAGCACTGTATACAGCTTGGGCCTTAAACCACAGTCCTTACCCAAGCACAAAGGAGATGATTTAAATAGACATTGTCACTTTGCCATTTCCAGTGACAGTCTTTATGACCCCCCCCAAAAAAAAAGAATAAAACAATGATACTTATCTTCCAGGTTACACCTACCATTCCTTCCTTCAACACAGCCAGTACCAAAATACCTAGTGTCAAATAGTGCTGAAGCCTAGCCTCCTCTGTCATGTGACAGTGCTCAGGTCTAGTGATAGGTCACCAAACTCAAGTACCATCATTCATAGGGTGAAGAATGAAGATCATATGCACCCCCATGTCATGAAGCGCCAGGTATTTGTGTTGCTCTTTCACAATGTCACTTTGCCCTTTCAGGTAGTGTCTCTTTAAAAGCAAGTAGAAATACTTGTAGACAACACAAGGTACCTGAACTTTACAAGTATTGTAAGTGTTTATATGATTCAAATGGGTAAACTTTGACAGCTGCAGAGGTACAAGATATAGAGAAGCATCCAAGAGAAGACCTTTCATGGTCAACCTTAACAAAGCTATTTATGAACAAAACAAACACTTTGGCCCCAAATCCAATGCATCGGAGAGGCACAGGTAACATCACAATTCCTTTCAGCAGGGCTGGAAACTCAAAATCCTGTCAGGATGCACTTAAAATTAAGCCTTATGTTTTGGGGGGTGGGGGGACTGAAAAGCATACCTTCTGTTTGCTAAAAAGGCCAGTTTTTTAAAATTGAAACCATTTCTTTATACTAAACTTCACATACCTAGCCTCAAACTAGTTCAGAAGTTCCTTGAGTGCTCTGTTTGTTCCTCTGCTCTCTGACACAGGTGAACTACACATCAATTGCTGCAAGCTGTGACACTCACCTGCTTCATAATGAAGGGAACTGCAAAATATATTCAAGTTTGGGTGGTTTTCAGAGAGCTTGGTCTTCTATTGCACAAAAATACGTTTCTGTATTCTGCATCATCAAGATAACTTGTTTACTGAAAACTGGTTGCCTACAAGAAACAATAATGTCTTGACTGTTTGGAGGATTGAAATGGTAAGTAGAGTGCTCATTGCCTTTAAAAATCTCCATCTATCTATAGCTATATATTTTTTTTTTCCCCCATTCACAGAATTGTATTTTCACTGTGCACTGGATTGAAGAATCATTTGGTGGCGGTTCATGGACTTTACCATTATAATTTTATTGTTGCAGTTACAAAGTTCATTTATATAATTTGTCTCATGCATATGTTTATATTTGGTTTATTGAGCGCGATATGCAATTTATTAATTTTCTATTTTCACATTTGACCTTATGGTTACACTGCAAGCTGCTCACTTTAATTATTTTTTTAATTTAATTTTGTTGGTTCCAGAGTGCGCGGCTAAGAGGTCATACCTTTTTCAACAATCATTGTATTGTACGGTATATGTGTGTGCGTATATACAGTATATAATATTAATTTTCACAGGTTTGAAATGAGCCGTTTTTAGATTCCTGAAAAACAGACCACTCTAGGTAACGCCCACATGTGTTCCTGAGATGCCATGATTAACCACTTCAGCCCCGGAAGGTTTTACCCCCTTCCTGACCAGAGCACTTTTTACAATTCGGCACTGCGTCGCTTTAACTGCTAATTGCGCGGTCATGCAATGCTGTACCCAAACGAAATTTGCGTCCTTTTCTTCCCACAAATAGAGCTTTCTTTTGATGGTATTTGATCACCTCTGCCGTTTTTATTTTTTGCGCTATACGCGGAAAAAGACCGAAAATTTTGAAAAAAAATGATATTTTCTACTTTTTGTTCTAAAAAAAATCCAATAAACTCAATTTTAGTCATACATTTAGGCCAAAATGTATTCGGCCACATGTCTTTGGTAAAAAAAATGTCAATAAGTGTATATTTATTGGTTTGCGCAAAAGTTATAGCGTCTACAAACTAGGGTACATTTTCTGGAATTTACACAGCCTTTAATTTATGACTGCCTATGTCGTTTCTTGAGGTGCTAAAATGGCAGGGCAGTACAAAACCCCCACAAATGACCCCATTTTGGAAAGTAGACACCCCAAGGAATTTGCTGAGAGGCATGTTGAGCCCATTGAATATTCATTTTTTTGTCCCAAGTGATTGAATAATGACAAAAAAAAAAAAAAAAAAAAAAAAATTACAAAAAGTTGTCACTAAATGATATATTGCTCACACAGGCCATGGGCATATGTGGAATTGCACCCCAAAATACATTTAGCTGCTTCTCCTGAGTACGGGGATACCACATGTGTGGGACTTTTTGGGAGCCTAGCCGCGTACGGGCCCCCGAAAACCAAGCACCGCCTTCAGGATTTCTAAGGGCGTACATTTTTGATTTTACTCCTCACTACCTATCACAGTTTTGAAGGCCATAAAATGCCCAGATGACATAAAACCCCCCCAAATGACCCCATTTTGGAAAGTAGACACCCCAAGCTATTTGCTTTGAGGCATGTTGAGTCCATGGAATGTTTTATATTTTGACACAAGTTGCGGGAAAGTGACAAATTTTTTTTTTTTTTTTGCACAAAGTTGTCATTAAATGATATATTGCTCACACAGGCCATGGGCATATGTGGAATTGCACCCCAAAATACATTTAGCTGCTTCTCCTGAGTACGGGGATACCACATGTGTGGGACTTTTTAGGAGCCTAGCCGCGTACGGGACCCCGAAAACCAAGCACCGCCTTCAGGATTTCTAAGGGCGTACATTTTTGATTTTACTCCTCACTGCCTATCACAGTTTCGGAGGCCATGGAATGCCCAGGTGGCACAAACCCCCCCCAAATGACCCCATTTTGGAAAGTAGACACCCCAAGCTATTTGCTGAGAGGCATGGTGAGTATTTTGCAGCTCTCATTTGTTTTTGAAAATAAAGAAAGACGAGAAAAAAAATTTTTTTTTTCTTTTTTCAATTTTCAAAACTTTGTGACAAAAAGTGAGGTCTGCAAAATACTCACTATACCTCTCATCAAATAGCTTGGGGTGTCTACTTTCCAAAATGGGGTCATTTGGGGGGGTTTTGTGCCACCTGGGCATTCCATGGCCTCCGAAACTGTGATAGGCAGTGAAGAGTGAAATCAAAAATTTACGGCCTTAGAAAGCCTGAAGGCGGTGCTTGGTTTTCGGGGTCCCGTACGCGGCTAGGCTCCCAAAAAAGAAAATATACAGGGGACTTTGGACTTTATAGGCACAGTAACATCACATAGATCTTAAGTAAAAAGACTAATTTATTGAAAAAACATATACATAGAAAATACGTTTAAAAGCCACAAATCACAAAAAATACATCTGATAAGAGGTATTTGACAGATCCGATGCTAATTACAACCATCTAATTGATACAACTCAGACAGGAGGATGGTCATCCCAGGTATCGACAAGTCCGAGGTGACGGTTGAGTAGCAGGTCATAGAATATGGGGTACGTGTCATAGAGATGCTCAACTAGTTGCGCGTGTCCTCACGCTTCTTCAGGAGCGACGAGCTGTGGCGTGGCTGACAGAAATGTATGACATACAATTAAAATAAATCACCATATATAGCCATATAATATATAGCAGCAAGTGTGATCATGCAGTGATGACCTTAGTGTAAGGGGAGGGGGGGGGGGGGTTTCCAATGCTGGCTGGATCGGTGCAACAAGGGACGGGACACCAAGAAAGGCAGCAGAAGGTCACCATGGGGACGTGCAAAACAGGATACTCAAAGGTTGTATATGTCCAAAAGATACCAGTAAAAGAAGATTATTATTGTTATTATCAGTTGATCCAAATAGTGGACCATATAGTGGGATTGGGATACCACTAAATAGGAAACATTAGGAAAAAGCATGACATGGATGGGGAGAAAGGGAGGGAGGAAGGTGGAAAGGGAAAAACAGAGGGGGATAGGAGCCAAATTACTTACTAAAAATGGATATGAACAAATCATATGATAACCCGCAATGATAGGTAGCAAAGCTCACGATGCACAATTACACCACACAAAACAACTCCAAAGTAGATCTAGGGACCATCTATGTATCAGAACCTGCATAAAGATACATAAGTCATTGGAGTAATGGGTAGTATAAAGTCGGGAGGTAGTTAAAATATAAAAACAGACTGCTAACTCACCAAGCAGTTTCATTAATTGGAAAATTTAGATCATAATCAAGTAGATAGGGGTAGAGGGACCAAGCTTCATGTAGTCAGTGGATATAAAAATGCCATAACTACGGTAGTGATATCCTCCTAAAATGCCAAAAATAACAGGGGGGAGGGAGAAAGGTGGAAGAGAGAGACATGAAAGCCAGCCCTCAACAGCAGTATTCAGTGATCCATGTCCCAGTAGCACTAATCAGCAGAACAGTACCTGGTGTGTAGGGGGAGAAGAGTTTCAGCGTGTGGTGTCCATCGTGAGCTGGAGCGGGTATGGCTCTGTAACAAACACCGTGCATTTTGAATGCCCGCCCCGTCCGTAGTCAACCAATCGGCAACGCCGATGTGACGTCATCCGGACCGGCCGAAGGCTCCAATTGCGCATGCGCGTCCCTCAGTGAGGAGCGCCGTCACAAACTCGACGACACTCCCCCCACGTAAGGGGGCCACACGCCATATGGAGCAGCAATGACCAGCTGGGAATAGATAACCCAAAGCTTGCCATTGACAGCGCCACAGCACCAAAAGATATGGTGCGGTGGCGCTGGGCGGCCGCATGGTGACCAAGATTCGCCACCAGATGGCGCCCATCCCAAACCACACCAAAGCAGCCAGCAGGGGAACCACAAAGTAAACATGTGTATGAGATGTAACTACATATACAGTAAATCATTTAAATTGGACAACAATAGTCTCCATAATGGATAATGCTCCAAGCTGTGGAGCCTCAGAATACATTCAATATATATGTAGAGTTTCAGCTAACGATATTCGTATGGCCTAGAAATACAGAACGACCTACGGTTGTGGCACAGCAAAGAAGACAGAACAGAAGAAGAAGAAAGGGAGAGGAAAGAGGAGGATGATTTGATTTGATTATATGTGTGAAATGTTCTCAAATATACTGCTACTCTGACATTTGGTCTATATGTTTAAAGAAAAGGTTTATATGATTGGGCCTCATTGATACCTGGGGCCCGTAAGGCATCTAGCCGTTCTATCCAAAGTGTCTCTTTTCTAAGTATCAGATTGTCCCAATCACCGCCTCTAGGACTTTTTGGAATAACTGCCAGAACCATAAAGGTCACCACTGAGGTGTCGAATTTGTGGTATAGGTCCAGATGTCTGCTGACTGATGTGACCATTTTACCCCCTCCAGAATAATAGATGTGATCTTTTATTCGAGAGCGGAATTGTCTAATGGTTTTGCCCACATAGAATGCTTGACAGCTGCAGGTCATTAGATAGACCACCCCTCTCGTTTCACAGTCTGCGTGAAAATTTGGAATGAAGGTTTCCCCATTAGGCAGTGTAAAAGAGGTGCCTGTACGAACCCAGGGGCAGAAAGAACATCTGCCACATCTTGTAATCCCCTTGGAGTGGTGTTGGGGTAGGGGGTTATCTACATAATGACTTGACGTGAGTTTGTCCCGTAGGGATTTAGCCCTTCGAAATGTGATAGCCGGAGTTGGAGTCACATATTTGGCCAGAATGGGATCACTATATATTAGCGACCAATGTTTGGTCAAAATGTCGCGTATCTCAGTATGATGTTGGGAAAATCTGGTAATAAATCTTGTAACTTGACTGGATTTGGGGGGCTTGTTCTGATATAGTAAGGAGCTGCGCGAATGGCGCAGCGCCTTATTATATGCCCGACGAAGGAGAGATTTACTATAACCTCTTGCCTTTAATCGGTCCCGCAATGATTTGGCTTGACATATGAATTCCTCCGTCATCGTGCAATTCCTACGAAGTCTTAGATATTGTGCATATGGTATGCTACGAATCAGTGTCTGTGGATGTGCACTAGCAGCATGTAGGAGAGTATTGCCTGATGTCTCTTTACGAAATAGTGTAGAAGTCAGGTTTCCATTACCATCCTTACGGATCGTAAGGTCCAAAAAGGTGATCTGGGATTGATTGCTAAGAACTGTAAACTTGAGATTGTAGAAATTGCGGTTAAGAATCTCAATGAATGCATTGAGACTTTCTACGGACCCTAACCAGATAATAAATATGTCGTCAATAAAACGTAGCCAGCAAAGCGCCTGGCTCGTAAATTGTGACAACTCCTCATCCGCAAAAATGGTGCGTTCCCACCCCCCCAGGTACAGGTTCGCGTAGGTGGGTGCACAACAAGTGCCCATGGCCACCCCCTGTACCTGAAGGAAGTGGGACTCTTTGAAGGTAAAGTGATTGTGTGTGAGTATGAATTGTAGCAAATCCAGAATAAACTCGCAATATTCCCAGCGGTGGTGGGTTTGTTCACGAAGGAAGGTACGTGCTGTCTCGATGCCCAACTCGTGAGGGATGCTCGAGTATAAAGCCTCGACATCCAAGGTCACGAGAAGGGCATCAGGAGGCACGACTATTCCTTCAATGTGTTTAAGTAAATCAAGTGTATCTCTGATGTACGATGGTAGTGCCAGTACGTGTGGTATGAGCATCGAGTCCACCAGACGGCTGGCGTTTTCCGTGAGGGACCCGATGCCCGATACTATCGGGCATCGGGTCCCTCACGGAAAACGCCAGCCGTCTGGTGGACTCGATGCTCATACCACACGTACTGGCACTACCATCGTACATCAGAGATACACTTGATTTACTTAAACACATTGAAGGAATAGTCGTGCCTCCTGATGCCCTTCTCGTGACCTTGGATGTCGAGGCTTTATACTCGAGCATCCCTCACGAGTTGGGCATCGAGACAGCACGTACCTTCCTTCGTGAACAAACCCACCACCGCTGGGAATATTGCGAGTTTATTCTGGATTTGCTACAATTCATACTCACACACAATCACTTTACCTTCAAAGAGTCCCACTTCCTTCAGGTACAGGGGGTGGCCATGGGCACTTGTTGTGCACCCACCTACGCGAACCTGTACCTGGGGGGGTGGGAACGCACCATTTTTGCGGATGAGGAGTTGTCACAATTTACGAGCCAGGCGCTTTGCTGGCTACGTTTTATTGACGACATATTTATTATCTGGTTAGGGTCCGTAGAAAGTCTCAATGCATTCATTGAGATTCTTAACCGCAATTTCTACAATCTCAAGTTTACAGTTCTTAGCAATCAATCCCAGATCACCTTTTTGGACCTTACGATCCGTAAGGATGGTAATGGAAACCTGACTTCTACACTATTTCGTAAAGAGACATCAGGCAATACTCTCCTACATGCTGCTAGTGCACATCCACAGACACTGATTCGTAGCATACCATATGCACAATATCTAAGACTTCGTAGGAATTGCACGATGACGGAGGAATTCATATGTCAAGCCAAATCATTGCGGGACCGATTAAAGGCAAGAGGTTATAGTAAATCTCTCCTTCGTCGGGCATATAATAAGGCGCTGCGCCATTCGCGCAGCTCCTTACTATATCAGAACAAGCCCCCCAAATCCAGTCAAGTTACAAGATTTATTACCAGATTTTCCCAACATCATACTGAGATACGCGACATTTTGACCAAACATTGGTCGCTAATATATAGTGATCCCATTCTGGCCAAATATGTGACTCCAACTCCGGCTATCACATTTCGAAGGGCTAAATCCCTACGGGACAAACTCACGTCAAGTCATTATGTAGATAACCCCCTACCCCAACACCACTCCAAGGGGATTACAAGATGTGGCAGATGTTCTTTCTGCCCCTGGGTTCGTACAGGCACCTCTTTTACACTGCCTAATGGGGAAACCTTCATTCCAAATTTTCACGCAGACTGTGAAACGAGAGGGGTGGTCTATCTAATGACCTGCAGCTGTCAAGCATTCTATGTGGGCAAAACCATTAGACAATTCCGCTCTCGAATAAAAGATCACATCTATTATTCTGGAGGGGGTAAAATGGTCACATCAGTCAGCAGACATCTGGACCTATACCACAAATTCGACACCTCAGTGGTGACCTTTATGGTTCTGGCAGTTATTCCAAAAAGTCCTAGAGGCGGTGATTGGGACAATCTGATACTTAGAAAAGAGACACTTTGGATAGAACGGCTAGATGCCTTACGGGCCCCAGGTATCAATGAGGCCCAATCATATAAACCTTTTCTTTAAACATATAGACCAAATGTCAGAGTAGCAGTATATTTGAGAACATTTCACACATATAATCAAATCAAATCATCCTCCTCTTTCCTCTCCCTTTCTTCTTCTTCTGTTCTGTCTTCTTTGCTGTGCCACAACCGTAGGTCGTTCTGTATTTCTAGGCCATACGAATATCGTTAGCTGAAACTCTACATATATATTGAATGTATTCTGAGGCTCCACAGCTTGGAGCATTATCCATTATGGAGACTATTGTTGTCCAATTTAAATGATTTACTGTATATGTAGTTACATCTCATACACATGTTTACTTTGTGGTTCCCCTGCTGGCTGCTTTGGTGTGGTTTGGGATGGGCGCCATCTGGTGGCGAATCTTGGTCACCATGCGGCCGCCCAGCGCCACCGCACCATATCTTTTGGTGCTGTGGCGCTGTCAATGGCAAGCTTTGGGTTATCTATTCCCAGCTGGTCATTGCTGCTCCATATGGCGTGTGGCCCCCTCACGTGGGGGGAGTGTCGTCGAGTTTGTGACGGCGCTCCTCACTGAGGGACGCGCATGCGCAATTGGAGCCTTCGGCCGGTCCGGATGACGTCACATCGGCGTTGCCGATTGGTTGACTACGGACGGGGCGGGCATTCAAAATGCACGGTGTTTGTTACAGAGCCATACCCGCTCCAGCTCACGATGGACACCACACGCTGAAACTCTTCTCCCCCTACACACCAGGTACTGTTCTGCTGATTAGTGCTACTGGGACATGGATCACTGAATACTGCTGTTGAGGGCTGGCTTTCATGTCTCTCTCTTCCACCTTTCTCCCTCCCCCCTGTTATTTTTGGCATTTTAGGAGGATATCACTACCGTAGTTATGGCATTTTTATATCCACTGACTACATGAAGCTTGGTCCCTCTACCCCTATCTACTTGATTATGATCTAAATTTTCCAATTAATGAAACTGCTTGGTGAGTTAGCAGTCTGTTTTTATATTTTAACTACCTCCCGACTTTATACTACCCATTACTCCAATGACTTATGTATCTTTATGCAGGTTCTGATACATAGATGGTCCCTAGATCTACTTTGGAGTTGTTTTGTGTGGTGTAATTGTGCATCGTGAGCTTTGCTACCTATCATTGCGGGTTATCATATGATTTGTTCATATCCATTTTTAGTAAGTAATTTGGCTCCTATCCCCCTCTGTTTTTCCCTTTCCACCTTCCTCCCTCCCTTTCTCCCCATCCATGTCATGCTTTTTCCTAATGTTTCCTATTTAGTGGTATCCCAATCCCACTATATGGTCCACTATTTGGATCAACTGATAATAACAATAATAATCTTCTTTTACTGGTATCTTTTGGACATATATAACCTTTGAGTATCCTGTTTTGCACGTCCCCATGGTGACCTTCTGCTGCCTTTCTTGGTGTCCCGTCCCTTGTTGCACCGATCCAGCCAGCATTGGAAACCCCCCCCCCCTCCCCTTACACTAAGGTCATCACTGCATGATCACACTTGCTGCTATATATTATATGGCTATATATGGTGATTTATTTTAATTGTATGTCATACATTTCTGTCAGCCACGCCACAGCTCGTCGCTCCTGAAGAAGCGTGAGGACACGCGCAACTAGTTGAGCATCTCTATGACACGTACCCCATATTCTATGACCTGCTACTCAACCGTCACCTCGGACTTGTCGATACCTGGGATGACCATCCTCCTGTCTGAGTTGTATCAATTAGATGGTTGTAATTAGCATCGGATCTGTCAAATACCTCTTATCAGATGTATTTTTTGTGATTTGTGGCTTTTAAACGTATTTTCTATGTATATGTTTTTTCAATAAATTAGTCTTTTTACTTAAGATCTATGTGATGTTACTGTGCCTATAAAGTCCAAAGTCCCCTGTATATTTTCTCTTTTGTCGTACTAATTATAGGACGTGGCACTTTTTTACATTTAGGTATCCACAGGACCACTCTGTGTAGAGATACCTCTATTTTTTGCATAGGCTCCCAAAAAGTCCCACACATGTGGTATCCCCGTACTCAGGAGAAGCAGCAGAATGTATTTTGGGGTGTAATTTCACATATCCCCATAGCATGTTTGAGCAATATATCATTTAGTGACAACTTTGCGCTAAAAAAAATAAAAAATTGTCTCTTTCCCGCAACTTGTGTCACAATATAAATTATTCCATGGACTCAACATGACTCTCAGCAAATAGCTTGGGGTGTCTACTTTCCAAAATGGGGTCATTTGGGGGGGGTTTGAACTGTCCTGGCATTTTATGCACAACATCTAGAAGCTTATGTCACACATCACCCACTCTTCTAACCACTTGAAGACAAAGCCCTTTCTGACACTTATTGTTTACATAAAAAAATATTTTTTTTTTGCAAGAAAATTACTTTGAACCCCCAAACATTATATATTTTTTTTAAAGCAAATGCCCTACAGATTAAAATGGTGGGTGTTTCATTTTTTTTTTTCACACAGTATTTGCGCAGCGATTTTTCAAACGCATTTTTTGGGGAAAAAACACACTTTTTTACATTTTAATGCACTAAAACACACTATATTGCCCAAATGTTTGATGAGATAAAAAAGATGATCTTAGGCCGAGTACATGGATACCAAACATGACATGCTTTAAAATTGCGCACAAACGTGCAGTGGCGACAAACTAAATACATTTTTAAAAGCCTTTACAGGTTACCACTTTAGATTTACAGAGGAGGTCTACTGCTAAACTTACTGCCCTCGATCTGACCTTCGCGGTGATACCTCACATGCATGGTGCAATTGCTGTTTACATTTGACGCCAGACCAACGCTTGCGTTCACCTTAGCGCGAGAGCAGGGGGGACAGGGGTGCTTTTTTTTTTTTTTTTTTTTTTTTTTCTTTATTATTATTATTTTTTTATCTTATTTTTAAACTGTTCCTTTCATTTTTTTTTTTTTTTAAATCATTTTTATTGTTATCTCAGGGAATGTAAATATCCCCTATGATAGCAATAGGTAGTGACAGGTACTCTTTTTTGCAAAAATTGGGGTCTATTAGACCCTAGATTTCTCCTCTGCCCTCAAAGCATCTGATCACACCAAGATCGGTGTGATAAAATGCTTTCCCAATTTCCCAATGGCGCTGTTTACATCCGGCGAAATCTACGTCATAAAATGCTCGTAGCTTCCGGTTTCTTAGGTCATAGAGATGTTTGGAGCCACTCTGGTCTCTGATCAGCTCTATGGTCAGCTGGCTGAATCACCGGCTGCATTTTCAGGTTCCCTGTTGAGACAGGAGAGCCAGAGAAAAACACGGAAGATGTTGGGGGGGGGGGGGGCATTCCCTCCCACTGCTTGTAAAAGCAGTCTAGAGGCTAATTAGCCACTAGGATTGCTTTTACATGAAAGCCGACCGCTGGCTGAAAAGAATGATACCAAGATGATACCTAAACCTGCAGGCATCATTCTGGTATAACCACTCAAAGTCGTGAATGGCATACCTGAAGACAAAAAAATGGTTAACAATAAAGCACAGTAAACGGTAAGGTATAAAAAATTGCATACCTGAAAAGCAAACATGATAAAACATAATAACAATAAAACATTGCAGAATAGAATACAGTAAAAAAGAGCAGAACAATAGAGAGAGAATAGAGAGAGAGAGAACAATAAAACGACAACTATTTTTATTTTATATTTTTGTTTGTGTTTTTTTTTACACTTTTTTTTGTAACTAACTTTTATAACTGTAACCGGTTCCAGGTTCGGGTCTCTCAAAATGCGATGGCATCTCGGGAGACCCTGTGAAAGTGCGCCTAGTCTGTGCAATGCTGTACCCTACGCTAATACTCAACTAGTGCATGGTAGCGTTCAAAACATTCACCAATGCAAAGACCAGGATTGTCAGGACAGGAGGGACAATAATAGCGGGTGTCACGCCTATATCCACGCTAGCTGCAGACACAACATCTTTTTTGGGGGGTTCGTTGGGTAGGGGTACTCGGGAGGACATAAAGAAAATGCCTTTCATGCAGCCGACTGCATTTGGTTGGGGATGTGAATGGGGGAAGTACGGGCGCTGCAGAAGTGGTGGGCTCCCAATTAGGATTGGCGAATGCAGCAGGAAGGGCACTATGGGCACGACGGGCCTGTGTTTGTCTTTTTGGTGGCAGCGGGACACTACTTGTGCTTGCCACCTCACCAGCTTGAACTGCACTTATGGGACTCGCCACGTCACCAAGTGTTACTGCAGTGCTGGTTTGGCTACGACCGGGGTATACTACGCCGCTGGTGCTTGCCAGTTCCCCAAAACGCTACCAAAAAACTGTTAGCGATCGCAGGGATCAGGCCTGACTCTGCGAACGCTGCAGTTATGTGTTTAGTGTTTTGTAAGTGACAGTGATCGATCGATACTGCACTTGGGTGGGCTGGGCCGGGCCGGGCGGAGGGGCAAAACGCAGGTGCTAGCAGGTATCTGGGCTGATCCCGCTAACACTGCGTTTTTGGGAACCCTAAACTGCTGGGGACACTAGTATAGATCTAATCGGATCAGATATTGATCCGTTCAGATACTATACCACTAAGGGTGGTGTATGCTGCGTGCGTGGGTGTTAGCGGTACTGGCGCTAATCTGACGCTGCCTGGGGCTGGTGCTTGCCAGTTCACCAAAACGCTACCAAAAAAACTGTTAGCGATCGCAGGGATCAGGCCTGACTCTGCGAACGCTGCAGTTATGCGTTTAGTGTTTTGTAAGTGACAGTGATCGATCGATACTGCACTTGGGTGGGCTGGGCCGGGCGGAGGGGCAAAACGCAGGTGCTAGCAGGTATCTGGGCTGATCCCGCTAACACTGCGTTTTTGGGAACCCTAAACTGCTGGGGACGCTAGTATAGATCTGATCGGATCAGATATTGATCCGATACTATACCACTAAGGGAGGTATACGGTGCGTGCGTGGGTGTTAGCGGTACTGGCGCTAACCTGACGCTGCCTGGGGCTGGTGCTTGCCAGTTCACCAAAACGCTACCAAAAAAACTGTTAGCGATCGCAGGGATCAGGCCTGACTCTGCGAACGCTGCAGTTATGCGTTTAGTGTTTTGTAAGTGACAGTGATCGATCGATACTGCACTTGGGTGGGCTGGGCGGAGGGGCAAAACGCAGGTGCTAGCAGGTATCTGGGCTGATCCCGCTAACACTGCGTTTTCGGGAACCCTAAACTGCTGGGGACGCTAGTATAGATTTGATCGGATCAGATATTGATCCGATCAGATACTATACCACTAAGGGAGGCGCATGCTGCGTGCGTGGGTGTTCGCGGTACTGGCGCTAATCTGACGCTGCCTGGGGCGACGCATATCACCGCCGGGCGATCAGGGGGCTAAACCTTTATTCGGTAATAAACGGCGGGTGCCCTGACACTATAAAAAATAAACGAACTAACCAGCGTCACCCGTAACAGTTATACGGTGATCAGTGGTGAAAGGGTTAACTAGGGGGCAATCAAGGGGTTAAAACATTTATTAGGTAGTATATGGGGGTCCCTGTCGCTATAAAACACTGACGGCGAACCTAAATATTTACGTTCCTAACTAGCGTCACCAGCGACACTAATACAGCGATCAGAAAAATGATCGCTTAGCGACACTGGTGAGGGGGGGTGATCAAGGGGTTAAAACTTTATTAGGGGGGGTTAGGGGGGTATCCTAGACCTAAAGGGGGGTAATACTCACTGCCCTAACACTAACTGTCACAAACTGACACTATGCAGTAATCAGAAAAAAAAAAAAAAAATACTGCTAATGTCAGTTTGTGACAGGGGGGGGGGTGATTGGGGGGGGGATCGGGGGGCGATCGGGGGGGGGATCGGGGTGTAAGGTATGCCTGGCATGTTCTACTGTGTGTGTGTGTGTGTTGTGCACTCACTTGTCATCTCTCCTCGGCGCTGGAACGGAAACTGCCAGACCGAGGAGAGATGACATCACATCCTCTGCCTGTGTGAAACGACACACAGGCAGAGGAGGATTCCCATTGGCTGGGAGCGATCGCGAGGGGGGGGCCACGATCGGATGGTCTCCCCCTCGCCTCCCGACGCTCCCAGTCAGATGCCGACCGCCGATGGCACCGGGGGGGGGTCCGATCGGACCCCCCGCCCGCGGGAGGCAGATCACGTACGGGTACGTGATTTTGCCTGCCCGTGCCATTCTGCCGCAGTATATATGCGGTAGGCGGTCGGCAAGTGGTTAAAGCAATGAAGCCAAAAACAAAAATAAAACATATTGCAGCTTACCAATCCTTAGATGTGGTGACTGCATTGTTTTAGGCTTTGTTTCCTTTATTTTCACCTGGTGTTTCAGCCAGTAAAACATTTTTTTATCCTAGGGCAACCGCATTCACTTTCTGAACCATATCTATAATTGAGCATCATCATTTAAGTACAGGAAACCTGTTAGCACTAAAGAACACACCTCCCCTTGTGCCACAGTTTTACTGCCCCCTTAACCTAACACAGCAGCTGGAGGGGGTTGTACACATGCCGCTGAAGAAAAATTATATCAACTGTCCCCTTTGTTAGGCAGTACTGCTGGCAAATGCAACACATTCAAGTAAATCATCTGCACTGCAACCACTTGCAGTGCAGGCTTTTCACACATTCCTGCAACCTCTGAGGGTATGATCCTGCGTCGATTTGCAAAGCTACAGAAGTTTTTTTATGTGCTGTGGTTTGGCACAGGAATTTAAAAAACAAGAAAGTCATATATCTAGCAGGGGACAAAATTCACCAGAAAAAATATTGATATCCTTCTCAAAAAATGCTTAGATAGATTTCACGTAAATCTGGGGCAGCTTAGTAGCAAATTCTGAAATTCTGTGTTGGTCTGAACTTGATGGTGATTGTGATCCTGTAGGAATGATGTTGATGTACAATTAACATGGAATGTCTTTGTTTATAATTATGAGGATCATGAGCATGCTAAATAATTACATGCTTGGGTAGCTTATAGAATTTAAATATAGAAAATGTATTTACATACATGCAGACGTGTGGGGGGTCTACTTGATTTAGGCAATAATTTAAATAAAAAAAACGATTATATTTTAAATGCCATTAACCTTGCTCACATAAAAGGCTGTGCAGTTAATTTTTGTTATTGAATTAAAGCCCAAAGAACGTTTTAGCAGAAATGATGAAATAGAAAATTTGGTGCAGCAAAATGCTAAGCGTTTAATATCTCACCTTTTTTGGTTTCATTTGTAGAGTACTCCCAATTTTGAATGAAGTGGAAAAGTTACAAATCCCGTCAGTTGATTTTTTTTTTTTTTTTGCCGTTGTCACATGGGGGCATTTTTGTTTCCCATCCCATAAAATGGGAGAAAGTGAGGGGAATTTTCCTCTTATTTGTCACAAATGTTATATGTCCCCAACGGAAGAGTTACCCTCATCACATGGTCTAGTGACTACTGTGACATTTTAGACTTCCCATCGCTATCTGTCTCAGAGATGAGAGTCATAAGAACAATAGAGAGTTGGGTCTCTTGAGCAGGGACACAACCAGCAATAAAGTCCTGGCAGGGGTTCTAGCCCTTCCACACTTCCCTAAAAACGTGTGTGTGTGTGTGTGTGTGTGTGTGTATATAATATATATATTATAAAATTTCACTGTTAATATAAATGTAGAATTTTGTCCTGTTTACCAAGTACCTATGTTTACGTTAGCATTATAATTTATTAAAATATTTTATCTCCTTTTGAGATGCAAAAATTAAAAAATACGACTGCGAGCAACTTACTAAGACTGGAGCAGTCAGAATCTGGAGCAACTGTGTATAGCAACCAATCGGCTTCTAGATTTAAATTTCAAAACTTAACTGAACAAGCAGAAGATGGAAGCTGATTGGAACATCTGTGCATAGTTAACAGTTTTTGTCTACTCCACTTTTTGTGCATTTCCCCCTGTGCCTTGTTTGGCTGCAGTTTTATCCATTTTGTTATCAATTATAAGGTTGGAAGGTTGTGGAAACAGGGCTGGAAAACGTGATCTTCAGCCAAAATATTTTATAAATGGTTCCCACAATTCTTTCCACTTTGACTGTGGTCAAGGACAGCTTGAGCTACTGGATGAGTCCTCTGTTAAAGGACATGGTAAAATTCTGTATTGTCAGTATACTGAAACCAGATCCACCACATTGGCCGTTTTACCCTCAAATAAAAACTGAAGGAACCTTTTGATAGCCTTATAACCTGGAGAGTTTTGGCTTCCAGCAAGTAAGTGTTGCACTCTGTTTTCTTGCAGGTTTGGGGTAAGGCTCCTGGAAAGTTTAGAGTAGACAACCATGATAGAAGTCCAAAGGAGGCAAGCAAGCCAACTCATCTAGGAGAGCAAAGCCCAGAAACCGTTGAAACTTCAGTTTGGGGGTTGCACAGGCCTCTCTGAAAAAAACAAATATCCACTGATCAGCATATTCTAAAAGACAGGCAGAAAAATGTTGTCTTGGGCATAATGGACAGAGGGCAAATTAGTTCACCATGGGATTAGTAATAAGTGGCAGCTATTTGGAAACCAAAGAACTGTAAATGTGCAAGGATTAAACTGGAAACAAGGAAAGTATACCAAAAAGTTTGTGATGACAGTTTAGAGCCATAGTGGTGACATATCAGTTGTGAGACGTTGTAGAGGTACAGACTGTAACACTATAATTTGAAACATGACAAAAGTAAAAAGAGTGCACATCACATAGTGCAGTAACGTGGGAAAGATTTAATGATGATAAAAAACAATAATATTGCACTCCCAAATAAATGAGAGAGGGGGTGGGGTAAGAGGCAGGATGCTAGAGCTGATGTTAAAGTGGTTGTAATTGTAAACCTAGTTACACCACTTTTACCTACAGCTAAGCCTATAATAAGACCTGTAGGTACCTTGGAAATCTCTTATGGGGCGTACACACGGTCGGACTTTTCGTCTACAAAAGTCCAACGGACGCCGACAGACTAAAGCTGGCTGGTAATCCGATCGTGTGTGGGCTTCCCCGGACTTTCAGCGGACTTTTTCAGCCTCAAATCCGACGGACTTTAGATTTGAAACATGCTTCAAATCTTTACGTCGTAACTACGATGGACCCCGAAATCCGCTCGTCTGTGTGCTAGTCCGACGGACAAAAACCCACGCTAGGGCAGCTATTGGCTACTGGCTATCAACTTCCTTATTTTAGTCCGGTGTACGTCATCACGTACGAATCCGTCTGACTTTTGTGTGGTCGTGTGTAGGCAAGTCCGTTCGTTAGAAAGTCTGCCGCAAGTCCGCCGAAAGTCCGCCGGAAGTCTGTCAGACAGGCTGTCGGACTTTTGTAGAGGAAAAGTCCGACCGTGTGTACGCCCCATTAGACTTGCACAGTTTAGGAGATATTCACTGTATCCGCATGTGCCAACATCATCAGTACATGCACACTGAAGAAACGTCTTGCTTGTGCCATTTCTTCAGGAGCTGTGCCGTAACCAGCGGCTCCCGAACGCATGCGCGGGAGTGACGTCATCGCGGCTCTGGCCAATCACAGCGACAGAGCCCGCAAACCCAGAAATAACTCCGGGAGGCATGTCGCTGGTCACAGCAGTGTACAGGGACCGCTGTAACAGCCTCGATCTAAGGTAAGTATTTCATAATGAGCTAGTATGTGATGCATACTAGCTCTTTATGCCTTTTGTCTTGCAGGTTGTTTTTTTTTCTTTTTTTTCTGAGTTTACAACTACTGTAAAAAAAAAAGTAAAGGTGTTTGTTGTTTTTAAAAAAAAAAAATGTTTGGGAATCGTATGTAGCGCTACCCTCGTGAGGGCCGCTGGTAGAATCTGTACCCCACTGGTTGCCCCAACTCTACAAGTCCTCTGACACCCTGGGTTCAGTCATTTTTACCCAGTGAGACCAATAACACGAAACTTGCACAATATCAGTGAAGCAGTTTAAGTTTCTTTACTGTGACAAAAGTGACACAAAAAAATGTGCAGAACAACACTGTAAGACATAAAGATATCTTATCTGAAGACAATATAGCACTAATATGAAATGCAGTTTTGCAATTTGGAGATTTATGTTAGTAAAGTAAAATGCAAAGAACACGGTGTGATCAAATTTAATCAAACCTTATTTCAGTGACAGAAACCTATGTGAACAGGCAGCAGAAAGGTAGGGGACTGGCACTTTGTGTTCTGTCAGACGACTCCTTTCTGTCTTCTCCGTCCACAGGCCATTAACATCAAAACAACTGACATGATATTCAGCAAACTGTTGTGTTAAATTGTCTGGCTCCTCTCTACAGAGTTCCAGAGAAATGAGAGCAGACAACTTGTGGTAAACAACACTAGTTACTTGGAAGTTAAGGAGAGCATAAAAGGGGTTAATAGTAACTCAGTGGAATCCGGCAAATCTTCAGCTAGCACTTGAAGTATTATGAATGCAATAATCCTTGATGGTAGAGTAGAGCAAATTTAGCTGGTATGTGATTAACCCTTTTTGAAATTGCAGACTTTTCCTGTATGACCTAAGAACACGTGGTCATCATATATGTTGTTTCAATAGTATTGTATCCAGTGGGATTACAGATGACAGGGATGTGAGCAAAGCACAGATGTCTGCATACAGTGTCTATGGGAGTGAATGAACTTGCATCCAGTAGCAGTTCAAGTATCAGAAATTTGGGCAGAGACAATGATGTCTATATGCAGTGTCTATAGGATTAAATGGGCAGGTGCCCAATCTTTGGCTGTGTAACAGAAGTCGCTGGTAGCGATGCTGATGATGTTGGTTCTTTCAGGATCTCCCTCTGGGTCCTGGCTCAGGGAATGGTGTTTGACTTCCATCACACTGCGCTGTGGCCCACCTGGATCTGAAGTGCAGTTAGTGTGGAGGATCAGGAACAACCTCCGGACCACTGTAGATAGGAAGCGATGATGTCTGCAGATGTCCCTCTGGATGCAGCTGTATAACTCTCCTATGCAGGCTGTGACTTGACCGCAGCTCACACTGGCACAGAGCTCCTGCTGGCAGATGCAGGCCGACTCTCCCAGCAGTCTGTTCTTTCTTTTACAGCAATCTGGTGGTTGTAGTTCAGGCCTGTCCTGCTGGAATTGAAACCCCAGCATTCTGACTACACATCCCACAATGCTTTGCTCTGCTCTAGGCTCTGTCTTTAGGAAATTAAACCTAGAGTCCAAGCTGACACTAGAGGGAGAAAGCTCCACAATAACAGCACTGCATGCTGTCCCTGGTTTTGCTGGAAATAATAGCCAGCTCCTGGCTACATGCTCCCCCCCACTCAAATTATTTTGTCCCCAAAGACGTGGGAAAATTGAACCGATCAAACATTAATGAAGAGAAAGGGTTGTGAACAACATTAACCACAATCTAAAAATAAATATTGATACACATCTGGATTTTGTTGGAACCATTTATATACACTTTTAGTCAATTCAAAATCAGTTTTCTGACAGGCCAGGGCAATTGCCGTGTCCCACCCATTGGTGTCAGAGGTCAGATCAGAGTCACCCCCTACCCAATTGACAGTAGGGGGGGATTAGGTGTGTGAACTTGCCTTTGGATGGTAGGAATCGGTTCATCGGAGTTCTCTCCTGGAGTATTATAAGTGAGTCTCTTTTGGAGGATTTATATTTCGCCTTTGCTGATGGGAGAATGCTCTTCCGGCGCTTGGATTGAGATCCCTGCTGGGCTCCTGGTGTGAAGGGGGCTGCGTGACTCCAAAGGAAGATCTGTAGCTGCATATATTTAGGGCCAGACTGTGGAAGAGAGTGATTCAGGGCCAGACACTGGAAGGGAGATCAACCTCCTCAGTGAACTCAGGGATAGACATTTGACATTTCCTACTTTCTCCACCCATAAGGGGAGCTTCAGTCTCTGAAAGGCAATCTGGCTCAGGCAACACTGAAGTCTCGTCAACAAAGTTGATCAGATCTGTTTCTTTCTCAGTTGGACTGGTACTTTCAACCTTGATCCTGTCAATTTCCCGAAATGATGGTAAGGTCTCAACCTCTGGACTAAGTGGATTCCTTACTGGATCAGCCAGTACTCTTCCTTTACCCACTCCACTGGTCCTTGCATCGGTCTCTGTTGCTGTAGGCCACAGCCAGTTAAGGCACTATTTCCTCATCCTCACTATCTTTGAAATTAGCACTTGAGGCACCCTGACAGCATCAGACAATGGAAGCACGTGATTTCCATGCCACATCTTCAAGGGCCCTTGTTTTCCCTCAGGTCTGATTTGATAGACCGGCAACCCAGGAAGCTGTTAACAGATGACATAAGGTTGTGATCGCCATCAGTCAGCCAGCTTATGTTTTCCTGGTACCCCCAAGTTCTTTAACAGCACACGATCTCCAGGCTACAGATCCTGCAATCTCACTTTTAAATCAAAATTCTTCTTGTTCCTTGTTCCTTGGTTCTCTGGTTGAGGCATGTTCCATGGCTTCCCGAGGATCAGTCCCTTTTTTCAGGATGATCTGATGCAGGATTCGGTCTACTCTCATTTGTTTGTGAGTGGAAAGTTGTCATCATTAAATCTCTCCCACGTTACTGCACTATGAGATGTGCGCTCTTTTATTTTGTCTTGTTTCATACAGATTGCAGCGCTCCCCCAGACAGCCAACCAGCAGCAGCACTCCCATTGCTCAGTATCCAGAGGACTGATTTTTGATTCCTTACTCTGTAGTTTTCACTTCGATTTCATTTATTTTTTTGTGTTGCTTTATTTCTAACTACCAGCTGTTTTAATTTTTGGAGTGTTCACTCCTCTTAGACTCTTCTAGTCACTTTGGGCTACATCCAGTTCTCCTCAATTTTTGGATTTTATGTCATTGGTGTTTTTTGTGCATGACCATTTATTCATACTGTGTGTTTTTTAAATCAATTTAACCTAGTGAGGCACATACTTAATTATACTAAACATACCTTCTGTGGCTGAGTACAGTATAGTCCACAGGTATCGCATGTGGATTAATTTTGCTGTCTTTTTCTATAATAGTTTATGGCGTGGATGAAATCTAAAAGGAAGACGTGTTCATAAAAGAGACCAGAAAGAGTGAAAATACAGTATACCGTATGTCAGAAAAGTTCTACAAAAATGGGTCTTCATAATGGCACTTGTACAGTCTAAATAACCATATCAACCAGTAAGTCAAGAGTAGCTAATGCAAAGTTTTATAATTATTTACTAAGTATAATTATAAGACCGTCTATTTTTGTTATAGAAATCTAACCTTCAGATTCATAAACTTTTGAAACTGGAGTGTGGTAAACCAGCGTAAGAGGTCGAGGTCCTTTTTAAGGGCTTTGATGCCATAGAGATAGAGAGCCTGTTTGTGGGGGTATCTAAATGAAGGAAAGTGGGCAAGACTGACTTCTTGGTACAAATTTTTCCACAACTCTTGCAAAAATGTCAAATATTGTAGAAAAATATTGACAACACATCTAAAAAGAACCCCCGCTTTTAACAATTTTGAATGAACACCAAACTTCCCTAGAACAAACTAGCAAGGGTTTTTGCCTAGTTTTTAAATAAAGCAAAGGTGATTGCATTCTCCAGATAAACCACTAGAGAGCAGTGTGTGATTAATTTCTGAAGGCATAGTGCGTCTGCTGATACCATAGGTAAGAAATTTGCAGATATCTTATTTTAACAGTCATGTAACTACTCTAGCTAGCTTGAGCAATAGTTTATAGTAATCTTATTCTAAAAGCATTTAAGGAATATTACCTTTTAAAAAATTAATGTACTCTTCAGATAATGTGTATAGATATTTAATATACTAAATTGATGCTCTTTTTTTATAAGCTTAAAGAAAAACTAAATATTCCTTATTTTCCAAAACTAAAATATACACACCCACTACTTAATGACCCTGTAATCTATTTTTTTATTAAATTATTTCCTATGCTTAATGCACACTAGCGTTTTTTTTTTTTGTTTGTTTGTTTTGTTTTTTTAAGCTCCTTGAAGCAGTTATTAACATTTTTTTTTTCTGCTCCTAGAAGCTAAATAGTGTAATTCTATGTGTCCATGCACACTACTTTAGGCTAGTAGCGTTTTTTTGAGCTTCAGCGTCTAATAGCAGAAAAAAATAGTTTTTGTAGAGTTTCTTAGAGCGTTTTTCCAGCAGAAATAAATGCTGAATGCTTCCAAATGCTACTAAAGCTCTTTTTTTTTTTTTTTCTGGAAAACACTAATAAAATGCTACTAGAAGCTGGCACAAAAATGCTATTATCAGAATTTTTCATCCAGCATTTTTTTTTTCCTAGCTTTTTTTGAGCCTATGAAAAAACGCTAGTGTGCATGGAGCCTAATGCCCCATACACACAAGCAAAATTTCCGTCAAAAAAAGTGTGATGGGAGCTTTTGGTCGGATATTCGGACCGTGTGTATGCTCCATGCAACTTTTTCTGTCTGAATTTCCGCCAGCAAAAGATTGAGAGCTGGTTCTCTATTTTTCAGACGGAAAAAGTTCTTGACGGAAATTCTGTTCCTCTGTATGCAATTCTGACGCACAAAAAACCACGCATGCTCGGAAACAATTTGACGCATACTCAGAAACATTGAACTACATTTTTTTGGCTCGTCGTAGTGTTGTACGTCACCATGTTCTTGACGGTCGAAAGTTCAGAGAACTTTTGTGTGACCGTGTGTATGCAAGCCAAGCTTGAGCAAAATTCCATCGGAAAAACCATCCAAGATTTTTCCGACAGAAATTCCGCATCCTTGTAATAATGTCCTCCATGAGCACCCGAACCTTTCCTTTTCCACCCTCACTTCCATTTGTTTGGAATGTGCAGTGCACATTCGTTGCCGTCAAGTGTACTGCGCTTTACACACTACACATATCATAGTCCATCTCAGGAGCAAGCAAGAGAGGGTGGCCATGGTCCTACATACAGTGGGACCATGGAGAAGAAATGTAGCCAACCTCTAACAATAATTCCGATCATGGCAGCAAAAAAGCATATTGGGGATTTGAAGGAGGCTGAGGGCAATAGAAGTTACATTTTGAGTTAAGAATACATACTTGAATATTTATTTTTTATTTTTAAAAGTGTTCACTTAAAAAAATAAATAACATTATAAATGCACACAAAGACTGTCGGTACTTGTAATTTCCCATTCGCAGATTTCTGTGAATGAATGAGGTGTTGTTTTTTTTTTTTTTTTAAATAGTGACAGGTAGCTGGGGGAGAGGATCTCCTGCTTGCTGTCACTAGATGCAGTGGATTGGGGAGATGCTGCAGCAGTGAGAACTTGTTACATGTTCCACCCTAAAAATGGGTGAAACCTGTAACACGTTCACAAAGTTGACTTTGTCTATACATATGGGTCATGTGTAAATATATTGTAATCACTTATACTAGATAGCCTGCTGTGTTTATTGTTCAGGCATTCTGTTACTTTCATTCAGAAATAAATGCAGTGCCTCTGTGCTTGCATATTCTCACTACTAATCTGGTTAATCAAACCAGATGAAGTTTTGTGTTCTCCTTTGACAACCCCTGTGTGGAAGCTAATTTAGAGTGTGTGTGTGTGTGTGTGTGTGTGTGTTTGTCACCTGGAGGTAATGTTAGGCCTAGCTGGTTTGTTCACTTAGCGGGTTATTTACGAAAGGCAAATCCACTTTGCACTACAAGTGCAAAGTGCACTTGGAAGTGCAGTCGCCGTAGATCTGAAGGGAACATGCAAGGAAAATAAACAGCATTTTAGCTTGCACATGATTTGGATGATAAAATCCACAGAGCTTCCCCTCATTTCAGATCTTCCCCTCAGATTTACAGCGACTGCACTTCCAAGTGCAATTTCAAGTGCACTTTGCACTTGTAGTTTGCACTTGTAGTGCAAAGTGGATTTGCCTTTCGTAAATAACCCCCTTAATCTCATTATTAACATATGAATACATTTAACCACTTGCTTACAGGGCACTTAAACCCCCCTCCTATCCAGACCAATTTTCAGCTTTCAGCGCTGATGCATTTTGAATGACAATTGCGCGGTCATACAAAACTGTACCCAAATGAAATTTTTATCATTTTTTCACCACAAATAGAGCTTTCTTTTGGTGGTATTTGATCACCTCTGCAATTTTTACTTTTTGTTAAAAAAATGTAAAAAAAATAATTTTTAAAAAAATAAATAAATTCTTTTTTTTATATTTTGTAATAAAAAATTTAAAACGGGTCATTTTTCGCCTTCATTGATGTACGCTGATGAGGCGGCAGTGATGGGCACTGATGGGCGGCAGTGATGGGCACTGATGGGTGGCAGTGATGGGCAGCACTGCCGGGTGGCACTGATTGGCACTACAGGTGGGCATTGATAGGTGGCACTGTGGGCTCTTTTAATTGGCACTAGTAGGTGGTACTGATGAGGCAGATGTGCCTCTTCCATCCCAGCCGGTGATCGGCTTTTTTTTCTACTCACGCTGTCAGCGTGAGTAAAAAAAAACGATTACCGATCTTTTGTTTACATCATGTGATCAGCTGTCATTGGCTGACAGCTGATCACATGGTAAGGGCCCGGATTGGTGATCAGCCGAGTCTCAGTGACTCGATCACAGCACGCACAGGGAGCGTGCACAGGGGAGGCCGTCATATGACGGCCTCCCGGGAATTCAGGTCCGCGCTGTGGCCGTCATTCGGCCATAGCGCGGACGTCAGGTGGTTAATCATAGAAATTAAAATGTAGTTACACATATATTTTAAAACCTCTTCTATAGATCTAATATGTGGTTGGAGTTCCCAACATGTGAAAATCTGAGATCCGAATACAGTTGAGGCAGCTCTCAAGCCAAAGTTGGAACCTTGAATATAAATAATCAAAGTGTGTGTAAGAAGCAGCAAGGAGGGTAAGATCTGTAAATACTGGGCTCCTCCATACTGTCTGCAAAACCTCAACTGTCTTACAGGATGTGGATTAACCTCTTCAGTACTGGGCACTTTCACCCCCTTCCTGCCCAGGCCATTTTTACCTTTCAGTGCTGTGCACTTTGAATGACAACTACGCGGTCATGCAAAACTGTACCATTTTTATCATTTTTGATTGGTAGAGCTTTCTTTTGGTGGTATTTAATCACCGCTGAGATTGAAAAAAGACCGAAAATTAAAAAAAAACATGCAAACCTTTTTCTTTGTTTCTGTTATACAGTTTTGCAAATAAGTAATTTTATTTATTTGCTGCTGAGGCTGCATTGATGGGCACTGATGAGGCGGCACTGATATGCTGCACTGATGGACTGATATGTTGCACTCATGGGGCTGCACTGATTATCAGTGTAAATGTCCCCTCTAACTGGAAAGCTGGTTATCAGACACTGACAGTGCTGAGGAAAGGAAATGCCAATATCTTGCATTTGTTTACATGTGATCAGCTGTGATTGGACACATGGTAGAGAGCCTACGTGATTGACTCTTTACCCTGATCGCTTATGGTCCGAGAGACACAGCTCACAACCAAGAGACGGCAACATGGGAAGGGCATCATATGATGTCCACCCGAAGGGACGAAAGGACTGCCTGGCCCTCATTCTGCTATAGTCCAAGTGGGAACTGGTTAACTGTAGTACACTATGAATGTTCTATGAAGATATGAATTATTGGTCTACTTGTTCAAATATTTTATTGACAAAAGGAAAGAAAACATTCTTAAAGTCCTAAAATGCAATAGTTTAACTGACTGCGTCGCATCGCACATAGTCGGATAATGGTCAATCAGGGTAGAACATATAAGTATATAACTACTGCATTGTACTATGGTATTAGTGGTCAAGAAATGCCATACGTGTACACTGAGCTTCAGAAAGAGAAACCCCTCGGAGAGGTGGTAGCAGTGGACGGTAACATGAAGCCCAGTGTACTAGGGGCATCTAAAGATATAGGAATTAAAAGAAGGGGAAAGATGGTAAACCATATGATAAAAGAGAATGGTGATGGGAGGGGATATTATGGTTATCCAAAAGATCTGATTCCTGAAACATCTAGGTTAGATGAGGTCAGGACCTGTCCTCATACTTAAGGCCCGTACACAAACATGCAAATGAGCTGTTTTGGAGCAACATCCGATCGTGTGTACGCTCTATCGGACAAACTTTTTCTGTTTCCATCTGACTTTTGTTGGCTGTGCGAACGCACAAACTTTCCGGCAACAAAAGTCTGATGGAGCAAAGTCCGATTGTGCGTACACAAAACCATCGGACTTTTGTACAAACTACAGTACGCAGTCGCGAGAATGATTCCAGCGTGAACCCATCGCGCTGGTTCTCGGCGACAGAGTACTGTATACCTCGCGCTGGCTGCAATAGGGAAAACACATTTTCCTATTGCGGCGAGCGTGAGAGGGAATTGCCCTCTGGGGGCATACCAGGTCCTTAGGTCTGTTATGGATTTTAAGGGGAACCCCCTACGCCGAAAAAACGGCGTGGGGCCCCCCAAAATCCATACAGACCCTTATCCGAGCACACAGCCCGGCCGGTCAGGAAAAGGGGTGGGGACGAGCGAGTGCCCCCCCCCCCTCCTGAACCGTACCAGGCCTCATGCCCTCACGGGGGGTGGCTGCTTTGGGGGAGAGGGGCGAAAAGTCCGCTCGTCTGTATGCTAGTCCGATGGACAAAAACCGACGCTAGGGCAGCTATTGGCTACTGGCTATGAACTTCCCTGTTTTAGTCCGGTCGTACGTCATCACGTACGAATCCGTCGGACTTTGGTTGATCGTGTGTAGGCAAGTCCGTTCATTCGGAAAGTCTGCCGTAAAGTCCGGTCGTGTGTATGTGGCATTATGCTTTTAAAGCTTTATAGGTGCCTTTTGTTGTGCAAATATTTTATATTGTCACAAATAAAGTTTTTTTTCTATAATTTTATATATACAGTATTTCACAAAAGTGAGTACACCCCTCACATTTTTGTAAATTATTTTATTATATCTTTTCATGTGACAAAACTAAAGAAATAACACTTTGCTACAATGTAAAGTAGTGAGTGTACAGCTTGTATAACAGTGTAAATTTGCTGTCCCCTCAAAATAACTCAACACACCGTCATTGGTGTCTAAACCGCTGGCAACAAAAGTGAGTACACCCCTAAGTGAAAATGACTCGTTAGTGTTACAAGGTCTCAGGTGTGAATGGGGAGCAGGTGTTTTACGTTTGGTGTTATCGCTTTTATTCTCTCGCTTTCATTCTCTCATACTGGTTACTGGAAGTTCAACATGGTACCTCATGGCAAAGAACTCTGAAGATCTGAAAAAAAGAATTGTTGCTCTACATAAAGATGGCCTAGGCTATAAGAAGATTGCCAATACCTTGAAATTGAGCTGCAGCACGGTGGCCAAGACCATACAGCGGTTTAACAGGACAGGTTCCCCTTTAGAACAGGCCTCGCCATGGTCGACCAAAGAAGTTGAGTGCACGTGCTCAGCGTCATATCCAGAAGCTGACTTTGGAAAACAGACGTATGAGTGCTGCCAGCATTGCTGCAGAGGTTGAAGGGGTGGGGGGGCAGCCTGTCAGTGCTCAGACTGTACGCCACACACTGCATCAAATTGGTCTGCATGGCTGTTGTCCCAGAAGAAAGCTTCTTTTAAAGATGATACACAACAAAGCCTGCAAACAGTTTGCTGAAGACAAGCAGACTGAGGACCTGTATTACTGGAACCATGTCCTGTGATCTGATGAGACCAAGATAAACTTATTTGGTTCAGATGGTGTCAAGCATGTGTGGTGGCAACCAGGTGAGGAGTACAAAGTCAAGCTTGTCTTGCCTACAGTCAAGCATGTTGGTGGGAGTGTCATGGTCTGGGGCTGCATGAGTTTTGCCGGTACTGGGGAGCTACAGTTCATTGAGGAAACCCTCAATGCCAACATGTACTATGTCATACTGAAGTAGAGCATGATCCCTTCCCTTCAGAGACTGGGCCGCAGGGCAGTATTCCAACATAATGACCCCAAACAGACCTCCAAGATGATCACTGCCTTGCTAAAGAAGCTGAGGGTAAAGTTGATGGACTGGTCAAGCATGTCTCCAGACCTAAACCCTATTGAGCATCTTTGGGCATCCTCAAATGGAAGGTGGAGGAGCGCAAGGTCTCGAACATCCACCAGCTCCATGATGTCATGAGGAAGGAGTGGAAGAGGACTCCAGTGGCAACCTGTGAAGCTCTGGTGAACTCTATGCCCAAGAGGATTAAGGCAGTGCTGGAAAATAATGGTAGCCACACAAAATATTGACACTTTCGGCCCAATTTGGACATTTTCACTTAGAGGTGTACTCGCTTTTGTTGCCAGCGGTTTAGGCATTAATGGCTGTGTGTTGAGTTCTTTTGAGGGGACAGCAAATTTACACTGTCATACAAGCTGTACACTCAGTGTTGTCACATAAAAAGATATAATAAACTAGTTAAAAGAATGTGTGTACTCACTTTTTTGAGATACTATGTATGTGTATGCGTGTGTGTGTGTGTATATAATAATATAAATATATATTTACAGTGGGAACGGAAAGTATTCAGACCCCCTTAAATTTTTCACTCTTTGTTATATTGCAGCCATTTGCTAAAATCATTTAAGTTCATTTTTTTTCCTCATTAATGTACACACAGCACCCCATATTGACAGAAAAACACAGAATTGTTGACATTTTTGCAGCTATATTAAAAAAGAAAAACTGAAATAACACATGGTCCTAAGTATTCAGACCCTTTGCTCAGTATTTAGTAGAAGCACCCTTTTGATCTAATACAGCCATGAGTCTTTTTGGGAAAGATGCAACAAGTTTTTCACACCTGGATTTGGGGATCCTCTGCCATTCCTCCTTGCAGATCCTCTCCAGTTCTGTCAGGTTGGATGGGCCATTCAAGAACAGTCACGGAGTTGTTGTGAAGCCGCTCCTTCGTTATTTTAGCTGTGTGCTTAGGGTCATTGTCTTGTTGGAAGGTAAACCTTCGGCCCAGTCTGAGGTCCTGAGCACTCTGGAGAAGGTTTTCATCCAGGATATCCCTGCACTTCATCTTTCCCTCGATTGCAACCAGTCGTCCTGTCCCTGCAGCTGAAAAACACCCCCAAAGCATGATGCTGCCACCACCATGCTTCACTGTTGGGACTGTATTGGACAGGTGATGAGCAGTGCCTGGTTTTCTCCACACATACCGCTTAGAATTAAGGCCAAAAAGTTCTATCTTGGTCTCATCAGACCAGAGAATCTTATTTCTCACCATTCTTGGAGTCCTTCAGGTGTTTTTAGCAAACTCCTTGCGGGCTTTCATGTGTCTTACACTGAGGAGAGGCTTCCGTCGAGCCACTCTGCCATAAAGCCCCGACTGGTGGAGGGCTGCAGTGATGGTTGACTTTCTACAACTTTCTCCCACCTCCCGACAGCATCTCTGGAGCTCAGCCACAGTGATCTTTGGGTTCTTCATTACCTCTCTCACCAAGGCTCTTCTCCCCCGATAGCTCCGTTTGGCTGGACAGCCAGCTCTAGGAAGAGTTCTGGTTGTCCCAAACGTCTTCCATTTAAGAATTATGGAGGCCACTGTGCTCTTAGGAACCCTAAGTGCAGCAGAAATTTTTTTGTAACTTTGGCCAGATTTGTGCCTTGCCACAATTCTGTCTCTGAGCTCTTCAGGCAGTTCCTTTGACCTCATGATTCTCATTTGCTCTGACATGCACTGTGAGCTGTAAGGTCTTGTATAGACAGGTGTGTGGCTTTCCTAATTAAGTCCAATCAGTATAATCAAACACAGCTGGACTCAAATGAAGGTGTAGAACCATCTCAAGGATGATCAGAAGAAATGGACAGCACCTGATTAAATATATGAGTGTCACTGCAAAGGGTCTGAATACTTAGGACCATGTAATATTTCAGTTTTTCTTTTTTAATAAATCTACAAAAATGTCAGCAATTCTGTGTTTTTCTGTCAATACGGGGTGCTGTGTGTACATTAATGGGGAAAAAAATGAACTTAAATGATTTTAGCAAATGGCTGCAATATAACAAAGAGTGAAAAATTTAAGGGGGTCTGAATACTTTCCATCTCCACTGTGTGTGTGTGTGTGTGTGTGTGTGTGTGTGTGTGTGTGTGTGTGTGCACAGTTCTGGCAGTGTACAGTATATAATACAGTGTATTGAAGTGGTTAAGGGGAACCTTATGACAGAATTAAAATACGGCATGGGTTCCTCCCAACCCCATTCCCATACCAGGCCCTTTTGGGATTTTAAGGGGAACTCTACGCCAAAATAAAAAAAAAATTGGCGTGGGTTCCCCCCCAAAATCCATACCAGACCATTAACTAAACAAACAGCCTGGCAGGCCAGGATGGGGGGGGGGACGAGCAAGCGCTCCCCCCACCTGAACCATACCAGGCCACTTGCCCTCAACATGAGGAGGGTACTTTGGGGTTCCTGGCCATTTGTTGTGGGGGCCTGCCCCCATATCCCTCCCCCCCCCCCCATGTCAATGGGTATCGGGTACATTGTGCCCCTACCCATTCACCAAAAAAAGTGTCAAAACGTAAAAACCGCAATACAGTTTTTGGCTATTCTTGTCCATCCATCTTCAATCACACCGCCCGACGGACCCGAAAAATAGAAAAAAAAAAACCCTCTGCTTCGATGGGAGGTGTCCCGCCGACTGCTGTCTCTTGGATGTGACAGCTGTTGTATAGGCAAGAGCGAGTCCATCCGGTGACGTAACTGAGTGACCCCGCCCCTTCTGATGTCATGGGTCACCAGAGAGGGCGGGGTCACCCGGTTACGTCAGCAGGTGGCCCCGTCCTTGCTTATATAAGAGCTGTCACAGCGAAAAGACTCAAATTGAAAAAATTCTGTGAGCCACAATGATCTTATGTCTTGCTTGTGCTACCCCCAGCTGCATGCGCTAATCACGCTTCATATAACGTGCATAGGATAAATTTACAAGTTATGCGCTGCACTTGGGTGACCCCAAAAACAAAATTAATAATAACCAACTCTGTGCTTACTAGTGCGATAATATTAAATACAAATAATATGAATGTTGAATAAATAAACAAGGTGTGAAAAAACAAGTGCTTGTTACACCATAAATTAGTGCTTGTTACATCATACATAGTGTCTTAATCAACATAAAAAGTGCTTAGTGCTCAATATACAGTAACCTGCTTTTTCTTAAATGAAAAAATGAATAAATAATGAAAAAAAGTTCTCTTTGGCACTCTAAACAGTGCGTGCAAATAAAGTCCAGCAGTGATAATAAAACAATGCGTGCAGGTGGTGTTCAGCTGTGACAACAATCCAACATCATGCCGAAGATATCCTGAGTGCTGCAAAACATGCTCCTGTGCTCCTTCGTGACCCCTTAAGCTAATGTGCTCACCTCAGAGCGTGTGACTCAGCTTCTACCCTGAGTCCAAATATGCTTTGGAGCCACCCCTGGGCTCAGTCTCAGTGTCTGCTGCACTCCAGCTGGAAACAATGTGGCTCCATACATAGAGTGAAAAGGAAAATATATAGTGTAATATAGTCAAATTACTTTTATTAAAAGAAAACGCTCCCCACACCGGGGTACTCACATGGCACTGGTGTGTCAGTGCACCATACTATAACGGCTTTCTATGCAAAATCAGTGGAAGTTTGGTGCGGTATGCTGTGCTGAGACAGCGCTGGTGTAAAGTCCGTGTCAGTCTCTCCGTCCTGGCCCCTCCCCTACGCGTCTTCGACACAGGGATCACGTGTCGTCATCATCAGGGCGAAAAGGCTGGCGTTGCCAGGAGGCCTTCCATGGAGGCGGAGTAGCTTCAGTTTTTTTTTTTTTTTCCAAGTCCATCGGGTGGCGTGATTGATGGATGTACGTCTCGGGACACTTATTAAAAAAGCAAAAAAGTGTCCCGCGACGTACATCCATCATCGATCACGCCACCCGAAAAAAAAAAAAAAGGACTTGTCAAAAACTGTGTATTGTGGTTTTTACTTTTTGGCACTGTTTTTGGTGAATGGGCAGGGGTACAATGTACCCCATACTCATTCACATAGGGGGGGGCTGGGATCTGGGGGCCCCCTTGCTAAAAATGAAGCGTCCAGATTCTGATAAGCCCCCTGCCCGTAGACCCTGATAACCAATGGCCAGAGTTGTTGGGACAAGGCCCATGTCCCCATCAACAGGGGGGGACCCCAAAGCACCCTCCCCATGTTGAGGGCATGTGGCCTGATATGCTTTAGGAGGGGTAGGGGTGCTCGGTCGTTCCCCCCCCCCCCCCCTTTCTTGGCCTGCCAGGCTGCTTGCTCGGATAAGGGTCTGGTATGGATGGGGGGGGGGGGGCATTTTTTTTTTTTTTTTTTTTTTTACATATTGGCGGGGGGGGGGGGGGGAATGCCAATTTTTTGTTCATTGATTTTTATCTATATTGCCAGGACCCGGCAATACATTACAGCCACGAGCAATTTTAAATTACATTTTTTTTTTTTCCTTTTAGAAATGTAATTTTGCTGCCGCACTGTAAAACACATCAGACAGTTGAGCCACTTTACAGGCAGACTAAGGGGACAGCCCCCAGGCACGATATTTAAAGGAATATTTCATTTTTATTGTTTCACTTTAAGCATTATTAAAATCATTGCTTCTGAAAAACGGACGTTTTAAAAACGTTTTTTTTTAATTGATGCATGTCCCCTGGGGCAGTACCCAGGTCCCCATAGACTTTTTATGGCAATAACTTGCATATAAGCCTTTAACTGCTTCCCTGGGCTCGCGGGGTCTGGATAGCAGGCGCGCGCCCGCTGCACAGCGGGGGTGCCGATCCTCGTGGCCGATGGTCACGATGACTGCCGGCCACGCTTATTGTGAGTTTTTTTTTTTTAACCAAAAATATGTAGAATACATATCGGCAATTTGGTTTGGGTACAACGTCGCACAACCGTGCAATTGTCAGTTAAAGCAACGCAGTGCCGAATCGCAAAAAGTGCTCTGGTCAGGAAGGGGGCAAATTCTTCCAGGGCTGAAGTGGTTAAAATGAACACTTGATTTTTCACGTTTGTGTCTGATAGACTTTACCGATGTTCGCATGTTGTCACAAATTTTTTGCCTGTTCGTGGTTCGGCTCATCCCTAGTTGCTAAACATTTTTCTACCTTGCTGCTACTTTCTGTTCAGCAGCCACATTGAAATAAGGTGTACATTAGAATATTAGGTGAGAATTGGTTGCCTCAACCTTTTCCCAACGTGACAGTGCTTGGGCCTAGAGATTGACATGTATACCTGAGTGCTGTCACAGGAGAGGCAGTAACATGGTCCCTCATACCTGTAAGCACCAGTTATTGTGTCGCCAGCTGTGGAGGTGGAAGGCGCAGCAAGGGAGCACTGCCAAGGTTAGTATAGCCAGGTAAGGAGACCCCTTTGCAGAGACGCTGTCAGTACAGTATGTCCTTCACTGACAATGTAACTTTATAGAAAGCATACTTTTAGGGCCAGTTCACACCATAGAAACACAATTCTGATGCATTCCAGATGCTTTTCTGCATGTGCATTTTTGACGCATTCCATTTTGGGAATGAGGAATTTAAAACTTTTGTAGTTAGGACCTAACATGAAGCAAATGGTAAAAAAGCAAACATATGTTGTAGTTCCACACCTATGGTCACTTTTAAAAATATGCTGTGTACATATCCAGGGGACATCATTAGTATTCACAGAAAATAATCACTAAATTAAAACTCTTCCTGAGAACTCTTTTTAAATAGATATTTGATTCTTTATCAATGTCTCATCCCTGAATGGTATAAAAAAAAAAATTCAGAATTTTATTATGAATTCCATTTAAAGATGATCTTTTATTGTGAACATCTGTGGTTATGTAAACCATATAATCTTATATAACTGCAACTGTTTTAAAGGACATTATTAATAATAATAATAATAATAATAATAATAATAATATTATTATTATTATTCAGGATTTATATAGCGCCAACAGTTTACGCAGCGCTTTACAATATAAAAGGGAGACAATACAGTTATAATACAATAGGATTAAGAGGGCCCTGCTCAGAAGAGCTTACAATCTAATAGGGTGGGACAGGTGGTACAAAAGGTTGTAACTGTGGGGAATGAGCTGGTGGAAGTGGTAGGAGATTAGTTGGAGACGTGATAGGCTTTCCTGAAGAGATGAGTTTTCAGGGATTGCCTGAAGGTAGCAAGAGTAGGGGATAGCCGGATAGATGGAGGTAGCGAGTTCCAGAGGATGAGAGAGGCTCTGGAGAAATCCTGGAGACGAGCATGGGAGGAGGAGATGAGAGAGCTTGAAAGCAGGAGGTCTTGAGAAGAGTGGAGAGGTCAATTTGGGTGATATTTGGAGACAAGATTAGTGATGTAGCTTGGGGCAGAGTTGTGAATGGCTTTGTATGTTGTGGTTAAAATTTTGAATTTAATTTGCTGGGTGATTGGGAGCCAGTGGAGGGATTGAAGTAGAGGGTTGGCAGACACTGAGCGGTTGGTAAGGTGGATAAGTCTGGCAGCAGCATTCATGATAGAATGAAGAGGGGATAGCCTATGGAGAGGTAAGCCAATGAGAAGGGAGTTGCAATAGTCAAGGCGAGAGATAACAAGGGAGTGAATGAGGAGCTTGGTGGTTTCATTTGTTAAAAAAGGGCGAATTTTAGAGATGTTACGGAGGTGAATTCTACAAACTTTTGACAGCGATTGGATTTGAGGCTGAAATGACAAGTCAGAGTCTAGGATTACACCTAGTACCCTGACGTGAGGGGAGGGACTGATGGTTGCATTGTTGATTTTGATGGAAAAGTCATGGAGGGGGGCACGGGCGGGGGGGAATATTAATAGCTCAGTTTTAGAGAGATTTAGTTTAAGGAAGTGGTGCGACATCCATGCTGATATGTCAGTTAGTAAGTTAGTAATGCGAGAGGAGACTGAAGGAGTGAGGTGAGGAGTAGACAGATAGATTTGGGTGTCATCAGCGTATAAGTGGTATACTTTCTCTATACTGTACACCTGACTAGTTTGTTTATTGCTTTAATTAATTGTTTTGTATATTTAAACCCATTCAAGTACTTATAAAAAAAAAAAAAAAACAAACACACAAAATTTACAACAAATACAGTATGTCATACTCCTCTGCTTTGTGCAATGGTTTTGCACAGAGCAGCCCCGATCCTCCTCTTCTCAAGTCCCTCGCCGGCGCAAGCAGCTTTGGGGGGGTGGGGGTGTAACTGGACAAAGAAGGTTTTTTACCTTTTAATGCAGCGAATGCATTAAGGTAAAAAAAACCTTCAGGCTTTAGAACAACTTTAAGGTGAATTTACTAAGACTAGAGTAGCCATCCTCTTAACAGGAGGTCAGATCACAGAAAAAAAAGAAATTTGGTGCTTTGGAGGAGGCTGAGAGCAATAATATAGACTTTTGACTTAAGAGCCCATACCTGAATAGAATTTTTCTATTTTTTTTTAACCACAATGTAGTGTCACTTTAATGGAGCAAGTTGAAATTGGAAGCTGGTTGCTCTGCACGGCTGCTCCAGACTGTCTACACCAGTTTTAGTAACACCCCCCCCCCCCCCCCACTGTCTATTGTATGTGTGTGTTGTTTTATTGATACACATAATTAATATGAACTGGGAGTTTTAGAGGTTTGCGTAATGCCAACTAGGTTCATATCCTTTGTTCGTGACATTGATTTTAATTATATTTTTCTGTTATATCTTTTAGCCCTGATCAGTGTTCTTCCTTGAATTTTTTGTTCAGCCGTGTGAGAAAAGAGGATTTGGGAGGTCCATAAAAAGTGTTGCAAAATCTATGAGAAATGCAAACCATGTAAACCTGTTTTTTAAATCTGTATTTTCATTAAAAATACTCTGTAGTAGTGCATACAAACATGATATAATATCCATTATAATTAATATCCATATAATAAAAAATAATTATACCTTCATATTCAGAAGTGCCAAATATTTCCAGACACAATTGCATGTTTGCGAAACCTGAAATGCTATTATACCCAAAATAGTAAGTAGGCAGCACATTAAAAACCTTTACAGCTCATTACTTCAGAGTCAGACCTAAATCATGGCCTTAAGATTTGTGTGTGTGTGTGTGTGTGTGTGTGTGTTCTTTTAATTAAATCTTAATACTTTATTTCTTGGCTAACTTCCAAGCCCCCCTATGGGATAGATTAGAGGCAGTAGCAGGTTCTATCTATTAAATAATTAGGGGCCTAAAAATTCTTAGCCCATGCAGATTGGGGATGCAGAGTCCCTGTTAGGCTCGATTCACATCTATGCATGTTGCTTTTGAGTGTTTCTGCAGTGCTTTTTGCGGTGCTTGCCGCGTTTTTGGACACGCAATTTTACCGTGATTTTGCAGCGATTTTCCTTTTTGCGTTTTTTTTTTTTTATTCCATCTTCTCCCGCATCTTCATCCTCCAGTCTTCTCCTTCTCCCCCTGCTTCTTCTGCTCTTCTTCTTCCTCTGCCGCCGCTCCCGCCGGCGACCCTCCTCCGATGCTGCGTCACGCTGATCTGTCGGCGTCGATGTCCTGCATTTCTTAAATAACCATTGGGGCGTGGCAATCAGATTGCGTCATCTGGAGGCCACGCCCCCTTGTCAGGGGCATGATGGGTTTGTGACGTCACAAGGGGGCATGGCCTCCGGATGACATAATCCGATTGCCACGCCACCATCATTATTTAAGAAGTGCAGGACATCGGCACTGACAGATCAGCGGGGCGCAGCATCGGAGGAGGGTCGTCGGCGGGAGCGGCGGCAGAGGAAGAAGAAGAGCAGAAGAAGAAGCTGGGGGAGAAGGAGAAGACTGGAGGATAAAGATGCGTGAGAAGATGGAATGGGAAAAAAAACGCAAAAAACAAATCGTGGCAAAATCGCAGTAATATTGCGTGTCCAAAAACGCGGCAAGCACCGCAAAAAGCACTGCAGAAACGCTCAAAAGCAACATGCATAGATGTGAATCTAACAGGGACTCTGCATCCCCAATTTGCATGGGCTAGGAATTATTGGGCCCCAAATTATTTAATAGATAGAACCTGCCACTGCCTCTGATCTATCCCATAGGGGGGCCTGGAAGGCCCCTTTTGTTAGCCAAGAAATAAAGTATTAAGATTTAATTTAAAAAAAACACACACAAAAATCCTAAGGCCATGATTTAGGTCTGACTGAAGTAATGAGCTGTAAAGGTTTTTAATGTGCTACCTACTTACTATTTTGGGTATAATAGCATTTCAGGTTTCGCAAGCATGCAATTGTGTCTGGAAATATTTGGCACTTCTGAATATGAAGGTATAATTATATTTTATGGATATTATATGGATATTAATTATAATGGATATTTTATCATGTTAATGACTAAGACAGAAGAAAAGCAGAAGAAGAAGCAGGGGGGAGAAGGAAGACCGGAGGATGAAGATGGAGGAAGAAGCGAAGAAGAAGAAGATTTTTAATAAAAGACTTGTCAAAAACTGTCTACTGTATTTTTTTAACACTACACTACTTTTTTTTTTTTTTTTTTAGTGAATGGGTAGGGGTACAACGTACCCCATACTCATTCACATGGGGGGGCGGGGATCTTCCAGATTCCGATAAGCCCGCAGACCCCAACAACCACCGGGCAAGGGTTGTCGGGTAGAGGCCCTTGTCCCCATCAACATGGGGGCAAGGTGCTTTGGGGTGGGGGGGCGCAGGGCCCCCCTGCCCCAAAGCAACCATCACCCCATGTTGAGGGCATGCAGCCTGGTATGGTTCAGGAGGGGGGGTGCTCACTCGTCTCCTCCCTTTCCTGATCTGCCGGGCTGCATGCTCGGATAAGGGTCTGGTATGGATTTTGGGGGGACCCCCCACGCCTTTTTTTTTTTTTTTTTTTTTTTTTTTTTTTTACATTGTGGCATGGGGGTCCTCTCCAAATCCATACTAGACCCAAGGGCCTGGTTTGGACCTGGGGGGGGACCCCACGCAGATTTTTTTTTTCACTATTATTTTTTTTTTTTTTTTAGCCGGTATTTTTTTTTTTTACATTGAGTGGGAAGCCAGCTGACAGCTGATGACTCATCGGTTGTTAAGAACGCGGCGGCCGGCTTTTCAGCCCCCTCTTTAACAACCAGCTATATACAGTGTAAAAAAAGGAATAAAAATCGCAAATCGCGGTAAAAACGCGGTACTTGTGTTTTGGATGCAGGTCCATTGAATTCTATTACATGCAAAACTATGCATTTTGGGGGGAAAAACAAGTCCCCGACCCTTTCCAAAAACAGAGAGGCACAAAACTGCATTGATGTGAACATGTTCCATAGGAACCCATGTTAAAAAAAAAAACCCATTTCTGCAAAATGCATCAAAAAACGCATTAGTGTGAATCAAGCCTAATGCTGCTTACTTGGCCACTGCTGCCAGGAGTCTAACATCTCTGAACCTGGAAGTGCTTCAAGCTGAGCTCTTTTAGGTTCATTAACCTCTCTGGCGGTTTTCCTGAGTGTGGCTCGGGGTTAAATTTCAGCACCATTAGCGGTAACCCCGAGCCACATTCGGGATTGCATTGCAGGATCCTGGTGTGGTATACTTACCTTGTCCCCAGGATCCTGCGATGTCCCCCCGCTGTGTCCGTGGGCTCTGTCCTCCACCCGATGCCTCTGTGTGCTGGGCTCAGTTCCCTGCGAGCATCGCGACGCACGGGGGCTGAGCCCGGCAACAAATTCAAAAAAGTGAAAAATCAGAATACATACAGTACACTGTAATCTTACAGATTACATTACTGTGTGAAATTATTTCACATCCCTTTTGTCCCCAGTGCTTTGTCCAATGCCATGCAGTTTTGTATGATATATATACTGTTTTTTCTGCCTGGAAACTTGAGATTGTCCATAGCAACCAAAAAGTGTCCCTTTACATCAAAAGTGGTTTTGGACTAGCTAGAAAACAGCGATAGTAAATTAGAACACTTGCAGAATTGAGCCATAGTGATTTGTGGGGAAATTAATGTTATTATTATTATATTATTATTTTTTATAATTATTTATATTTATTATAATTTATGATTTTGTGTTTTAAACTTCATCATATCCAGGATATCTACTAGACTCTTGGTGGACAGATTTAAGTGTGTTATTGCTAAGAATTACAGGCCTACAATATAAAACGCCAAATTTCTATACAAAATAATTTTACCGCTTTGAGACGCAAAAATCTGACATAATCATACCGCCAGGGAGGCTACGCCTAGAGATGATCCATTCATTAATCTCATTGCTCTTCACCTTGAGGCCTGGTTCACACCTATGTATTTCCTAGTACATTTTTAGTTTTGCAGAAACACTATAGTCATGTTAACATGGTTTCCTATGGATGTAGTTCATATCTGTTCATTTTATGGAAAGAGCCAGGGGCTTTTTTCTGGTTTTTGGTTCCATAGACTTTAATGGATCAAAAGCGTGTATTGAAAAATGCAACTGCAACCTGCATAGTGTGAATCAGGCCTGAATCCTCATGCAGCTGTCTCGGGCTCCCAGAGGAGACAGGTGAGCCTGAGGACCACAGGTGTGGAACAGGAGTCAGAACCATGCTTTGCAGAAACTGGACAGCTGCCAAAATTAACTGGGTGGTGAACCTGTCAAAAAGAATGTAAATTATACTAATAAAAGAACATTTTGTGACCCCTAAAATGTGTTGGTGTTTGATTTATTCAAGCAATAAACAGACCCTAATGTTTCCCCTGTTACTTCTGTTGGTGCTTCTCCCACACATACATTGTGTGTTGAATAATGCAGCACTTTTCATCACTTCTTCTTTTTTCCCATTGCCTCATTATGAACACTTTACTTTGTTGAAAAGCCATAAGCCATTTTATTTCAAAAGTGGCCTTCAATGACAAAGTCAAAGGTTTTCCTGTACGTAAATCAAGGAGTTCTTTTCAAATCTTCACCTGTGGTTAAATCTTCACAGTGGGTCTTTTGTCTTTATTCACAAGTTAGTTTGCTGGTTCTGGATGCTGGTCTGCCCAGCATGCCATGGGAAAGTTTTTTTTTTTTTAAATTATTTTGAAATTTCCTCTTGCAGACAGCACCCTTCTCAAAAGTAGGTCAGGTTTTGAATGATGTTATGTTGAAGGAGCTCTTTTATTGCTATTGCTTCCAGGGATATCTTGTGTTCAGTAACCTAATGCAAAAAAAAATGAACCGTTTAAATGCATGCTTCTTACAATTTGAAAATGCTGATTAGACCATGAAAGAAACCATCATCAGCTACCTTGTTTCAACGGTGGAATGCTGGGTTCCTGTACATTTTGCATATTTTCCGTGTTTCTTTTTGTATTTGCAAGTTTCAACTTTGAACCCCAAAACATGCTGTTAGAGTAATGTGTTTTTATGTACTGTATATCTGTGATGGATGCATTACATTGTATGTTCTTCTTGAGTAAGAACTAAGGTAAATGGATCTATCTGGTATTTTAAAGCAGTGAATAAATATATCAGAGATAGAAATATGGAAAATAGTGCTCCATTTTCAATAGTCTTATGAAACCTTGCTTTCTGTGTTAATCATTGCAGTTTTGAATAACTTGCATTTACTACTGTGAAATTTGAATGGTAGGTATACTATGACCTATTATAAATCACCAGATGAAGTGCTTACAAATGTTAAAATAATCCTCTGGAGAGGCTACCTGGAAAACTAATTAATTAGAATTGTCCACGGTTTCTTTTTTTTACATGCTTATTGCGTATTGACATATTGATATCACAGTATGTCAAAATTGTGTCATTTATATTTCTGTCACCTACAGCCTGAATAACTCACCGTCAACATTTCCATACTGCTGTTGCCATAGTAGTGGATAGGCTCTGTATCATTAAAATTTGGATAACCAAAGCCTGCGATGTGGACCAAATCACAGAAGTGGATCGCGAAAGTGATTGCCATGAAGCCAATGGTGGGCGTCTGGAAGGAGAATGGTAAACATTTCTCTCATTACATATAGTTACATAATTAGGTTGAAAAAAGACACAAGTCCATGTAGTTCAACCAAAAAAATAAAAATACAATCCCATAGTTGATCCAGAGGAAGGCTAAAAACCACAGCAAAGCATGCTCCAATTTGCTACAGCAGGGGAAAAAAATTCCTTCCTGATCTCCCGAGAGGCAATCGGATTTTCCCTGGATCAACTTTACCTATAAATGTCAGTACCCCATTATATTATGTACATTTAGGAAAGAATCCAGGCCTTTTTTAAATCAATCTACTGAGCTTGCCAGAACCACCTCTGGAGGGAGTCTATTCCACATTTTCACAGCTCTTACTGTGAAGAAAACTTTCCGTATTTGGAAATCCTTTTTTCCTCTAAACGTAAAGAGTGCCCCCTTGTCCTCCGTGATGATCCTAAAGTGAATAACTCAACACCAAGTTCACTATATGGACCACTTATGTATGTGTACATGTTTATCATATCCCCCGTTAATCTCCTCTTCTCAAGAGGGAATAAATTCAGTTCTAAGGCTACTTTCACAGAGAGGAGCTTTACAGGCGCTACAGAGCTAAAAATGGCACCTGTAAAGAGCCTCTCCTGTCTCTCCAGTGTGAAAGCCTGAGTAAAAAAAGGCTTGCCACATCTTTACAGCACCGTAGGAGCGGTGTATACACCGCTCCTAAAGCGCCCCTGCCCATTAAAAACAATGGGGGCAGCGGCGCTTTGCGGTCGGTGTTAACCCTTTAAACCCCCCACAGCTTGGCACCGCATGCTATTATTGAGCTAATGATCTACCAAAACCCCCAGATCCTCCCCAGTTGCACCCCCTATTATGTATGATGCATGCATATTGTTAGCCTCCAAGTACATAACTTTACATTTATTAACATTAAACCTCATTTGCCACTTAGTTTCCCAATTAGACAGTGCATTGAGGTTAGCTTGTAAATTGGAGACATCCTGTAAGGATGTTATTCCACTGCATAGCTTTGTATCATCTGCAAAGACTGAAATGTTACTTTTAATCCCCGACTCTATATCATTTATATATATATTAAAAAGTAAGGGTCCCAGCACTGAACCTTGAGGTGCATCACTGATAACCTTAGACCATTCAAACTAAGAGTCATTAAACACTTCTCTCTGAATTCTGTCTTTTAGACAGTTTTCTATCCATTTACAAACTGATCTTTCCATGCCTGTAGACTTTACCTTGTGTCAAACGCTTTTTCAAAATCCAGGTATACCACGTCCACAGCCATCCCTCTATCCAAAGTTTTACTTGCCTCCTCATAAAAAGAAATCCGGTTTGTTTGACAACTTATGTCTTTCATGAATCCATGCTGTCTGTTGCTTAAAATATTTTTTTCCAGCAAGAACTCGTCTGTGGTCTTTTATTAAACTCTCCAGTATCTTCCCGACTATAGAAGTTAAACTAACAGGTCTGCAGTTACTTGGTAAAGACTTTGATCCCTTTTTAAATATGGGCACAATATTGGCCCTGCGCTAATCCAGTGGTACCATTCCAGTCATTAACGAGTCCATAAATATCAGAAACAATGGCCTTGAAATGACAGAGCTCAATTTTTTTAGGATCTGTGAGTGGATGACATCTGGTCCAGGTGCTTTATCCACCTTTATTCTGTCTAAATATTTCTGGACCATATCACTTTTGAGCCATTGTGGATCATTTTGGGCTGTGTCACTACCACCCCCATTATGGACATAAGCTCCCCCATGCTCCTTTGTATACACAGAGCTGAAGAAAATATTTAATAAATTCACCTTCTTTGTCCCCAGTCACCCACTATAGATTATTTTGTAAAGGGCCTACATGCTCAGACCTGACCTTTTTACTATTAATATATTTGAAGAATTGTTTGGGGTTTGTCCTATCTTTTGCAATCTGTCGTTCGTTTTGAATTTTTGCGTCCTTGATTTCCTTTTCACTTTTTCTGTTATATTCCTTGTAATAAAAAATAAAGTGTGGCGCTAAAATAAACTTGTTCCTCATTCAGGTCAACCCGACTGAATCTACAATCAGAGGGTCAAAATTCCCCTATGAGGTATTTAATCAGATAAATTCTGTTTAAAGAATTATATGAAAAATGAAAAAAATGAAAAAAATAAAAAAAAAAAAAAAAAAAAAGAAACAATAAGTATTTAAAGTGGGCCCCCTATAGTCCACCTCCAATATTGCACTGTGTCAAATCAAGTGTGCCAGACCAGACTCAGTGTCTATATCTTACAGGGGATGGACATGTGAGAAAAAATATGTGTGTTATCTACAACACAAAAGGGAAAATGTGTGGCATATAAATCACGTGAAGAAAAAAATATGTAATATATAAAAATTACGTGAAGAGGCATAAATACATTATACCTTGAAAACACCGAACATAAACAAGCATCATATGAGTGCATATATAATGTTATATCTTAATGTGATAACAAAAGTACTTGGTGTTCATAAATATATATATAAATAAATCAAATATAAGTCCCAAATGGTGGACCTATGAAGGTACATCTGGATGTTAGCTGCTTGAGCTCTCTCTGGACTGCCCGGACTTCTCACATGCAGTAGAAATTGTGGATATAAGTATGAATAAAATACTCTTACCAAGAGTGGTGGACTCACCGGCCAGCGGCTTCGGAGTCAAGGTAAGCTTGTACTGACCCGAACGGCAGTAAGTGGAGTGCTGCTTCCTTTGTTTGGTAGAGATGCCGGGAGGTAAGCATCACCATCGAGCGATCTCCTCCAGTCAGGTATCAGGTCTCCTTATAGCTCATGCGATGGAAAAATCAAAGGAGAAAACTCCACATAGCGTAAATCCACTAAAAAGGCTTTATTAAGAAGCTCTACATTACAGAGAAGCGACTGGCTCCAAAGCCAAATCGGAGATCAAGTCTGATAAAAATCAAAAGGCCCATAGACCTTACAAAGGCCGAAAGACAAAAAACAATAAAATCATAAAAAGCGCTTAGATGAGTTGTGGCATAGTAGGCATATCAAACCCGACGCGTTTCGTCCGCTAGGACTTCAACTGGGACGAAACGCGTCGGGTTTGATATGCCTACTATGCCACAACTCATCTAAGCGCTTTTTATGATTTTATTGTTTTTTGTCTTTCGGCCTTTGTAAGGTCTATGGGCCTTTTGATTTTTATCAGACTTGATCTCCGATTTGGCTTTGGAGCCAGTCGCTTCTCTGTAATGTAGAGCTTCTTAATAAAGCCTTTTTAGTGGATTTACGCTATGTGGAGTTTTCTCCTTTGATTTTTCCATCGCATGAGCTATAAGGAGACCTGATACCTGACTGGAGGAGATCGCTCGATGGTGATGCTTACCTCCCGGCATCTCTACCAAACAAAGGAAGCAGCACTCCACTTACTGCCGTTCGGGTCAGTACAAGCTTACCTTGACTCCGAAGCCGCTGGCCGGTGAGTCCACCACTCTTGGTAAGAGTATTTTATTCATACTTATATCCACAATTTCTACTGCATGTGAGAAGTCCGGGCAGTCCAGAGAGAGCTCAAGCAGCTAACATCCAGATGTACCTTCATAGGTCCACCATTTGGGACTTATATTTGATTTATTTATATATATATTTATGAACACCAAGTACTTTTGTTATCACATTAAGATATAACATTATATATGCACTCATATGATGCTTGTTTATGTTCGGTGTTTTCAAGGTATAATGTATTTATGCCTCTTCACGTAATTTTTATATATTACATATTTTTTTCTTCACGTGATTTATATGCCACACATTTTCCCTTTTGTGTTGTAGATAACACACATATTTTTTCTCACATGTCCATCCCCTGTAAGATATAGACACTGAGTCTGGTCTGGCACACTTGATTTGACACAGTGCAATATTGGAGGTGGACTATAGGGGGCCCACTTTAAATACTTATTGTTTCTTTTTTTTTTTTTTTTTTTTCATTTTTTTCATTTTTCATATAATTCTTTAAACAGAATTTATCTGATTAAATACCTCATAGGGGAATTTTGACCCTCTGATTGTAGATTCAGTCGGGTTGACCTGAATGAGGAACAAGTTTATTTTAGCGCCACACTTTATTTTTTATTTGTGATTCACAATTTGTCTGATTGTTGTGTTGGCAGCTTTTTACTCGAATTTTTCTTGGGATTGGCGCAATATTATTTTATTATATTCCTTGTAATATTTAAATGATGATAGCGTTCCTTCATTTTTATATTTTTTAAAAGCTCTTTTTTTCTTATTTATAGCCATTTTAACTTTGGCCATGAGCCACATAGGTTTTATTTTTAGCCTTTTAAACGTATTGCCCATGGGAAGATACTTTGCAGCGAGTTTACATACAGTCATTTGGAAGAATTCCCATTTCTGTTCTGTGTCCATTGATGCCAATATTCCCTCCCAGTCTAAGTCCTGGAGAGCAGCCCTCATCCTTGGAAAATTTAAGTGTTTTTTTTTTTCTCTTAACCGTATGTGTTTGTTGCTTACAGCTAACATTAAATGAAATCATGTTATGGTCACTGCTACCCAGATGTTCTTTTATATGAATATTGGTAATAAGCTCTGCTTGGTTTGAGATTACCAGGTCCAGCAGAGCGTCATTCCTAGTCGGGGCCTCAATAAACTGGACCATAAAACTGTCTTGTAATAGGTTTATAATTTTTTTTTCTCCTTTAACTGTCCCAGCAGTGCCATTACTCCAGAATATTTTTGGTAGATAATTATTATCACTGTCCCAGCCCTTGCAGCTCTTTCCATCAATGCAAGGAGCTTAGTCTCCACCTCCTCCCTAACACAGGGATGTCTATAACAAACTCCAATGACAACCTTTGTAGTATGCACACCCATGTACAGTTCCACCCATAATGCTTCAGACTTATCACACTCTCCATCAACTAGGTCCTCTTTCACACTCGCTTTGAGATCACTTCTCACATAAAGACAGACACCACCACCACTCCGTTTTTACACTGTCTTTCTGAAATAGAGCATAGCCAGGCATATTAAAAGCCCAGTCATGAGAAGAATGAAGCCAAGATTCAGCAATACCAATTAGATCAAAGTTCTCCTCATGCACCAGAGCTTCCAACTGACCTATTTTGCTTGGCAGACTTCTGGCATTGGTGAACAAACACTTTAATTCATTGTCACATTTTGCAAACGTATGTTGCATATTTTTAATTTTAGTACATATAGTACCATTTCCAATGGTTTTTTTGTAACATAGGAACCTTCATATTATCTGCCATAGCCCCCCCCCATCTTTCCCCATTCCATCCACCAATAGGGGCTGACTCTCCCCCAGCACAGTATATAGGTTGCACCCCAATGCGCTAAACTTTACAAACTATCAAACTCCATGCACACTGGCTTAAAAAAAAAACGTTGCTTCTACAGGAGTTTTGTGTTCTGCATGTAGAAGCAACTCAATGTTATCCTATGTGTCCATGCACATCAGGACATTAAGAGGCATATTTTGAGTTTAAAGCACAGCTCCAGGATTTTCAAAAAATTAGTACACACATACACACACAACGCTAAACAGTTATGAAATTTCTTACCATTTAAGAGAGATGTCCGATTTTATTTTCAGGAAGTCAGCTCTGTGATTCAAAAAATGCAGCCTGTATTCTGGCAAGGAGGAGGTGTTAGAACACTGAATGCATCATATTCTCTTCTCACTCTCTAAACTATTATCAGAATACATTTCCCATGAATCCTTGGGATTGGAGTGAATGTGGGAGGTACACTAGGCTTGTACATGTAAATGTGAACTCGCCCACTTCAACGTAAATCTCACCCCTCATTCATCCATACATAACACACGGTATGATAGGTTACAGCCTTATAAATGCATATTAATATAATATTAATTTAATGCATTTAATACAAATGCAAACCAGTGCCGCATGTCGGGGACACCCAGTGCAGATTATCAGTGCCCATCAGTGCGTCGACACCAGTGCCTTATCAGTGCAGTGACACCAGTGCTTTATCAATGCGGTGACACCAGTGCTTTATCAGTGCCCATCATTGCAGAGCAGGGAGAGTTACAGATAATCAGGACAGAGTGGATCTCAGGCTGACGGGTCTGTACAGTATTTGAGAACACCGCTCCTCGTATAGCCCCGCCTCCCTGCACCGGAATTGTGATAGACAGCGCAGTGTTCCAGTGTGCAGGGAGGCGGTGCTGTACCACGAGCGGTGCTTTCACATACTATATAAATCTGTCAGTCTGAGATCCGCTCTGTCCTGATTATCTGTAACTATGCCTGCACTGGAGAGATAGATGGTGGGTTGGCGGGCGGAGTGCTGGCAGGGAGGAGGAGGACACCACCTCCTATGGGCGGCACAGACCAGGGGCGGCGAGACCCCCTCCACCCACTACAGTGAGCCAGGCAGAAGTACAAGTCCCTGCTTGCTTCAAGAGGACTACAAGGGGGCGTGTCAGATCGCTGGCTGAGGTTTTGGGAGGGAGAGAAGCCAGAGGTCTTGCAAACAGGAAATCGCCTAACAACGTTTTTTCAGCAAGTTCAGCAGGCTATTGCAGAGGAACAACAGAGCTCAGGAGAACAGAGCTGACATAGTTGATGAAGGTAGGAGATAAGCAGCGAGAACATGGGGGGAAAAAAGTTTTTGCCTAGAGTTCTGCTTTAACGTTTAGAGGCAGAAAAAAAAACCTTCTGGTTCGCGTTTCTGATTGGAGCTTGGAGGCAGAGAAAAAAAAAAATGTAAAACTCTCCTAAACTCGTCAAAACTTTGTACAAAAAATGCTCTATATGAGCGTTTTTTTAAGCCCAGTGTGCATGGAGCCTCAGTCTGGTTCTGCATTTATAATAGAATGAACATTGTCCATATAATAAACAAAGGAATACAAATCACCACTGCAATAGCCATATACGGAAATAGAGGATCACCAAATACATGGAATTATCCCCACTCCTTAACCTCTTCCTGCCCAAGGAACGTCATAGGTATATCTGAATGATGCCTGCAGCTCCAGGCATCATTCAGATATCGTCTTTTTCAGCCGACCATTCCCTACACCATAAGAATGATCATAGCGACTGTTCCACCACTTAATTGTTCTTACGGGCGGCGAGAGGGGACCCCCCCCCCTCCCGTCGCCCTCCAGTGCTTCTACTGTCTCATCACTTCCATTGGTGAGTCGGAGACAGGATCTGCCAGCCCTGGATGGTGACCATAGAGATTTCCGGCGGACCAGATGGTCGCCGGAGTCTCTATGATTGTTCGGAGGTCGATGTTATGACGTCACACCCGGCCTCTGCATTCAAACAAATGGCGCCGCCTTGGCTGGGAAGCCGAGATGGTTTGTTTTTATTTTTTTTATTTCAGGTTTCCCAGCCTAGAGGTGAGATGTGGGGTCTTATTATTAAAAAAAAATAAATCTAAAGCGCCCCTGTCCCCGTGTGCTCGCACGCAGAAGCGAACGCATATGTAAGTCCCGCCCACATATGAAAACTGTGTTCAAACCACACATCGCCGCAAACATTAGAGCGAGAGCAATAATTCTAAACTAGACCTCCTCTGTAACTCAAAACATGTAACCAGTAAAAAAAAAATTGGATTTTTAAGTACCAAAAGTTTGGCACCATTCCACGAGCGTGTGCAATTTTGAAGTGTGACATGTTAGGTATCTATTTACTCGGTGTAACTTCATCTTTTACATTATGCAAAAATTTTGGGCTAACTTTAATGTTTTTTTTTTTTTTATAAAGCATGAAACGTGAAAAAGTGTACTTTTACATGTAGGAGAGAAGTGTCAGAATTGGCCTGGATGTGAAGTGGTTAATTCCTATACCTCCTGATTACATCGGGTGTGGTCTCTTTGAAGGAAAGGCATATAGAAAAAAGTTGAGGATAGCAGATCCTCACAGTAAGGCTCGATTCACATCTATGCATGTTGCTTTTGAGCGTTTCTGCAGTGTTTTTTGCAGTGCTTGACGCGTTTTTGAATAGCGTTTTTGCCGCGTTTTGTTTTTTTTAATACTGTATACAGTGTAAAAAAAACAAAACGCTGCATTTTGCATGAAAAAAAGTCCCTGACCCTTTCCAAAAACGCAGAGGCACAAAAATGCACCGATGTGAACATGTTCCATAGGAACCCATGTTAAAAAATTCCCATGCATTTCTGCAAAATGCATCAAACGCATTAGTGTGAATGGAGCCCTACCTTCTATAGAGACACCAGGGTTAAAGAAAAATATTATACTATTGAAAACAATGTAGCAATGAGTAACATTGATACAAATTCCACACTACCACCAGTGCAAAAGATTAAAAAGACAATGTTGTCAAAGTGGATGGAAAGAGCTGCTAGCAGCACACCTCAATCATGCATGTCTTCCATTCACACCACCAGGACATGGGGGGGGGAGATTATACTTCAATGGAGGTGAACAATATAAAGCACAGATTGCACAATGAGGGGTAGTCACTGCTGAAAAGCCACATGTAAGTTGCTGTTCATGGACCTGTCGTTGAATGGTCACCCCAGGACAGGAAGTGCCTGTAATTCACAGAAAGTTGAAGCTTGGATGGATCACTGCTGCAGGATCAGCGATGTAGCTGTACGATAAAAGAGCTGGAACTGCACTGAGGTAGAAGATGAAAACAATGAAATCCTCCCCAAAGAGACTCAGTTGTCTCTTGGAATGGGGAATATGCAGGCAGATCAGATGTAAGGTGTTAGTAAGTCCACTCAATAAAGACAGGAGGAGGTATAAGAGAACCATCATTGCCAAACCATGTGAGCTAAGATCTTTACTCACTGTTGGTGAGAGGACACCTTTGCTTTCACTGTGTCTGTCAGTCCCATGTTGATGCAGCTAGTCCAGCCAAATAATCAGTTTGTTGTTTCTAGCTAGTATAGATCCTTATCCAATGGCTATAGTATTAGCATGGGTGTCTGTGTAAGAAGCTCTCCGACCACGGTGATGATGTCACGCTGATATGTTTCGCCCGCCATTGAGCGCAAGCTTCTTTGGGGCATATTGTCCGTAGCCATAAAAATGTAAACCTGAACCCCAGGTAGGTATAAAAGATACATATTAATGTAGCTATCTACTCTATATTCTTTAATGCAAGCAGTGAAAGTTCCTGAATTTGACTTGGTATCAGTCTTTTGTAGTTCACTATACAGCAAAGCCCAGGCAGCATTAGGAAAACACGGCACCATGAGCCCAATTGGTTGTGCTGTCATGCTCATGTACTATCAAGGACGATGCTTTTAGGAGGAGAAAGCAAAGTGACAGGCTCATCAGATCTGGTTTAACTGTCCGTTCACAGGCTAGGGAAATGACCAGACCTGTAAGTGTTAGTGATCTGCAGCAGAGAAAAGTCAGATCTCCTGCCCTGCCTGACATGGTAGTGCTGTGCCAGACTGGATGGGCTGAAACGCAAACAAAAAAAAATATTTTAAATATATATTTAGCTGTTTGGAGTTCAGCTTTAAATTGTCGTGTGCCAATAAGTGAGAAGAGAGTGTGGCTGTTGGGCAGTGCACTCATCTATGTTGGTGCTTTTATGCTGTTAACGTGATTGTAAAGTCTCATTTTTTTTTTTCTCATATAAAAATAACAAACATGTTATACTTACCTTCTCTGTTGTAGTGGCTTTGCACAAAGCAGCCCGGATCCTCCTCTTCTCGGGTCCCTCTTCTGTGCTCCTGGTCCCTACCTCCTGTCGAATGCTCCCACAGCAAGCAGCTTTCTATGGGGACATCTGAGACACAGCTCCCTGTGTCCATTCAGACACGAAGCCCACCCCCTCTCTTCTGATTGGCTAGCTGCCTTTGACAGCAGCGGCAGCCAATGGCGTCTCAGCCAATCAGGAGGGAGAATCTCGGACGTTTGAGACACTTGTGGACATTGCTGGACATAGATGGGGCTCAGGTAAGTGTTGGGGGGCTGCTGCACACAGAAGGCTTTTTATCTTAATGCATTAAGGTATAAAAACCTTCTGACTTTACAACTCCTTTAACATCCTCCAGAATAAAGTTAGTTGTTCTTTAAAGTGGAGTTCCACCCAAAAGTGGAACTTCCACTCATTAGATTCCTCCCCCCCTCCGGTGACACAGTTGGCACCTTTCAGGGGGGAGGGGGGTACAGATACCTGTATATTACAGGTATCTGTACCCACTTCCGGCATAGATACCCGCAGAATCTGCGGGTATTTACGCCACTTCCTGCTCCCTCCCTGCTGCCTGCTGGAAAACACACGGGTCCCAGAGGCAGCAGGGACCATCCGGATTGCGCTGCGCGACTCGCGCATGCGCAGTAGGGAACCGGGAAGTGAAGCCGTACGGCTTCGCTTCCTGATTCCCTTACCGAAGATGGAGGCGGCAGCACCCGAGGACGGAGAGACGCTTCGGCCTCGGGTGCCGACATCGCGGGCGCCCTGGACAGGTAAGTGTCCATGTTTTAAAAGTCAGCAGCTGCAGTATTTGTAGCTGCTGACTTTTAAAAAAAATTTTTCGGTGGCGCTCCGCTTTAATGTGATGCATAAAGATGCAATAAATTCTATGTCTGGGGAAATCAAATATTTACTATATAACTCAAATGCATGCACATTTCCCTTTTTTGTCCCTTTTAAAAACACTGCAAGTTCAGAAAAATACCTGGTCATCTGGCAGAAATTCAAAGCGCTCCTAATTCCTTGTGTTCTCTGCCTCTGCTGCACTAAAATCCCAAGCAGTGTTAATAGTCCTGTCCAGTTATTTCCTGCTGGACTACAGAACACCCCCCACCATGGTATGAAGAAAGTGAGAACCTGCATACAATTCGCACAGCAGGAGATTGTGACCGGCTCTCTATGGAGCCAGTTCACACATCTCCGCAACCGCTTTGGTGCGTTTTGTAACCCAATATGTGGGATTTTCTTTTACTTTTAATTATAATAGTAAACAGGAAAAATAGAATGGGTGAAGCCCCCTAACAGGGACACAGACCGCAATAAAAACTTACAGGTTTTCTAATCCCTCTCCACTCTATCCAAAACAAAAAAAATAGTGTTGCCTTTAGGCCCCTTTCACACTTATACGACTTGTCCCACGATTTTGTACTGCAAAATCGTATGACAAGTCATTCTCCATGATTTTCAATGACTACCATTCATATTGGCACGACTTTAAGTCGTGCCGACTTGAAAGTAGTCCCTGCACTACTTTGGTCCAACTTCTATGCGAGTTGTACTCCATAGACCTCAATGTTAAACCCTGAAGTAGCATGCAAGTCGTGCCTGAATATTATATAGACACGACTTCAGCACGACTTTGTAAGCACAAGCCTGGCCTCGCTATTCGGGAAAGGAAAACTTTTCTCTCCTTTCCCGATGAGCGACAGGCAGTGCTGACAGCTGTCTGGTATGAATCCAGAGGGGGAACGCTGCGCCAAGTTTTAAATGAAAAAAACGGCGTGGGTTCCCCCCCAGGGGCATACCAGGCCCTTAGGTCTGGTATGGATCTAAGGGGAACCCCCTACGCCGAAAAATCGGCGTGGGGTCCCCCCCCAAAATCCATACCAGACCCTCATCCGAGCACGCAGCCCGGCCGGTCAGGAATGGGGGTGGGGACGAGCTAGCGCCCCCCCCCCTCCTGGACGGTACCAGGCCGCATGCCCTCAACATGGGGGGGTGGGTGCTTTGGGGCATGGGGGGCACCCTGCGGGCCCCCCCACCCCAAAGCACCTTGTCCCCATGTTGATGAGGACAAGGGCCTCTTCCCGACAACCCTGGCCGTTGGTTGTCGGGGTCTGCGGGCGGGGGGCTTATCGGAATCTGGGAGCCCCCTTTTAATAAGGGGGCCCCCAGATCCCGGCCCCCCACCCTATGTGAATGAGTATGGGGTACATGGTACCCCTACCCATTCACCTAGGGAAAAAAAGCATCAATAAAAAAACACAGTACACAGGTTTTTAAAATAATTTATTAGGCAGCTCCGGGATCTTCTTCCGACTTCGGGGGTCCTCTTCTGACTTCGGGGGTCTCTCCGGCGTCCGCATCTTCTGCCGGCTCCACCGCTATCTTCTGGCGCTCTTTTGCCAGCGGTGGTCCGGACCTCTGGATCGTCTTCTTCCCTCTTCTCTTCCAGAGATGTTGACACGACGCTCTCTCCAGCCAGAATGGTCTCTGTGCGCTCCGCAACTGACTTATATAGGCGGTGGCCCCGCCCCCCTATGAGGTCACTGTCCCGGGGCATGCTGGGACTGTGCCGTCATAAGGGGGCGTGGTCCTCACCCAGTGACCACGCCTCCTAAAACGTCACAGTCCCAGCATGCCCAGGGACTGTGACGGCATAAGGGGGCGGGGCCACCGCCTATATAAGTCAGTTGCGGAGCGCACAGAGACCATTCTGGCTGGAGAGAGCGTCGTGTCAACATCTCTGGAAGAGAAGAGGGAAGAAGACGATCCAGAGGTCCGGACCACCGCTGGCAAAAGAGCGCCAGAAGATAGCGGTGGAGCCGGCAGAAGATGCGGACGCCGGAGAGACCCCCGAAGTCAGAAGAGGACCCCCGAAGTCGGAAGAAGATCCCGGAGCTGCCTAATAAATTATTTTAAAAACCTGTGTACTGTGTTTTTTATTGATGCTTTTTTTCCCTAGGTGAATGGGTAGGGGTACCATGTACCCCATACTCATTCACATAGGGTGGGGGGCCGGGATCTGGGGGCCCCCTTATTAAAGGGGGCTCCCAGATTCCGATAAGCCCCCCGCCCGCAGACCCCGACAACCAACGGCCAGGGTTGTCGGGAAGAGGCCCTTGTCCTCATCAACATGGGGACAAGGTGCTTTGGGGTGGGGGGGCCCGCAGGGTGCCCCCCATGCCCTAAAGCACCCACCCCCCCATGTTGAGGGCATGCGGCCTGGTACGGTCCAGGAGGGGGGGGCCGCTAGCTCGTCCCCACCCCCATTCCTATACGGGCGGGCTGCGTGCTCGGATAAGGGTCTGGTATGGATTTTGGGGGGACCCCCACGCCGATTTTTCGGCGTAGGGGGTTCCTCTTACAATTCATACCAGACCTAAGGGCCTGGTATGTCCCTGGGGGGGAACCCACGCCAGTTTTTTTATTTAAAACTTGGCGTGGAGTTTCCCCTTATGATTCATACCAACTACTGTATGTTTTAATTTGTTAATGCCAAAAACGTGGCAAAGTAGTACTGCTCCCAAATCGCGGTAAAATCGCGGTAAAATAGCGGCAAAATCGCGGTAAAATCGTGCGACTTTGAAGTCGTATAAGTGTGAAAGGGGCCTTAGTTCTACTTTTAGGCTGGGTTCACACTAAAACATGCAACGGCTCACAGCAGGAGTCCGGTGCATCGCCATTTACAGTTTCAGGTCCAATTGCAGCCCGAATTTTTGGCTGAATTCGGACCTGAAACAGACCAAAAGACGCAAAGGTTTGCCCTGGTATTGTTACCAGCGGCCGCCTTCCTATTTCCTATGTGTACATTTGCAATATATATCATAATGCGATTTTAGATGTTTAAAATGTTTGAATAAATAGAATTATTTTACTAAATAAAAATCTACGTCTATATTGTTGCACAGAGTAACCCCTTTTAACCCATCCCTATTGGGTTTCCCCCTTATCCCCCTTCTCTCCCCCAAATTTGCTATACTAATTTAAAATATACCTCCTTTTTTTAATATGAAACCTGTTATGATATATATATTTTGTAAGTATTTTATTATATCTTTTCATGTGACAACACTGAAGAAATAACACTTTGCTACACTGTAAAGTAGTGATTGTACAGCTTGTATAACAGTGTAAATTTGCTGTCCCCTCAAAAGAACTCAACACACAGCCATTAATGTCTAAACCGCTGGCAACAGCCATTAAAGGGGTTGTAAACCCTCGTTTTAAAAATAACAAACATGTCATACTTGTCTCCACTGTGCAGTTCGTTTTGCACAGAGTGGCCCTGGTCCTCCTGTTCTGGGGTCCCTCAGCGGCGCTGGTAACTCCTCCCTGTATTGAGTGTCCACGTTGGAGAAGCGCTCTCCCTGGTGGACACCCATGCGGGTGCGTTCCCGCATCTATGTCCATTCACACAGAATGCAGGATTCGGCCCCGCCCCCTGGTGCCGCATCATTGGATTTGATTGACAGCAGCAGTAGCTAATGGCTGCGCTGCTATCAATCTATCCAATCAGGACACGAGACACCAGCTAGGGCTGGTGTGCTCATTCCCAGCCAGAGAAAGATCGAGGTCAGGTAAGTAAAATAGAATGCATGAAGGTGAAAAACCATGAGGGTTTACAACCTCTCGAATGTCTAAACCGCTAGCAACAAAAGTGAGTGCACCCCTAGGTGAAAATGTCCAAATTAGGCCCAAATAGCTATTTTCCCTCCTCGGTGTCATGTGACTTGTAAGTGTTACAGGGTCTCAGGTGTGTTAAATTTGGTGTTATCACTTTCACTCTCTCATAATGGTCACTGGAAGTTCAACATGGCACCTCATGGCAAAGAACTCTGAGGATCTGAAAAAAAAATTGTTGCTCCACATAAAGATGGCCTAGGCTATAAGAAGATTGCCAAGACCCTGAAACTGAGCTGCAGCACGATGGCCAAGACCATACAGCAGTTTAACAGGACAGGTTCCACTCAGCACAAGCCAAACCATGGTCGACCAAAGAAGTTGAGTGCACATGCTCAGCGTCATATCTAGAGGTTGTCTTTGGGAAATAGACTTCTGAGCACTACTGGCATTGCTGCAGAGGTTTAAGGGGTTGGAGGGGTCAGCCTGTCAGTGCTCAGACCAAACGCCGCACACTGCATGAAATTGATCTGCATGGCTGTCGTCCCAGAAGGAAGCCTCTTCTAAAGATGAAGCACAAGAATGCCCGCAAATAGTTTGCTGAAGACAAGCAGACTAAGGACATGGTATAATGGAACCATGTCCTGTGGTCTGATGAGACCAAGATAAACTTATTTGGCTCAGATGGTGTCAAGCGTGTGTGGTGGCAACCAGGTGAGGAGTACAAAGACAAGTGTGTCTTGCCTACAGTCAAGCATGGTGGTGGGAGTGTCATGGTCTGGGGCTGCATGAGTGCTGCCAGCACTTGGAAGCTACAGTTCATTGAGGGAACCATGAATGCCAACATGTACTGTGACATACTGAAGCAGAGCATGAGCCCCTCCCTTCGGCGACTGGGCCGCAGGGCAGTATTCCAACATAACGACCCCAAACACACCTCCAAGACGACCACTGCCTTGCTGAAGAAGCTGAGGGTAAAGGTGATGGACTGGCAAAGCATGTCTCCAGACCTAAACCCTATTAAGCATCTGTGGGGCATCCTCAAACGAAAGGCAGAGGAGCGCAAGGTCTCTAACATCCACCAGCTCTGTGATGTCATCATGGAGGAGTGGAAGAGGACTCCTGTGGCAACCTGTGAAACTCTGGTGAACTCCATGCCCAAGAGGGTTAAGGCAGTTCTGGAAAATAATGGTGGCCACACAAAATATTGAAACTTTGGGCCCAATTTGGACATATTCACTTAGGAGTGTACTCACTTTTTTTGCCAGTGGTTTAGACATTAATGACTGTGTTGAATTATTTTGAGGGGACAGCAAATTTATACAAGCTGTACACTCACTACTTTACATTGTAGCAAAGTGTCATTTCTTCAGTGTTGTCACATGAAGAGATATAATAAAATATTTACAAAAATGTGAGGGGTGTACTCACTTTTGCAAGATACTGTGTGTGAGATTAGATATAGATAAATAGAGCGAAAGACCCAATAGAAGTATGCAGCAAATGAAGTGAGTTCTACATATTTGTTCAGTGACTTTAGGTGTCACAGTATAAGTATGATAATCCAGACAGGCGTTTTGAGTGGGGGAAATACTGTATAACTATTAAACCTCTTTATGACGAATTACCAATCATCATTTTCTTTGCCCATAGAAAAAAAAATATATGACTAATTCATATGTATTAAATTGCTCAAAATAAATGAAAAGTGTAAACGTACAGTTGACATGTAAAGATGCTGCAACATTACAATTGAATAATTCTTTTCCAAACAACCTCTCCTTTCTATGATCTCCACCCAGGTTGTATATCCACTGTTCACTACCACTTGGCTCTGGGCCATCTCTTTGCATATCATGCAGGCTGAGCCAAGGGCTGAACTACATTAATGCACACATGGACCAATGCCTAGGGCAGCAGGGTTAGGGGGGCTGTATTCCCTATTGAAATTAGCAAATGGAGGTAACATTCTTCTTCTTTTATTTTACCCTTTTGTACACCCATAGAAATTTGTGGCTAAAGAGAACTGTAGGGGTTGGGACACTGGTGCCCAGCCTGTGGCCTGGGGGCCACATGTGGCTCTTTGGCACTTTTTGTGCAGCCCTTGGGATCCCTGCAGTCCGTAATCTGTACTTCCCTATTTTCCTGTTATAGCAGTGGTTTCTGGCAATCTTGTGTTTACAGTTAATGACTCTCCTAAAGTATAGCCCTAGTCTCCAACAATTCCTCTAGCATGTTCAGTCTGACTATTTCCTGCACTATGTCCGATGTCTCTGACCATCTCTTGTATCATTCAAACCACAGTCCAACCTCAGCGCTCACTATGTCTCACATCCAACAGTATGGTAATACTTCAAGCAATGCTATTCTCAAGCGTGGAAACTCCAGAACATTACAATGACCAAAAAGAAGGGCACAAACGCCTAGTGCATTACCTTCAACACCGTATTTTAATTTATTAAAAAGCCAAAAAAACATACTCACAAACATGAGAGGATATAAAAGCCCATCAAAGCACAACTCTAGCATGGTAGGTACCCAATATCTGTAGTTGAAATTCTGATGCGTTTCAGGAGATGAGCCCCCTTCCTTAGATACTCTCATGTTTGTGAGTATGTTTTTTGGCTTTTTAATGAATTCAATATGGTGTTGAAGGCAATGCACTTGGCATTTGCTCCCTCCTTTTTCCTCTTTTAGTATCTCTTGTATCATGTCTGCAGTGTCTGACCATTTCCTGCACCATGCCCGACATCTCTTGTATTATATCCACAATTATTATTATGTATTGTTTTATACAGCAGAATATAGTCAGTGGATATATCTGCTGTCTGACATTGAATTATTTAGTGTGGCCCTTTGGTGATTTCGAAGGCTGCACGTTTAATAACACCCCAGTGCACTACATCACCGAACTACCATTGGTTGTTTCGCACTGTTTCATAAAAAAATGAATGCAGGTTCAAGTCTGTTGTGCTGCTTTAACAGCCTGTTCAAAAGAAGGTTTGGTGGACTGCACAATTGATCAGTGTTAATTTTGACAGCAAATTTCGATTTGGTTTTAGTCATAGCCTTTTGACTAAAATGCCATTTTAGTAATCTGAATTGTATTTTTTGTTCTAGTCGTATTTAAGTCCAGCCTTTTTCAACCAGGGTGCCTTGAGCTTTCTTCAGGGGTGCCTTGGCAAAGTGCCTAAAAACTGCCTGCCTTTTTAGTTACACAGAGCCAGGTTTTCATTGTGCACTATTACGACCTTCTAACTGCCAGCACCCTAACAACCAATGACCTTCCCCTGCCCCTCTCTGTCAGCACTGGGGTAACATTAGTTGAGTGATGGAGAAAAACTGAAGGAGAAGAGAAACATTGGAATACTAGTCAGTACCAGTGTGCAAACGTGTATTGGATTTGGAAGAATAAATCGCCTGTAACGTTTGGTGTCCTACATGTGTGGAAGTTGATGCATTACGTAAAACTATTAGAATAGTTTTTTTACATTTTAGAATGGGGTGCCTTGAGACTGTCCATAATTTTAGAGGGTGCTTTGACTGAAAAAAGGTTGAGAGATGCTGTTTTTTAGTTGACTAAAATCGAATAGGTTTATTTAAAGTGTTTTTAAAGTCACTAAAGTGACTTTACATGTATCCCATGAAGATATGCTGCCATTAATGAAAGTGTAAAGCCTCATACACACGATTGGATTTTGGGCCGGGAATTGTGTGATGACAGACTGTTTGCCTAAAACCGACCGTTAGTACGCTCCTTCAGACAATTGTCCAACTTTCGGCCAACAAATGTTGGATGGCAGGCTAATAGATTTTTGGCGAACAATGGTCTGTTGTCAGATTTTCGTATCGTGTATACACAAGTCAGTCACACAAGTTCAAAGTACAAACACGCATGCTCGGAATCAATGCTCGCCAACCACGACATTAGCAGAAGGTGCCCAAAGGGTGGCACTCACGACCTGAAATTCCACGTAGTATGTCACTACGTTCGTATTTGTTGCCCGACAATTGTGTACCGTTTGTATGCAAGACAAGGTCCCGGCACGCCATTCGGACAAAAGTCTGACGCTCTGTTGGCCAACAATCGGATCGTGTGTACGATGCTTAAGTGTTTGCTAGAAATAAACGAGAAAAAATTTTTCTGACACTGTAGCTGTGCAGTCACATGATCCCCCTGTGCTGGCCAGCCTCGATCATTGCAGAGAAGTGGGAGGGGCCGAGATTCCCCTCTGCTGGCTGGCTGATGTCACAGGGTAATCTCTGCCCCTCCTGCTTCTCTCCATACAGCGAGGCTGGCCAGCACAGGGGGATCATGTGATCGCACGGCTACAGTGTCAGAAAAGGTATTTCCCCTGTTAATTTCTAACAAACACTTAAACTTTCATTAATGGCAGCATATCTGCATGGGATTCCTTTCCTATGTGCTGCATTATGCAGCTGAATAGGGGCAAAAAGGAAAGCAATCTCATGATGACAGGGAGGAAGAAGGGATAGACTGTCAGAGGAGAGAGCAGGGCTGTGGATGACGGAGGCATGCACTGTACTGTTGTCAGGGCTCAGCAGCTCTGATATATTGAAGTCAGCGTACAGGGGGAAGGTAGAAACTGGCAGGATCAGACAGGCATTACGTTCACAGGTGTTACAGATGGCCAAATGACACAGCACAAGCACTGTGCTGTATAACATGCTTTACAGAATCAGTACTTTTGGGCTAACAAACGCTTTAAATTGTAATGCATTATTTAAAGCAGAGTTCCGCCACCCACCCCCTTCCAAAAATTAAAAGTCAGCAGCTACACATGCTGTAGTTGCTGACTTTTATTATTAGGACACTTACATGTCCTGGAGTCCAGCGATGTCGGCACCACAGCTGTTGTTTCCATTGGCTGCTGCTGCCGCCGCCGCCATTGCCAGTAAGGGAACCCGGCACTAAAGCATTGCGGCTTCAGGGACGGGTCCTGACTGCGCATGCGCGAAGTGTGCTGTGCTCTTTTACTGGCCTGGTGGTGGAGGGAGCTGGACTTCTGACGTACCTCGCCGCAGCAAAGACCTGCAGAAGTGGGGACAGGGTACTTACAGGTACCCCCCCCCCCCCCCCCCAAAAGGTGCCAAATGTGGCACTGGAAAGGAGGAGACAGATGAGCAGAAGTTTCACTTTTGGGTGGAACTCCGCTTTTAGCATTTCTCTAGAATTTCCAAACTCATTATATACTCCTGGAGAAAAAAAATTGAATAACATGTTGTTATTTATGGTATCAAGGTTTGAACATGCGCTACAGACTAGGGTTTAGGCCCCTTTCAGATGGGGCGGACCCTGTCAAGCAGATATGCTTGCTCAGCGGAGGGATCTCTCCGTTGATCCCCTCTGAGCAGGCGGATGACAGGTCTGTGTCCGCTCTGCTATGCAGAGTGGACACGGACACAGCCCGCTGTACTCTATGGGGTGGTCATATGCCTGTCTGTTTCCATCTAACTGTCATCTGATCCAGAAAGGATTCCCATCTCTCTGTTTTTTTTAACGGACCGGATCAGATGCCGGCGGGTATCAGCGAACACGTCGGACATCCGCAGCTCCATAAAGAACAATGGGTGGTCCGATCGGGTCTGCCTGTCCGTTTTTCAGGCTGACCCAATCGGACCACCAATTGTTGGTCCACTGGTATGAAAGGGGTCTTAGCTGTTGAGAGATAGAGAGATATATATATATATATATATATATATATATATATATATATATATATATATATATATCTAACGTCTTTATAAATAAAACCAAGTTTCATAAACAAAAAAAAATATTGCTTTTTGACAAACAGAAGTGCAACTTTAAAATATAGAAAAAAAACTGGAAACTCTCGTGGCTGTAATGCAATTGCGCTTATTACCTGAGTATATTACCAACATTAAATATTAAGAATCAAATAAGAAAAGGCTCTTGGTTTTTTTTTTTTTTCTTTTTTCTTTTCTTTCAGCAGTTTAGTAGACGCCCCCTACTTATTTTTATGTTGTAGCACAGTGTTAATGTTGATGTCAAATTTCAATTTGGTTTTAGGCCTAGTCTTTTTACTAAAATGCCATTTTTAGTTAGTCGTATTTTAGTCATCTGAATTGTTTTAGCTGTATTTTAGTAGACTAAAATAGTGTTAATTTAGTCGACAAAAGTGATAAGTAACTGCGTATAAAATGGTTTACAAGCTGCTTCAAATAGTGCATTCTAGCAGTAGTTATACTAATATAATAACAGCGTTTTGTAAGGGCTAAAACAAAAGCATTTAACTGGGTATGGCTATCTTACATACCACTTTCAGCGTCTTGGTTGTCTCATTATATCCCAGTAGTTTTTCGGCAGCAAATTCCATGAAATAAGGATTTAGGATCCTAATGTTGTGAGGCTTCACATTCCAAATTATGGGGGGTTGCCTCCAGAATCCCTGTTTCAGCTACAAAAATATACACAAAATTGTTCAATATTGAGGTTAGACTGTGTCTGTGTTGTCAAGTTTATCTAGCATCTAAGTTAACTAAATATCCAAGAACTATAGTTTGTAAGTTTTCCCATCTTTCCCAAAGTACTTTCACTTTTGCAGCCAAATTGGCATAGCACCTATTTTATATTTGTTACAGGTTCTCATTTACATAGCATAACTTAAAAAGATAAATAAACATTGCTGCTTACCTGCTTGTTAAAATGTCAGGTTTCTGTGATTTAAAAAATGAGACCAAGATAAATAAGATAAATTGTTTTATTACAGCACTCAGTGTTTTTGGGTATGAGTCTGTCAGCATGGCACATCTTGACTTGGCAATATCTGCCCACTCTTCTTTGCAAAAACACTCCAGATCTGTCAGATTATGAGGGCATCCCCTGTGCACAGCCCTCTTCAGATCACAGCACAGATCAAGATCAATCAGATTTAAGTCTGGTCTCTGTCTGGGCCATTCCAAAACTTTAATCTTCTTCTGGTGAAGCCATTCCTTTGTTGATTTGGATCGTTGTCATGCTGAAAGATGAAGTTCCTCTTCATGTTCAGCTTTCTAGCAGAAGCTTACATCCCCAGTTATAAGAGGGGATGCACACTTATGCAAACACATTATTTTTTTTATTTTTACTTTGTCCCCCCAAAAGATTTCAGTTTGTTTTTCTATTTAGTTGTACGGTGCCAGGTGACAGATGCACGCCATTGGGGTCAGGAGTGCACCGCTAAGGTAGTTTACCTTACGGCTGACTGTCACGCTTGGAGCTCTGGATGGTTCAGGAAAGCAAGTCCTCTGGAGCACGGACACAGATCACACTGGGAGCTAGATCATGAGATTCCCTGGGGCGCGGAGTCTAAGAGCCAGCAGGTGTTCACCAGAGCCCCTAGTGGTGGGGATGGCCTTCGCTGCAACTGGCTCCAGGTTGCAGCTCCCAGCTCACGCTCATGGTAGGCTACTGAAGGATAGAGAGGAAGCAGCAGACCAGGACAACAAGGGATAGTCAGGAGATAAGCCAAAAGGTCGGGGCAACGAGCAGACAGGGGTAGTCAAAGAACACGCCAAAGGTCAGGGTATGAAGCAGACAAGGATAGTCAAGTACAAGGCAAGGATGGTAAACAGAATCAGGAGTAGAGCATACGGGAAGACACACACAGGAACCCAAGCACCCATTGATCAGCGAGGCTGGCTTGCAGTGCACAGATTAATATAATGTTCCCAGTTAAAGGCTGGGGTGGAGCCATGCTTGAGGGAAGATTACTTAAGCAGACGGGGATGAGAGTGCAGGCCCTAAGGTTGATATACAACCAGAGGCAAGCAGACAGACAGTGCATGAAAGAATTACTGCAGATTCACAATGGTTTATAGGTCACATTATAGGTGGAAAAAGTTCTGAAATGATTTATTGTTGTCTAATTTTTTTTTTTTTTTTTACCTCGAAGAAACCTGATATTTTAACAGGGATGTGTAGACTTTTTATATCCACTGTATATACTTTTTTTTTTTTTACGCACTTTGACCAGAGCAATAAAATGTTACCATAGTAACATTGTGCTACTCTGGGGAAGTGATCAGTATTTTTTTTTTCTTTACACATTTGTTTGCATTACATTGCTATATGCAAGCATTTTACTGAATGACATCGATTCATTCAGTTTCTTTTGCTGTGATTAGCTGTGATTGGTCAGAGCTAATCACATGGTACAGATGGGCTGTGATTGGCCCAGTCTGTACCATGTGATCACACAAATCACAGCTAGCAACACAATTGTTTACAATGGATGGCTTCAAAGGAAGTCATTCATTGTGTACAACTGTCATGTGACCTGCTTTGATTGGTTACAACGGTCACGTTATCAACAGTGGGCCGGTACAGTGATCAGTCATCACCTGGTTACTATGTTAAATGGCATCCGCCCAGACCAATGAGAGGTTACCACCAGCGTCATTATGCCATACGCCAGGCGGAAACCGGTTAAAGGCTGACTGATTTACCTGCTCAAAATTGCCTTTATATCTGAACAGTAAAAAACCCTGCTTGATACTGAAAGTACATATTATAGTGTCACGCACCCTTTTTTCGTTGTTTATTAAGGTTTTCATCCATAGAATATCATTATTCTTAAATGGCACCAGTACCATTAATGTATCTGGATTGTTGTCCAACTTGGGGTCAGAAAAAGCAGATTCTGGGTAAAAGAAGCGTAAGGTTGTCTTGCTGCCAACGTCTTTCTCATAATTGTGGACTGGGGCATCATTCATCCTGTGAAGGAAATGTGTGGATTGTAGAATAGGTCAAAAATATTTCGTAGCACCAGATGGGATTTTTGAAGGTGTGCATTCTTCCAGTTTAAATTGTACGTTAAGGTTAAAAGCATTTAATTACCAATACGTTCATGATTGTACACACATGTTTATTCATATTAATGATATGTCATTAAGTGCTATACCCATCCATTGCTCGGCATTAAACTCGTGGTACCGAAGTATAATTATATAATAATATTATCAAAGACAATCAACCAGAAATGGGCTCCCTCAGGTGACTAGGTCCTGAGCTGACATTAAACCCACCGGGAGGGATTGTGGCAGGGGCCCAGAGGACACATGTTTTGAGTGTGGGGTATTCCCAGTAATCCTCAGCTTCCCTTTAGATTATCCCCTAAGTCCTCCAAAAATGAGGTTTACCTGTGAAATGTTTCATCCAAACAGATACAACGGTGCTTAGTGATTGTCCGGAGCATGACGGAGTGTGACTAGCTGCAGTTGTAGAGCGGAGCATTACAGTGAAGGAGACTACAGGCTTTCCTAATCCATACTATTGGTAAGCATATATGCAAAAGTGGCTGACCACGAGGTGATATGGTGAAGGTCTATCAACTTAAGGACAGTACACTGGATTCATATTAGAAGCCATCTCCAACTATTGTCATTTCACACATGCATGGGACTTATCACTTTCTGACGTCTGTGGATATATTCAACATGCTGCACATCTAGTCTGATCTATGGCACCTGGAACTGTTTTATCATTCATTTAATTTTCAAATGTTTAATTTGTCACTTTTATTTTTGCACCCATATTATTGCTGAATTTGTAATAGAATCAATACTATTGATCCTGGTTGATTGTCTTTGATAATATTATTATATAATTCTACTTCGGTACCAGGAGTTTAATGCCGAGCAATGGATGGGTATAGCACTTAATGACATATCATTAGTATGAATGAACATTCGTTATAAGCTCTGTTAATACTTACTTCTTGTAAGAAAGTATACATTTAGTCTAACATTGTTTTTTTAGAAGTGTGTCAAACATTCTTTTTCCATTTGAGCGCTAGGATCAGAGCGTTTCTTCACCTTTTGATATTTTTTTAATACATACATATTTATGTCAAACATTGTGCATGTTTATGTGTATTTTGGGTCAAGCTCGGTCAAATGTTTCCAATATCAAGAACCAAGCTCCAAAAGTTAAAAGCCCACAGAAACCCAGCTTTGATATGTATGCATTGTCACCACACCTCCCCCATGGCAGCCATATATACAGATACAGGTTCCCCCCAACCACAGCACGTATACACCCCCTCAACCAAATAATCCACCGTTTAAGTAGGCATAGGTGGCATAGTGTTCAATTATTCTAGGAAATCCTAAAACTCCACCTCACGGACCTGTGCTTCACACAGGAACTTGCTGTGTACTGCTCTCCCTTGTAACAAGAATTATCCAGTGAGTTTTCTCTAGTCCATCCTGATCTGGTGACCAATGTTTTCTGTAGGGCAGCCTTTGCAGGAACCACTTGGTAGATTGGGTTCTCTGTTCTTCTGCCTCGACTCTGAAAACAACCTCAGCCTCACTGACACACCAGGTTAAGCAAATGGATACTGCACTGCTACTGGGAGCACAAATATAGAGTCGGTATCAGAAAACAAATATCAGACTGGTTAGTGGTAAATGAATCCAATATATTGTCACGGGTTGCAGTAAATAGCAGTATGCACATAAATGAGTAAGTAAAGGATTAGGTCAATGACCGTTCACTAGACAATATGTTCACTAGATTATAATCGCATAGAATGGACCCAAACTAAATTGTCAGGTGCCACTCAAGGCTCCACCGGGTCCTCTTATGTAGCAACCTCTTGGATTGCAGACAAGAGCAGAGCTTCACCCAGCTCTAGACATCTAATGGAAAAGGCAAAAGTCCTGGAACATCCCTGCAATATCCCATCAGAAGGTATATGACAGCCTCAGCCCAAGCTCCAACCAGGCCACGCCCCCAACATGTTTTGCTCCACCCACAGAGCTTAGTTATGACTCAAGGTCTGTGGGTGGAGTAAAACGTGTTGGGGGTGTGGTCCGGTTGGAGCTCGGGCTGAGGCTGACACCTTCCAAAGGTGTTTTTGCAGAGACGATGCCACTTCCAGGACCTTAACATAGAATGGAGTTCTGTGCCGAGTAAACCTGGTAATCCACAAAATCAGCAATACGTAATGACATTAGAAAACAGTAACAGTGATGATAATCAATTCCGCGATGACTCCTCTGTAAATAGTAGTCCACTTTAGAGTACACTTTATATGAATGGCAGTGATGAAATGTATGACTCCCTAAAGAAGTTCCTCTTACTATGGACAATAGACAAAAGTGTCAAAAGCAGCTATCCAAGTGGGCAAACTTTAGCCCCAGTTTTTCAGCCAGCTAGTGTTGGGGTCCAGTCTTGCGGTGGTACAATCCCAGTACAGTCTGCATGCAGTAAAAATTGCTGCTAATTAGATGGCCAGTCCCTGTGTGTTCAATCTTTGCTAGCAGCAACAGGTTAATGGCATCAGTGTCCTCTCACTAGTCACAGCAACAAGGGTCATGCTTTTCAGATGTCAGCTCACTTCTGGATTTGGCTGGAGCAATTCAGCACATGGCTGCAGGCTTGTAGCAGGCTGATGTGCACACAGGAGCAAAAGAGAAAGTCCCTCTGTGTTCCCTTGGTATTTAGCCTGTGAAAAATACAATTCTTCCTCCCCTTATACTCGGTTCACATTGGGAATTATAGTTCAATGGTCCATAGACTGCCACAGTAAAGTTCCTTTCCCCAACTTCATCTCCTGTGATTCAATGCTGTCAACCAACAAGTCTGAGCTCCTTCTGCTTGTTAGCTCCACCTGGCGGATGGAAGAAACTTCAGCTGAAGTCCATTGGGAGTTTAGAGAGCGCTGCAATACAGTCCTAAATCACTCTGTTTCTATCCAAGCACCTGGCTACATTTTTAACACTGATGTATATAAATTCTATAAAAAGGGGGGGGGGGTGTATACATTGTGTATAGGTTCAGGAGGTAACATGATATCAGCATTTCACAATGCCTTTCTCTATGTTCCAGGCTGTACAGATCTTAAGGTGGTATCAGTTGGGATGGCCCAGGAAGCAGAGAGGAGGCCAGGTGATTCTGATCTCGGGGTCAAACACAAGGCCCAAGGTGCACTACTTCTGGGACTTCTGAAAATGGGAGAAGCAACATCTCTCACCTTCCTGGGTGTCTCCACAATGTGCTCAATGGAAGCACCATTGCTGCCACTCTGAGCAAGTCACATAAAGCAGAGTGCTGGAGTACAGTTATCACCTACAGGTAGGTCTATATCCCAGTTGCAAAAACACTTTTTCAAGTTTGCTTGGTGACTGGTATTTGTACAGTCCTGTTTTGCAGAGTAGGGGTCAGTCCTTGACAATGAGATTGTTTTCATGAATGTGCCACCTTTTTCAATGTACAATGTAACATATTTATTTTAAGCCACAGGGAAATTATACATAATTTTGGTCTTGGGGAACATGGTTTTAGAATCCTTGCATTCTGCGACTTTGTGGTAAGGGAATTTAACGCTGAATCTATTCCAAAAAGCAAAAATCAGACTGCAGCAACCAGGGACTGGGGCAAAAAATAGGCCCGGCATTTTAGACTTAGCAACCAATCACAGACACTGTGATATAAAGGGGCACTGCAATGATCACAGTGCCCCACTATAGTGCAGTCCTCTTTATATTACAGTGTCCCTGTCCTATTGTGGCCATACAAACTGTCTGTTTCCTATTGTGCCTACACTGCCCAGTGACACTGACCTGCTCTCTCTCTGGTGGTGCTGGACAGTGTGGCTCTCTTTCTGGTGGTGCGGTGCAGCGTGGCGCTCTCTGGTGCTGCGGGTACAGCGTGGTGCTCTCTGGTGCTGCAGGTACAGCGTGGCGCTCTCTGTGCCGCGGGTTCAGCATGGCGCTCTCTGGTGGTGCGGGTACAGCGTGGCTCTCTCTGGTGGTGCGGGTACAGCGTGGCTCTCTCTGGTGGTGCGGGTACAGCGTGGATCTCTCTGGTGGTGTGGGTACAGCGTGGCTCTCTGGTGGTGCTGGACAGTGTGGCTCTCTTTCTGGTGGGGCGGTACAGCGTGGCGCTCTCTGGTGCTGCGGGTTCAGCGTGGCGCTCTCTGGTGCCGCGGGTTCAGCGTGGCGCCCTCTGGTGCCGCGGGTTCAGCGTGGCGCTCTCTGGTGCCGCGGGTTCAGCGTGGCGCTCTCTGGTGCCGCGGGTTCAGCGTGGCGCTCTCTGGTGCCGCGGGTTCAGCGTGGCGCTCTCTTGTGCCGCGGGTTCAGCGTGGCGCTCTCTGGTGCCGCGGGTTCAGCGTGGGTGGTGCGGGTACAGCGTGGCTCTCTCTGGTGGTGCGGGTACAGCATGGCTTTCTCTGGTTGTGTAGGTACAGCGTGGCTCTCTCTGGTTGTGTGGGTACAGCGTGGCTCTCTCTGGTGGTGTGGGTACAGCGTGGCGCCCCCTGGTGGTGTGGGTACAGCGTGGCGCTCTCTGGTGCTGCGGGTACAGCGTGGCGCTCTCTGGTGCTGCAGGTACAGCGTGGCGCTCTCTGGTGCCGCGGGTTCAGCGTGGCGCTCTCTGGTGGTGCGGGTACAGTGTGGCGCTCTCTGGTGTGTGGGTACAGCGTGGCTCTCTCTGGTGGTGTGGGTACAGCGTGGCTCTCTCTGGTGGTGTGAGTACAGTATGTCTCTCTCTCTCTCTCTGGTTGTGTAGGTACAGCGTGGCGCTCTCTCTGGTGGTGTGGGTACAGCTTGGCTCTCTCTCTCTGGTGATGTGGGTACAGAGTGTCTCTCTGGTGGTGTGGGTACAGCGTGGCTTTCTGGTGGTGTGAGTACAGCGTGGTTCTCTCTGGTGGTGCGGGTACAGCGTGTCTTTCTCTCTGGTGGTGCAGGTACAATGTGGCTCTATCTCTCTGGTGATGCGGGTACAGCGTGGCGCTCTCTGGTGCTGCGGGTACAGCGTGGCGCTCTCTGGTGCTGCGGGTACAGCGTGGCGCTCTCTGGTGCTGCGGGTACAGCGTGGCGCTCTCTGGTGCCGCAGGTACAGCGTGGCGCTCTCTGGTGCCGCGGGTTCAGCGTGGCGCTCTCTGGTGCCGCGGGTTCAGCGTGGCGCTCTCTGGTGCCGCGGGTACAGCGTGGCTCTCTCTGGTGGTGTGGGTACAGCATGGCTCTCTCTGGTGGTGTGAGTAAAGGAATGTCTCTCTCTCTCTCTCTACAGCGTGGCTCTCTCTGGTGGTGTGGGTACAGCATGGCTCTCTGGTGGTGTGAGTACAGTATGTCTCTCTCTGGTGGTGTGAGTACAGTATGTCTGTCTCTCTCTCTCTCTCTCTCTACAGCGTGGCTCTCTCTGGTGGTGTGGGTACAGCGTGGCTCTCTCTGGTGGTGTGAGTACAGTATGTCTCTCTCTCTGGTTGTGTAGGTACAGCGTGGCGCTCTCTCTCGTGGTGTGGGTACAGCGTGGCTCTCTCTCTCTCTGGTGATGTGGGTACAGCATGGCTCTCTGGTGGTGCGGGTACATCGTGGCTCTCGTTCTCTGGTGCTGCGGGTACAGAGTGTCTCTCTGGTGGTGTGGGTACAGCGTAGCTCTCTGGTGGTGTGACTACAGCGTGGTTCTCTCTGGTACAGCGTGGCTCTCTCTCTGGTGATGTGGGTACAGCATGGCTCTCTGGTGGTGCGGGTACATCGTGGCTCTCGTTCTCTGGTGCTGCGGGTACAGAGTGTCTCTCTGGTGGTGTGGGTACAGCGTGGCTCTCTGGTGGTGTGACTACAGCGTGGTTCTCTCTGGTGCCGCGGGTTCAGCGTGGCGCTCTCTGGTGCCGCGGGTTCAGCGTGGCTCTCTCTGGTGGTGTGGGTACAGCGTGGCTCTCTCTGGTGGTGTGGGTACAGCGTGGCTCTCTCTGGTGGTGTGAGTAAAGGAATGTCTCTCTCTCTCTCTCTCTCTCTCTCTACAGCGTGGCTCTCTCTGGTGGTGTGGGTACAGCATGGCTCTCTCTGGTGGTGTGAGTACAGTATGTCTCTCTCTCTCTCTCTCTCTCTCTCTCTCTCTCTACAGCGTGGCTCTCTCTGGTGGTGTGGGTACAGCGTGGCTCTCTCTGGTGGTGTGAGTACAGTATGTCTCTCTCTCTGGTTGTGTAGGTACAGCGTGGCGCTCTCTCTCGTGGTGTGGGTACAGCGTGGCTCTCTCTCTCTCTGGTGATGTGGGTACAGCATGGCTCTCTGGTGGTGCGGGTACATCGTGGCTCTCGTTCTCTGGTGCTGCGGGTACAGAGTGTCTCTCTGGTGGTGTGGGTACAGCGTAGCTCTCTGGTGGTGTGACTACAGCGTGGTTCTCTCTGGTACAGCGTGGCTCTCTCTCTGGTGATGTGGGTACAGCATGGCTCTCTGGTGGTGCGGGTACATCGTGGCTCTCGTTCTCTGGTGCTGCGGGTACAGAGTGTCTCTCTGGTGGTGTGGGTACAGCGTGGCTCTCTGGTGGTGTGACTACAGCGTGGTTCTCTCTGGTGATGCGGGTACAGCGTGGCTTTCTCTGGTGGCGCGGGTACATCACGGTTCTCTCTTTGGTGGTGTGGGTACAGTGTGGCTCTCTGGTGGTGTGAGTACAGCTTGGCGCTCTCTCTCTCTCTCTCTCTCTCTCTCTCTCTCTCTCTCTCTCTCTCGTGGTGCGGGTACAGCGTGTCTTTCTCTCTGGTGGTGCAGGTACAATGTGGCTCTATCTGGTTGTGTGGGTAGAGCGTGACTCTCTCTCTGGTGGTGCGGGTACAGCGTGGCTCTCTGGTGGTGCGGGTACAGCGTGGCTGTCTGGTGGTGCTGGGGCTATTAGTTCCCCCAGCACGTCCTCTTTCTTTTTCCATGTCTCCTGTAGTAGCTGCTGCAGTGTAGCACTCCTCAGCTTGTTTCTCTTTTCTCCCAGCAGATTGCATGCTGGGGGCTGTAGCCTGCTCCCTGCTGAGAACAATTGAGCCACCAATTTCCGGGACTACATTTCCCATGATTCCCCTGTAGTTTCTTCTGATTGGCCCTCTGCTGTGGCCAATTGGGAGGGAAGAACAGGCAGGAAGCATTCTCTTCTCCCATGCTGCCGACATGAGAAGGGGGGGCGAGTAGGGGAAACATCCTGACAGCAGCACGCAGCTCCTCCCCCCCCCCCCGCTGCCCCACCGTTCAGACACCCATGGCTGGAGGAGGAGGAGCAGTCCGTGTGAGCAGAGAGAGGAACTGTCAGCGTTGGCTCTGAGGCTGAGCTGTGTGTTAGAGAGACACACAGCTCAGCCCATGCAGCAGCTAGTTCCGCCAGAGAAGACACAGGCATGGCTGCATAGCGGTAGGCGGACCGCGGCCTGTGTTAACCCTGTCCAGGCCGCAGTCGTCGTTTACCTCCTGTGCGGCCTGATCATCAACATGCCATGAAGCGGTTACCCAGGCCCACCGGGCAAATTCCCGGTCTGGCCTATGGCCAGACCGGGCCTGGCAGCAACCCATAACAACAAATCAGATTAAAGATGAATTATAGGCAAAACTTTTTTCATTCTTCATAGAGTAAGGGACTATTATAACCCCTGTAAGGTATATTTTTACCATCTGTGTCACATTGGGGAGATTTACCTTTTCTTCCTGCCCCATACCCAAAACAGGAAAGGAGGGGAAAATTTACGGGAATTTCTTGGGTACCCCCAGATCACCAGAACTAGTGTCCCTATTAGACAACCCCCCAATCAGAAATGTATTATTGATTAGGGCCGTAAGGCTGATAATAGAAGATGATTAAATCTTCAGATTAATCGGACTGCCTACAGGTCAGCAAATCCTCCAAGCACTAAAGACGTGATCTCAGACTTGCATGGTTGGCTCTGCTGACCTAGAAGGTTTATTTGAATGGGAATGGGGCAGGAGGATAGCTGTGCACATATGCTGCTGGCACCACCTATCTAGTGGAGAATCAACAGATATCCTAACCTGTCCAATCTATGTTCCATAGGAGAGCTACTAGTCAACAAGTTCTAACTTTGCCACCATAAAAACCAGGTCTGAATACCCATGTAAATTTGTCAGCTGTCATGCCCTGACTTTGTGCTGTTGAGAATGAGTTACTAAGGACAACAATTGTGATATCTTGAAACATTTTTTTTTTTGTAATTTTCTCACCTGATTACGATGTCGTATTTATTAATATTGTAACCCAGAGAGCTGTTCTTCATGCGGTATCCACTCCCAACCACAATACAACGCTTACACTGCAACCTTATAGACAGAAAACAAGGAATACTGTATATGACTGTATTTGACATGAACAACTTATGCTGGCCATGCACTATACGAAAAATTGGCCGAAAAATCGTTCATATAGACACTTCGTTCGTTTTTCGGCAAGTTAATGGGCACAAATCGATAATCGTTTGTGACGTTTTTGTGGAAAAAAAACAAACGGCAAGTTTGGAAAATTTCTGCCGAACATACGATAAATTGCAAGGTTAATGTGTTTCCCGTCAGAACTGTCTGCACTAGGTATATGTAAAAAAAACTAACAAAAAATGATTTATTTATGTCCACTGAACGATTTATCGGTCATTACATGATGGCACGATCGTTTGCGTTCACGTTCATTTTTCAAAAATGTGTTCGGCCGATTTTTTTATATAGTGTATGGCTAGCATTAGGCTTTATTTAGGAAGAGTCTGAGATTACAGCTGTCATAAACTCCGTTTCCCAGCTCCCTTTATTATGTCAAAGCAGAACTCCAGCCAAAACTAACTAGATTAAAATAAATACCCCAATAAAAGATACAACCAGTTTTGTTCAACCAACTTCCTCTGAGTCTAGGCTGTCATTGACCTGCCCCAGCCTGTGACTTGATCCGTGTTTCTCAAATCCAGTCCTCAAGGCGCCCCAACAGCTCATGTTTTCAGGATTTCCCTGAGATGAAATGGCTGTGGTAATTACTAAGGCAGTGAAATTGATCAAACCACCTGTGCAATAATGGAAACCCTGAAAACATTACCTGTTGGGGAACCTTGAGGACTGGAGTTGGGAAACACTGGACTAGATAGTGAAAGAATCCACCTCTTTTTGCTGCTTCTCCCTCTCCCTGTCTAAGCTCTGCTGTACAAAGGATTGCAAAAGACTGATACCATTCAGGCTGGGTTCACACTGGTACAACACGACTGTTGTAAGACTGTTGAAACGACTTTGCCCTGCAACATCGGTCCTACTTCCATCTCCGACTTGAATAAACAGGATACGATTTTGCTCCGACTTTGAGATAGTCCGACTTGTCCTTTGACCAATCAAAACAATCCCAGTGTGACAATAAGTCCCTTTCTTGCTGCTGTAATCAACAGGTCGGGTGGTTAGGACGATGATTCGACTTTGATCTGACTTCAGTGATATTGAATGGGCTGAAAAACTGACCAAATTCGGACCAAAGTATTGCAGGAACTTTTTTCAAAGTCGGACCGACTTGTGTTGGACCAGTTAAGATGGCTCGTATAGGGAACCATTGATTTGTACACGTCGTTCAATGTGCTCCCAAAGTCGGAGGGTATGTTGTACCAGTGTGAACCGGGCGTCAGGTACTTACACTGCTTGCCTAATTAACGAATGAATTCAATATTCTGAATACGGGACACAGTTTTGGTAGGTTTTGATACATACATCAGTGTTTGTATGGTCTACAAACAAGTGTGTGTATATTAGATGCTAGATATTTGGAGATTTCCAGTGCTTTCTGGCACAGTGTTTGCAATTCATTAACTTTCTTGTAAAGATGATAATTTACAGTAGGGTGGTCATGAATAGGTTAAAGTGATGACTTCATAAACAAATATTTAAGGATCAACATTGTTTTTGCTTGAAAAGATACCTCAAAGTTGCAAAGCATTAAAAACCATTACAGATCATCAATTTAGAGTTAAACTAAATGATCGCTATAAATTAATTATTCTACCTCTAGCTTGCATGAAGATACCTGATATGTGTTGTGCAATAGGCATTTTACATTTGTGATCATATTTTATTAATGTTGAGTTAGTGACCTGTTCTGTTTATGGCAACATCTGGTCACCTCCATCCATACTTTATTGTTCATTTATAGTGTAACATATACTTTATATTCTGTGTAAATATTTGCATGTCATTTTAACATGTATTAAAAAAAGTTATTTTAACCCTTTCTGCACATAGCAAGTGAAAAGAAAAAGAAAAGCTAAAGAGCAGCATATTTATTACTATATTTGTGAATTGATTGCATCATGGTAATAAATACAGAGTTCAAGGCTTAAAAAAACCCCTAAAATTTGTGGGAAACATCCCAGTGATTCAGAAATAACACTGGTAGAGGGATATTAAGCAAAAATGATCTCTGATTGTTCTTAAAAAAAAAAGAACAAAAAAAAAACTAAGATAAGGTAAAGTGTATGACCTTAACGTAAACATAACACAAATGTCTTTCACGAATCTACCCCGTGTGGCATGAGCTATTGTCCCTCCACTATGGCAGGAGGAAACACTTTACTTTCTACAATTGTGGGGAATGGTGGTGCAATACCAACCACATCACATTTAGTAAAGGAAGAGGGGCTTGGCATCAATTGGACTGTTATTGTAAAAGTTAGTGAAGTTGAATGTATCCTCAAAATTGAATTTGCTCTATAATGACACTAAAGTGAAGTGTTACAGAAAGCTTTATTCATGCCTGTGCCAATACCAACCTGTAATATTGAAATGTATAGCAGGCAAGACATTTTTAAACAAGTCTCTGCAGATGTATAAATATACAATACCTTACAATCTCTTGTGGGATGTGGTAGTGGTTTGCAGCAGCCAGCACCTGCATAATTATTTTTTCTGAAAAAAAGTAGACAAGTTGGTTATGGAATTGGTTTTACAACTGCTTTTTAGTGTACATTTGTATCATGTTTAATCACTTGAGCACCAGCATGTAATACCCCTTCATTACCAGGCCACTTTTCAGTTTTCAGTGTGATAGTTTGACTGACAATTACTCTGTCATGCAACACTGTACCCAAATACATTTTCTATCATTTTTTCATTTTTTGGAATAGAGCTTTAATTTTGTGGTATTTAACAACTGCTGTGTTTTATGTGTTTTACTATAAAAAGGAACAAATGGTTACCTTTTTTCTCTTAACCACTTGCGGACAGCCGCACGCCGATATGCGTCCTAAAGGAATATTGTTATTATGGTAGCAGCTAACTGCCATAACCCCGGTATCCTCTTCTTCGGCCGGTGGTCCGCTTTCCGATAAGAGTGGTCTCTGCGGCGGATTCGCAGCAAGATCACTTTTATCTGCGGCGGGAGAGGGCTCCCGTTGCCCTCCGACGCTTACCGGAGTCGTCGGTAGCGGCAGGGGTGATCGGATGTTGCTCCTTGCTGGGTATGGAGACGAGTGAGGGGAAGATGGCCCCCACCCGTCACCATAACATTGCAGGGCGGAAGCAACGTCAAAATGTCACTTCTGCCCATAGCTCTTAAAGGGCCATTTTTTTATTTTTTTTTAAATGACCATTTTTTTTTTCTACTGCATTTTAGTGTAAATATGAGATCTGAGGTCTTTTTGACGCCAGATCTCATATTTAAGAGGTCCTGTCATGCTTTTTTTCTATTACAAGGAATGTTTACATTCCTTGTAATAGGAATAAAAGTGACACAATTTTTTTTTAAAAAAAGAACAGTGTAAAATTAAAAGGTAAAATAAATAAGAAAAAAAAAAAAATTTAAATGTGCCCCGTCCCGCCAAGCTCGCGTGCAGAAGCGAAGTAGCGCCCACATATGGAAACAGTGTTCAAACCACACATGTGAGGTATCGCTGCAATCAGTAGAGCGAGAGAAATAATTCTAGCCCTAGACCTCCTCTGTAACTCACCTGTAGAATTTTTTTAAACGCCGCCTATGGAGATTTTTAAGGGTAAAAGTTTGTCGCTATTCCACAAGCGGGCGCAATTTTGAAGCGTGACATGTTGGGTATCAATTTACTCGGCCTAACATTATCTTTCACAATATAAAAAAATTGGGCTAACTTTACTGTTGTCTTATTTTTTAATTCAAAAAAGTGTATTTTTTTCTAAAAAAAAAGTGCGCTTGCAAGAACGCTGCGCAAATACGGTGTGACAGAAAGTATTGCAATGACCGCCATTTTATCGTCTAGAGTGTTAGAAAAAAAATGTATAATGTTTGGGCGTTCTAAGTAATTTTCAAGCTAAAAAAAACAGTTTTTAACTTGTAAACAACATATCTCAAAAAGATGCTCTCGGTCCTTAAATGGTTAAAATAAAAAAAAAAAAAAAAAAAAACAAGCATGCTGGTATTGAGAGGGTTACACATGGAACTTGAGAATGGTGCACTTGATACAATAAATGTAAAGGTCATAGGAGCAATTGAAGTGGTTAATGTATTGGTCACATACACTGTAGTGGCAGGGTGAAGAAAAGGGACATGAAATGGTTAAAAAAAAAAAAGTGTCACTGAAACATTATGAATGAATCTGCAGCTGCTCCATTCATGTTTCCACATTTACAAGTACTTGATCTCTTTCCTTCCTGTGTTGTAGGGGAAGAGGAAAGATCAACATTGTAAATACTGTAGTACCATGAAATTGCGGTGATGACCAATCACAGCAACTGCATTTGTACCCATCCCCTTGGATCAGATTGGTACAGTGTCTAATGACCACTTCATACACAGCGATTACCAGGTGGATTGTCAACCAGATGACTATTTATCAAGTTCCATTTATGAATGCCACTCGATAAACATACTTTTAACAGTAGAACTTGGGTTTAACCATGTTTTTTTTTCTAACCTGAGTACTTTAAGCTACATAAACAGTGTTGTTCATCTTGCACTAGCTTTAAAAACTTTACATTGACATTTATAACTGGTGGAGACCATTTAAGAGTAATGACATGCAGTTTTAAAGTCATACCATTTCTTTTCTAACTTGACAGGTAGAAAACCCAAGCTTTTGAAACTACATAACTGAGTACTAGGGATGGGCCGAACACCCCCCTGTTTGGTTTGCACTAGAACATACCGAACAGGCAAAAAATTTGGCAGAACACACGAACACCGTTGTAGTCTATGGGACACGAACATGAATAATCAAAAGTGCTCATTTTAAAGGCTTATATACAAATTATTGTCATAAAAAGTGTTTGGGGACCCGGGTCCTGCCCCAGGGGACATGTATCAATGCAAACAAAAAATTTAAAAAGGCCATATTTTCAGGAGCAGTGATTTTGTTTAATGCTTAAAGTGAAACAATAAAAATGAAATATTCCTTTAAATATCGTGCCTGGGGGGTGTCTATAGTATGCCTGTAAAGTAGCGCAGTTTTCCCATGTTTAGAACAGTACCACAGCAAAATGACATTTCTAAAGGAAAAATTGTCATTAAAAACTGATCGCGGCTGTAATGAATTGTCGGGTCTTGGCACTATAGATAAAACTCATTGAAAAAAAGAGCATGGGATCCCCCCAGTCCATTACCAGGCCCTTTGGGTCTGGTATGAATATTAAGGGGAACCCCGAACCAAAATTTAAAAAAAAATTGCGTGGGGGTCCCCCTAAAAGCCATACCAGGCCCTTCGGGTCTGATATGGAAATTAGGGGGAACCCTGCACCCAAATTTTTTAAAAAATGGTCTAGGGGCCCTCCCCAAAATCCACACCAGACCCTTATCCGAGCACACAACCTGGCAGGCCGCAGTAAAAGAGGGGGGACGGGAGAGCGCCCCCCCCTTCAGAACCGTACCAGGCCACATGCCCTCAACATGGGGAGGGTGCTTTGGGATAGCCCCCCAAAGCACCTTATTGATGGGGACAAGGGCCTCATCCCCACATCCCTTGCCCCTTTTTTTTTTTTTTTTTGCCACATCAGCGAAAAGATTTACCATGGGAATAAAATTTTTCAAATAAATAATATTCAAAAATATTTCCCTTTTTATCATCACATCATTGTGGCTCGAAGTCTGTTTTGTTAATTAAATCATTACAATACACAAAAGAAAAAAAAATATCACCCCACCATATGGTTCAGCTATTTACTCTTGATTTCTTCCCAACTTTCTCCCCCCCCACCCCCCCCTCCCGAGACCAAACCTCTTCCCCCCACCCTCTGGCTTCCCCACTTTCCCATTTACTCCCTCCTGGCCACCCCTCCTTCCTTTTTTGTCTTGGGCTGTGTCAGAAACATTATCAGGGTCTACCCCTCTTTTACTCAAGTTGTCCACATCTCAATTGCTCTTGGGGAATTTTAAAATTTTTCCCAGGCTCCCCACTTTATCTTGTAGGCCTCCATTTTTATCCCTTCACTAAACCTCAAGTACTCTAGTTCCTGTATCTCATTTATTTTGTTGAACCATTCCCTCATGGATGGCCTTTCTTTCCTTTTCCAGTTTTTAGAAATTAGGCTTTTAGCTGCATCTATAAAATGGGGTAAAAGTGTTCTAAGATAGGTTTTGGTGGGTATATCATGTAGATGGAAAAGGAATATTTTGGGGTCTTTTGGGAGGTCAAAGTGTGTGATCACCTTAATGTATTTTTTAATCTCTCCCCAGAAGAGTCCCATTTCCGAACATGACCACCACACGTGGGCCATTGTCCCTATTTCACCACAACCCCTCCAACAGAGCCGAGATTTTTCCCCTTTAATTTTATGCATCTTATCCGGTGTCATAAACATTCTTGTCATACATTTATAATTTAGTTCTAAAATTTTACTATTAACCGATGTGGCCGAAAATCTCTTCCATATCGTTGCTACTTCTGTCTCTGATATTTCCTAGCTCTTTTTCCCATTTTCCTATAAAGGCCGGAGTGTTTAGCCTTCTCAGTTCAAGCAGTATTTTATATATCCCGGGAGAAACCACCTTTTTCATTTGTGTCTATGCATAATTTCTCAAGCGGGAGTAGATTTTTTATTGTTCTGATATCGGGCATATTCTACCCCGGTCCATTACATCTTTCAGTTGTATATTCTCCTCCAAAAGCCATTTACCGAACCACTCCTCCTTCCCAGGTGGGAAGTAGTCCATATCTTTTAATGACATTAACAGTGAATTATATTCCCAATGTTCCCTTTTGTGCAAAGTGTCCCATGTTTTAAGTGCATGCCTAGTGATTTCGTGTACTTCAATATTATATTTTCTAAATTTTGGTGGACTCCATATAATTTCGTGCAATTTTATATTATTAATTTTGTTCTCGATTTCTACCCAGTGTTTATCTTTATTTTTAACCCATTCAACCACTCTCTCAAGAGTAATGGCTTTATAGTATTTACGAATATCTGGTGCTCCCCACCCCCCTTTACTTTTCGTGTTAATTAATTGAGTGTATTTTAAACGTGGTGTTTTCCCTTTCCATATAAACCTTAGTAACATTGAGTGTAGTCTTTTGAGGCATGTAGATGGCAATGTGATTGGGAGCATTTGCATTTTATATGTTATTTTTGGTAATAAGACCATTTTGAAAATATAAATTCTTCCCGCCCACGACAGTTGTCCCTGCTGTATTCTATTTAAATCTGTTTTTATCTCATTCATAAGCGGGATGAAATTCGCCTGGTATAGCTTTTCTACAGATGTTGTAATTTTAACTCCTAGATAATTTAAGTCTTCTTTCCCCCACACAAAAGGGAAGTGTTTTTGGTACGAATTATCTCTCGTCTTATTGGGGTTTATTTCTAGCACATCTGATTTAGCTGGATTTACTTTAAAGTTGGATAACTTCCCGTATTCTTTTAGGGTGGCCATAACGTTCGGGAGGGAGATTCTTGGTTGTGTAATATAGAGCAGTATATCATCCGCAAAGGCGGCTAGCTTGTACTCCGCTCCACCTATGTTTACACCTCTAATGTCCGGATTCTGTCTAATCCTCATAAGAAGAGGTTCTAGTGCTAGCAGGAAGAGTGTTGGGGAGATTGGGCACCCCTGTCTTGTTCCATTGTACATATTAAAGGATTCAGACAAGGTCCCATTTACTTTTACCCTCGCTGACGGCCTTGAATACAACGCCCCTATCCAGCTACAGATCTTCTCCCCGTAACCCACTTCTTTAAGTGTCTCTATCATGAAGTCCCAGTCTACCCTGTCAAACGCTTTTTCAGCGTCTATTGAAAGAAGTAGTCCTGGGACTCCGCTCTTTTTAATTTCCTGAGTTATCAATAGGGTTTTGATGCTATTATCCCTTCCCTGTCTGCCTGATATAAACCCAGCCTGATCCGGGTGGATGATCCTTTTGATTGTTTGCTTTACTCTACCTGCTATTACTCTTGCAAATAATTTTGTGTCTATATTTAGTAAGGATATGGGCCTAAAACTAGAGCAGAGTGTATCGTCTTTTCCTTCTTTATGTATAATCACTATATTAGCTGCTAATGCATCTCTGCTCATTTCCCCTTTCTCTCCTATCTCATTCATATAAGAGCACAGTTTTGGTACTAAATAATCTTGGTATTTTTTGTAGTATAGTGCTGACAGCCCATCTGGCCCTGGATTTTTACCTATTTGAGACTCTTTAATGGCCTTCCTTACTTCGGACTCTGTAATGGGGGCCTCTAAGGATACTCTATCCTCTTCGGTTATTTTTAGCATTCCGGTTTCTTTTAGGTAATTTTTAATTTTCTCCTGTTTTTGTTCCTTCTCTTTACTCATATCCTTATTATTTATTGAGTAGAGTTCCCCATAAAATTCTTGAAAGGTCTTCGCTATATCTATGTCTTTGTGTCTTATTTCACCTGTTTTGGTCCTTATTTTGTCGATGTATTTATTACTTTTCTTTTTACTTAATGCCCTTGCCAGGAATCGTCCAGGTCTATTGCTGGCTATATATCTTTCTTTTTTAACTAAATTATACTTCTTTCGATTTTCAAGTTCTATCAGTTGTCTCATAGCCTCTCTAGCTCTATATAGTTTTCCCAAAATCCCTCTATCACCCGAATCCTTGTGCTGCTGTTCTAGATTTTTAATTTCCTCCTGCAGCCCATGAAAGTTTTTTTGCCTGCTTTCTTTCCTTTTCTACTCCTGCCTTTATTATAATCCCTCTGATGTATGCCTTATGGGCCTCCCAGACTATTGATTCTGATGATTCCTTTGAGGTATTTGTTTTAAAGTAAAATTCTAATTCTTCTTTAATTAACCTATCAATTTTCCCATCATGAAGGAGGTCTTCGTTCAATCTCCAGTTATTTAGGAAAGATTTTTGTATATTTTGTTTTATTTGTAGCGTCACCGGGGCGTGGTCCGAGAAAGTTATGGATCCTATATTTGTGCTTTCTATCTCATCTAAGTACCTGTGATCTACGAGGAAATAATCAAGCCTAGAGTACGTCGCATGCACGGCGGAGTAGAAGGTGTAATCCCTTGTTTTTTGATGTTGGGTCCTCCACACATCAACTAGCTGACATTGGTGCAATTTTTTCTTGAGTTTATTCATCCATACACCTCCAGTCCCCCGAACATGCGACGTATTATCTCTACCCGGTTCGAAGCATAAGTTAAAATCTCCTGCCACAATAACCCTCCCCCTCCTGAAATCCTCTAACTTTGATAAGACTCCTATTGCATACTTTCCTGGGTTAGTGTTTGGGCAGTAGACATTGGCTAAAGTATATTCCTTCCCATTTAATATGCCCCTCAGGAACAAAAATCGGCCCTCGGGATCAGTTAATCTCTCCTCTATCTGGAAACGTACTTCCCTTGCAAAACCAATCGCCACCCCTTTTGCACCCCTTATCGGGGAGTCACTATATATCCAGAGCGGGTAGTCCTTGGAAATTATTTTCTGATTCTTCCCCAGGTATAGGTACGTCTCCTGGAGAAAAACCACCTCCGCTTTAATGGATCTCAATTCGCCCATTATGTTCGCACATTTTATGGGCGAATTGAGGCCCCTCACATTATATGTTACCAACTTTAATCCGGTCATTTGTTCTGCCTTTCTATACCAGTCAGCCAGAGATATTGAGGTTTGTATCGGTCTCGCCCCTCCCTTACCCCCCTCCTCCCTCTCCCCCCTCCCTCCCCCCCCTCCACCCCCCTCCCTCTCTCTCTTTGGGGGCATCAGGCCTCCCTGTGGCCCCATTAACCGTGGCCCCACTTTCTCCACCCGACCTTACGGTTGTCCCCCCGAGGTTTGAGCTTGTTGTGGCCATCCTTTAAATCCCTCAGCCCACCCTGGGATTACCCAGGCCCTCCCCCCATCCACTTCTCCCCCCTCCCCCCCGCCCGCCCCATCAGGACCCACCCCCTCCTCCCCGCTCTCACATGCTCTAGGCCCAAGGCCCACTTCCCCCCCCCCCCCCACACCCCCGGCCACATATTTTCCAGAGAACCCTGGACCAGTTTAGCTATATATCCTTTCTAGTTATTTTGGTTTTTGATTACACTCCTCTCCTATTATATACTGGTTTCCAGTTTTGGCAGTCCTCAGCAATGTCCTGATTTCCCATTTTCTCCCACCATCCTGGGATTTCTACGAGTGGAATATCCAATCGCTGACAGAAATTTTGGGTCTCCTCTGGGAATCTTAGCGTTGCTGAGCGTCCATCCTTTCGCCCAATCAGGCATGCTGGGAAACCCCAGGAATATTGAACATTTTGAGCTTTAAGTTGCGCCAACAGTGGTTTAAGAACTCTTTTCCTTGTCCGTGTCTCGGTGGCTAGGTCTGGGAATACTTGTAAATTAGATTCTCCATATTTCACTGGTTGATTATTTTTCAGACTCGCCCTGATTTTCTCTTTATCTTGATAATTATGGAACCTCACAATCACATCTCGTGGAGCCTCCCTACTAATTTCGGCTGGTTTCCTGATTCTGTGTACTCTGTCCAATTTGATTCTCTTATTATTTTCCGTTGGGTCAATGAGGCCTCCCCCTGCATCTCTGGGAGACCTCTGATCCTCAAGTTTTTCCTTCTGCTTCGATTTTCCTGGTCTTCCAGTCTATATCTCAAATTCCTTTGTTCACGTTGCATCTCCTCCATCTGATTTTTAAGAATCCTTATCTCCGTCCCCTGTTTTTCTACTATTGTTTCAGCTTCCTCCATTCTTTGTAGTATATGTCCCATGTCTCCCCGTATTGCTTCTATTTCTCCCTTAATGGCGGTTTCCAGTCTTGCAAACATCTCCGCCATTTCATTCTTTGTTGGCAATACTCTTTCCTGTTGGTTCTCCATTAAGGCTTCTTCTGGTATTACTGGAGTAATGAGGGATTCTGCTTCTGCCACCTGTCTTCTTGTAGTAATTTTAGGTGGGCATTCAGGGGTTTTACTTTTTGAGCCAGATACCTTTCCCGGGCTTGCATTGACATTTTCATGGACCATATATTTCTTTATTGTGCCTGGGCTAGCAGTTGTTCTGGTTGGATTCCCTGCTGGGTTTGCTGTAGCCCCCCTCCCCGTCTTTCCTCTCATTCTCTATCTTCTTTCACCTTTTGATTGATCCTTTTCTGGTTTGGCTCTCAGAATTGGTGTTAGAGAAATAAATGATTGTTTAATAGAATTACGATAGTAGGGAATTCTTCCCCTAGGTTATTCAATGACCAGGGTCCGGGGTGTTATTCTCTTGCCAGTTGGGGTTGGTCTACCTGTATGTCTCTGTTTAGACGTCTTTAGACCACTATCATAGGGTATACCTACACTACAGGGAACACAATAGAGGGCCCTAAAGATTAGGTCCCCTACTACTTCTCCCCTCCATGTGATTTCAGTGCGTTATTAACACCAACATTATACTGAAGCTGCAAAGAGAACTCGGGGGAGCTTGCTAAAACGATGCCCCCACCGTGTACAATAGTCTAGTCCCAACTCTTTGTGCAACGTAACCGTGGAAAACCCGTTCTCAAGAAAAAGAAAGAAAAAAAAAGAGGGATACAGATGACCAGGAAGCCAAAAAAATAGAGAGCAGATCAAAATATTCTTATGAGTAGTTTGGCACCTCCTCTCCTTTATGTTTATGAGACTTAATATAATCATATACCAGTATCGCCAGTTTTGTGCGTTTGGATATACACTTATATAGTTTAGATTGTCCTTTTTCTCTTTTGTCTCCTTATTCACTGATTGAATTGTCTCTTCAGGAGATTGTCCAGAGAGATCAAGGAAAAAAGGGCTTTAATATAGTGGCCTAGGCAGGTTGTACAACTTACTTCCTCCGTTGGTGATTCAGCTGCGCTCTACATTAACTTTAACATTAACTTTGTATGTTGATTTTTAGTGTTCCATCCTTATGCTTTAATGTAGAGCACTTACCCCTCCTGATGCATTCATCTCAGTGTACTTATCTGTGAGTTGAAATTCTGGGCTTCTCCGGGGTCTCTGTGCCCCAAGGAGGCTAGCAGCAGCGTCCTCCACTCCTTCCCTGATTGAATCTCTCTCAAGCTGCTTTTGTGGGGAGGAGGCAGAAGCCGTGAACTCCGGGACCTCACCTCCTCTCATCAGCTGTTTCCCAGGAGCGCTCTCTCTGGTGAATGCTCCGTGTTTCCACCTTCTGGGCTCAGGAGGGCAAGGGGGGAGAAGGACGGGCGGGGGGAAACAACGGCCGTACCTGCCCGAAAGTGTGGGGGGGAACCGACTCCCGCGGGGCGACCCAGGAGCGAGCGGCTAGGAGCAGGAGACCCGCATCTGTACCACGAGCGCCGCAAGACACGAGGAGGGAGGAGAGACCCGGCATCCCAGAGCACGCACCGGGATCAGCTAGACGCCTACATCCGGCTCCTCCCCTCTCTCATCCCTTGCCCTTATGTAAACGGGTGGCCCCATTTACGTAAGCCTCATCCCCAACCCAACGTAAATGGCTGGCCCCGTCCCCCTCTGACACCACGGGAAGCCATGGGAAATTCCATGCATCAGAGGGGGGAGGAGTCACCGGGTACGTCACCGTGTGGCCCCGCCCTCAGTTATATAAGAACTGTCACCTGCGAGGACACGTCAGAGAGCGGGAGCCTCTCATGGAGGAAGATCGGTGGCGTTTTATTTTTTTTTTCGGTCTGTCAGTGGAGCGATAGAAGAAGATGAATGAACTTCGTGGGACATTTTTATTTTTTTTTTAATAAAGGACTTGTGCCCAAGCTGTGTCTTTTTTTTTTTTTTTTTAACATTTTGACACTTTTTTTGAAATAGTACGGGTACAATGTACCCGTTACCATTTCACACGGGGGGGTGGGATCTGGGGTCCCCTTGTTAAAGGGAGCTTCCAGATTCCGATAATCCCCCCGCCCGCAGACCCCCACAACCACCGGGCAAGGGTTGTGGGGATGAGGCCCTTGTCCCCATAAACATGGGGACAGGGTGCAGGAGGGGGGCTCTCTCATCCCCCCTCTTTTTCTGCAGCCTGCCAGGTTACGTGCTCGGATAAGGGTCTGGTATGGATTTTGGGGGGACCCCTACGCCATTTAAAAAAAAAATTTGGCGCAGGGTTCCCCTTAATTTTCATATGAGACCTAAAGGGCCTGGTATGGATTTTAGGAGAAGCCCCCATGCAATTACCAGGCCAAAGGGCCTGGTAATGGACTGGGGGGGATCCCATGCTCTGCACAATTCATTACAGCCGCGATCAGTTTTAAATGACAATTTTTCCTTTAGAAATTTTGCTGTGGTACTGTTTTAAACACGGGAAAACTGCGCTACTTTACAGGCAAACTATAGACACCCCCCAGGCACGATATTTAAAGGAATATTTCATTTTTATTGTTTCACTTTAAGCATTAAAAAAATCATTGCTCCTGAAAAACGGCCGTTTAAAAAAAAATAAAATAAAAAATTGCATTGATACATGTCCCCTGGGGTAGGACCCAGGTCCCCAAACACTTTTTATGACAATAACTTGCATATAAGCCTTTAAAATGAGCACTTTTGATTTTTCATGTTAGTGTCCCATAGACTTTAACGGTGTTTCGAATTTTCCCCGAACACCGCATATTGTTTGGTGTTCGTAGAACTCTCGAACTCCAGTTTTTGTTGAACCTAAGTAACCCTTACATATGTTTTTGGGTCATTGGAGTAAACTAGAACACATAGAGGAGAGCTATACAGACATTCAAGAACATACAGACATTTCAAGAATATACAGACTCCATGTAGATAGTGTTAATGGGTATAGAAAAAAAAAAGAATTGAACTCGGGACCCAACATTGTACTCAGCAGTTGATTGCATCTATCTTGAATGTTTTGACATAGGTCACAACATGCAGTATTTAAAGTTATAGAACATGGACAAAATCGATTTTGTGTTATTGCTTACCGCTGCCCATTGTGCCATATGGAAAGGAAAATCTGGACGTTTTTTTCACCCAGAAATAATCACTAAGCTGTAGAAAGACAGGGTGGTCCTTGCAATAACTGAAATGTAACACATAATATTGCATGAACAATTATTTATGGTTTCCATTTAGAGAAAACTTACATAGGTGTCATTGTTCTGCTGGTGTGCTATATTTATATTTTGTGTACGTTAACCTCCCTGGCGGTATGATTATTTCGGATTTTAGGTGCTGAAAGCGGTACAATTATTTTGCATGGAAATTTGGCGTTTTATATTGTAGGTCTGTAATTCTTAACAATAACACACTTAAATCTGTCCAAACAAGAGTCTAGTAGATATCCCGGGTATGATAAAGTTTGAAAGACAAAAACATAAATTATAATATAATAAATAAAAATAAATAATTTAAAAAAATTAAAAATAGTAATAAAATAAATTTCCCCACGATTCACTCGCTCAATTCTGCAAGTGTTCTAATTTACTATCGCTGTTTTCTAGCTGGTCTAAAGCCACTTTTGACGTAAAGGGACACTTTTTGGTTGCTATGGACATGGTTGCTATCTCCAGTTTCCAGGCAGAAAGAACAGTATATATCACATAAAACTGCATGCAGGGCATGGGCCAAAGCACTGGGGACAAAAGGGATGTGAAATCATTTCATACAGTACTGTAATCTGTAAGATTACAGTACTGTATGTGTTATGATTTTGACATTTTTTGAATTTGCCGCCAGGTTCCGCCCCCGTGCGTCGCGACGCTCGCAGGGAACGGAGCTTGGCAAGGAGAGGCTTCGGAGGAGTACGGAGCCCGCAGACACTGTGGGGGACATCGCAGGATCCCGGGGACAAGGTAAGTAAAGTCACACCAGGATCCTGCGATGTAATCCCGAGTGTGGCTCGGGTTACCGCTAATGGTCCTGATTTTTAACCCTGAGCCACACTCGGGAAAACTGCCGGGGAGGCTACCGCTCAGGAAGCTTGTAGTGAAGATTAATCTTGTTAACAATACATCTGTGTATAGCATGATAGCCTCCCATAGAGATGTATGGAAATTGACTGGACAATTATGAAAGGTAGTACTAGAATTTGCACTTCTGCTAGCCTGTGCACCTTGGGGTACCTAACCGGTCAACTTTATAATAATCTACAAGGAGATTCTTCTAAACAGTTGGTGTTTTAAAAAAGCATTTTCTTTTTGGACTGAATAGGGAAGAGTTTGAATCTGACATGTATTGCTGTAAACCTTTCAACAATTTTAAAATAAATAAATGCACTGCAGCAGTTGTCCGGGAGTTGTCGGAAGAACTGTGGCAGGAGGTACTGGACACATATTTAGTGTTTGTTATCTTCTCTACAAATAAAATGATTCAGTTCCATTACCTTCACCAGCAGTATTCTACACCAGCTAGACTTTACCGAATGCACAGGAGGGAATCGGCTATCTGCCATAAATGTATGGGGGCAGAAGGCACTTTCCTACATATGGTCTGGGAATGCAAAAAGGTGAGACCATTACGGTCGCAGGTGACTGAATTTATCTCAAATAAGTTTGATTTGCCTAACATTTGCTCCCCCCTACGTTGTCTCCTTGGGGTCTTTGATGAAGAGGAGATGAATGCATACACAAAACTGTTCCTTAGGATCCTATTCTTTTGGTGTGAGAAAACTCATTGCCAGATGCTGGATACATGACGAACAGCTGACTCTGGGGATGTGAATAAAATTAATAAACGCAGATGTGCTGATGTATAAAATGACCTATGAAGCTAGAGGGGCTCCCAAGAAGTTTAGGAAGGTATGGTTTCGGTGGGTTGACTCTGAAAACACATTGGAAGAGGAGGGGGGATAGACCATTAGACTGCTTAAGATCATTTTCAATTTTAAATCTATGGTAGAGGGAAGATAGTGAGTATACTTCTCCCAATGTGGATAGAGCTGGGTTCTTGTATCCTATCAAACACAACACTGAATGCAGACATCCTGAGGGGATGGAGGGGTTTTCTTTGGTTATCTGACTGGTTTTGGTTCTGGTTTAATGTTTTTTATAATAAAAAAAAAAAGCACATATACTCGAGTATAAGATAGGGGTGGAGACCTGATGTGATCAGTTAAGAGAACATTGATATGTACAACGTTATTGCTATTGATGTATGTTGGTTTTTTCATTGATCTTGATGTAACCCCTGTCTGATGTACTGTATAATTAATACTTATGTGCACAATAAAAACTATTTAAAAAAAAAAAATACACTGCAGCAGAGCTGTAACTGGAAAAGTTGTAATGGGACTTTGAACATTAGATAAAAGCAATTAACCACTTCAGCCCCGGAAGACTAGGCTGCACAATGACCAGAGCACTTTTTACAATTTGGCACTGCGCTGCTTTAACTGGTAATTGCACGGTCATGCAATGTTGTAACCAAATAGAGCTTTCTTTTGATGGTATTTGATTGCCTCTGCGATTTTTATTATTATTGCGATATAAACGGAAAAGGAACGAACATTTTGAAAAAAAATATTTTCTAATTTTTGCTATAAGAAAAATCCAACAAACTCAATTTTAGTCATATATTTATGCCAAAGTGTATTCAGCCACATGTCTTTGGTAAAAAAATGTCAATAAGCGTATATTTATTGGTTTGCGTAAAAGTTATAGCGTCTACGAGCTTTGGTACATTTTCTGAGCTTTACGCAGCTTTTAGTTTCTCATTTTTTCAGGTGCTAAAAGGTCAGGGCAGTACAATCCTCCCCCCCATGACCCCATTTTGGAAAGTGGACACCCCAAGGAAATTGCTGAGAGGCTTGTTGAGCCCATTGAATATTTTATTTTTTGTCACAAGTGATTGAAAAATGACACCAAAAAAAGTTGTCACTAAATGATATATTGCTCAAACATGCCATGGGCATATGTGGAATTACACCCCAAAATACATTCTGCTGCTTCTCCTGTGTGCGGGGATACCACATGTGTGAGACGTTTTGGGAGCCTAGCCATGTACAGGACCCAAAAACCAATCACCGCCTTCAGGCTTTCTAAGGGCGTAAAATGATTTTACTCCTCACTACCTATCACAGTTACGGAGGCCCTGAAATGTCCAGATAGCACAAAACACCCCAAATGACCCCATTTTAGAAAGTAGACACCCCCAAGGTATTTGCTAAGAGGCATGGTGAGTATTTTGCAGCTCTCATTTGTTTTTGAAAATGAAGAAAGAAAAGAAAATGTATTTTTATTTTTTCAATTTTCAAAACTTTGTGACAAATACCAAGATCTGCAAAATACTCACCTTGCCTCTCGGCATATAGCTTGGGGTGTCTACTTTCCAAAATGGGGTCATTTGGGGGGTTTTGTGCTATCTGGGCATTTCATGGCCTCCGAAACTGTGATAGGTAGTGAGGAGTGAAATAAAAAATGTATGCCTTAGAAAGCCTGAAGGCGGTGATTGGTTTTCGGGGTCCTGTACGCGGCTAGGCTCCCAAAAAGTCACACATGTGGTATCTCCATACTCAGGAGAAGCAACAGAATGTATTTTGGGGTGTAATTTCACATATGACCATTGCATGTTTGAGCAATATATCATTTAGTGACAACTTTCTGTGAAAAAAAAAAAATAATAATAGTAATTTTTTTTGTGGCAAAGAATAAAATATTCCATGGACTCAACATGCCTCTCAGCAAATAGCTTGAAGTGTTTTCTTTCCAAAATGGGGTCATTTGGGGGGGTTGTGCTATCTTGACATTCCATGGCCTCCGAAACTGTGATCGGTAGTGAGGAAGTGAAATCACCATTTTACGCCCTTAGAAAGCCTGAAGGTGGTGCTTGGTTTTCGGGGTCCTGTACACGGCTAGGCTCCCAAAAAGTCTCACATGTGGCATCCCTGTACATACAGAAGAATGTATTTTGGGGTGTAATTTCGCATATGCCCATGGCATGTTTGAGCAATATATCATTTAGTGACCACTTTATGCAAAATAAATAAATAAATACATTTTAATTTTCCCGCAACTTGTGGCAAAATATAAAATATTCAATAGACTCAACATGCCTATCAGCAAATAGCTTTGGGTGTCTTCTTTCCAAAAATGGGTCATTTGGGGGGGGTTTGAACTGTCCTGGCATTTTATGCACAACATTTAGAAGCTTATGTCGCACATCACCCACTTTTCTAACCACTTGAAAACCCTTTGACACTTTTTGTTTACATGAAAATTTTTTTTTTTGCAAGAAAATTACTTTGAACCCCCAAACCTTATATATATATTTTTAAAGCGAATGCCCTACAGATTAGAATGGTGGGTGTTGCAATTTTTTTTTTCACACAGTATTTGCACAGTGATTTTTCAAACGCAAATATTTTTTGGAAAAAAACACACATTTTTTAAATTTTAATGCACTAAAACACACTATATTACCCAAATGTTTGGTGAAATAAAAAAGATGATCTTATGCTGAGTACATGGATACCAAACAAGACATGCTTTAAAATTGTGCACAAACGTGCAGCGGCGACAAACTACATATATTTTTAAACGCCTTTACAGGTTACTATTTTAAATTTACAGAGGCAGTCTACTGCCAAAATTACTGCCCTCGATCTGACCTTCGCGGTGATGCCTCACATGCATGGTGCAATTGCTGTTTACATATGACACCAAACCGACGCTTACGTTCGCCTTTGCGCATAAGCATGGGGGGGCAGGGGTGTTTTTTAATTTTTTAATTATTTATTTTGCTTTTTTTATTTTATTGTTAAACTGTTCCTTTCATTTTTTTTAATCATTTTTATTGTTCTCTCAGGGAATGTAAATATCCAATATGATAGCAATAGTTAGTGACAGGTACTCTTTTTTGAAAAAATCGGGGTCTATTAGACCCTAGAGCTCTCCTCTGCCCTCAAAGAATCTGACCACACCAAGATCGGTGTGATAAAATGCTTTCTCAATTTTCCAATGGCGCTGTTTATATCCGGCGAAACCTAGGTTATGAAATGCTTGTAGCTTCTAGTTTCTTAGGCCATAGAGATGATTGGAGCCGTTCTGGTCTCTGATCAGCTCTATGGTCAGCTGGCAGAACCACAGGCTGCATTCTCGGGTTACCTGTTGGGACAGGAGAGCCTGAGAAAACCATGGAAGTCGGTGGGGGGGGGGGGTGTTTCCTCCCACTGCTTGTAAAAGCAGTCTAGAGGCTAATTAGCCGCTAAGATTGCTTTTACATGAAAAGCATGGCTGAAAAGAATGATGCCAAGATGATACCTAAACCTGCAGGCATCATTCTGGTATAACCACTCAAAGTCCAGCAACATACCAATACGTCGCTGGTCCTTGTTGGGCATACATTGTAATGTTCTTTTTTTCATCCAGACTATGGGCTGAATGAAAAAAAGAGATTGATCGGTGGTTATGCCCACCATTAGAATACCGTCCTTCATCCACCCAGTTCTAATGATGGGCATACATGCACTTTTTTTTTTTTTTTTAACTGTGGTGGTGAAATCACCTCCTAAAGCTCTGGAGTCGCTGATTTACGTATTGTGGGAGCAAACCCTGTTGCTGTCAAGATGAATAAATCAGTGCTGCAGCTGAATGGCGTACCTGCTAAGCAAATGATGGTTAACAATAAAACAAAGTAACATTACAGTATATGAGTAAGACATACCATACCTGCAAAGCAAATACAATAAAATATAGTAAAAATAAAACCTTTTTTAACGCAATCTGTGCCTAAAAATATCTTGAAGCATGGGGGCAATCAGCCTCTAATGTTGGGAGCAAGTCACTCCTCCTCCCATGCTTCGGCGTATATGCTCTTTTGTTTTTTTAACTGTGGTGGTGAAATCACCTCCGACAGCACTGGAGTCACGGTTTTACGTATCGTGGGAGCAAACATTGTTGCTGTCAGAATAAATAAACCCGTAATGCAGCTGAATGGGGTACCTGCTAAGCAAATGATGGTTAACAATAAAAGAAAGTTACATTAAAGTATAATGCCCTGTACACACGTGTGTGGGCTCCATCAAACTTTTTCCATCGGAATTTCCAACACAAAGTTTGAGAGCAGGCTATAAAATTTTCCGACAACAAAATCGGATCCTTTTAAATTCTGATCGTGTGTAGACAAATCCGACGGACAAAGTGCCACGTATGCTCAGAATAAATTAAGAGACGAAAGCAATTGGCTATTGCCCTGTTTATAGTCCCGACGTACGTGTTTTACGTCACCGCGTTCGGAACGATCGGATTTTCCGCCAACTTTGTGCGACCGTGTGTATGCAAGACCAGTTTGAGCCAACATCCATCGGAAAAAATCCATGGATTTTGTTGTCGGAATGTCCGATCAATGTCCGACCGTGTGTATGGGGCATAATAGTAAGGCTCCATGTACACGGGACACTGTGGCAAAGTCCTGAACGATTTTTTTGGCACCTTGAAACCGTTGTTGAAAATGCCCGTTTAGCCGCGTTTGCATGCCGCTTTTTACCGTGTTTGCATCTAGAAGCATTTAGTTAAGATAACATCACGAGACCCTCTCCAAGCTCAAAAAACGGTGTTATTTAACTATTTCAGCCATTTTGTGAGACCAGAGTGAGTAGCAGCAGCTGAGAGAGCAGCAGTATACTTGTATTTAGCGTGTCACTTGCCATGTTGCCTGCCACAAGTTATGGATTGTCACTTGCCACACGTTGTGGATTGTCCACTTGCCACGTCACCTGCCACAATTTGCAGATTGACCACTTGCCACATCACCTGCCACAAGTTGCAGATTGTCATTTGCCATGTCACCTGCCACAAGGTGTGGATTGTCCACTTGCCACGTCACCTGCCACAAGTTGTGGATTGTCCACTCCACAACTTGTGGCAGGTGACTGGCAAGTGGATTGTCATTTGTCACGTCATCCGCCACAAGTTGCGGATTGTCATTTGCCATGTCACCTGCCACAAGTTGTGGATTGTCACTTGCCACGTCACCTGCTACAAGTTGTGGATTGTCCACTTGCCACGTCACCTGCCACAAGTTGCTTGTTCAAATCTAACAACATATGGGCCAAATTCCAATTATACTTCAGTTAACAGCAATGCTAGTGGTGTATTGGATCAAGGGCTCATTAGGGTATATAAATGGTCTATGAATCATTGCCAGCAATTACAATTTAAAAAAAAAAAAAAATAATGTTTTTTCATCATTTGAATCATTTTTGACATTTTTAATGTCAAAAAAATAGGGCACCTTTTAAAAACTCTTATAAACGAAAACGCGGCTAAATGACGGTACCGCGTTTAGCCGCGTTTGACGTCTGAACTCATTTTTTTGCCTTCAAAGAAAGGCTGTTAAATGCAACTGCCTAAAAATGACTGTAAACAAAACTGTACATGGTATTCACATAAGATAACATTGAATGAATTCAGGGGCAGTTGAAAAAAAGGTCCAACTACCTCTGAACGTCCGTTTAACAGCCTCAGTGTACATGAGGCCTAAGACCTACCATACCTGCAAAGCAAATACAATAAAACATAGTAGAAATAAAACAGAGAGAGAACAATAGATATAAAAAAATAGTGAGCGAACAATAGAGCGGACAGTAGAGAGCCAACATGAGAGAGAACAACAGAGAGAGAGAGAAGAAAACTAAAACCAACTATTTTTGGCTTTTTTATTTTATTTTTTTATTTCTCCCACTTTTTTACCTTTTATGAAAAAAACTGTAAACTAAACTTTGCAGATTAGGGTCTCTCAAAATGTGATGGCCATCTCATCTTTCGAAAGCCTGTTTTAGTGTGCCCTAGGACTGTGTAGTGCTGTACCCTATGCTAATACTCCATTAGTGTATGGTAGTGTTTGAAACGGTCACTGATGCAGAGACCAGGTTGGTCAGGACAGGAGGGACAATAAAAGCGGGTGTCTCGCCTAAATCCACCTTTTCTGCAGACACGACATCTTCTTTGAGGTGTACTTTGGGTAGGATTATCAGGGAGGACATACGGAAAATGACTCTCATGCAGCCGGCTCACTGCATTTGCGTTGGGAAGGTGGGCTATAGCACCGTCCGGAAACAGAAGGGCTGTGACGATCTCTTCCTGGAATTTGAGGAAGGATCCAGTTTGTCCTGAAGCTTTTTATAGCACAAAAGCATTCAGCAGAGCCAATTGAAATACAGTAGGTGACCTCGATATTGTGTCAATCTCGCCGCTGTTAACAGCGAGATTGACACCTGCGAGCCCCATCGCGGGAGCCAGTGCCAAGCTGAGTTTGTGTTTTTTTTTCCTTTCCCAATGAGCGACAAGCTTTGCTGACATGTATTAGGTATGAATCATGAGGGGGAACTCCACGGCAAGTTTTAAATAAAAAAATGACATGGGTTCCCCTCCAAGAGCATACCAGGCCCTTAGCTCTTGTATGGATTTTAAGGGGAACCCCCTACGCCGAAAAAAACGGCATGGTGGTCCCCCCAAAATCCATACCAGACCCTTATACGAGCACGCAGCCCGGGCCGGTCAGGAAAAGGGGGGGTGCTCGCTCGTCCCCACCCCCTTTCCTGCCCGGTCGGGCTGTGTGCTCGGATAAGGGTCTGGTATGGATTTTGGGGAGACCCCCAGGGCTTAAGGGCCTGGTATGCTCTTGGACGGGAATTCTTTCTCGCACTGGCTGCAATAGGAAAATGTGTTTTTCCTATTGCAGCCAGCACGAAATGTACAGTACCCTGTCGCCGTCGTGCTGGAAACACATTCTCGCGGTCAGGTACTGTAAGTATACAGACACCTTTTTGTATCAGCGTCTGGCCTTACGGACAATTAGGTGTGGCGCCAACAACTGGTCGTTGAGGTCAACCCCTCCCATATTAAGGTTGTACACCCGTCGCCGTAGGAATTTGGACTGTCGTATCTGTGTGAAGGGAGGAGAGAACGAAAACATTCGGTGAATCCCTCCACTTCACACTTCACTGCTAACAAATTATTACACTTCAAGCAGGCTCTCTCCCCCCATCTAGGTCGGGATTCTACAAGCCATTGGGGGAAGCCCCGGCGATTAGATCGCACAGTGCCACATGCCCCAATTCCATAATCAAAAATGTGACTAAAAAGTGTCATGCTCATGTAGTAATTGTCCACGTACAAGTGGTACCCCTTTCCGAATAAGGGTGACCCCAAGTCCCACACAATCTTACCAGCGCTCTCTATGTAGTCTGAGCAGTTCTCCAGCTCTACGTGACTATCTTTTCCCTTGTAAACCATAAAACTATATGTATAGCCTGTTGCCCTGTCACAGAGCTTGTACATCTTGACCCCGTATCTGGCACGCTTGCTGGGAAGATACTGTTTAATAGGCAAGCGGCCAGAAAACTTAATCAGGGACTCATCAACGCAGACAACTTGATTGGGAGTAAACAAGGCTGCAAACTGTTGGTCGGAGTGGTTCACGAGGGGCAGAATTTTGTAGAGCCGATCAAATCCAGGCCCCCCCCCCGAGGACGACCGAGTTCATTGTCGCTGAAGTGCATGAACCGCAAGATCTGCTTGTATCGTGTCCTGGTCATGGAGGCAGAGAACACGGGCATATGGTGAATTGGGTCAGTGGACCAATATGACCGCAACTCACTCTTTTTAGTTATGCCCATGAGGAGGGATAGGCCCAGAAAGGTCTTAGATTTGGAAACCGTAATTGGTTTCCAATCTCTGGCAAGGGTCAAATGGGGATTAGTGGCGATGAATTGACCAGCATACAAATTGCTTTGGTCCACAATAGATCTGTAGAGATCTTCGGTGAAAAACAGCGAATAAAAATGAAGAGACATAAAATCAACTGTTTCCACCTGAATTCCAGGTTGGCCAGTGAATGGGGTAAGTACGGGTGCTGCAGAAGTGGTGGAATCCCAATTAGGATAGGTAAATGTAGCATGAAGGGCATTATGGGCTCGACGGGCCTGTCTTTGTCTTCTTCTTGGTGGCAGGGGGACACTACTTGTGCTTGCCACCTCGCCCGCTTGAACTGCACTTATGGGACTTGCTACGTCACCAAATGCTACTGCAATGCTGGATGTACGACCAGGTTGTACTAGGCCGCTGGTGCTTGCCAGTTTACCAGAAGGATGAGCGGCGCTAGCACTGGCTCTCTGCTCCATACGAGGGACCTGCGGTTCTTGCACCTCAATGACAGCAGAAGAAGATCGGGGTCTGGTACGCCTGACCTTGGCAGGGACCACAACTCCGTCGTCAGAGCTATCCGTTAGGGTGCTGCTGCTGTCTACAGGTTCGTATTCTGAGCTTCAATCTGACAGATGAGTGACCTACCTCTTCACTATCTGTCATGCTCAGAAACATGTAGGCCTCTTTATTAGTGTATTTTCGATTTGACATTTTGGTCTCTAAATTTACTGGTACACTAGTGAGAGAAAAAAAGCACCTGTCAGCGACTGCTTCAAATGCTGCAAAAAAAAAAAAAAAAGTTAGCGTTCACAGGGATCAGGCCTGACTCTGCGAACGCTGCAGTTATGTGTTTTTTGAAGTGACAGTGATCGATTGATACTGCACTTGGGTGGGCTGAGCTGGACGGAGGGACTAAACGCAGGTGCTAGCAGGTATCTGGGCTGATCCCCCTAACGCTGTGTTTTTGGGAACCCTAAACTGCTAGGAACTCTAGTACAGATCTGATAAGATATCGATCCTTTCAGACAATATACTACTAAAGGGAGGTGTATGGTGCGTGCGTGGGTGTTAGCGCTACTGGCACCAATCTGACGCTGCTTGGGGTGTTGCAGACCCTATCTGACGCTAAAACCTAACTTTGATCACCCGCCGGGTGACCAGGGGGTTAAACCTTTATTATGTAATATACGGTGGATGCCCCAACGCTATAAAAAAAAAAAAAAATAGCTAAACTGCGTCACCTGTGACACTTATACAGTGATCACTGGTGACAGGGTGATCAAGGGGTTAAACCTTTATTAGGGAGGTTAGGGGGGGTCCCTAGACCTATCTGGGCCTAAAACTAATTACCCTAACACTGATTTTTGTCACTAATGACACCAGTACAGCAAAAAAAAAAATCTGAATGCTGCACTGGGTGACAGGGGGTGAAGGGGTTAACTGGGGGGGGGGTGAAATGTGTGCCTACGTGACCTGGTGTCGGTGTACTGTTGGTGCACTTACTATTAGATGTTATCTCTGTTGTAATATGTTGGTAGAGGCCTAATGGAAACGGCCAATCAAATTGCTCAGCCATTCAGTGTATAGGGAATATAACCTGGCGTTCAGTCTATTCACTCTGTATGAAGGCACAGGTCTAGGAAACATGGGACTCTGAAGGCTAGTATTCGTTGTCACATTTACTCTGTTGGATTTTGTCATCTGTTGCAAGACTTTGTTCTGTGTTGGAACTTAATAAAGTGCATCTCACTGAAAGAATTGGGTTGCTGCGGAAGATTACTTACATCATCATTATAATAACTACTAATTATCTACCCACTATACTATATCTCCTCAGTCTGGAACGGAAAAGACCGACACAAGGAGAGATGACATCACTTCTCCTGTCAGTGTTTACAGTTACACGACAGGGGAAGGATCTCATTCGCCAGGACCGATCACCAGGTCCAGGCCAGATTTCATTGGCCTGGGCCTGGAGATTGGTTCCTGATCGAATCCAATCGTCGTGGCCGGCAGGGGCGCGCACTTGACGTATATCTAAAACGCTTCGTGCAGCCAGACCAACTTGCCACAGTATAACTGCGGCGGCTGATCTTGAATCTGTTAAAGCGGTAGTAAACCCTCTGATACTAACATTATAATTACCATATTCATAAAGACAAGGTATTTATAAATTGATCGCTATATATGTATCTAAATTATTTTTCTTACTGTAGATAATCTTGATCTTGTAAAACGTTTTTCAGCATATAAGCCTGCGCCATCTCGACTGTGGTCTTCCGCGTCTGAATCTATTTCTATTTCCGCCCACAGTCTCCTTGTCTCCGTAATCCCGTGCGTGCGCACTAGGATCTTAATATTCAAGCCTCTTTGTAAGCCTTCTTTGTATCTCGAGCCGTCTGTCTGTGACGTGCAAGTCACATGTTAACCATGATGCCCTTAGGATCTTGACGAGGCATCGCGGGATGTCAGGGCTGATATCTACATTAGGAAATGACGCAGCCCCGACATGTACAAAGAATTTTTCCGGCAGAGGCTCTGCTTGCCGGAATGAACGGGGATCCGGCGCATGCGCGATACACGTCTCCACTCGGGAATACAGCTGTAACTTCTAAACTAAACAGGTAAAAAAAAAAGGCTACTAGTAATCGGTTTAAAATATTGACATGGACAAACAAATGTAAAGTGACAATTTTGACTATACAACCGCTTTAAAGAACAAACGACTCTTATTACATGAAAATTCCTTCTTTAAGCACCTGCTTACAGGTGTATGGAGCAAAGATCAAATAATGTTTGTGGAAAGAGGTGGGAGTCTGAGGATAAATAGGAGGTAGAGAGGAAAGGAGGAAAGCTTTGTACAATGAACCAAATCTAGTCATATAAAGTGTTCTGAGTATAGATAATGCAGTAAGCTCAGACCTTTTATTCTGATTCAATGTTCATAAAATTTATTATTTTATGTTTATTTCATATAGAAAATAGTTTTATTTAAATCTACATACTTACTTGCTAATGACAGCAGATGCTCTAGAAGCCACATCTCCTGGAGTGCATGTCCCCAATATATGCTGATATGATCTGTTGTGAAGTACAAACCAGCAAAACACATTAGATCTAATGTAGCACCCTCTACATAGGTACTGTAGTTGCTAGAATTTAGGATTCTGTAAGTGCAGGCAAATTTAGGCAGGCCTAGCCGGAAACTAGGCCTGTTTTGATTTGTGAGGGCTGGGAGTGGCTCTGAGTAGCAGCTATGACTCAGACAGCATCACTCCACTGTCATCTGCCTTTTTCTTCTAGAGCATTCTACAAGAAGAGGAGGGGAAGAGAGGTGGAGCTGTCTGGGGTGTCTTAGGGAGCCCTGACCAATCCCCAACTAGGATTGGCAGGGGGCAGGCCTCTTTGAAATACCAAGTCAGCCCATCTGGGGCAGAGTTGTCAGGTGGATGAACTGAGGATAGAGTACTAGGCTGTCGGGGCCTTTGAAGGAGCTCCCCAGTCTGGGGGGGTGGTGTGACCCTGGGACTCTGGTGCAGGACGGATCCTTTCAAGAACCCATGAGGGATCTGAACAGAAGGCACAGGAGGAGTCAGAGGACAGCAAGAGCTAGTGCTGCCGGGCAAGTCTCCAGGAGGGAACCACCTGGGCTGGTGAGTAACAGGCACAGTCGGGATGACTGGGAAGGCACACCTGAGAGGACTGGGAGAGTGCAGTCTGGGATGGGTGCAGAGCCAGCAGTAAGGACTGTGATGTCTTCCCATTCTATTTTTGCTACACTACAGGGGCCAGCGCTGCCTGCAAAAGGCAATTGCTGAGGCCTGACTGAGTCAATATCAGACTTAAATTTGTGCTAGCTGTGCCTGAGAAGTAAGAGATGTGCTGGAGAGCATAATAGTCTACAAGCAAGAGTTGTGATGGAGGAGACTGGAGTAACAGAGTGTATATAGCTGTCCAAATAATTGATTGCTATACAATCCTACAATTGATTGCTATACAATCAGCCTATTGTTTGTTTTGGATCTCATAAATTCCTCTACCCAGCCAAGTTCTAATACATCAATAAAATACCAAAAAAAAGCACATGGACTGTTCATTGTCTCCAAGGTGATTGAGAAGTGAATGCCGGACTGGGCAGGGTGACAGGTGGGCCAAAACTTTCAGCAGCCTCTACAGGGGTACCGCTACACTAATGTAGACAAAGACTGAGGGCTGTTTCTATGAAGTCTGTGTCTTTGGCCTTTTGTGAAGTTCATGTATTTGCTGCTTACATGTATTTTGTAATTAAAACATCTTTGCCATTCTGAAGCTTCTCTTCAACCACTTTGCATATTTTTTTATATATACTGTGATTCTGTACTTGCCAAATATGCTGCAGAAATCCACTAAGTCTGGCTGCATCCATTTTAACTGTGGGTAGCTGAAGCTGCTGCTTGTTCCCTTCCCAGATTTACACAGACACACAGAGGCACGCCTCCAGCTCTGCAACACTCATTGGCCCTCTTATGACTCGTCCACCCTCCCTTCCTGGAAAACTCTCACGAGAGTGAGAGCGAGGGCTGTGTATGATGTCACAAGCCTAGGCTAGTAACCAGGCGAGAAACAGGAAGTGGGCTGTATAAGGTATTTACTGGCAGAAAAAAATGTTTTACTATTCAAAGTTAAAACAAGAAGGGCAGAAGATTTAATAGATGGAAAGTTGAATAAATGACTGAAGGTCCGCTTTAAGCTTGGGCTGAAGTTGGACAGTTCAGCAGCAACCGGCCGACTTTTGTGTACAGCTGTCTATATTCTACAGAAGCTCGTCTCATGACTGGTTTCTGTCAAATGAGCAAGCTGGAAAACCAGCATCCATTGACTGCCAGTTCTGATCAGTGTGTTCTGGTTGCTGGCAGCTTAACCCAACCCCCCCATCCCATTTGAAAACCTCCCCTGCTTTTTTTTTTCTATACTTACCTTTTTCATATGTGTTCAGGCTGCTTATGTAATGCCCAGGGTTCTCTTCATGTGGGTTCTCTTCATGTCTTGTTCCGGAGGTGAGGGATCCTAGGTGATGACAAGGAGCAGAACTGTCATGTGATGTCATCAGCACTGCTCTGTGCATCAATCTAATGTGAGTGCAGGGTGCTTGCGCAGTCCCACAATGTCCTGCACTCACTGGGTGTGTTCAGTCTCCTTGGTCATTGAACCTTCAAGACTGCAGGCATCTTGTGGTAAAATTGATTTACTGCAGGGGTCGGGCCTGAAGAGGAGGTGAGTATTGCACAGATTGGCTTTTTATTTGTTTTATTTTTTTACTGCTAAATATTGATGTGTGTTTGTACATGTATATAAGGGCCTCCTGGCTCATCCAGCAGTCCTTGCTCTTCTCCTCTGGAAGTGGTGATGGGTGGTCCCTACTAAATGGAGCTCACGTAATGACAGGTGACAAGAGGAATACTGCCACACAAATGGGTAGGTCAATGAAAGTCTGCGCTCAATGAATTAGAATGATACTGGCCAACAATCAACCTTGAAGTCTAGTGACAGCTAGTGGCAAAATTCTGTTACTATAAGGACAGCTCTGGACTAAAGATGAATATTGCACCAAATGCTGCCTCCTATTTTTATTAATGCTGACTTTTTGCATTTTAAATAATTAAAAAAAAAAAAAGTCTGTAAAATAGTGGAGCACTGTGGCAACTGGCAGCAGAACTAGAAACTCAAGTAAACTAAATTTTAAAACCTGGTTAGTTGTTGGTTAGGAGCCGCAGACGGAAATATTAGTTTTGGGTAAAACTGAACGTTTAAATATGGAGTTTGAAATGGAACATGTGATCAGTTTTGAAATAAGCCATTTGATGGTTTGACAGTTTTAGGTTGCGAGTACAAGCTAATGTGATAGTTATTTATAGCATGCCCTAAAAGTAGCTTTTTGGGGGGAAACCGTTAAAGTGATTGTAAAATAAATATATATTTCCTTAAATTATAATAAACCTAAATTGCAAATTATTCCACAGCGCATACAGTGAAAACCACATTCAGTCATAATCCTAAAAAACTTTTTTTATAGTAATAAAGTGAGAAATTGGTCCAACTGAAACTGTGACAGATGTCTTAATTTCAACAGTGATCCATTCAGTGAGCATCCTTCCTCCAGTAAAGTGCTCAGTGCTCCAAATTCATGACAAAAGTGCTGAAGTGCTCCAGGTAAACATGATGTGCAGTGTGGCACACCCCTGTTGTACCCTTACTCACCAGAAAAAAATGGACCCTCAGCTTTTCAGTTTGGGGGTCACACTCGCTTATACCTGGTGGTGGGGGTGACACAGATCCTTTTTTTTTCCTTCTAGATCTCCAACTTGCTGCTTCTACACACAGCTAAAGTCTCCACCAGGCTGTAATCTTAGGCGCTGAACATCCTCATGGCACTCTTCTTCTTGCAAGCGATTCTCCAGATAATCTTTAACTTTGTCTTGAATGTAAGGGAACGAAATTTCCTTCACAAAGGTAATCTGGGTGGTGCCTCACCTCCAGATATAAGGGAGTGTGACCCCCCCAGACTAAAAAGCTGAGGGTCCATTTTTTTTCCCTGGTAAGTGTGTTTTCCGCGCACAGTGATTTCCATGTATTCCAATGGCCCTAGTTCACACCGGTGCAGTGCGTTCCAGTACAATCAACAAAGGTAGAACATGCTGCATTTTTTCTGTATGGAACGTATCTGGAATATGGCAGAATGCATTAAAAATGCACTAGAATTAACTAGAATGCATCAGAACGCACATGTCCTGAATTGAGATGAAGGGGAAAAAAAAACACCTGAGTGCATCAAAAATATGCATGAATCCAGAACACAGATATTGAGGTGTGAACAAGCCCCATAGATGCTGTTTTCATAGTGTCCATGGCTTATCCCCCTCCTCCTGCCACATGGGATCTGCGGGAGGGCACTAGCCACCCCTCAATGTAGATCTTAAAACTGGCATTTGACAGTAAAGTTCTGTGCAGGCACCATCCTTTGTACAGCACTGTAATGCTGTAGTCAGAACATGTTATGGTGCTGACAAGTTTGCTTTAATAATAATTTTTACGATATCTGTCATAATATGTATTAGTGTTTAGTTTTCCAAAACTTCATGGGAGATATTTAATTCTCATAAATGCCAAAAGCATCTTCTCTTACCTTAGCTGGCTTTTTTCATAGTTCATGTAATATAGAGTTGCACAGCATAGCACTGTGGCAAACACTGCTCTAACCTTCCGTCCTGCAAAGACCAAAACACCTGATGTAAGCTGTAAACTGTGACATAGAATCAAAAAGAATGCTTGAAGGTGTTTAATTATAGAACTGTGAGCACTTTGAAATACAAAATGTTACAGTGACACTTACTAATCACTGTATTCACTGTAGATAACAATATGTGTAAAACAGCCCCCATAGGGGCCACTGGTGATAGCTGGTTCTTCCCAAATAGTACAGAGGCTGCCCATTCCCACATGCACCAGTCCATGCACACTAGTTCTAATGAGTCTGTTTAGGGGATGTCTTTTTGATATTTATTGCTTGAAGAACTTTAAACAGGAGAGGGGTTTGAGCATGGGATACTCCGGAACACTTGCACAGGAGGACTTGTTTCTCTAAGCTCCCATACTCCAATTCTGCTGAGGACACTAGGAAATGGGCAGACCCTATGGGAGCCATACCAGTCCATATAGCTACCTCCGGCACTTACATCCCAAAAGCACACAGTCACCCTGAATCATTGTTCAGGGTCAATATTCACAAGTCCTAGGACAGCTGCATACCTTCCAGCTTCCACCAGACATTTTCTAGTGAGGGGGACCATCCTTTTCCAGACCAGATTCCAGAGGGTGACATGCCCTCCTTCTTTGAGGGAGATAAAAGATTCTCATTTCAGAATAGTACCCTCCAGCAAATCTAATTTGTTGGTAATTTTTCAGGCCCCAAGCCATCAGCCCAGCACTTGCTGAGGCCCAGACTGTAATCCTTAACTCACTTCAGCTGTCCCTAGGGGCAACAGCACCCCTAGGGCCCCTTTCACATGATCGGCCCACTCGCATCCGCCTGACGATTTTTCAGGCAGATCCGAGCAGGCCACCTAGTGACTTTTATGGGCAGGCGGATATCAGTGGAGATGTATCTGACACCCGCCTTCCATCTGTTCCGACAAGATCTGCTCAAAACAGACGGATCACCATCCATCCAGCGTATGGGATCGGTAGAAAACAGGCTGTCTGTTTTCACTCGATCTCACCATAGAGGACAGCTGAACTCTGACAGGTCCATCCCTGCACAGTGAGCAGACGGACCTGTCATCAGCCTGCTCAGTGGGGATCAACGGAGCGATCCCCCGCTGAGCTGGCGGAGTCCGTCCAGCAGAATCGCTCCATGTGAAAGGGACCTAAGGCTTGGAACCCTCCTAGGGAGAAAAGAACAATCTGCTCAGGACACCTGGACATTTATCACCTCTTCAGCTACCTTGTGGACACAACTTCCCAGGGATTGGCTGGGGCCTGATAAATATTCAACGGATTATTTGAATTTCCCTCCCTATGCTCTAGATGCTTCTTCCAGGGGCAGGGGGAAGCAATCAAGCTTTCAGGTCAGGAATACCTGATCAGACCAAAACAAGCAATCACTGCTCCACTCCATCTCCACTGAGATGGAATGCCAGCCCAGAGTTCTCATGCCTTTGTTGCCTCAAATCTTAGTTTTTTTGCTTATACTGTTTGATTAACCGGTTCCCGACCGGCGCACGCTGATGTACGTCGGCAGAATGGCACAGCTAGGCAAATGGGCGTACCTGTACTTCCCTTTGAATTTCCCGCCGTGCCATCGCGTGCGCACCGGCCAGGAGCTCCGTGAGTAGGATCGTGGGTCCCGCAGACTCTATGTCCACGGGTATACCCGCAAACGTCTCACTGAGAGGAAGAACGGGGAGATGCTAATGTAAACAAGAATCTCCCCGTTCTGCCTAGTGACAGTGTCACTGATCATAGCTCCCTGTGATCGGGAGCTATGATCAGTGATGTGTCACACCTAGCCCATCCCCCCTGCAGTTAGAACATATCCCTAGGACACACTTAACCCCTACAGCACCACCTAGTGTTAACCCCTTCACTGCCAGTCACATTCATACAGTAATCAATGCAATTTTTAATCGCATTGCTGTATAAATGTGAATGGTCCCAAAATCGCGCCAAAATTGTCCGATGTGTCCGCCATAATGTCGCAGTCACGATAAAAATCGCTGATCCCGCATCCAATTCGCATAGCAGGAGATTGTGACTGGCTCTCTATGAAGCCAGTTCACACATCTCTGCAGGAGCACCAGTGCGAATTGCGAACGCGAATTGTGTCTTTTGGTCCGTTTCAGGTCTGAATTCAGCCCAAAATGTAATGCACCGGACCCCTGCTGTGAGCCGCTGCGTGTTCTAGTGTGAACCCAGCCTTTAAAGAGCATGCATTGATAATGTCCTTGGCAATTTTCTTCATAGCAAAATTTATACTTGCAGTATTTGTCAGATGTAACACTAAAAGTCAAAACATTTCTTGTTCAAATCTTTTTATTTAGACAAGAATAACAGCAAAAAGTACACCCACCCAGGGACCAAAACATCTAAAAAAAAATGTATGTATGTACAGAAAAGAAACCAGTAAATACAGTACATCAAACCTTTTTCAGTCTCCCAGGTCAGTGGCACTTGAAAATTGCACAAAACAATAATGCCCCGTACACGATCGGACTTTGTTCGGACATTCCGACAACAAAATCCTAGAATTTTTTCTGACAGATGTTGGCTCAAACTTGTCTTGCATACACACGGTCACACAAAGTTGTCGGAAAATCCGATCGTTCTGAACGCGGTGACGTAAAACACGTACGTCGGGACTATAAACGGGGCAGTGGCCAATAGCTTTCATCTCTTTATTTATTCTGAGCATGCGTGGCACTTTGTCCGTCGGATTTGTGTACACACGATCGGAATTTCCGACAACGGATTTTGTTGTCGGAAAATTTTATAGCCTACTCTTAAACTTTGTGTGTCGGAAAATCAGATGGAAAATGTGTGATGGAGCCTACACACGGTCAGAATTTCTGACAACAAAGTCCTATCACACATTTTCCGTCGGAAAATCCGACCTTGTGTATGGGGCATAAGAGTGTCAGGGTAGGTCAGATTGACTCAGGAGCTGGTGAACTTGGAAGGGAAGCACAAGTGTGCATAAGAGGGGGGGTTGAGGGGAAAAAACAAAATGGGGCAGGAGGAGGAGGGTGGGGGAGCAAGGATTTTTTCCAGGACTTGGCTATCATCTGCTTCGCAGATAACAAGTACATGGCCAGATTTTGATGGTATGGATAGAGGACTGAGATTGATTGGTGAGGGGGACTATCCTTGGGGATTAGTAGGTGAAACAAAGTTTGGAGTAGTCCAAATGTTCTGGACCAGCCCAGTCTGTTTTGGACAGGAACAGATGTGGAGTACATCACCACATTGCCCACAACCTCTGAATCACCCATCACTATGCAGAACAGGACCCAATACCACTGAAAGAAAACCTTGTGTACAGATTCTAGAATGGATGTATTAAATGAACATTTTGCTACTCTTGATCAGATCTTTCTCCATCCTTCCAATTCCATCAAGGTCATGAGGTCTCCCCATTTTACCATATAGGATATAGAAGAAAGCAGGCCATGCTGGTTTAATGCGGCATATAGAATTGCAGTAATCCTGGGTGGCCCAGGAGAGTGTAGACATGTACAGTATGTTTTTAAAGCCTGTTTTAGTAAACTGAACATCAGAGTGTTTTTATGAAGGGTATTTATCCAGTGCCGGATTTGCACAGATCTATAATAATCAGAATTGTGTTTTTTATTTATTTTTTATTTTTTTATGATGTTCTTGCAGAAAGGCCTGGAAGGGGAAATTGCAAGAGGTCAAGAAGTGATGGACATGTGTAAAACAGTGAGTAGTTCACCATACGAACACTCTTGCCTGTTCCTGTCCTGGAATAGCTGGTTATTACATATAGACGGTAAAGGTAAGAAGGGGGACATTAGGTTTTCAGAGTAACGGGTGAAGTCCCATATTTTCAGACTATGTGACTTTAGCAGGCTTAAAGTGAATGTGCAAGATTTATGTGAGAGCTGCAATAAAGCTGAGCTAGGAGTATATGAAATGGCATATAACAAGAAAGTTGTGAGTGTAAGGGATACCGAATGCAGGTATCAAGCAGCAGAGATGACCAGTTCAGTGTAGCTGTAATAAGAAAACTGGAATCAGACTGACTATCGGTAATGTAAGATTTATTAATGCACACAACACCAACAGACCAAAAGCAGTGCAAATGTGAAAAAAAAACAGTGAAGCAAAACCAAACCAACAATCTAACTATATACAAATGGAGGGAAGCTGGCATAAACAGGGCATGAGCAGGACTGGAAACGAGGGGAGCAGAGATGGGGGTAACAGGATATAGGATACTGGGTAAAAGGTTGCTATGGTTACATGGTGGCTATGATTAAGGCCCTCACTGGGCAGAAACACCTAAACGTTGGGATTCTGTATGTAATCTTTTACCTATGACCAAATAAAGCAAAATAAACGCTTATGTTAATATATTCAAGTGGTTCAGCTGACAGGAGCCACCATGCACCACAAACCTGCATGAAGTCTTCTAATTGCCTGGGGTAGAGTAGTAGTGACATTTTGTCTATATACTGGATACAGGGTTCAGGATAAGGCGGGGATCGGCAAGCAAAAAAAATGGCTAGCATGGGAGACATCCTGGTAGACACTGGAGCCACAACCTCCAGGTCTAAGACTCAGTGCCACAAGCAGACAAACCAGTTCCTGACCATGAGATCTGTGTTTTTTAATAATATTTTGCAATGTTAGGGACCCCTAAACCCCCTTGAAGTTTTTGAGTGAAGAGGAAAAGATGGGGGACCCTAGGACATTTATAGGCCCAGATGAAAGTGAGAATCCAGTTTTGCAGGAGTCACAAATAAAAAGAGGAAAAAAGAGGGTTTCACTATGTCAGATAAGTGTTCTGTTGCCACGTCCCTATTGTTTATTAAGAAAAAAGAAATTCCCCCTTTGTTGCGACTTTGTAGGCAGCAAACACACCGGTAAATATGAAAAATATACTTTATTAAATATTCATAAAATCATTCGGTCATACAATGGCCGATGGTTAGAAAAGCATTAGAAGAATGCTGTAGGAATACACAAAAAGGGGATAAACAAGACAGAAAACACAACAAGTTACATGGATTGTATAACAAAGAAAATCGTTGTTACTCTCCAGTACTATAATGATCTCCGGTACCCGGCATGTTTCTGGTTCAAATATCATCAGGCTATTAGATAGGAGTGTATGCAGTCTTAGTTTTTGTCTTACTACAAAAAATAGAAAAAAACTTATCATAATGATACAAAATGATGTAAAGCACGGATAATTTTGACAACCATAAGGGACGAATGACCAGCAGTGATTGTGAGAAGCACCTTACCATGTGAAATGTTCCACCATACAACTTTGGAAAAATAGCAGATGAAGCACTACCAGCGGGGGTGTCAGTGGCTGCCCAATGGGAACGCCAATAATAATTTGTTTCACTTTTTCATATCGTTTGTACTGTGTGAACATAGGGGAATGTAAGGAATTGTGGACATATATGAATACTTCCCTTCTCTTAGATTTTTTTTCATTTTTTGTTCAGGAATTTTTTAGAATTTTTTTTTATACCACTTTGAACGCCTATTCTTTTTCTTTTTCTTTATAGTTTGGCAATTCGCCACATACGTCTTCTTGCAATCACCAGGCCTATTGAATGGGTAATCTCACGTTCTTTTGATATTACTGTGTATTATTGGTGTTGCTTCATCTGCTATTTTTCCAAAGTTGTATGGTGGAACATTTCACATGGTAAGGTGCTTATCACAATCACTGCTGGTCATCCGTCCCTTATGGTTGTCAAAATTATGAGTGCTTTGCATCATTTTGTATCATTATGATGTTTTTTTCTATTTTTTTGTAGTAAGACAAAAACTAAGACTGCATACACTCTTATCTAATACCCCTGACTGAAGATGTTTGCACCATAAACGCGTGGAGTACCGGAGAGTAACAACTATTTTCTTTGTCAAACATTCCATGTAACTTGTTGTGTTTTTTGTCTTGTTTATCCTCTTTTTGTGTATTCGTAGAGCATTCTTCTAATGCTTTTTTAACCATCGGTCATTGCATGACCAAGATGATTTTATGAATATTTAATAAAGTATATTTTTCGTATTTACCAGTGTGCTGGCTGCCTACAAAGTCCCAACAAAGGGGAAATTTCTTTTTTCTTAAGAAATAAAAAGAGAGAACGCTGATCAGTCTGGTACAAAGGTTAAAAAGGACGTTTGAGAGAATGGTCAGTTTTTATTGCATTAACACGACCTATTCAAGAAGGTGATGATTATTTCCATGCTTAGGTAAGGGAAGTGATGGTGTGCAATAAAGGGTAATAGCTCACTGGAAAGAATACATTGTAGTGAGGAGTCAGGCTGATGCCTAGGTAGTCTAACATCAACATGTATGTGAGAAACAGAAAATTGGATGTGAGCAACTGTCTCCTTGGGAAGTGAAATGTTAGGGCTTAAAATTTGGCTTTGTAACACAACGATCTGAAATGTCTATGAAATATGAAAGGGAGTGCTGTTGGTTTAGGAGGGTTGTAAGAGGATTGGTAAGGACCAAATCGGCATCATCTGCAAACAAATTTACTTTGTGCTGTAGTCCAGCATTCAACACCCCAGTAACACTTGGGTTGTCCCTGATTGCAATTGCCAAAGTTTCTGTAGGCAAGACAAAAACATTCAGGGAAAGGAGGCAGCCCTGTCGCATACCTTGAAAGATGTTGAATGGCCAGGAATGGTATCCAGTATATCTAACTGTGGCAAAGGGGGAGAAATATGGAGCAGAAAAGAAGCCCAGGATTTGTACTGTGGTGCAGTGGGTGTATAGGCAGTATTACTTTACGTACAGTATATTATCCCTGCTTGGATATCTGGGACAAATCCCACTTGATCCCTATGAATGAGAGAATTATTGATTCAGGAACTCAATACCTTACCTAGTAGTTTCAGTTTGGGCCCAGTGAGGGCCAAAATTTATGAGAAAAAGGTCAAAACTTTTGAGGTCCAGATGCCTCAATGGAGCTGTAAATATACTGAGGAGGGGGAAGAGTACCCCTTTTGAAGGCATTAAAGAGCTGGGTTAAATGGGGAACCAAAACAAAACATTTCAGACTTAATCTAGTGATAATACTTTTTTCACTCAATTACCGCCCAATAACTGTGTTCTTGAATATGGCTTTTCTTTGTACCTTTTAGCTCTAAGGCAAGAATCCTGGCGTCATCTTTTGGTTGTTGGATATAGCACTTGTACCTAGCGTGTACTGTTTATAGTAACAGTCAACAGGGGGCCTATAAGTAGAACCACGTTATCTATAAGGCAGCCTAAGCTGGAGCCTAATGTCCAGTGGATGTCTGATTCTAGCTACAACCACTATACTCTTGTTTAAACTAGGGTAATCGCATGTGGTCAAAGCTGTGCACCTGTTTATAACTTTACTGTGACAAATTAGGAGCGCAGAGAGAGAGAGCACACGGAGGCAGATCACACAAATCCCAACTGGCGGGGCGTTTATTGGGAAACTTGGGGTACAGAGAGGGTGGTGATACGAGAACCAATCCTGGGGGCAAAGAGTGGGCACAGCAATGAGAAGTAGTCCACAGAGAGTGTGGCGATAAGTGAACCAGTGCAGGGGGCAAACCATAGGCACAGCAGGGATTTAAAGCGTTTGTTACCCCAACACTTCATATTCCTGATATGTGGCTGCTGTACCATGTACTTGTAATAGAATGTATCCTGTTCCCTTTGTATTGCTTCCTTTGTGTGAAATCCCTGGTATTCCTGCATGGGGAGCGCGGCCTTTGTGCCCAGCGGGCACAAAGCACGGGAAACGAGGGACCGCGCTGTACCCGCTGAGACAGGAGATGGGGGCGTGCGGTGACAAACCTGCATGTGGTGAATCCACATGTAGGCACAACAGGGGCTTAGACTGCTCGGCTGGAGAGAGGACAGGATGGTGGCTAAGCAGGGGGGCACTTCCCTGGCACCTAGCACTGAGACTGTGTATCCTACATGCAGGGTGTTGGTGGCAGAAGGGATATGCTGCTGGGGAAGCCGAGAATGAATCTTGGGGGGGGTTGCAGACTGCAAGCATTTCTGAGAAAGTGAGTGAGTCCCAATAAAGAGGCTGAGGACAGGCTGTGTTTCCTCTCATTAACTTACAATGCAGAAGTGTAGTGTCTAAAGCTTTGCCAGTTTTTTACAATACCAGTATTTCTTTTTCATTTTGCTGGAGGACCAAGACCAATTTGCATAGAGGCACACTCATACCAGCTTTATATTTATGCACTTTTATCCACTGGCTGGTTTATGTGCCTTGCCTGAAGGGCATTCGTGGGGTGATGAAGGACTTGCCTTCCTTGTGAGACACTGTAATATATGATGGCTGTCAAGGTTATATGGATTTTGTGCAGACTTTGTTTATGGAACATGGTATCAACCAGGGTCTTTGTGTGTATATATATGTCCACACCCAGAGTGTACGAAGCACAAACACGCGTGCTGCGTTTTGCCAGCATTGCAGTGCGATCTGGAATTGCAGCGATTCAGCCCACGATCCCAAATCGCTGGGCCTAAGGCTAGGTTCACATTTGTGCTGGTAGTTGCGGGTGCAGAAATCGCAGCCAAAACACGCTGCTCTCTTACAGACACGCTGCGCTGCCATTTATTCTTAATAGCACCCCCACAAATATAAACCCACAGAGCATAACATATAATGTAGATTTATTCCATTAAAAGCTGGGATTTATGTTTTTATTTGGATGGTAGTCTGCTGTAGTTTTATAAATAGGTGAACTGGATGGCATGTGAATTTTGTATTACTAATTGCACATTGATTTAAAGTGTTTTTTTAATGACAAATTTGTTCTTGGTATCTGTACAGTTGGGCTGTGATCTTGTTAATGGAGCGTGCAATCATTTTATAATTATCAGTGTAGCTAGTAATTATAGCTTTTTTTGTGCACTTAAAATAAATGTTTCCAGGTTGTGTTCGAGTCCATCGGGACATTCATTTATACATACTGCAAGGTTTAGTATTTTGTTACTTGAAGTAAAGTGTATCTACGGTCAAAATATAAAATCATATATTCGTTTGCACATTGCATTTCAGTTATTTCTAGCCTGCTCCTATTATTCTGAATGATCTTCAAGTTTGTAAACTAGCTTAGTGACATGCATTACTGTCGTTGAATTCTGTGACACACATATTCACTATACCACATGTGCCCAACACAAGGCCCTTGGGCCCGATTTCAGCTTGCCAGGCCATTTCATGTAGCCCTTGCACCTCTAATGCAGCTGCAGCACCCCCCTCATCTCAGCCCCCACCTTGTATCAGCAGTTGGCAGCAGAGAGGAGGACAGAACTCCTCCTACAAATCCTGTGCCTCTCTGTGCAGCCGCACCCCCCCTAATTTCTGCCTCCCCTGGTCTCAGCATTCAGCTGACTCCAACCCTCCTCTTGACCTCCTTCAGACCCTGCATTTTCTGCTTCCCAACCTGGCCTCCTGCTTCTTCCCGGCTGCAGCACAAGGTAAGGGGGGTGTATTGTGATGTAAGGGAGGGTGAGGGACTCTTGACATCTGATGTAGGGGGAGGGAAAATGCATATAATTATGAGAATTTAATTATATGCCAATTGAAAAAGTGGGTCGCACATCACTGGTATCACCCGCAAGAAACTTTATTGGAGACAGCTCAGATAGACCACCATGACAGAACTATGTTCTGTCTGAGCAGCCTCCAATAAAGTTTCTTGTGGATGACACCAGTGGTGTTTAACCCCTCATTATCAGACTTGCATCATCTGCTACAGGAGTGTGAGTGGGCTTTGTGCTGGTTTGCACCTGCCCTTCACAACTCAAGTCTTAAGTTATTACTAAAGGCAGTAATTATCATATTAAATAATGGCCTCTGCATTTGATTAAGAGGAGTAGATACATTTTTATATAGTCTTACAGA